>CM077010.1:156080200-156728057 GCA_039090855.1 Macrothele yani
ATGAGCGCCCTTGATGTGAACACTACACTCAGGGACGTGACTTTTAATGCAGCTGCGTACGTCGCAATACCCAAAGGTATCCACCACTTTTTGGTTGTAGTATCTTTGTTTAGAACCTCAAGGTCCTCTTCAAGTGCATTTAAAGTGCCTTGTTACAAAATTAATTTCAGGGTGATGACGAAATGAGCGAGCTAACGGACTTCGAAAGAGGGCTAATTGTTGGTGGCCAGCTAGTTAGTGCCACCCTGAAAACAGTCACCAGGGTAGAGGGGGTGGGGTATCGAGGGCTACTGTGTCTAGTGTCATGGTCGGCTAGTTGTAGCCTCCATGATAACAGTCGCCAGGGTAGTGGGGGTATCGAGAGCTACTGTGTCTAGTGTCATGGTTGACTAGTTGGTGCCTACGTAACAACAGTCGCCAGGGTAATGGGGGTATCCAGAACTACTGCGTCTAGTGTCATGTTAGGATAGTTGGTGCCTCCGTGACAACAGTCGCCAGGGTGATGGGGGTATCGAGAGCTACTGTGTATAGTGTCATGGTCGGCTAGTTGGTGCCTCCATGATAACAGTCGCCAGGGTAGTGGGGGTATCGAGAGCTACTATGTCTAGTGTCATGGTCGGCTAGTTGGTGCCTCCATGATAACAGTCGCCAGGGTAGTGGGGGTATCGAGAGCTACTATGTCTAGTGTCATGGTCGACTAGTTGGTGCCTCCGTAACAACAGTCGCCAGGGTAGTGGGGGTATCGAGAGCTACTGCGTCTAGTGTCATGTTCGGCTAATTGGTGCCTCCGTGACAACAGTCGCCAGGGTGATGGCGGTATCGACAGCTACTGTGTCTAGTGTCATGGTTGGCTAGTTGGTGCCTCCATGACAATAGTCGCCAGGGTAGTGGGGGTATCGAGAGCTACTGTTTCTAGTGTCATGGTCGGCTAGTTGATGCCTCCAACAGTCGCCAGGGTAGGGGGGTATCGAGAGCTGCTGCGTCTAGTGTCATGATAGGCTAGTTGGTGCCTTCGTGACAAGAGTCATCAGGGTAGTGGGGGTATCGAGAGCTACTGTGTCTAGTGTCATGCTCAGCTAGTTGATGCCTCCAACAAGAGCCAGGGTAGTGGGGGTATCGAGAGATACTGTGTCTAGTGTCATATTCGGCCAGTTGGTGCCTTCGTGACAACAGTCGCCAGGATAGTGGGGGTATCGAGAGCTACTGTGTCTAGTGTCATAGTCGGCTATTGGTGCCTCTGTGACAACAGTCGCCAGGGTAGTGGGGGTATCGAGAGCTACTGTGTCTAGTGTCATGGTCGGCTAGTTGGTGCCTCCGTGATAACAGTCGCCAGGCTAGTGGGGGTATCGAGAGCTACTGTGTCTAGTGTCATGGTCGGCTAGTTGGTGCCTCCATGACAACAGTCGCCAGGGTAGTGGGGGTATCGAGGGCTACTGTGTCTAGTGTCATGGTCGTCTAGTTGGCGCCTCCATGACAACAGTCTCCAGGGTAGGGGGTATCGAGAGCTACTGTGTCTAGTGTCATGGTCGGCTAGTTGATGCCTCCAACAAGAGCCAGGGTTGGGGGTATCGAGAGATACTGTGTCTAGTGTCATGCTCGGCTAGTTGATGCATCCAACAAGAGCCAGGGTAGTGAGGGTATCGAGAGATACTGTGTCTAGTGTCATGGTCGGCCAGTTGGTGCCTTCGTGACAACAGTCGCCAGGGTAGTAGGGGTATCGAGAGCTACTGTGTCTAGTGTCATAGTCGGCTATTGGTGACTCCGTGACAACAGTCGCCAGGGTAGTGGGGGTATCGAGAGCTACTGTGTCTAGTGTCATGGTCGGCTAGTTGGTGCCTCCGTGATAACAGTCGCCAGGCTAGTGGGGGTATCGAGAGATACTGTGTCTAGTGTCATGGTCGGCCAGTTGGTGCCTTCGTGACAACAGTCGCCAGGGTAGTGGGGGTATCGAGAGCTACTGTGTCTAGTGTCATAGTCGGCTATTGGTGCCTCCGTGACAACAGTCGCCAGGGTAGTGGAGGTATCGAGAGCTACTGTGTCTAGTGTCATGGTCGGCCAGTTGGTGCCTTCGTGACAACAGTCGCCAGGGTAGTAGGGGTATCGAGAGCTACTGTGTCTAGTGTCATAGTCGGCTATTGGTGACTCCGTGACAACAGTCGCCAGGGTAGTGGAGGGTATCGAGAGCTACTGTGTCTAGTGTCATGGTCGGCTAGTTGGTGCCTCCGTGATAACAGTCGCCAGGCTAGTGGGGGTATCGAGAGCTACTGTGTCTGGTGTCATGGTCGGCTAGTTGGCGCCTCCATGACAACAGTCTCCAGGGTAGTGGGGGTATCGAGAGATACTGTGTCTAGTGTCATGATCGGCTAGTTGATGCCTCCAACAAGAGCCAGGGTAGTGGGGTATCGAGAGATACTGTGTCTAGTGTCATGGTCGGCCAGTTGGTGCCTTCGTGACAACAGTCGCCAGGGTAGTGGGGGTATCGAGAGCTACTGTGTCTAGTGTCATAGTCGGCTATTGGTGCCTCTGTGACAACAGTCGCCAGGGTAGTGGGGGTATCGAGAGCTACTGTGTCTAGTGTCATGGTCGGCTAGTTGGTGCCTCCGTGATAACAGTCGCCAGGCTAGTGGGGGTATCGAGAGCTACTGTGTCTAGTGTCATGGTCGGCTAGTTGGTGCCTCCATGACAACAGTCGCCAGGGTAGTGGGGGTATCGATAGCTACTGTGTCTAGTGTCATGGTCGGCTAGTTGGCGCCTCCATGACAACAGTGTCCAGGGTAGGGGGGTATCGAGAGCTACTGTGTCTAGTGTCATGGTCGGCTAGTTGATGCCTCCAACAAGAGCCAGGGTTGGGGGGGTATCGAGAGATACTGTGTCTAGTGTCATGCTCGGCTAGTTGATGCATCCAACAAGAGCCAGGGTAGTGAGGGTATCGAGAGATACTGTGTCTAGTGTCATGGTCGGCCAGTTGGTGCCTTCGTGACAACAGTCGCCAGGGTAGTAGGGGTATCGAGAGCTACTGTGTCTAGTGTCATAGTCGGCTATTGGTGACTCCGTGACAACAGTCGCCAGGGTAGTGGGGGTATCGAGAGCTACTGTGTCTAGTGTCATGGTCGGCTAGTTGGTGCCTCCGTGATAACAGTCGCCAGGCTAGTGGGGGTATCGAGAGATACTGTGTCTAGTGTCATGGTCGGCCAGTTGGTGCCTTCGTGACAACAGTCGACAGGGTAGTGGGGGTATCGAGAGCTACTGTGTCTAGTGTCATAGTCAGCTATTGGTGCCTCCGTGACAACAGTCGCCAGGGTAGTGGAGGTATCGAGAGCTACTGTGTCTAGGGTCATGGTTGGCTAGTTGGTGCCTCCGTGATAACAGTCGCCAGGCTAGTGGGGGTATCGAGAGCTACTGTGTCTGGTGTCATGGTCGGCTAGTTGGCGCCTCCATGACAACAGTCTCCAGGGTAGGGGGGTATCGAGAGATACTGTGTCTAGTGTCATGATCGGCTAGTTGATGCCTCCAACAAGAGCCAGGGTAGTGGGGGTATCGAGAGATACTGTGTCTAGTGTCATGGTCGGCTATTGGTGCCTCCGTGACAACAGTCGCCAGGGTAGTGGTGGTATCAAGAGATACTGTGTATAGCTTCATGACAGTGTACTGTGTTCGTGGCAAAACCTCGTCTGCGAAGCACAAGGGCTGCCAGAAAAGATCCTGACTGATAGAGACAGGAGAACATTAAAGAAGATTGTTACCCGTAATAAGAAGATCACGTAGTAGAAAATAAGTGCGGAGCTCAGCCTGAATCATCAGACCCCAGTATCAACGGAAACAGCGCGCAGAAAGCTGCATAAACAAGATATTCATGGCAGAGCTGCTATTGCAAAACGTCTGGTGACCCGTGTGAATGCTCAACGGTGACGGCAGAAGTGCCAGAAGCATACAACATGGGCTGCTGATGCAGGAACCGTGTAATGGAATCGAATGAATCCACATTCACACTATTCCCCACCGTAGGGCATGTTCACATGTGGAGAACACCGTCAGAAGCATAGAACCCAAACTATCTGCTCCCAACAGTGCAGCATGGTGGTGGTTTTGTCATGCTCTGCGCGGTCATATCCTGGTTTTAAGCAGATCCGCTGATCACCTTGAAAGTACGGATGACTTGAAGTTCGTATGAAAGCATTTTGGCAGACCAAGCCCATCCGATGGCTCAGGCATTGTTTCCTGCTGGGGATGCCATCTATCAAGATGATAACGCCCCATTTACAGAGCTCGGATTGTCCAATCATGGTCTGAGAAGCATGAGGACGAACTTTCACTCCTTCCCTACCCTCCCCAATCACCAGATTTAAACATCATCGAGCCACTGGGGTCTGTGTTGTAAAACTGAGTAAGATTCCGTTATCCTCCTCCTGCATCTCTCAAGGACATGGAGCAATTTCTGCATGAAGAATGGTGTAACATCCCGCTAACCACCATCTAGGATTTGTATGCGTCCATTCCAACGAGGATTCAGGCGGTTTTAAATGCCAATGGTGGTCCCACACCCAATTTGGTACGTAAAACTTTCCTTCCCTAGTTGTTCACGTTATTCTGTCTAACCCCTGTACATGTTGCTAGATTTAATCAAGATGGTTTATAAATATATTGTTATGGCATTTTCTGTTCAAAACAGTTACTCTTCTAAATACAGGTTAGAAAAGTTAAATTTTAATAGTTTTTTTACAGATTCGAGTAACCACTCTAAATAACATTTGTGATATCTGGTGTCGAATGACTAAGAATTTTAATTATTTTCAGAATGAATAAATAACAAAGAGATTTTGCACTTAGAATCTCCACAATGGTCAGTTTAAGTCAAATTCAAACATTTGATACGCTTCAATTACGCAGAAAACTATTATAACTTTAATCAATTTGAATTTGAAATAAGAAAGAAAATCATTATTTATTAAAGAAGAGCAAACAATTCAGAAAGAGTAATTTTATGAGCTTTTCATATGAAACTTTAAGCACTCCGGATTGTTTTTCATTGCTAAAATAAATATACCATGCTCTAAAACAGGAACAGCATAACATTTTTCTGAAATCCTGAACGAATTTGTTTAAAGAAGAAACTACTTACATAATCAGGTTTGACTGTAATGGTGTTGAAGGACAAAACATGCCACCGAAAAAAATTTATCTCGAGTGTCTTTTGCTGCATAGTCTCCAGTGGATGAACAAAAGCAGAATCTTTCCTTAAAAAATTATTAGCATCGTGTTTCATGCATTACAATCAGGATTAGAAGAAAATTATCCACAATTTTAATCTTTAAGTTTACACGTTCACGCTGAAATAGTTTGCTAAAATAGTATATCAAGCTTTGCCGATAAATTGTTGCATAACAGCTTTTCTTCAAGAATTCGTTGAAATGTAAGATAAAGGATTGGCTTCCTAGGAATGAAATCAATACCTTTCAAACAAGCAAGGGACTTATATGAAATCGGTTTAAATTACATGCAGTCTTAGAATGCCGCTGGAAAACATAATAGAGAGCGTTCAAAGTCTTTTTCCTGATTTTTGCTAATTAACATTAATGTCTTTAATTTATTTTGCCTGAAAGAATTATTTCGGAAGTAATTGCTCTTTAAATTCGTTTGTTCCAGTGTTACAAAATAAGATTTAGATTCCACTCTAACTTACAGGAAGAGGCACTTATTATCGGGAAGTTTACCTGAATAAATCTTAATTACGCCTTTCACTAAATGTTTGGTATTTCACCAAGAAGTTCTTATCGTCTGTTGCCTACAATTTCACCTTATCTTGTTTCCAAGACAATCTAATGGAGAATTTATTCCACATTGAGGCCTAAGATTATCTTCAAGTTATGTAACTACTATCTCGTAGGTATATTTTTTAATTAAAATCATAAAAATGCAATGCACCAAAACAATGCGGAAAAGAATTCTTCTGTCGCTTTCTAGGCAAAATCCCCGATTTCAGTTTTCAGTGACATCGTTTTCGTAATCTAATTACTGAAATAATGAGCATTGGTGACTGTTTCGTTCACTGTCCGCTCTTGCTAGCGCAAAGTGTTATATGCAAAACCAAGACGCATAGATAATTAAATTCACTAGTCAAACTCTATCATCTGAGTAAGAAGCATTTCATGAAGCTGAATTTTTTATATTGTAATATCCATAGAGTGCTCAACTCATCTGCTAATGCGATAGTTAGGAAAAAATAAAGGGTTGGCGTTTTGTGTTAATTCAGATGAATAAAATTCCTGCGTCTGAAATTAAAGTGCAATGAACATAACTGTCTGTCAGGGGGATGCACACTCAACACACTTTTCCCAAGAGAAAGACAGAAATGAGACAAGACGGACAGGCAAGTATTAAAGAGATATAGCGTCATTTCATGGAATATTTCACATGAATAAAGAATGTTAATGAACTTTCATCAAATAGATGGCAGAAAAAGTTCCGTTTCCAATTCTAACGTAATTACAATAATGATATCATTGATATCCGAAAATGCAAATGCAATTTTGTCATACTCCTTCTCGACCACGCGCATTTTGATTTTTTTTTCTTTTTATTGGGGTTTAACGACCACCGTGAGCAACTCAGTGGGCTACAAGCAGTCGTCCGTCCCTAGTTTAGGACCACTAGTTCCAGGAAAGGGAGTGAGCCAGTGCCGTAAGACAAACACAACATTCATGCCTCACTGGGATTCGAACTCAGACCCATCTTGGACGAATGATCAGAAGCCATCGCTTATATTACTGCGCCACCGGGGAGGCATTTAGATTTCAACATAATCGCTCTAGTAAATAAAATTCGCATTATTGAGCAAATCAGAAATGCATCATACTCATCGCCATTCGGAAAGGACTGAGAAATACTTCAGTTTTGAAATATAGAAGCCCCCAGTTGCGCAGTGGTCTAAGCGATGGCTTCTGATCATTCGTACGGAAGGGGTCCGGGTTCGAATCCCGTGAGGTATGGATGTTGTGTTTGTCTTACGGCACTGGCTCTCTCCTTTCCCTGGAACCAATGGCCCTAAATTAGGGACGGGCGACTACTTATAGCCCATTGAGTTGCTCACGGTGGTCGTTAAACTTCAAATTAAAAAAAAAATATGGAGGGTAACAAAAGTTAAATTTGGGGAATTTGCTTAAGCAAATCCACCTAACCACCCCGGTGGCGCAGTGGTCTAAGCGATGGCTTCTGAACATTCGTCTGAAAGGGGTCCAGGTTTGAATCCTGGTGAGGCATGGATGTTGTGTTTGTCTTACGGCACTGGCTCTCTCCCTTCCCTGGAACCAGTGGCCCTAATTTAGGGACGGGCGACTGCTTATAGCCCATTGAGTTGCTCACGATGGTCGTTAAACCTCCAATCAAAAAAAATCCCCCTAAAAACTGCCCTATGTTTCCAATGAAAAAAACTTCTGTAGGCATTTTCTTCTCAATTAATGTGTTCCCAAAAATGAAAAACTTTTATGTCGATAAACAGAACTTTAAATTATAGTCCAGTATAATTAAAATTTGCTAAAATCTAAGCAAAATTACATTAAAAATTTATAATTTTTCCTTGGGTAGTCTTCGAAACCTGCTAATAGATGGCATCACCTATACAGATAGCTTACTAATTGTAATCATTTCGCATTTTTTCTAAAATTTTATTAATTTTCGGAAAGGAATCAATACTTTTGAGTTTAACCATGCTATAGTCTGAAATATTTAGAATGGTTTGAGCTACTTAGATTGAATGTTATAAAAGTAACTAAGTTGAAAATATCGCAGAGTGAGTTTGCTGGTTTATTTCGGAGTTAAAAATCAAGAGTAGCTACAGTTTAATTAACATTTTCAGCTAAATTATAGTTAGAAAATTTAATCTGAGTGGCTCAAATCATTCTAAACATTCCAGACTATCGCATGGTTAGACTCAAGTGTTAATTCCATTTCGAAAATTAATAAAATTAGTGAAAAGAAAGTGCGCCATGATGTCGCCATCCATTAGCAGATCTCAAACACTCCCCAAGGGAAAATGTTTTATTTTTAATATAATTACGGTTGCGCTTTAGCAAATGTTAAGTATACTAGACTATAACTTAAAATTATTTTTATCGATGTGCATATTTTCATCCTTAGGAATACATTAATTGTATAGAAAATGTCTATAGAAGTCTTTACCATTATAAACATAGGGCAGATATTTTAGGTAGAACCACCTGAATATGTCGGTAAACATAAGTTGCGGAAACACCATCGCTGAAAACTGAAAATGTTTATGTAGTGACGCAAAACACTCAGTCTAAACCAATATTTAACCTTTGCATTCTGTCCCAAAGCGTTGCCTATTTTTTCAGGAGGATATCAATGATATCGAAGCCTAAAACGTATTTCTTGTTTAGCTTCACAGGTGACCCCCAAAATGGACCAAAGTATAACTGCAAGGTATCATCATCATTGTCAACCATTCTGAATCCGTTACTACCGCCTCCCTTGTGACGCAGTGGTCTAAGCGTTGGCCCGAGAGAGGTGAGTCCGAGTTCGAATTCCGGTAAAGCATGGATGTTTTTCTTGTCTTACGGCACTGGCTCTCTCCTTTCCGTGGAACCAGTGGCCCTAAATTAGGGACGGGCTATTGCTTACAGTCCATTGAGTTGCTCCAACGCCCTGAGTAACTGAAAGCTAAACAACTTGTTTATGACATCATCATACAGTAGGGGTTTACCATATTTGAGTCTCCCATGTTCGGCTGCCATGGGGAATAGCCAGATCCTAAACAGATGGAACATCAGATTTTTGCATATAGTCGTTGTTTATGGCATCTCGTATCACAAAACTAACTGGGTCAGCGATAAAGACATAATGGTCTTGACAAGTGATATAACACAGTGATCCCTACAGTTGTGCCGTATCACAAATCAAGCTGGTTTTGCTACTCAGAATATTACAAATACCGACTGTCTTTGAACATCTGCTGCCCTACCTTTTCAGACTAAATCAAAGACTTCGTATTCTCTTTGGCTGTCGAGCAGTGGAAACAAACATGCAGTCCACTTATGAAGACATAAGTGCTTTCACTTTTAGTGGCGGTTGGTTACTCACGGTCGTCTCTAAACACCGAAACAAAGAAATCTGCTGTTGAATGAACGTTTCTCGTAGACTCTTCCACAACTCTCTTTCTTGAGAAATTCTCTTCCATGTCATTCCGACAAACTTTTATGCTTCAACCACTCATCACCCACGAGGTCTTCTTTTGGGTCTTTTCCTATCCCTTGGTACCTAGTCTAGTATTTCACTTATTCAACAGTGGTCAGTTCTTCAAAAAATATGGGAGGATGTACACTTTTGTCGTTCTCCTAATCCCCAAGTTCCTTTTCTTATCTTTATTGGTCACACTAAACACACATCTCTCCATGCATTTTCGAGTTGCCAGTAACTTCCATATTTCTTTCTCAGTTAAGGTCCATGGCTCTTATATGTAAGTAAGAACTGAAAAGATGCATTTCTCGCTGCATGTTTATACTAAGAACTGAAAAGATGCAGTGGTCTTTCTGTTTTTTCCTAAATACAGTGTATGCTCTATAATAAATCCAGCACTTTTTCTGAACAATTGTGAAATTCAGCGTTTTCCAAACTATGGGTCGGGATCCCACAGGTGGGTCGCAAGTCAATTTTTGATGAACGGCTAAAAATGTTTGAAATGCATATTTTTATGGTTAGTTGAAAGTAGAAATAGTGAAAAAATAAAAAAAGTTTCAAAACTAAAACAGAAAATGAAAAGAACAATTAGACACTTATACGGATATATTAATCGGGTTTCATTTTCGTACCGAAGCAGGATAGGCCACAGTCCGGAAATACTTCTGTTTTCTCGTAAAATTATATTCAATAATAAATTTGAAAACAGTACTACAAAAATAATTAATATAAAAATTAGATTAGGTTTTTTTTATAAAATTATATACTCGTACAATAATAAATGAGAAAAAAGTAGAAAGATAATTAAATTAAACAACCCATCATGCCCATTAAAACTAGGTGGGTCGCGAAAGTTTAATATTTTAAAACTGGGGTGGCGGTCATTAAAAGTTCTGGAAGCACTGGTCTAACCTTAACAAAATATCAGAAGTAATAATCGCTCATTTTCTCAGAAAGATACGTAAATTTGTAATGCCTCAAAACAATTTCTTGCTTCTTCAGGACAGTACTCACCCCAAAATATTGCGCAAAGACTTTCGTTCAGTACAGTATTTAAGCCTACATTAAAAACAGATGTATAACGAAGTAAATTTCTCCGTCATTTTTGGTCTACGCCGGGATTCGAACCCGAGTACGCTTATTCCGGAACAAGCCGCTCTACCAACTGAGCTACGCAGACATTTGTTCTGAATCCTATCTGCCTTTATGTCATGTGCGTCCTGCTGGCAGGTACGTCACATCTCCCCCCCCCGGAAGAGGGCCGGGGTCATGGCCCACGGGTCAGCCGTGACCATGAATCGTTGCAGGCAGACAACCACTGAAGAACGTGCACTTGAGAACTCCCCGTCAATCTGGTGTGTGGAATGCAACGTCACACACATTTATTTTTCGAAGCACTGGAGAAGGGATTCTCTGATTTTTCCTATCTCGCGGTGTGGAAATAACATCACACCAATGCGAGATTTTGAACGGTCGGGTCATCCGGGTAGTTCGGGCGCCATTATAACGAAGTAAATTTCTCCGTCATTTTTGGTCTACGCCGGGATTCGAACCCGAGTACGCTTATTCCGGAACAAGTCGCTCTACCAACTGAGCTACGCAGACATTTGTTCTGAATCCTATCTGCCTTTATGTCATGTGCGTCCTGCTGGCAGGTACGTCACAGATGAACCCTTCTTGAGTGAAAATTTAATTATAAAATTACGCACAGAAATAAAAAAAATTACACCATTGTTCAGGAAAGCATTTCTCAAAGTATTGCAGATTTGCTCAAAACCAGAAAACCAATTCGTTGTATCACATTAGTTGTGTAATGTTCAGACACTAAGCAATACCTATGCATTTGATGTTATGTATTATACTAGTGCCGAGGGTTTAGTGAACGTTATTTTCAAACTTGAAATCTAATTATATTTTCATCATGAACAAAATTCTATTTTAAGATATTTACATAAAAAATAAATGATTTGTTTTATTGTAAAAGTATTAGTCTCCCATGAGAAATTTACTGACTTGAAGATCAGGTAGTTTCTAAAGCACGCAGCAAAAGGTAGAAACTCCACATTAGGCCTATAACTAAGGTCGTCTTAGTTTTCATGAATGGCACAGCAATGGAATATCAAGCAAGTTGTTTAATTTGAAGAACTAATTGAGATTACATCAACTTTTTTTAATGGTGCCAATACAACATGTGACCCAGAATATCGATATTATAAAATATTTCATTGCATTTTCTTTATGAGAAATGTGCCAAATAGAACCATGGTACCTGCACGGCTTCTAATATATATATAGCTTCTGAAAGAATGTTTTGATTGGAGCTGATACTTTGGGTTACGTTTTTCCATGGAAAGAAACTGTTTGGCAATTATTTCAGTCAGAAAGTACGATACCTATCGTATGGAAAGCCCTCAAACGTTTCTTATTAATATTTTCGTTTGTGTTAGATTTGAAAACACTGCTTAAACCTTAACTAACCTCTCAGATAATCCTCGCATACCCGTAGATACCGCTTTAAGAACATAAATTTTACTCAAACTCATTACAAAAGAAGCGTCACCACCTCCATAACAGGCTGAGTTCCAGGTGGAAATTCCTCATGTGGTTATATGGCACAATAGGCTAACATAAATCGAAAAACATGCTTCATTGCTTGATCACGGAATAGAAATTTCATTCAAACATTGTTCGGTAATTTATATATACATTTGTGCGTTCGAAACTGGAAAACAATATCTCTGCAATTACTAAGTCTGTGCAACACCTAGATTAACACGTGCTAACTATGTACTTTCCCTGCTGTGTTAGGATTAGTTTCACATCCAACCGTTATGAGTGAGTGGCGCTGTGCTTCCGCGCCTCGCCTTCACGTCGAATGACTAGGTTTCACAGAGGAGAAGATACAGAGGTTCGACTTTCACCTTTTGAACAGCGCCCCAGTGGTCGGACATGAAACTACGATAGCGTCTGTCACGCGTTACGGTACCAGTGGCTCTATAAATAGCACTGCAGAGAGAGTTGTCAAACTCGGGCCGCGGGCGACTTAGTGGTCAACATTCGTGACTGCCACGTAGAAACCTCAGGTTAGATCCCAGGCAGGTACGAACACTAAAACCACTGTACATTCGCCGTGCGTCGGATGAGTACGTTAAGCCGTCGGACCCCGGGTATCCCCCTCCCCGGTGATAAATAAAGTCGTTTTCCTCTCCCTTTCTACCTCGCTTCCGTGTTACTTTCCTATCGGGCACTACAGCCTAAATCTCCTAGTTTTCTATTTCTACGGGTTGTTTAAGACCTGTGATCAGACACTCCCTTCCTAAAATCCTCTACATATAATCTGATCTCAGTTGTAAACTCTTGAAAAACAATTTATAAAGGCACTCTTACGGTGACGGTTTTGACGCTTTAGTTCGATGTCCGTCCACTGGCGCGCTGTTCGGTTGAGATCTTCGCGGCTAAATCGTTGCCATGAGTCTCTATGGAAGATTTACCTCTGGGTCTCGTGTTAGGTTTATTCTCATCTACTCGCTTTGTTGTCAGCTTATTTATGTGAATTCTTTGATTGATCTGAAAACATCAGTATCTATAATAAGATATCTGCTACCCTTTGATTTACATGTTTCGCGGAGTAGCAACAGCTGAGTTACGCATGACGTTGTCACTGAATGTGACGTACTGACCTATCAGTCTTGACTACTTTATTATATACGAAATTGCGACACATAAATCAAAGGTTTCTTTTCAAAGCCCATAACCACGCAGTTATCTTCAAACAATCTTTCCAAATCCCTTCTGCTGTTTTTCTGGCCTAGTAATGCTTCCAAATAGTATAGTGCAAAGCGATGAGAAAATGAGACACCGAAAGAAAGAAACAGGCGATTAAACACTGGTAAGAATACGATATGCACCAAAACAGAATTCAAATGAAACAGAAGAAAAAATGAAGTAGAGAAAAGAAAAACAGAAGAACGTACTGAAATGGAGGAAAGTAGCAAATGAAATAGCGAAGATTAAATATTGTTGAACCAAGGCCGTGATAGAATCCATTGCCAAAGTCAAGAAATACGCGTAGAAATCAACGCACATAACATTGGTAAACCAAAAACATGCACATTTCTTAAAGCAAAACGTCGGAACATTGAATAAAACAGAACAAATAATAGCACAAAATATCACCACGATGAGAAATTAGTTTGAAACCGTTAAAAAAACTGATGAGGAATCAGAAACGCATCTGACTAAAGTTGCACCTACATCACAAAATTTCGGAGACCACGTCAAAAAATAAAATTCTGTTCCATCTTTTTCGTCACTGAGAACACAGGTAAAGGCACTTACTAAACATGGATCACACTATTTGAGAATAAGCAGTCAGATTTGTCATTCGTCGCACAATTAGACAAGAACCATCAGACAAACCAGGGTATGACAGTTAAATTATTATATGAACAAACTTTCTGTAAAATATGCTTTTCCTCGCATTAACCAGTTTTTTTCTGTCATGCTCAGTTCTATGTTGTTTAGTGAAAAGTTAGATCATCTGATTTACTTCAGCTTTTGTTCGAAACAATCCGAGTATTTTACAGCTCTGTAGCTACGAGTATCTTTGATTTATAAACCGCAATTATAAAAAACAGTATTTAGTAAAGAAACTGCTAACTTGCTGTGTTTTACGAGAGATAACGCTAGTTATTGAACTAATAGTATTCAAAGTTTATTACCATTAGGATAATAGCGTAGCGAAAACCTTAAGGACTCTAAAACATCCTGGACATTTGGTAGGCACTTCTTCGTCATATTTAGCACAAATGTAAGATAAAGATTTAAATCGGAATGTAAATAGTAATTTGTCAGGACGAGTGGTCAGATGCGCGGGTATGTGGCCAATCATCCGCGTTGATTCTTGGTTCAGGCCGTGTAAAAGGCATGGGGGGTACACTTGTCCTACAGTGCTGTCTATCTCTCTTCCTAGGAACCACTCACCCCAAATTAGGAACTGGAGACTCCCTATAAACTTAAATGTTCACGAAGATCGGTGAACCTCCTTCTAAAAACAATATTAATTGAAATTACCATTAATTTAGTACGTATATCAAACTGCCACTGACCCATCACTCTTACAGAATTCTATGTTTTGCTCTATTCTGCCGAACAGCATCAAGAACGATGGAAAACTCCCTATTTTAAATTATGTTCGTAACCAGTCAACTATAAATTTGCTTTTAACCCTCTGAGTGGCAAGTACGCATATATACGTTCGGAGATTTCTGTGCCTAAAGCGGGGAGGACGCACTAATACGTTCATCAGAAACCTGTTCAAAAGCGGCGAGGACGCACTAATACGTTCATCGGAAACCTGTTTAAAAGCTGCGAGAACGCAATATTGCGTCGAAAAAAATTCCGGGCTCACAGTGGCAAGAATGCACATATGAGCAACTTAACTACGACGAATTCTGCAGGAAGACAAGGACGAGCTTATGGAAGTCTCCTGTTATACATGTCGACTAAATTTCGCAATGCGTCTTCCTGCCACCTGTGGGGGTTAAGGGAGGGCTTAATGAACCCAAAAATATTTAAAGCTACAAGGCGTTCGGAAAGAAAGCAAAGAAATGCATTATCCGATTGTTTTTGACCATGTTTACGTATATAATTATTCCATTACAAGGTAGTATATTACTGCCGCTGATTTTAAAAGTTTATCCCTGAAAATATTGATGGTATTTCTGAATCTTACATTCTCCACAGCTGAGGGATGGTTCTGTTTATCAGGATATTTGATTACTCAAAACACCCGATTTTTGACATCGGAAAATCCACACAGGCGACATGAAACCCCTTTCCATAAGCCGGAGCATACTTTTGGAGCTGCAGTCTCCAGGAGAAGAAGCATTGGCGCTATCTTGCGTCAATGAAATAATAAACTCTTATCGTTATAATAATGAAATGAACAGTGATGGTTTCAGCAAGATCAAGCCACAGCTCATACGGCTACATATCGATAACACCCTGCATGAAATTTTTGGAGATCGTATAATCTCAAAAAAACTAAGAGAGAACTCATCTCTCTAACTACCTCATAGGCCGTGCCATGCACGGGTGAAAAATATGTGACTGAAATTTTTATAACATGAATCGTACTCTCCAATGCAACGAAAATGAGATAAAGCACGACATTACACCTACGTAACATAACAAACGACGCAGACAGTTGTTCGAGCACGTGCGTGTTGCAACAGATGATGTTGTTTGTTTTACTGCCTTTATTTTATTTTCCGGCGTTTCTCCTTGATTTTACGTATCGTGCGATAGCGGAGAGCTTAGCTCCGATTTCGTCCACTGGATAAAAGCAGGTGGTGCTGCAAGTACTGTATGCCGTCAGAGCGTTACCGACAGACACAGCCTATTATACAGGTTCTATGTCATGGCCTTTTATTTTCTAGACGCCCTTTCTTGAACCAACCTGATTTTTATCTTCAGGGATCGTTGAAAAATACATTTTAGGAAGAAAGCCCGCACAGTACTCAGAAATGCGAAGCACCTGTGACTGCATACATCATACATCAGAAAAAGAAACAATGAAGGTTTCTAAAAATAAAAAGAAAACAATTTAAACTCGTTTAGATGTTTGAGGAAGTCATTTTGAGCATCTGTTGTAATAGACTAAATATGTAACTACAAATGGTCAATAACAAATGAATTGTAATATTGAGATAATATATTTGGAGAAAGGTGTGTCGTTGTTTACCTAGCCACCTGACTGAATGTATCTAATGCCACTGATTCCAGGGAAGGGAAACAACCAGTGCTGGAAATGTGCTGATCGATCCTTGTGCTGTCGAGGGTTCGAACCCCGAAGTACGAGAACTCCGCGCCCTAAACGGCTGGGCTTGTAACTCTAGCTGAGCTAAGTAATTAGTAGTAACTGCATCCTATGGTAGAGTTTGAAATAAAGTATACACGTAACAAAATGAAATATTGTCGAGATATTTCAAAAATCATCTAAAATATTTTGTGATAAAGAGAATAAAAATGGTACCGGCTGTGATTGTTTTTCGCCTTTTTTTGTCAGGGGTTCTTCATATTGCTTAGTGGTGCGAACGCCACTAAGGTTAAATGCGAAACACTAAAGTCCTAGCTATTTAGAATTCGTCATGTATATATATACGTATAAATACACTGCTGGCCACCCAAAATGCAACACCAAGAACGAAGCATCCGATTAGCCTGACATTCGCTGCATCCGTCGCCCGCGAGAGGACATGCAAACGAATAGCATTACAAGGCATATGCAAATCATGTGCGCCCGGTACGCTACCGAAAAGCACTATAAGAAGGGTGCACAGAAGGCTGGGTGTAAGTAGTTAAAGTGTGTTTTTCTGCCGAACCTGTGCGTGGGAAGCTTCTTGATGCTTCGTCCCAGAATACGGCAGTCATTCCAGCACATTTCGGAGTTCGACAGAGGATGAATAGTGGATTATCGCGACAGCGGTTTATCGTACCGAGACATCGGCGCCCGCGTGGGACGACATCCAGCCACAGTGAGGCGAGTATATATTCGGTGGGTGCAGAAGGGGTGGACGGACCGACGTGAGAGATTGCTGCAGCCGCGGCACACCACCGAACGAGATGACCGGCATGTTGCCCGGCGGGCATTGGCGGCTCTCACCGCCCCATCACGAACGTTAGCGCAGGAATTAGGGTGTGTTGCACAACAACCTGTGTCAGCACGTACCGTTCGACGTCGTTTGCAGGAGCAGGGACTTGTCGCACGGCGCCCATTGCTCCGATCACCACTGACATTACACCACTGGTGAGTGCGGCGGCAGTGGGCCGTTGAACGCCGCACCTGGACTACGGAATGGCACGGCATTGTCTTCTCCGACGAATCTCGCTTCTGCCTGCAACACCACGATGGTCGGATCCGCGTGTGGCGGCACTGCGGCGAAAGACTGTATGACGCCTGCATTATACATCGCCATACCGGTCCGTCGCCTGGCGGTATGGTTTGGGGCGCAATTGGATATGACACCCGCACCCCTCTGGTACGCATCGCCGGTACACTCAACAGCCACCGCTACATCTCCGACGTTTTGAAGCCTGTAGTCCTCCCTTACCTGCAGGACCTGCCAGCGGCCACGTTTCACCAGGACAATGCGCGCCCGCACGTGACACGCATCGTAAAATAATTCTTCACGGCCCACCAGGTGTCACTGCTGCCGTGGCCCGGCAAGCAACACCTGCAGCTACGCCTGATGAACTGTGGCAACGTGTGGAAGCAACCTGGACCTACATACCCCAAGCCCACATCCAAAGCCTCTTTCGTTCGATGCCGCGACGTGTAGCGGCCGTTATTGCCAGCCATGGGGGCCACACGAACTATTGATGTCTGCGTGTTCCGCAAGTCGCGAGGGCCTGTCATCTCAACCGTTTCATCTTTGTATCTGTTGTTATGTGTGCAGTAAATCTGGCTTTGCTATCTCGTGTTCTTCTTGGTGTTGCCTTTTGTGTGGCCAGCAGTATATATATATATATATATTGTATATATGAGTTTTTATTTGTTTGGTTTTTTTTTTGTTTTTTGGATTGAAGGTTTGACGACCACCGTGAGCGACTCAGTTGGCTATAAGCAGTCTCCCGTCCCTAATTTAGGGCCACTGACTCCAGGGCAGAGAGAGAGCCAGTGCCGTAAGACAAACACAACAAGCATGCCTCACCGGGATTCGAACCCGGACCCTTGATGGACGAATGGTCATAAGCCAGCGCTTAGACCACTGCGCAACCGCGGACTGCTACCGGATTTTAATAATACATCTGAATGTAGCATTATATTAATAAATCAAAGCTGGTGATTCATTCATTGATAAATACTACCTTAAATAAAATATCAAAACCGAAATAGAATATTGTTTTCTGGTCCTTAGGAAAAAACGAAAATGTAAAATGAAATTTCGAATTTTTTGTTTTAGAAAAGTAAAACATTTCCAACAAAAAATGAAAAAAGCTTGAAAAATAATGCCGCAGCTTAGAGTTTTTTCTAGGGCACGGGAGCTCCACCATGAGTAACATTTTAGGGTTTAAGCACACGCCTCCTCTTAATTTGAAGCCACTGGCTCCAGCGAATAGAGAGACTCAGCACCATGGGGCAAGCGCGCAATCTCATCGAGGACTCGGTCCAACTACGACGATTAGCCAGATACCAGCACTTCTGACCACTTGGCTTCCGAAGCTTCCATAAGAATGTAGACCCAGAAGCTTATTCTCGATACATAACACAAAATGCTATCTAAAAGAGAGAGTTTTTAAAAGTTACCTATAAAAAAAGTTGAAGACATATTTGCGATGAAAATTGAGCTTAGCAGCTTCTAATTCCGTTAAAGCATGCATTTTTCTTCTTCCATTGTACATATCTCAGACTCACGTGTTTGTGGCGTCACTGGATACATTCATCACGTGATTGCTAACGTTTTAAATTCTTATTTTCATGAAGCCACAAGTCAATTGTTCTACTGACATTATCTGTCTTAATTCGTTTTTCCCACATGTGCATAATACTCAAATGTTAATTTCGTTCATATGGTTTCAAAATGAAAAAAATGAAGCAGACCTCCTATTCATTTGACATCTTGAATAGCTACGTTTATACCTCTGGCTTTCAAGGCATTCTGGGAAATTACCACCGCGGAATTCAAATCACATAGATCACTTTAAACATTGCTAACGAGAATATTGAAGGCTTAATAATAAGTCGAACGCATAGTAAATAGTACAAAATATTCAATGTGTATGTACAGAACAATATTTACATGAATGTATAAATATGTAGATAGAAGGCAATTTGTACTTTAAAGTAGCCAAGAACAAATCAAAGACTGAAAGTGATAATCCCAAGGAAACACCTTTGCACACACATCTGTGAAGACATAAAGATATCCATTCTCCATGACACATTCATAAGTTCAGAAAAGTCTTGATCATTTGATAGATGAACTTGCCCGAAGAATTGTCGAAGCCACGCTATAGTAGTCTATGCACTCCCAAATAAGCACCGCAGATAGGACAGATGTGAAGAGTATCTTGACATGTAGGCACAACCAATGGAATCCAGGCACATATTGGACTGAAAACAATGGAATAAGAAAGAAATTATAAATCTCATCTAACTGTTCTACGGAAAATGGAAACTTACAGGCCGTAAATTCGTTATAATGAAACTCGGTGAAAGCTTGTCAACAATAACAAGGGAAAGTGAGGTATGCAGGGTAATTTTTTAATAACCAGGTATTTTCCTCTTCGTTTAGCGAACTTAGAATTGCGCAGTTGCAAATGTTAAAATGCTATAGCAGTTCACGCGCTGAAGAACACAAACAGTATTTTTTTCTTTTCTCTTTCTTGTTGTTTTTTACATATATAAATAAAAGAATACCTGGTTATATTCTGCTAAAAGAATTGTTATAGTCTGAGAATTTCGTGGTTTAAGGAAAAAGAAAGTTCTCAAATCATATTTCTTCAGCATGCGCATGAAATAATAATAGCACATTGTTACCTACTGTATTGGTACTCTCAATTTTTAGACTTAAGGTGGTTCCACCTAAAATCTGTGCCTTATGTTTCCAATGGTAAGACTTCTTTACATATTTTCTTCGCAATTAATGTATTTCCAAGGATGAAAATTTGCACATCGATAATATTAACTTTAAGTTATATCATGGGATACCTAATACTTGCTAAAACATAACCATAATTAAGCAATCCAACATTTGTTTGTCTATTGGCGTCATCAATGTACACGTCGCGCCATCTATTAACAAGTCTGAACATTACTCAAAGAAAAATGATTGATTTTTAATATATAATTGTGGTTATGTTTTAACAAGTATTTACTATTCCATGCTATAACTTAAAGTTAGTTTTATCCTTGTGCAAATTTTCATCCTTGGAAATACATTATTACGAAGAAAATATGTAAAGAAGTTTTACTATTGGAAACATAAGGCAGAGATTTTAGGTGGAACCACCTTAAAGGTGAAAAGAAACTGGTTTTGGCAATCCAAAATAATCAATTTAGGCTCGCAAGCGGAATCTCTTAAAATTAAATTTCATATGATAGGATTCTAAATGAAAACTTCTGTACGTCGTTTATGAACGACAAAGTACAGGGTGTACCACTCGGCATTGGCCCCGGTTTTTTCCGCATAACTTGCGAAATAACCAACTGATGAACATGTAATTAAAGGTGAACTTACCTTAATCCATGAGATGAATGATGCTATTAAATGAAGTGCTGGAAGTGGTTCCCGTCGGCATGCAGACATGTCTGAGCGCAACGCACCACGATATTGAATGTTCGCACCAGCAGTTCGGTCGGCAAATATTGTCTTCCAGTGCTGTGAGAGTCCGTGGCTTGTTCCGGTGCACTGTACCTTTCAACATGCCCCACAGAAAGAAACGGAGGTGAAAGGTCAGGCGGCCTCAGTGGCCACCATCCCTTCAAGATGACGGGATCAAGGAAAGAAGACTGTATTAAAGCCATGCTTGCTTTGGATGGGTGACACGTTGACCCGTCTTGTTGGAAGTAGCCGGTAGTGAGCTCCTCATCCTCCAGTTGCTCTACAAAAGCAGTAAAGGTGTCCATGTATACAGCCATATTCACCGTTGTGTGGAAAAAGATTTGCCCGATGATGCGGCGCCGGGAGACAGCACACCAGACCCCCAGTTTTTCCACATGAAAAGGTTCCTCATGCAGTGCGTGCGGATTAGCACTTGCCCAAACACGAGTGTTTTGAGAATCGACATCCACTAAGATGGAACCATGCTTCATCGCTATACCACGTTTTGTCCAGTATGTTTGGATTTCTAGCGACGAAGTCCTAAAACCACCGACAGTAAGTGACTCTCTTTGCGTGATCGGTCGGTTGCAATTCCTGCACAACTGTGATGTGGTATGGATGAAGCTTGCTGGCTTCGGCAGCCCTTTGGCATGTGCTTTTGGACGTTCACATTTCTTGTCCCAATTTCCGCAAGTACTTCGTTGGAGAGACTAACAGTCCTCCACTGTTACCTGGGAAATATTCGGCCGACCTCCGCCGTGCACATTCAGCAACATTCCCATCGTTTCAATTTTTTCACGAGATGTTGAATGCAGAACTTCGCTGGCGGTTTGTGACCTCCAAATTTTGCCAGGAATTGGGTTTGGTACGCCTTGATAGACCCAGTTGTCCAATAGGTCCGGACCAGAAAAATACGTTCAATTGTGTAAGAATTCATGTTTCAACGGAAACACGGAAACAAAGCACAACACTCCCGTCTGCGATGAGCACATGACCATTGTTAATGCCAGACTGACCTTGGCTGCGCGTCTCGCGTCTGCCGGCGAATGACGTACCTGGAATTCCGCAGAGCCACCAATGTTTGGAAATACCAACAGTCTCGCTCCTTATGGCATTTCTTTCTCATGCTCTCCCGTCCCTCTTCCTAGAATTTTTATTTCGTACTCGTCTTCTTTCCAAAAATATAGGGCCGCCCCGGGGGCGCAGTGGTCTAAGGCGTTGGCCACTGATCATTCGTCCGTAAGGGGTCCGGGTTCGAATCCCGGTCAGGCATGGATGTTGTGTTTGTCTTGGCACTGGCTCTCTCCCTTCCCTGGAACCAGTGACCCTAAATTAGGGACGGGCGACTGCTTATAGCCCATTGAGTTCCTCACGGTGGTCGTAAAACCTCCAATCAAAAAAAAAAAAAAGTTATATGGAAAACTCCGGGGCCAATAGCGAGTGGGGGCACCCTGTAGAACTAAAATTCCTGCCGTAACGTTTTCCTGTTTCTAAAGAGTTGCTGAAACGATTTTAATCGTGTGACGTAAGGCTTCCCGGACGTCACACCAGCAGCTGTGAAAAATCTGTTTTAGTTCCTATGACAACCAAGCAAAGTGTATACGCGTATGCTGTGTTGGTTGTCTACATTTTATTGCAGTACGAATCTTACCTTCATATGGAGTGTCACAAAAATACACCAAACAATGTTTCCTTAAAGTGAAACACATGTGTTCCATATGTGAAACAATGAACATTACAAAAATGAGCATGAACATTACAACACTAAATGAAGTGTGTTGTTTGAGGCAGAGATTCGACAATTAAAACAGATAAGCACCAGGGGGTGCCAATAAAATGGGATAAATGTTCAAACGTTCAGACGTTAAGACAAATGAAATAATATGTTTAGATATTTCTGTCAAATTTTAAAACAATTACACTTCTGTTGATCAAATATTGTTAAAAGACGAAGCTGAGTAAGAAGTTCACGCCGGTCGCAGCTAAAAAGTCTAATGCTGCAGAAAAAACCTTACACGCCCACCTCGTCCTTCAAAACACAGGCCGTAGTTTTCTACAGTCCTTTGACAACGTTCCACCAGAGCCACGATTCCACAGCAGTATGTTTTTTATATTGGGGGTTTAACGAACACCGTGAGCAGCTCGATGGGTTATAAGCAGTCGCCCATCCTTAATTTAGGGCCAATGATTCTAGAGTAAAAAGAAAGCCAGTGCCGTAAGACAAACACAACATCCATGCCTCACCGATATTCGAACCCGGACCCATCTTGGATGAATGGTCAGAAGCCAGGGCTTAGATCACTGTGCCACCGGGGTGGTTCACCGCAGTATCACTTGGCAGGTATCGAGGACGGAAGTTCCCTGATGACAGATTCCGTATCCACCACTAAAACAAAGCGCCATATTTTTAGGAAATAGGTCACGGAGCGAAATAGGTTGTAAGTCTGATGGGGCAAGTTCCAGACTCCGTGGAGGATGGGGATAGGTTCTCAATCCCTTCCAATTTCTGTAGTTTCCGGCGAACCATTCTGGGGGTATGGCTTGGAGTCTTATCCACCTACAGAAGCACCCGCTCCTATTTATGAACGCTGGGTAGCTTGGCGCAGTGCATCGTGTACCCACTCCGGTTGCTTGGCATAGAGGTTTCCGTCCACAGCCTGACCATCTGGCACAAGCAGCACAGGCACAAGCAGCACAGGACCCAGTTAATTCCACCTAATGCACAGCGTGACTTTTCTCCCGAACTGCTCTTTTTTCACTACTTTCTGAGTTTCTTGGCATGGCCGCAACCACTGATTTCCATCAGTGACGAACTGGAGATCCATAAGCGTCTTTGGAAGCGGATTCTTTACAGTCCACTCTTTGGGAAAATTTATCAAACCGAAGAGTAAAGATATGCCAACATTATTATTTCCTGTTTGAATGTCTGTCAACACAAATCTACGAATTAATGGTGGGTTTTTTTCTAAGCAATAATTATAGTATATTCCGGTTAATTAGGCCATCCGTTAATCGGAGTAGCCCTTTATTTGGTACAATTCTTGAAGAACATCACGAATTAGCTCTTTGGGATAAAGTTTCGCATAATTGGGGCAACCGCTTAATTGGGCAAAGTGTTCTAGAACCGATGCATCCGAAAGAACCGGAATCTACTGTAATTAACATTTTACCCATTTTTATGGACTGCAGTATAAGGTGTCGCAGAAAACTTAATAAAAAGAAAGAAATTACTTTCTTCCGTTGCTGCAGCAAAAAAAAAAAAAAAAAAAGAAATGCCGTAATTCGTAGACTTATGTTTCCGCTCTGAGGGAGGCTATTGAAGATTTAATTCCACTCCTACGAATTTTATTGCGATTGTTGAATTTAAAATTGCAATAGTTTATTTTCTTTTAGATAGAAGGGGAACCAAAATGTGCCAATAAATATTATAAATAAATAAAATTTTCGAGATTTATCTGTCACAAACAAAATGATTATGGAAAATTCTCCTTAAGAAACTAAAAATTTTGAGAATTGCAAGAATTTTAGTGAAAATGTTTTAAAGTGAGAGAAAATTTATAAAGAGTGAGAAAACTTTTTTTATTGAAGGTTTACCGACCACCGTGAGCAACTCAATGGGCTATAAGCAGTCGCCTGTCCCTAATTTTGGGTCACTGGTTCCAGGGAAGGGAGGGAATCAGTGCAGTAAGACAAACACAATAATTAAGCCTCACCCGGGATTCGAACGCAGACCCCTTTCGGACGAATTACCAGAGGCCATTGCTTAGACCACTGCTCCACCGGTGGGGCAGTGAGTAAAACTGACGTTATTTAATTACTTTCAAATGGAAAAAACATTCTTGCTGTAGCTGCAATAGACTTTTCAAAGCTGCAGTTCAACGGTACGTGCAAAGCACGAAGAGCCTTACAGTAGTCTAAGTGCTGACTTTTTATCATTCGTCCAGGTTCGAATTCCTGTGAGGTTGTGAGGCATGGATGTTGTGTTTGTCTCATAGCACTGGGTCTCTCCCTTTCCTGGAACTACTGACTCTAAATAAGGGAAGGGCGAATGCTTATAGCCCATTGAGTTGCTCACGATGGTCGTTAAACCCCCAACCTAAAAACAAAAGGCTCGAAGAGTAGTAAATCAAGTGTAAACCCCGTTTAATAAATAAAAAAGATAAATGAAAAGCAAATGTTTGAATATACTTCGTATACGTAAAGTAATCTACCAGCCCCTCAGCGCAGTGGTCTAAGCGACGGCCTCTGATTATTCGTCCGAAAGGGGTCCGATTTGGAATCCCGGTGAGGCATGGATGTTGTGTTTGTCTTACATCACTGGCTCTCTCTCTCTCTCTCTTCCCTGGAACCAGTGACCCTAAGTTAGGGACAGACGATTGCTTATAGCCCATTGAGTTAATCACGGTGGTCATTAAACCTCCAATCAAAATAAAAGTCATCTAAAAGTTTTACTGTAATGAACTTCAATGCGTTAACGTTTACAACAAATTTCTAGTTTCTATCCCAAATCTAAAAATTACATTCATCATATTACAAAAGGAAAATTTAGTGCTTTTATTGATTTCCTGATGTTATACTGATACTATACAGTGAAACATCTCTTAACGACCACCCCAATTTGACGACCACCCCAATTTGACGACCACCCCAATTTGACGACCGTTTTTCTGTGGAACCGATTTCAAAACCCATAGCGCTAATGCTAACCTTCTCCCTATTAATAAAAGATCACTCATTCCCTCTTAACTACCATCTTTGTGTAAGGACCACTACACAAAAACTGCGTTGTCCGGATTACCATTCCCGGTGAAAATTTTCTGTATACCCTGGAACCAAGAGACAGTAAATTAAAACAAATGTGCATTGAAATGGATGGGTTACTTTAAATGGCTAGAAAGTTTCCTCCTAAACGGAAGTGAGTGGGGGAAGGAGGTTGAAGAAGTTCTCAGCGATGACAGGCAATTCTAGTGGCTTACGTAGTAAAGTAAAGAAACACATAGACCCTGTCTCCCAGCATCCTACAAAGGCTGAAAACGGGAGTGAAAGTTAAAACTCATCTTTACTTCACTCACCTTTTTGGCCGGACAGAGGACACTTAAGAGGAATGACTGTCCTGAAGGGGGAAAGATTAGGAAACTATTTAGTGTGCTGAAAGAAAAGTCTGATAAACTTAAGCAGACGATATTTCATTCGTTTTTTAAATGAAATGTTTTATATTACCACTATAGGTACCTTCCAAACGTGTAACTGTACTACACATACTGTAGTATTTTTTTATTATTTATACACATACATCATCATCATCATTGTCAACCATTATCAATCCACTGCTGGACGAAGGTCTCCCCAAGTTTCCTCCACAACGGTCTGTCTTGTGCCAGTCTCCTCCATGTCACCCCAGCATACTTTCGAATTTCATCCACCCATCTCCCATGTGGTCTTCTTCTGGGTCTTTTCCTGTCCCTTGGAATCCAATCTAAAATTTCGGCTGTCCATTGATGATCTGTCCTTCTGGCAGTATGTCCAGCCCATTGCCATTTCAGGGATTTAACTCTGATCATGATGTCTTCCACTCTTATCATTTTTCGGATCCACGAGTTCCTCTTCTTATCTCTCCTGTTTACACCAAGTATGCACCTCTCCATGCTTCTTTGAGTTGTCTGCAGCCTTTGTATGTCTCTTTTAGTTAAGGTCCACGTCTCTGCACCATACGTAAGCACTGGAAGGATGCATTGATCAAACACTTTTCTTTTAAGACATAATGGCATATTGCTCTTGAAAATTATGCTGTTTCTTCCAAAAGCTCTCCAGGCAAGTTTTGTACGCCGATTAATTTCTTCATCAATGTGACCCTCACTTGATATCTGCTGTCCAAGATAAACGTTCGAACTGTTATCTCCAGCTTTTCTCCATCAATCGATAAATCTTCATTTCTTGTAAAAGCATTGAACATCACTTTTGTCTTCTGAAAGTTCATTTTTAATCCCACTTCTTTACTCTTGTCAGCAAGTTCCTGGATCATACTCTGCAGCTCTGATGGGGTAGTTGCAAAAATGACTACGTCATCAGCAAAACGAAGGTGGGTTAGATAATCTCCATTAATCTTTATCCCCTTGTTTTCCCAGCTCAGCGACTGAAAAACACCCTCCAATGTGGCATTAAAGAGCTTCGGAGATATGGTGTCACCTTGTCTGACTCCCTTTCCAATTTTTATGTGTGTTGTATTTTCAAACAGCCGAATCTTTGCACTTGCATTTTCATAGATGTTATTAATAATATTAATGTATGCATCTTCAATACCGCAGGTTTTCAGGGCCATTGTAACTGCTGATGGTTTCACCGAATCAAAGGCTTTTTCATAATCGATAAAAGCCATGCACAATGGAAGTTCATATTCCCTCGCTCTTTCAATTAGTTCTCTCAGCACATGGATATGATCTATTGTGCTGTAGCCACTCCTGAATCCAGCTTGTTCTCTCGGTTGAGCCATGTCCAGTGTTACCTTCAAGCGGTGTGAAAGAACTTTAGTGAAGATTTTATAAACTACTGATAGGAGGCTGATAGGTCTGTAGTTTCCGAGATCCTCAATGTCACCTTTCTTATGTAGCAGGATCATTGTAGCGGTGTTCCAATCCTCAGGAATCTTTCCATCATTAAGGCATCGAGTGAAAATTTGGGCGAGTACTGTTTCGATTTCTCCACTTGCTTCTTGTATGATGTCTACAGTAATTCCATCTTCTCCTGTAGTTTTTCCCCGCTTCATGTTCTTGATTGCATATGCAACTTCTGCTGGAAGGACTGGAGGAACTCTGGTACTGGTATCTTTCATGATGTCTGGAGTGCATGTATCATCCCTTTCATAAAATTTGGAGTAGAAATCTTTCACTCTTGTCAAAATTTCGCCTCTATTTCTTGTTACAGAACCATCTTCTTTTCTCAGTGCCATAATCTGTTTTCTTCCCTTACTGAGATGTCCCTTTGCTATCTTTAGGCTTTGGTTGTTTTCAATTGCTTTCCTCACTAGTTCACAGTTGAATTTTCTTACGTCTTCAGTGATACTTTTTCGTACTGTCTTGCATAGCTCTATATATTCCACTTTGGAAGTCACATCTTCTTTAGTTGTCCTCATCTCTCTTCTTTTTTGCATCAACATTTTCGTTTTTCCTGATAATTTATTTACATACAACTTGTTCTTAGGCCCAGCTTGTTCTTAGACCCAGCTACACATACATACAGTACTGTAAATAAACTGGAATTCATCATGTTTGGAATGCAGCAATTCAGAGTGCGTAATTCATAAAAGTTATGCGGTAGTTTACAAAGGTTTAATCTCAAAACTGTTCATTAGATATGCCATTAAAAATTTCCCCAATTTAGCGATCACCCCTCTGAACGACCGTTTTCTGGAAGAACCACCAGTGGTCGCCTTCGAGAGGTTTTACTGTATTTGATTATACGGTTCAATCAACTGGAATTAGCGAAAGCAGGTTGAGGTACAGGAAATCAGCCAATAGAGGCGGAGGGTAGGAGGGGAGTTACATGAAAAATAATGTTTGGCTCAGCAGAATATTAGGTACGTAAGTTTGTTTTTTTAGTCTCTCAAAGCTGTAACCACCTTCTCCTTTTCAACATAACTCGATTTTCTTCTATAAGCATTGGCGAAGTACACAGTTAAACATTTTGTGGTAAGTTGCACCAAAATGTAGTGTTACACCAGCTGCACCACTTTCTGAGAAAAGACACCATTGTGTGAGGCAAACAAAACCCGACAGCATAATGCAACATTGCACCACGTTATCATGAAAGGTTGCGTCACATTATGGTGTAAGGTTTCACCATGTTGTTGGGTTTCGTTTGCACCACGTAATGGCGTATCTTTTCTCAAAAGGTAGTCCAGCGGGTTTATGGCGCCACCTTTTGGTGCAACCTACCACAAAATGTTTTATATATTTTGGGGCGTTAGCACAAGACCTGGTGGCCCAGAATCGAGCGGACCACCAGTAACTTTACCGGCGTCCCGGCGGCCCAGTCGTCGCCTGGTTTCCGGTGGTGGATAACATAGAGAAACCACTTCTAAATATGTGACGACATAGCGCCAACATTTATCGTTATGTGAATTTGAGAGCAGCCGGCGATAGAAAGAGCGACACGTTCCTCCGCCTATTGGAGTGCCAATTTATGATGAACAAATCGATCGCGCCATGAGAAGAAACCAAGGCGGCACAGTTGCTGAACAATGTAGTACCTCTTCGAATCCACCTCACAAGAATAAAAAATTTATGATGAGCAATTGGATGGCGCAAGGAGAAGAAACCAAGCTGGCGCAGGTGCCGAACAATGAAGAACCTCTTTGAATCCACCTCACAAGAATAAAAAATGTATGATGAACAATTCGATGGCGCCAGAAGAAGAAACCAAGCTGGCTCAGGTGCTGGACAATGTAGTACCTCTTTGAATCCACCTCACAAGAATAGAAATTTATGATGAACAATTCGATGGCTCCAGGAGAAGAAACCACGCCGGCGCTGGTGCTGAACAATGTAGTACCTCTTTGAATCCACTTCACAAGAATACATGTTTATGATGAACAATTCCACGTCACCCGGAGAAGAAACTAAGCCGGCGTAGGTGCTGAACAATGTAGTACCTCTTTGAATCCACCACACGAGAATAAGAATTTATGATGAAAAATTCAATAGCGCCACGAGAAGAAACCAAGCCGGCGCTGGTGCTGAACAATGTAGTACCTCTTATAATCCACCTCACAAGAATAAAAATTTATGATGAAGAAATCGATGGCGCCAGGAGAAGAAACTTAGCCAGCACAGGTGCTGAACAATGTAATACCTCTTTGAATCCACTTCACAAGAATACATGTTTATGATGAACAATTCCACGTCGCCAGGAGAAGAAAGTAAGCCCGGCACAGATGCTGAACAATGTAGTACCTCTTTGAATCCACTTTACGAGAATAAAAATTTATGATGAAGAATTCGATGGCGCCAGGAGAAGGAACCAGGACGGCGCCGGTGCTGAACAATGTAGTACCTCTTTAAATCCACCTCACAAGAATACATGTTTATGATGAACAACTCCATGTCGCCAGGAGAAGAAATCATGCCGGCGCAGCTGCTGAACAATGTAGTAACTCTTTTTTTTTTTTTTTTTTTTTTTTGATTGAAGGTTTAACGACCACCGTGAGCAACTCAATGGGCTATAAGCAGTCGCCCGTCCCTAATTTAGGGTCACTGGTTCCAGGGAAGGGAGAGAGCCAGTGCCGTAAGACAAACACAACATCCATGCCTGGCCGGGATTCGAACCCGGACCCCTTACGGACGAATGATCAGAGGCCAGTGCCTTAGACCACTGCGCCACCGGGGCGGCATAGTACCTCTTTGAATCCACCTCACGAGAATAAACATTTATGATCAAAAATTTGATAGCGCCACGAGAAGAAACCAAGCCGGCGCTGGTGCTGAACAATGTAGTACCTCATTGAATTCACCTCACAAAAATAAAAATTTATGGTGAACCATTCGGTGGCACCAGGAGAAGAAAGTAAGCCGGCACAGGTGCTGAACAATGTAGTACCTCTTTGAATCCACTTCACAAGAATACATGTTTATGATGAACAATTCCACGTCGCCAGGAGAAGAAAGTAAGCCGGAGCAGTTGCTGAACAATGTAATACCTCTTTGAATCCACTTCACAAGAATTTTGTTTTTGAGGTTTAACGACCACCGTGAGCAGCTCAATGGGCTATAAGCAGTCGCCCGTCCCTAATTTAGGGTCACTGGTTCCAGGTAAGGGAGAGAGCCAGTGCCGAAAGACAAACATAACATCCATGCCTCACCGGGATTCGAACCCGGACCCCTTCGGACGAATGATCAGAGGCTATCGCTTAGACCACTGCCCCACCGGGGCGCCCTTCATAAGAATACATGTTTATGATGAACAATTCCACGTCGCCACGAGAAGAAAGTAAGCCGGCGCAGGTGCTGAACAATGTAGTACCTCTTTGAATCCCCTTCATGCCGCCCCGGTGGTGCAGTGGTCTAAGGCGCTGGCCTCTGATCATTCGTCCGTAAGGGGTCCGGGTTCGAATCCCGGTCAGGCATGGTTGTTGTGTTTGTCTAACGGCACTAGCTCTCTCCCTTCCCTGGAACCAGTGACCCTAAACTAGGGACGGGTGACTGCTTATAGCCCATTGAGTTGCTCACGGTGGTCGTTAAACCTCAAAAAAAAATCCCCTTCACAAGAATACATGTTTATGATGAACAAATCCATGTCGCCAGGAGAAGAAACCAAGCCAGCGCAGGTGCTGAACAATGTAGTACCTCTTTGAATCCACCTCACGAGAATAAAAATTTATGATCAAAAATTTGATAGCGCCACGAGAAGAAACCAAGCTGGCGCTGGGGCTGAACAATGTAGCACCTCTTTGAATCCTCACAAGAATAAATATTTATGATGAACAATTCGATTTCGCCAGGAGAAGAAACTAAGCCGGTGCAGGTGCTGAACAATGTAGTACCTCTTTGAATCCACTTCACAAGAATACATGTTTATGATGAACAATTCCACGTCGCCAGGAGAAGAAAGTAAGCCGGCGCAGGTGCTGAACAATGTAGTACCTCTTTGAAACCACCTCACGAGAATAAACATTTTTGATGAAAAATTTGATACGCCACGAGAAGAAACCAAGCCGGCGCTGGGGCTGAACAATGTAGCACCTCTTTGAACCCACCTCACAAGAATACATGTTTATGATGAACAATTCCACGTCGTCAGGAGAAGAAAGTAAGCCGGCGCAGGTGCTGAACAATGTAGTACCTCTTTGAATCCACCTCACGAGAATAAACATTTATGATGAAGAATTCGATAGCGCCACGAGAAGAAACCAAGCCGGCGCTGGGGCTGAACAATGTAGCACCTCTTTGAACCCACCTCACAAGAATACATGTTTATGATGAACAATTCCACGTCGTCAGGAGAAGAAAGTAAGCCGGCGCAGGTGCTGAACAGTGTAGTACCTCTTTGAATCCACCTCACGAGAATAAAAATTTATGATGAAGAATTCGATAGCGCTACGAGAAGAAACCAAGCCGGCGCTGGTGCTGAACAATGTAGCACCTCTTTGAACCCACCTCACAAGAATACATGTTTATGATGAACAATTCCACGTCGTCAGGAGAAGAAAGTAAGCCGGCGCAGGTGCTGAACAGTGTAGTACCTCTTTAAATCCACCTCACGAGAATAAAAATTTATGATGAAGAATTCGATAGCGCTACGAGAAGAAACCAAGCCGGCGCTGGTGCTGAACAATGTAGCACCTCTTTGAACCCACCTCACAAGAATACATGTTTATGATGAACAATTCCACGTCGTCAGGAGAAGAAAGTAAGCCGGCGCAGGTGCTGAACAGTGTAGTACCTCTTTGAATCCACCTCACGAGAATAAAAATTTATGATCAAAAATTTGATAGCGCCACGAGAAGAAACCAAGCTGGCGCTGGGGCTGAACAATGTAGCACCTCTTTGAATCCACCTCACGAGAATAAATATTTATGATGAACAATTCGATTTCGCCAGGAGAAGAAACTAAGCCGGTGCAGGTGCTGAACAATGTAGTACCTCTTTGAATCCACTTCACAAGAATACATGTTTATGATGAACAATTCCACGTCGCCAGGAGAAGAAAGTAAGCCGGCGCAGGTGCTGAACAATGTAGTACCTCTTTGAAACCACCTCACGAGAATAAACATTTTTGATGAAAAATTTGATAGCGCCACGAGAAGAAACCAAGCCGGCGCTGGGGCTGAACAATGTAGCACCTCTTTGAACCCACCTCACAAGAATACATGTTTATGATGAACAATTCCACGTCGTCAGGAGAAGAAAGTAAGCCGGCGCAGGTGCTGAACAGTGTAGTACCTCTTTGAATCCACCTCACGAGAATAAAAATTTATGATCAAAAATTTGATAGCGCCACGAGAAGAAACCAAGCTGGCGCTGGGGCTGAACAATGTAGCACCTCTTTGAATCCTCACAAGAATAAATATTTATGATGAACAATTCGATTTCGCCAGGAGAAGAAACTAAGCCGGTGCAGGTGCTGAACAATGTAGTACCTCTTTGAATCCACTTCACAAGAATACATGTTTATGATGAACAATTCCACGTCGCCAGGAGAAGAAAGTAAGCCGGCGCAGGTGCTGAACAATGTAGTACCTCTTTGAAACCACCTCACGAGAATAAACATTTTTGATGAAAAATTTGATACGCCACGAGAAGAAACCAAGCCGGCGCTGGGGCTGAACAATGTAGCACCTCTTTGAACCCACCTCACAAGAATACATGTTTATGATGAACAATTCCACGTCGTCAGGAGAAGAAAGTAAGCCGGCGCAGGTGCTGAACAGTGTAGTACCTCTTTGAATCCACCTCACGAGAATAAAAATTTATGATGAAGAATTCGATAGCGCTACGAGAAGAAACCAAGCCGGCGCTGGTGCTGAACAATGTAGCACCTCTTTGAACCCACCTCACAAGAATACATGTTTATGATGAACAATTCCACGTCGTCAGGAGAAGAAAGTAAGCCGGCGCAGGTGCTGAACAGTGTAGTACCTCTTTGAATCCACCTCACGAGAATAAAAATTTATGATCAAAAATTTGATAGCGCCACGAGAAGAAACCAAGCTGGCGCTGGGGCTGAACAATGTAGCACCTCTTTGAATCCTCACAAGAATAAATATTTATGATGAACAATTCGATTTCGCCAGGAGAAGAAACTAAGCCGGTGCAGGTGCTGAACAATGTAGTACCTCTTTGAATCCACTTCACAAGAATACATGTTTATGATGAACAATTCCACGTCGCCAGGAGAAGAAAGTAAGCCGGCGCAGGTGCTGAACAATGTAGTACCTCTTTGAAACCACCTCACGAGAATAAACATTTTTGATGAAAAATTTGATAGCGCCACGAGAAGAAACCAAGCCGGCGCTGGGGCTGAACAATGTAGCACCTCTTTGAACCCACCTCACAAGAATACATGTTTATGATGAACAATTCCACGTCGTCAGGAGAAGAAAGTAAGCCGGCGCAGGTGCTGAACAGTGTAGTACCTCTTTGAATCCACCTCACGAGAATAAAAATTTATGATCAAAAATTTGATAGCGCCACGAGAAGAAACCAAGCTGGCGCTGGGGCTGAACAATGTAGCACCTCTTTGAATCCTCACAAGAATAAATATTTATGATGAACAATTCGATTTCGCCAGGAGAAGAAACTAAGCCGGTGCAGGTGCTGAACAATGTAGTACCTCTTTGAATCCACTTCACAAGAATACATGTTTATGATGAACAATTCCACGTCGCCAGGAGAAGAAAGTAAGCCGGCGCAGGTGCTGAACAATGTAGTACCTCTTTGAAACCACCTCACGAGAATAAACATTTTTGATGAAAAATTTGATACGCCACGAGAAGAAACCAAGCCGGCGCTGGGGCTGAACAATGTAGCACCTCTTTGAACCCACCTCACAAGAATACATGTTTATGATGAACAATTCCACGTCGTCAGGAGAAGAAAGTAAGCCGGCGCAGGTGCTGAACAGTGTAGTACCTCTTTGAATCCACCTCACGAGAATAAAAATTTATGATCAAAAATTTGATAGCGCCACGAGAAGAAACCAAGCTGGCGCTGGGGCTGAACAATGTAGCACCTCTTTGAATCCTCACAAGAATAAATATTTATGATGAACAATTCGATTTCGCCAGGAGAAGAAACTAAGCCGGTGCAGGTGCTGAACAATGTAGTACCTCTTTGAATCCACTTCACAAGAATACATGTTTATGATGAACAATTCCACGTCGCCAGGAGAAGAAAGTAAGCCGGCGCAGGTGCTGAACAATGTAGTACCTCTTTGAAACCACCTCACGAGAATAAACATTTTTGATGAAAAATTTGATACGCCACGAGAAGAAACCAAGCCGGCGCTGAGGCTGAACAATGTAGCACCTCTTTGAACCCACCTCACAAGAATACATGTTTATGATGAACAATTCCACGTCGTCAGGAGAAGAAAGTAAGCCGGCGCAGGTGCTGAACAGTGTAGTACCTCTTTGAATCCACCTCACGAGAATAAAAATTTATGATCAAAAATTTGATAGCGCCACGAGAAGAAACCAAGCTGGCGCTGGGGCTGAACAATGTAGCACCTCTTTGAATCCTCACAAGAATAAATATTTATGATGAACAATTCGATTTCGCCAGGAGAAGAAACTAAGCCGGTGCAGGTGCTGAACAATGTAGTACCTCTTTGAATCCACTTCACAAGAATACATGTTTATGATGAACAATTCCACGTCGCCAGGAGAAGAAAGTAAGCCGGCGCAGGTGCTGAACAATGTAGTACCTCTTTGAAACCACCTCACGAGAATAAACATTTTTGATGAAAAATTTGATACGCCACGAGAAGAAACCAAGCCGGCGCTGGGGCTGAACAATGTAGCACCTCTTTGAACCCACCTCACAAGAATACATGTTTATGATGAACAATTCCACGTCGTCAGGAGAAGAAAGTAAGCCGGCGCAGGTGCTGAACAGTGTAGTACCTCTTTGAATCCACCTCACGAGAATAAAAATTTATGATCAAAAATTTGATAGCGCCACGAGAAGAAACCAAGCTGGCGCTGGGGCTGAACAATGTAGCACCTCTTTGAATCCTCACAAGAATAAATATTTATGATGAACAATTCGATTTCGCCAGGAGAAGAAACTAAGCCGGTGCAGGTGCTGAACAATGTAGTACCTCTTTGAATCCACTTCACAAGAATACATGTTTATGATGAACAATTCCACGTCGCCAGGAGAAGAAAGTAAGCCGGCGCAGGTGCTGAACAATGTAGTACCTCTTTGAAACCACCTCACGAGAATAAACATTTTTGATGAAAAATTTGATACGCCACGAGAAGAAACCAAGCCGGCGCTGGGGCTGAACAATGTAGCACCTCTTTGAACCCACCTCACAAGAATACATGTTTATGATGAACAATTCCACGTCGTCAGGAGAAGAAAGTAAGCCGGCGCAGGTGCTGAACAGTGTAGTACCTCTTTGAATCCACCTCACGAGAATAAAAATTTATGATCAAAAAATTTGATAGCGCCACGAGAAGAAACCAAGCTGGCGCTGGGGCTGAACAATGTAGCACCTCTTTGAATCCTCACAAGAATAAATATTTATGATGAACAATTCGATTTCGCCAGGAGAAGAAACTAAGCCGGTGCAGGTGCTGAACAATGTAGTACCTCTTTGAATCCACTTCACAAGAATACATGTTTATGATGAACAATTCCACGTCGCCAGGAGAAGAAAGTAAGCCGGCGCAGGTGCTGAACAATGTAGTACCTCTTTGAAACCACCTCACGAGAATAAACATTTTTGATGAAAAATTTGATACGCCACGAGAAGAAACCAAGCCGGCGCTGGGGCTGAACAATGTAGCACCTCTTTGAACCCACCTCACAAGAATACATGTTTATGATGAACAATTCCACGTCGTCAGGAGAAGAAAGTAAGCCGGCGCAGGTGCTGAACAGTGTAGTACCTCTTTGAATCCACCTCACGAGAATAAAAATTTATGATCAAAAATTTGATAGCGCCACGAGAAGAAACCAAGCTGGCGCTGGGGCTGAACAATGTAGCACCTCTTTGAATCCTCACAAGAATAAATATTTATGATGAACAATTCGATTTCGCCAGGAGAAGAAACTAAGCCGGTGCAGGTGCTGAACAATGTAGTACCTCTTTGAATCCACTTCACAAGAATACATGTTTATGATGAACAATTCCACGTCGCCAGGAGAAGAAAGTAAGCCGGCGCAGGTGCTGAACAATGTAGTGCCTCTTTGAAACCACCTCACGAGAATAAACATTTTTGATGAAAAATTTGATACGCCACGAGAAGAAACCAAGCCGGCGCTGGGGCTGAACAATGTAGCACCTCTTTGAACCCACCTCACAAGAATACATGTTTATGATGAACAATTCCACGTCGTCAGGAGAAGAAAGTAAGCCGGCGCAGGTGCTGAACAGTGTAGTACCTCTTTGAATCCACCTCACGAGAATAAAAATTTATGATCAAAAATTTGATAGCGCCACGAGAAGAAACCAAGCTGGCGCTGGGGCTGAACAATGTAGCACCTCTTTGAATCCTCACAAGAATAAATATTTATGATGAACAATTCGATTTCGCCAGGAGAAGAAACTAAGCCGGTGCAGGTGCTGAACAATGTAGTACCTCTTTGAATCCACTTCACAAGAATACATGTTTATGATGAACAATTCCACGTCGCCAGGAGAAGAAAGTAAGCCGGCGCAGGTGCTGAACAATGTAGTACCTCTTTGAAACCACCTCACGAGAATAAACATTTTTGATGAAAAATTTGATACGCCACGAGAAGAAACCAAGCCGGCGCTGGGGCTGAACAATGTAGCACCTCTTTGAACCCACCTCACAAGAATACATGTTTATGATGAACAATTCCACGTCGTCAGGAGAAGAAAGTAAGCCGGCGCAGGTGCTGAACAGTGTAGTACCTCTTTGAATCCACCTCACGAGAATAAAAATTTATGATCAAAAATTTGATAGCGCCACGAGAAGAAACCAAGCTGGCGCTGGGGCTGAACAATGTAGCACCTCTTTGAATCCTCACAAGAATAAATATTTATGATGAACAATTCGATTTCGCCAGGAGGAAGAAACTAAGCCGGTGCAGGTGCTGAACAATGTAGTACCTCTTTGAATCCACTTCACAAGAATACATGTTTATGATGAACAATTCCACGTCGCCAGGAGAAGAAAGTAAGCCGGCGCAGGTGCTGAACAATGTAGTACCTCTTTGAAACCACCTCACGAGAATAAACATTTTTGATGAAAAATTTGATACGCCACGAGAAGAAACCAAGCCGGCGCTGGGGCTGAACAATGTAGCACCTCTTTGAACCCACCTCACAAGAATACATGTTTATGATGAACAATTCCACGTCGTCAGGAGAAGAAAGTAAGCCGGCGCAGGTGCTGAACAGTGTAGTACCTCTTTGAATCCACCTCACGAGAATAAAAATTTATGATGAAGAATTCGATAGCGCTACGAGAAGAAACCAAGCCGGCGCTGGTGCTGAACAATGTAGTACCTCTTTGAATCCACCTCACGAGAATAAACATTTATGATCAAAAATTTGATAGCGCCACGAGAAGAAACCAAGCTGGCGCTGGGGCTGAACAATGTAGCACCTCTTTGAATCCTCACAAGAATAAATATTTATGATGAACAATTCGATGGCGCCAGGAGAAGAAACTAAGCCGGTGCAGGTGCTGAACAATGTAGTACCTCTTTGAATCCACTTCACAAGAATACATGTTTATGATGAACAATTCCACGTCGCCAGGATAAGAAAGTAAGCCGGCGCAGGTGCTGAACAATGTAGTACCTCTTTGAATCCACTTCACGAGAATAAAAATTTATGATGAAGAATTCGATAGCGCTACGAGAAGAAACCAAGCCGGCGCTGTGCTGAACAATGTAGTACCTCTTTGAATCCACTTCACAAGAATACATGTTTATGATGAACAATTCCACGTCGTCAGGAGAAGAAAGTAAGCCGGCGCAGGTGCTGAACAGTGTAGTACCTCTTTGAATCCACCTCACGAGAATAAAATTTATGATGAAAAATTTGATAGCGCCACGAGAAGAAACCAAGCCGGCGCTGGTGCTGAACAATGTAGTACCTCTTTGAAGTTCCACAAAGGCATGAGGATTTCCAGACCACTTTCCACCCCCAATGCTGTCATTGTATCTGTTAAACTGTTCAAAGATATGAAAAGTTGCCTCATCCGTAAAACAAACATGTGTGAGAAACTCGGGACCTTCACTCAGCCTATCCAGCATCGTTACTGCAAAGTGTTTTCATCGTGGTCTATCGTTTGCCTCAGGTGCTTGTAACAGTTGCTCTTTGTGTGCATATAAGCATAGATGTCTATGTAGCACCCTGTGTACCCTGGACCGGGCATTTGCATTTGCAGTTCACTGGCTGCGGAATGAATGGACTTCTTCGGACTTCGTGAAAACGAATCACGAACACGTTCGATGTCTTCATTCGATGTTCGTGGGCGGCCACTACGATCTTCATCCAACATGCACATACCCAGTCTCCATGAATTTCTGGTGCTATTGGCGGAACTAGGACAAGATCACGGGTTTTTCCCGTACTTACTCCGGAAATGTCGTTGCGTTTCTGTATCATATTTTGTTTCGATAAACCAGGAAACGCACTGCGGCTCTCTTGTGTGGGACCACATTTTCATAGAACAGCACCTGCTATGTCAGTGAGGGACCTATTACACAATACAATAATGTCAACTGAAACTTTGATATTCACAATATATTATACAACAAATACCATGAACGTACATAGTACAGGGCGTCAGTAATAAATGTGCAAATTTGTAAAGAGACTTTTTTGACACCCTGCATGTTTGAGCAATTACATCAAAATTTTAGCTGTTCCCAATATCGGTATTTTTGATAAAAGAGTAGTTAAAAAGAACTAAATGCCGCTCAAGCAACTTTGCGCGGGTTAAAGGCGCCGCTGATGTAGTGACAATTGTGAGGGTAAAAGATAGAGCATTATGTAGTGTATACAGTAAAGATATCAAGAAATCAGGTTCTCGTGCGGAATGAGTCGATCATAAAAGCTTAAGGTAGTAGTCTTAAAAGCACGATAATTAAACCATTACGTAGGCTTCCGATGAAGTGAAGAACTTATTTATTGTATAAGTTAAAAGATTAAAAATAAAGCCATAACAACTTTCGGTCTTCCTAAAGACCATCATCAGATGGAAGTACTGAAGCGGTGTACACAAGAATTTGTCTATTTAGTGTAGTTCTGTCATCACATAGCAAGGTGAATAATACACCTCACTATTCTTGACATAAACATTCAATCATCAATCTCTCTCTCTTTCTAACTCTCTCTCTCTCCCTCTAGGCTGTTTCTCAAAATATTTTCCATTGCATCTAATAAGTTGTCTCGTTCTGAAAACCTCCCGTACACGGTCGTTAGACAAGGACTTGAAAACCGCTTCCTCAGCTTTTGGGAGTTCTCGAGCAGTCTTCAAACTGCGAACTCGGACAGATTACTTTATCGCTCCGATGACAGAGTAGTACGAAGCGTTTGCTTCTAACCGGTTTCGAATCGCGTCCGTGTAATTCATGTATGGTGTATTTGTCTATCAGCATTGGCAGGACCGTAGCTACCTACCGGGAGGGCAGGGAGGAAGGTTGCCCTCCCAGAACGGTCACTCTAGGGGCGTAAACTTGTGCTTTTAGGGGCACGAAAAAAGATATGCCCAACGTATGAATAAATTTACTGAAAATTTTAAAGGAGAAGGAAAGTTATACGCTTTACTACTTCCTTTTTTAAAGACTTCAGTTAATTGAATAGAGTGTTCTGCGCAGCTAATCAGGGTCCAGAGTAACTTGCACTGTTAGGTGCGCACCTCATATATGCACCTCGCATATCCAAAACATCGGGACTAAATATATAAAAAGATATGGTGATCCATATCCTTTCAGAATAGGCTGAAAGGATGAACAGCTAATTAGTCATCTGTGGTCCCTTGTAGAAAGGCCCTCTGAGCGCTTAACATTCAGTGGAATTTTTCCAGGGCTTACCCCAAAATCTTCTTATTGCTGCGTTCATCGTCTGATACTAAATCGTTCTGTGATGGTTGGTTTCTCTTTCTACGTTTCTACGGAGTGCTGTGTTGTTGGTATTAACATAACCTTTACGTTTTATTTGACTCTTGGGTATTTGCCTAGTTTTCACATTTTTAGTAAAATTATGGCCAAAATTGAAAGTGAGATTTTTAAAGGATCACGATACTTTCCTACAATAGAAGTATGCAAGAGTAAAAACTGGATACTATTTGAGCGAAAGTAGGGAACTAAATTCAGATCTTGCCCTCCTGGATTAAAAAAGCTTGCTGCTGCCCTGAGCAGTGCCCCTAAGTTAGGAGCGGGTGATTGACATATAATCCAATGCGTTGCTAATAGTGGCCGTCAAAACGCAACCAAAAGAAATGGTTTCTTTAACTGTGGGGATAATCACGAGTGTCACACGGAACGACATTTGGACTGTACTAAGGCCCTCTAGAGCCGCTCCGGTAGCGCAGTGGTCTAAGCGATGGCTTCTGATCATTCTTCCGAAAGGGGTCCGTCCGAGTTCGAATCCCGGTGAGGCATGGATGTTGTGCTTGTCTTACGGCACTGGCTCTCTCCCTTCCCTGGAACCAGTGACCCTAAATTAGGGACGGGAGACTGCTTATAGCCCATTGAGTTGCTCACAGGGTGGTCGTTAAACCTCCAATCAAAAAAAAAAAAAAAAAAGGCCCTCTAGAAAGCACAAGGCCGTGACGTTACAGAAATGAGTTCCCTCCGCTGGTGACGTCACTCACATATTACACAGCCCTGATACGTCGGTGTCGTGGGTTTTTTTTTTTTTTTTTTTTTTGATTGGAGGTTTAACGACTACCGTGAGCAACTCAATGGGCTATAAGCGGTCGCCCGTCCCTAATTTAGGGCCACTGGTTCCAGGGAAGGGAGAGAGCCAGTGCCGTAAGACAAACACAACATCAATGCCTCACCGGGATTCAATCCCGGACCCCTTCGGACGAATGATCAGAGGCCATCGCTTAGACCACTGCGCCACCGGGGCTGCAAGGGTGTCGTGTTTGACCAAGGCCATCTAGAAAGCATAAGACCATGGCACTAGAGAAATGAGTTCCCTCCGTTGGTGACGCCACTTTCATGTTACACGGCCTGATACGTTGGTGTCTTGTTTGAGGTCATACACGACAGCGTTGGAAACCAATCGGAAGCTTTGGTTTCCGCGTGACGTCACTAAAAGAGGAAAATCGTCTATTTAATGTCATGGCTTTGTGTTTTCTAAACGGTCTTGACTGTACGGGAGATGGGAAATCATCTGAATATAATTTGCTTTTACCGACATAAAAGTTGCTCCATCGTAAGTACTTGTAAAATCCAAAAATCCAATGAGAGCATACTCGACACAGACTAAAGCGTGCAGCCTCTGTAGCGCAGCGGAGATGGCTTCTTTTTTTTTTTTTTTTTTTTTTTTTGGTTGGAGGTTTAACGACCACCGTGAGCAACTCAATGGGCTATAAGCAGTCGCCCGTCCCTAATTTAGGGTGACTGGTTCCAGGGAAGGGAGAGAACCAGTGCCGTAAGACAAACACAGCATCCATGCCTCACCGGGATTCGAACCCGGACCCCGTTCGGACTAATGATCAGAGGCCATCGCTTAGACCACTGCGCCACCGGGGCGGCCCTCTTGTAATAATAAAAGTAAGTTTAAGTAAATGCACTCCCCATTACAGCAGTCTTCGCGAGAAAAGCTACCCAATCCTTTTATTTTGAAGAATAACCGCTCGGAATTCATTGACGTAATAATTGGTGTCAAGCGGTGAAATCTTCAACCACTCGGCCCGAACTTATCAATTGGTGGTCCGCTGTGGGATCGCGACCACAACAATAATTTACATAAATTACGCGTAATTTATACGTATTTTACATCGCGTAGAAGACTAATTTATTGCACAATTTTCTGCGCAGCGTAATAATTTATTTACATGAAAATAAATTAATAAATAGCCATGTTAAAACAACTAGAAGAAAGCATTTATTTTGAATCGTTTAGTTTATAACCACAGAAATGAAAATAATTATTGTAGTGAAATATCATAAACACATATTAAATCCCTTAGTGTTCAACTAGAATTACACTTTTTAACACTAAATAATGTGTTACATAGTGACATTAATTTTGATCTAAGGAACACCAACGAAGATTAAACCGTTACGACAAAAAAAATTCACACTTTTCACAGCCATTTCTTAAAGTTGAAAGATTACTAACCTGCGGAATGTTCATACACTTTTTGATGATTTATAACATTTATTTAAAAATTCTCCTCATTATTATTTTATAATTCTCGTCATTGTTGCTTTAATTTTTGTTTTACTTTAATAATATCATATTGTTAGTAATTTTATCAAAACTAAATTCAAACTAAAATAGCATTTGACGTCACATTATGATATAGTCTACATGCAACTTGTATAACACTTACCTAACAGTTTCATTCATTCTTATTTTTCTTAGCATTTTTTAATAATCATCACATGTTTTATCTTTCATTTTTGGAGTGTACTATACACCATATTGACAAAAGTCACCGGACACCTAGAAAGAAAACACAACATATCTTTTATTGCCATACATTAGTACGGTGTCGGTCCATCTCCTTCCACCAGAGAACGCCGTGTTAACTTGGTGAATCTTCTTCAGTCAGTGGTCTCCGACAACTCATTCATTGATGTTCACCGTCACTTCCATCCTTCATCGACTGTACATACTTGGCGCTCGCAACATAATCAAAATCCGTACACAGCTCGCCTCGACAGATACTACGCCTCATCTACTCTGCTTACAGCTGTGACAGAATCTATTATCACTCCTACAGCTTCTTCTGACCATTGTGCCATCGTTCTTATTATTCAAGCAGTTCCAGCACAACCCCGTACAATTCGTCCATGGACTCTTGACGACACTCTTCTTACAGATCCAGACTTCTGTACTTCAGTACGCTCCTTCCTTAAGGACAAACGACCTCAACTTCAATCAGCTCCTTGTGGTCTGACTTTTTGGTTGGACATTAAACAGCAACTCGTTCTCCACGTTCGCAATCTTTCTTTTAAAGCAAAAACGCTTCAAAACATGCGTCTCAACCATGTCCGTTCCATGCTCTCCATCCTAAGCCTAAGTGATCCTCTCTTCTGCCACTATCAAGAAGAACTGCGATCAATCCTCCTTCCTCTGGCTCAACAAGCTCTACGACGTCTCCGGCTACAACATCTATCGCCAGACGCATCCAATTACGATTTCCTTACATCCATGGAAAACACGAACAGCATCGAATTCACTTCGGCACCTTCGCCTCGCATCTGGAGAGGTGTCTGATGATCCACTCACTCTATGTTCCCAGGTCCGAAAGTTCTATACAGAGAAGTTCTGTGAATCTCCTCCGCCATCCTCTTCAGCTTTGGCATCACTTCTTTCTAACCTACCACAAGTTCCTCCCCATCTTGCCTCTTCTCTCCTCCTTCCTCCCACGTTCTCTGAACTATCCTCTACGTTTTCTTCTTTAAACTCTAGGGCCGCACCGGGTCCGGACGGCCTCACTTTCCTCTTCTATAAAACCTTTTTACCTCTCCTTCTACCATTTCTCTTTTCTGCACTTTCTGCTGCTTTCAATCACTCCCCTCTACCGAGGCGATTCACAGTAGCATATGTTGTACTATTCCCTAAGAAAGGGGATCTCCTTGACCTGGGGAATTGGCGCCCCTATCTCCCTCTTAAATCTAGATTATAAACTTTATACTAAACTTCTTTCCCAACGCCTTAACCCCATTCTCACTCACATTCTCTCCCCAAATCAAACTTACACAGTTCCCGGCCGTTCACTTTCTCATAACATCCATCTACTAAATGATCTAATCCATCTTGCCCGATCTCGCTCTGAACCCCTCGCCCTTCTCTCTCTTGACCAACAATCCGCTTTTGATAATATCTCACATTCCTATCTATCGGCTACACTCCTTCACTTCGGTTTTCCTCCTTCCTTCGTCTCTCTTCTTTCTCACTCTATCAAGACGCCGTTCTCCAGGTCAAGCTGCCCACCTTTCTCACAGCGCCTATTCCCTTCCGCCGGGAGTGCGGCAGGGTTGCCCACTCTCCGGACAACTCTTTGCAATCGCAATTGAACCCTTCCTCCGCTCTGTACACCAATCTTTTACAGCAGTTCTACCACCACTCTCTGCCTGCACAAGACATCATGCCACTACCTCTGTTGCATACGCAGATGATGTCACCATCTGCATCCGTCATGACTCACAGTTTCCGTGTCTCCAACGTCTATTCGCAGCTTATGCCTCATGCTCCGGTGCAGCGCTCAACTCATCTAAAAGCACTGGTTTATGGTGCGGCTCATGGGCACATCGTGTAGACACCCCTTGGGGAGCAAGCTGGTCGTCCATCTCACAGCGCTTCCTTGGAGTTCATCTTGGTTCCTTGCAAGCTGCCCCCTCTACACGTGGAATGCTATTCACCCACGCTTGCTCAGGTCAACTGCCTCCTGGAGGAGAGCCCAGTTCTGCTCATCATTCTTCCAGAGAGCTCGCCTCTCTCGAACTTACCTGATTTCCTTGTGCACACACTCTTGGCTTGGTGTCAAGTCTCTACAACTCCGCCTTCATGAAATTACCCGTTGTCTTACTTCTCTGATTTGGACCTGCCACCACTGGGTCAGTGTCACAAAGCTTTGCCTCCCTCCGGATCACGGCGGCATCGGACTCCTTGATACACAGGAGTACTACAAGGCCGTCAGAATCACTACTTTTTCTCCGTCTCTTCACGTCGCCAGTACCAGATGCCGTTTTAGCTAGGGACGTCATCGCCTCCCCGAGCAACCCTAACTTTTCTTTTCTCTCCTTACTACTCATGGACCACCGACCCCTCACCCTCATTCGACTTCCCCTGTTTACCGTGAAGCTCTAACTTTCCTTCGTTCCCTCCCTCTCTCTCGTTCTCCACCTGATTCCACAACTGAGCTCCTTGCTGAACCCCTCTTTTATTCTTTGATTATTCACCCCTCTCATCTTCCGTACTTTGCCTATCCTACCTGGCTCCGAGCAGGTGTGGTAACAGTTAAAGATCTCACTAACCCTGACCTTTCTTGGCGACCCTTCGCCAGTCTCCCTCCTCTCTTCTCCTCTCCTCCTCCTCTCGTGACATCTACGACTCTATTCTTTCATCTATCATTTCTCAATTTCCTCATCTTGCTTCCCACTCAGGTCTTTCATTTGTTCCTTCTGCTTCTCTCCCATTTCCTCTTTTCTTGCTTACTTCTGGCTCAGCTCATCCCATTTCTTCTCTCTCGGTGTCAGCTCTTTATCGGTTCCTCTCTATGTCCCATTCTTCTCCTCCTCTCCCCATTCCTGATGTTCCCCCTGCTGCCACTGCTACGGTGTGGTCAGCCGCCCTGTCTCCTCTTTCTGCTCCTCTAGAAATTAATACCCATTGGCTTTTCCTCCATCGCCGCCTTCCTGTTCCCTCCGTTCTTTTCCGAATGTCTCTTCTCGATTCCCCTCTTTGCCCTTTCTGTGCTCGGGAGGCTGATGTCTCCCATGTCTATCAACACTGTGTTATATTACTCCCAATGCTGAACTTAGCATTTACTGTCGCCCAATGCTCCATTACAGCAGATCTTACATTTGATGCATATCGGACTCTTCTGCTACAGAACTATCCCCCAGTCAAGCTCCCATCAGTCTGTGCCTATATTTTTATTTTAGCGAAGCATGTAATCTACGTGTTTCATCAACGCTGCAGATATTTGACTACTCCTCTGACTGTGCATGAAGCTTCTACGGCATTATTATGCCATTTCCGCGACCGTCTGACATCTCGACTTCGGCTAGAGTATTCTGTTGCAGTTACTCAGCGTCGGGAGAGCCAGTTCCTTTCCACCTGGTCACCGGCTGCCTCATGGTTTACCAGCTCGCCAGCGTCATTGTACCTGACGGTCGGCAGATTTGGTATTTGACCTTTTTGAATCAGCAATGCATATGTAAATATCAACAATCTGTTTTCAAGATCTTTGCACGGCTTGGAAATTTACCGCATGGGTTTTTTTATAAAGGGCTGTACGTGTTTACACAGCAAATTGTTTTTTGTGACACTCATCTTGTATTTTTTTTTTCCTACATTGACGTTCAAGTTAGTTCGTCTTTAGTTTACATTTTGAGTATAAATATTGCAGTTAGTCATTAGCATAGTGCTGTATAAACATAGATATTGTTTCTGCAGTGTAGTTTTTTGTAATTTTGTTCTATTTTGTTTCCCGAACATGTTTGCACTGTGCTGTATAATTGTACATAGTTTTCAAAATATTGCGGAACAAGTAATCCATCTTATTTGCATCAGAATGTCCAAGTTTAGTTATTTCCTGTTATTAAACATTCCAATGATTTGTCTGATAATCAGTTTTTTTAAATTGCATAGTACTGTACATCCTTGTAAATATGTTGTGTTAAAACTCACTGTCATATCGTACCTTCTTTCAAGAGACATGTTGACTAATGATTCTTACTGTATTTATTTTTGCACAAGTTAGTCAATTGCATGGTGTTGTACTCATGAGTAATATATTTTGAAAAACATTTTACCTATTTTGTTCTTTAGTGTGAGGTGATGCTTGGTACTATCATTCTTCTATCACTACATATGGATAGTGAGAATATGTTAAAGCTTTCTTCATCGTGTGTTTTCTTATTATACTTACATTTTCTATCTGGTCAACAGAATAGTGTTACATTTCTGTATATGGTCCGCTTTTGATTTGTAACATGTTGACACTGTGCTGTATATCTGTACATTGTTTTTGAATATTGCCGAACAGGTAATATATTATATTTACACCAGGAAGTCCAAGTTTGTTCTTCTCCTGATATTCATCATTTCATTGATTTGTCTTATGATCAGTTTGTCAATTGCTTTGTACTGTACATTCCTGTAACTATGATGTGTTACACCTTACTGTCTTATTGTATTGTATTTTTTTTTTTTCAAGAGAAATGTTGTCTCCTGAAGCTCTCAATTTTCTTGAACAAGTTTGTTAATTGCACAGCAATGCACTTATGAGCAATAAGTTTTTTTGTTAAAATCCTTCCTCAATGCCCAGACATGCTTGTCGCTGTTCATTTATCACGAGCTGTAATTTTGCTCCATTTTTCAACTTGTGCACTATGCTGTATATTTTTATATAGGTTTTAGTAGTTTAACGATCTTTGATCGTATTTTATTTGTATTTAGACGTCCTTATTAGTTCGTCTCCTGATTTCTACCTTGAATAAAGATATTTTGAAACCACCTTTGGCCTTAATGCATGTGCTGCCCCTTCGAGATATATTTCCGACACGGTTTTGGAACACGGCGATAGGTATGCGCTTCCATTCAGTACATAATGCTGCCGCTAACTGTTGCTTAGTAGTAAGCCTTTGTTCTAAACTTCTTATGCGGCGCTCTAATTCATCCCATAAGTGCTCTATGGGATTACGATCAGGGCTCTGTGCTGACCAGTCCACACACGACACGTAATTAACGACAAACCACGCCGTAACAGTCCTTGCTTTATGGCTTGGTCCATTATCCTGCTGGTACCAACAAGGCTCGGTTCATAGTATTGCCACAGAGATGGTAGGGCATAATTGTCCAGAATATCGAGGTAGACGTACTGGTTAACAGGTTTGTCCACGATAACTAATGGGCCTGGACCATACCACGAAAAACACCCCACACGAGTACACTGCCAGCTCCAAACTTATAGGAACAGTACACTGTGGTAAATAGCATTCCCCCGGCTGCCGCCATACCCACTCACGGCCATCAGACTGATGGATCGTGTATCTGGATTCATCCATAGGACCCGTTTCCATTGATCTACGGTCCACGGTAAATGTTCTTTACACCATGCTAAACGACGAGTAGAATTTAGAGTGATACTTATGAGCAGCCGCACGACCACGGTAACCCATGGAAAGAAGTTTTCTGCGAATGGTATGTGTTAATACCGAGGTTCCAGCATTTTTACTCACTTGTACACTGAGGTCTTGTGCAGTACTCCGTTGATTAGCTGTAACGACTCTCCTGAGGCTTTGACGTTCTCTATCACTGATTTTCTTTGGTCTGCCAGTACGTTTTGCTGCTTCAGGCACGCCATGTGTCGTCCACTTATTCAGTACATCCAAAACAGTAGGTATGTTTAATCGACTCTCAGTTTCTCTTATGGACAACCCGCTATTATAACACCCAACAATCTTTCCTTTCTCATAAGTCCGATCTTTCTCACCGCGACATTTTCACTCAGCTTCACAGTGCGATATGATCGCGGTCAGCTACAGGCTTGTTGTTATACCGTTTGCAGCTGTACTGCGTATCTTAACAACGCAGCGGATCCGTTCATTTGCTTTTGAAGGGGTGTCCGGTGATTTTTGTCAATATAGTATATATACACCAGTATCTTAAAATTTTCAAAGTTTAGTCGGTTTTTTGTTGCGATATGAATGTACGACCAGTTGGATAACACCCTTTCAAGCTGTGCTGATGAAGCTGGTATGTTGAGTAGTCTAATGGCTAATTTCGCGAGCTCTTTGTGATGAGTGTTAACAAAATGTGTGTTGTTGGAGTTTCAACATCTTTTTCAAGTAGTTTATCAAATATTCCCACACAGCAGGGGCGTACTAAAAGCCCCCACAACCCCCGCATCGCGGGGGAAGGGCCTCACGGATAATAAGGCCTCTAGCTTCAGGAAAAGATTTTACAAAATGTTTCTTCAGAAACTTCGTATGAAACTGTGGTTAAAGGAATAGCCATAAATTTAGGCAGCTTTGAATGAAGTACTCAAAAGAAAAAAACAATGTTTGCCTTTTTTTTTTTTCAGTAAATAAGTAAAATACTTAGAAATCACTTTCGTTGCTTTAGTTCATAAAGGGTAGATGACGAGGACGTAGCTATTCCAGAGTGCTCAGGTTCCTATTCACAGTCATAGCAATAATTTCTATGCATATATGTTAATTGACAAGAGAATGTTAAAGAAATATCATCCGATGAATGAAATGTTTATACCAATGTAGTAAGATGTTATGCATTACAGTTCTTTGTACATAACTACGTATCTTTCAGAATTTAATAACGAAGTACAGATTTCTGTTCTTCGCGTAACGAAGGAACAGAAATTTGTGTCTTTTTTTTTTTTTTTTTTGTAAGAGTCAAGAGAATTTTTTTTTACTTTGCGCTAAACATTGTGGTCTTATCTTTTTTTTTTTTTTTTTATTGACGGTTTAACGACCTCCGTGAGCAATTCAATGGGTTATAAGCAGTCGCTCGTCCCTAATCTAGGGTCACTGGTTCCAGAAAAAAGGGAGCGCCGTAAGACAAACACAACATCCATGCCTCACCGGGATTCGAACCCGGACCCCTTTCGGACGAATGATCAGAGGCCATCGCTTAGCTCATTGCGTCACCGGGAACGCGGTTTTACGTTAAGTGTGTTTCTTGTATTCAAGAGTAAATAATTTAAACAATTTTGCGTTTTTTGCTCTACAATTCTTGATTGTTACTTAATGATTTACTTACTTATGTTCCCAAGTTTCGTATAAACCGGAAAAGGTCATTAGACATTGTAACACGACAGTTACATATTTGTGATCATGAGGCATTTCAAAGAGTCTTGCCTCAGTTCTCTAAAGGAATAAAATTAGCATGATATATTCAACTTTGGCGTGAGTATATGTAGTTCTTTGTATCGGTATAAAAGTAGGGCAATCATTTTAATCACAATGTGCACACAATTTTTTCACGCAATGACGAGTAATAATTCTTCGTTTTACGAAAACTATATGTAGGCTCCAAAGAATTTGATTCATTAAGACTCCGTAAAGCCTAATTATTAATACGAAAGTTAAAATTTTTCGGTAATGAAAAGCTGATATATTTTCGCAAAAGGAGGAGGGTGGGGATCACTGTGCGCCACTGCCACACATTCGTTGTGGGTAGCCTGTGATTCCGGCTGCATCCAAATTCTGCAGTGTAAAATTTTCGGCCACCTCAAGACGTTCTTCAATAAGTTTCTTTCCCTGATATTTCGGATGCAACACGTTGGCACTGAGGCTGTATTTATTTATTTTTTTATTTATTAATTTTTTTTTTACATTTATGACATGAATTGCGCATTTTTACGCGTATTTTACGCGTCACCGTAGAAAATATTTTTTTTTACGCGTAACTTCCCAATCCTGTCCGTACTTAATGTCTGATGCTTCCAATAAGTGTGTGACTGGACGGTTCTCTATAATAACTGGCATCTGCGCTTGGAGTATTAACTTGAATCTCCGAAACTGAAATCGATGTACGTTTTACCTTTACCAAATTTTCAACATTTTGTCTGCCGCCCGTGAACTCTTTATTCCAACAAAACACACTGGCAAGTAGCATCACTTCAACCACCGAAAACGTCTTGAAGCATTTCATATGCTTTTTTTCCCCAATTTTTTGGAGGGAACACAATTTTTTTTTTCTGGTAACGATGATTAACAGCTGACAACATGCTTCCGATGCGTAGGCAAAACGAAACCTTATTAGCTCTTTGGGCAACCTATGTACCTGAGCCAAATGCTGCCAAAGGTTTTCTGATGTCACCAAAGAAAAATGTTTTTTGATGTCTCCGAAGAAAGAAAGTTTTAGGAAAGCTGCGTCAAACAATTCTTTTCCCCTCTCATCTACGCAGTACGGACCATAAACCTGTCAATTGTGATAGATTTATACTTTATTCCCTTCTAGTCCTTTATCCTCAGATCCATGACCCAAATTATGATGGGTATATATACACTATATTGACAAAAGTCACTGAACACCTGGAAGAGAAACACAACATAGCATTTATTGACATACATTAGTACGCTGTCGGTCCAACTTTGGCCTTAACGCATGCACTGATCCTTCAAGACATGCTTTCGGCAAGGTTTCGGAACACAGCGATTCAATTCAGTACATAATGCACTTCCATTCATTTCATAGGTATACGCTTCCATTCAGTACATAATGCTGCCGCTTACTGTTGCTTAGTAGTAGGCCTTGGTTCCAAACCTCTTATGTGGCGCTCTGATTCATTCCATAGGTGCTCTATGGGATTAATATCAGGGCTGTGTGCTGGCCAGTTCACATACGATGCGGAATTATCGTCAAACCACGCCGCAACAGTCCTTGCTTTATCGCTCGGTGCATTATCTTGCTGGTACCAACAAGGCTCGGTTCCATAGAATTGCCACGGAGTTGGTAGGGAATAATTGTCCAGAATATCGAGGTAGACGTGCTGGTTAACAGGTTTGTCCACAATAACTAATGGGCCTGGGCCATACCACGAACCCCCCCCGAGTATACTGCGGTAAACAGCGTTCCCCTGGCTACCGCCATACCCACACACGTCCATCAGACTGATGGATCGTGTATCTGGATTCATAGGACCCGTTTCCATTGGTCTATGGTCCACGATAAATGTTCTTTAGACCATGCTAAACGACGAGTAACATTCCGAGTGGAGATGAAGGGCTGAAGAGCAGCCGCACGACCACGGTAACGCATGGAATGAAGTTCTCTGCGAATGGTGTGTGTACATACCAAGGTTCCACCATTTTTGCTCACCTGTACACTGAGGTCTTGTGCAGTACTCCGTCGATTAGCTGTAACGACTCTACGTCCTCTATCACTGATTTTCTTTGGTCTGCCGGTTTGTTTTGCTGCTTCAGGCACGCCATGTGTCTTCCACTTATTCAGTACATCAAAAACAGTTGACTTGGGTATGTTTAAACGCCCCTCGGTTTCTCTAATGAACAACCCACTAATATAACACCCCACAATCTTCCCTTTCTCAAAGTCAGTTCTTCCCCGCATCGACATTTTTATTCAATCTCACAGTGCGATATGATCGCGGTCAGCTGCAGGCTTGTTTTTATACCGTTTGCAGCTGAACCGCGAATTTTAACAACGTACGGATCAGTTCATTTGCTTTTGAAGGGGTGCCCGGTGACTTTTGTCATTATAGTGTATATATTGTACCACTGACGCGAACATCCTGGCACTAGGTAGAAAAAAATGACTCGAACCTTTTTTCTCTCTCTTGTCTGATGTCTGTTGCCGTTATTTTAATTATCTTATCAGGAAATCAATCAGAAACGATTAGTATCAATTATCCTCCTAAATGACAACCTTCGATAATGCTATGGGGGAAAGCAACTCTTTCTGATGCGCAGGTTTACTCGTTCCAGCAACGCTGGCCCAACATCTTAGAGAGCGAATATATTCGTCGGCCGCCGTGGTCTAAGGCGCTGGCTTATAATCATTCGCGCTAGTTGGGTACGGGTTCGAATCCCGGTGAGGCATGGATGTTTGTGTTTGCCTTTCGGCACTGGCTCTGAATGTGTTACTTGTCCAACACTGGTTATCTGTGTACATTGGTCATTTAGTATACTGTGAAACCCATGTTTGATGTATACATGTTCACAATATGTTACTTGATCAACATTGTCTATATCTGTGAACATTGATCATTTGGCATGCTGTAAACCATGTATGATTTGTACTTCTTGCTGTGAAATATCTGTATCCTGTTTATGTCTGCCTGTTTGTCATGTCCGTGTACCACCATGTCCAATAAATCATTTAAAAAAAACCTTCAATCAAAAAGAAAAAAAAAGAGTATATTCATTGGAGCAGAGTTCATCTTATTTTGCTACCCCGAGTTAATTCGTTCCAGCCGGTGAAAGGGTTAAAGTCAAAATACTACAGCTCTTCTGTCACTAGATGGAACAAGACAAGACTTGTTTGTACGGGTAGTCTGAATCTCTACCTTCCGTTTAACTTTCGACAAGTGACCTCACTCAGCTTTTATTTCATTTAAAAAATTAGTCATTTTTTTTATTTCCCAGTAGTTTCAGATTTTCGTCTAGCTTAGTTTACAATACGGGTTACAAAAAACAGCCGTCATGTTGGATAGGATATGTCGTAGTTTTAGCATTTGTGCGCATGAGTGTTGCAACAAAAACGTCATATTATGATTAAATTATAATTATTAGATACTAGCTTTTAGGCCGTCGCTTTGCTGACCTGTTTGTTGGTGTAGGCTTTGTTTAGATAGAGAACTGAACTCAATGTTAAACTTGGTTGGCGACTCATCATGGTTTTCGAGCACATAAAACCTAGCAACAAAAACAACTTGTGCTGAAACATATTTGAGTTTCTGTTTACTAACTAACTGAAAGTAGTTTTCTCTTGGATGCGTGACATATTTGACCGTGAATCGTAAGTATAGGATAAAAATGATATCGTTAATAAGCTTGAAGTTAAATAGGCCTAATTGTTTTTGTTTTTTTTTATTTTAGAAAAACTAGTGAAGTAAAAAACTGATATTAAGCCAATGCTTCTTGGTAAACAATGTTGTGAGTTCTTCCATGTGGCGTTTAAATTTTGCTTGCTGCCGACTTTGGAACTTCCAACGTAAAGTTGTTCATGGGAAAAGCAAGAGCGTTGCAAATTTAAGCTAACAACTTTGAGCGACTATCCTCGAGCCTTGTTGATGCTCATTGCGAAGCACAGGCGCACTGGAAGCTGAATTCCTTTAAATTTGAAGAGCACAACAGTCAGAATGATGGGTATTTGGGGAATGAACACATGTTGTCCCGCTGCCTGGACAGTCATAATCGTACCTTCAATGACGTACGGCATGAGACGTTTGAAAGAACACTAACGGACAATGAAATTTGCACACCAAGAAGAAAGCATCGGATTGAACTGAAATTTTATGGACGTAATGATACCGATGAAAGATACACATGATGGCAAAAACAGAGCCGCAGGACAATTACAGGGGGTCTGTGGCACGCGGTCCGGTCATCTTCAATAGCGCATCGAACCGCCTCGTGCGGTGATACATGCTGCAATACGGTCTGGTATGCAGGAGAACAGACACCTGATGTTGTCCTGCGGCAGACTGGCCCGCATGTATTGGACGGTGTGCTCCAAATCCTGGGTAGTGCGGCACGGTGGCAGCTGGCGTTTTAACTGGTCCACACATGCTCAATGGGGGACATGTCCGGGGAGCGGGCAGGCCACGGAAATGTCTGGACATGACGTAGACAGTCCTGAGCAACCCGAGTAGTGTGCGAGCGGGCATTTTCCTGCTGGTATAGCGCACCTGGAATCCCGGCCAGGAATGGGCGCACATGAGGCCGAAGGATCTCATCCACAAACCGCTGGCCCGTCAATTATCCACGTACCACTACTAGAGATGATCGGCTATCGTAGGCAATGGCTCCACAGACCATGTTGTCTGCAGTGGGGGAGGTGTGGCGCTCGATAGCGAGGTTGGTATTGTGCCGTTGACCGGGGGACCTCCACACCCGGACACGATGATCATCTGTCGCCAAAACGAAGCGGCACTCATCGCTAAACAACACACGTCGCCAGTCTGTGGCGTTCCACGTCGCTCTGGCTTGGCACCACTGCACACGGAGCTGGCGATGTTCGGGTGTTAATGGCAGCACACGTAATGGGAGCTGGGATCGCAGATTCGCTTCCGTGAGGCGTAGGGAAATGGTTAGTGGGCACCCAGGAGACGCTACATCTGCCTGTATAGTGGACCGGATCCCCGTGGGATCCTTTCGCGCTTGGCGTACGATCCGTCGATCGTCTCTACCGGTGGTCCTCCTGGTCCGTCTGGAACCGCCCCGCCGTGTGGCAGTGCCGTCACATGTCCACTGGTCCCAACACAGTCGGGCAGTATAGTCAGAACGATCCACGTGGCGAGCTATACGCCGCGCCGACCATTCTGCGGTTTTCAGCCCGATGATCAGGCCTCTCTCAAAATCCGTAAGCTGCGTAAATTTTCGTCTCTGGTGTCTACCCGGCATTCTTGTCACTCTGTACTCTTGCTTGCGTCGGCCGGTGCTTTTCGCTTGCATGTGGAATCGACTACACGCCCTTTATAAGGCTGCCGGTTCGTGCTTGCAGCTCCAGCACAGGATTTGCGGTCCTGCGCACTGGCACCAAACGTGGATCATTTGCATACCAGCATGCACTGTAGCCATTTGCAAAGTGTCATGGTTTTAGCATACTTTCTTCGAGGTGCGCAAATTTCATAGTCCGTGAGTGTATCACTTTAGAAAAATGAATGTTTTCAAGCATTTATACGTTTGTTGAAACTGAACACAAATGTTAATTAATTAAATAAAGAAATACAGTATTATTTGAAATTAATATTAATCATGTTGTAATTTGATGAAATACAGTGAAAAGAGCTTGTCCACGACATCTTGTAAGAACATGTTGAACGTCATTTTTAAGCATTTGATCACCATAGCTCGACGTCATAAGTATCAATGTAATTCAAAACTGTAACGCCAGAAGTGAATGAATTAACTTTTTTTGTAGCTCACTTTCCTTGACGAAAGTGCTGAATTAAATTATAAAAATACCGCTGTACTGCCGAATCAGAAAGCTCTCAAGTAGTTCCCGATTTCCCGTGTATCGTTCCGCTTTGTTTACGTAAAACTTGATTACACCCAAAGTGAAAGAAAGTAGTTCACGACAATATGCGGAATTTTTTGTACTATTTTCATCGAAATAAATTTTATTTTAATGGAAATAATCACAAGCATTTATTTTATTATGGAAAATAATAATACATTTTTATCATATCACAAATTTATGCGTCATAATTCTGTCTGGTGTGCTTCTGAACATACTTTCCCTTTCGGCCGAAGACCATTACTTCAACCCACTTAGTTGCTGTCTCGGAATCTTTGGCTGGCTCCTGCAGCAATCGCAACCAATTCCACATCGCCAAAATTTATAAAATCCGAATAAATACTATCAAAACATGAGACGTCAGTCTTAGCCACTTTGACTTCAAGAACAAAAGTTCGTAATAGCTTCACTTAAAGAATACGCTAGCTCCGGGTATAAACAACAAAAACGTAGCATTGTTTTTCCATATATTTCCTTCATAAAATGTATTTTAAAATAAAATTAGACATTAAGGCGTCTGTTATAACGAAATTCTAAAAAAGAAACGCGTAAAATTTATCGTGAACTACTTTCTTTCACGTTGGGTGTGATCAGGTTGTAAACAAAGCGGAACGATACACAGGACGTAGGCAACCACGTTTTTCATTTTTTGAAATGTCTAATTCGAAAATCTAGGCCAGAGGTGCACATTCTCGGTATGTAAGCTACCTTCGTGCAAAATTACAGGTTTCTAGGTTAAGCAGTATTTCTGTATGGCGAAGGACACACCAAGGAGGTTAAAATAATACTTCTGGAGATGCCCTGGTTTCTTAACCGTGAAGCCGCAAGGTCTGGGAATTTGCCATTGCTTACATGATACCTATGTAATTTCATCTGTTTGTATTTTGGAATTGCGTGGTGTTTGGTTGCAGAAACCGTGTTAATATCAAACCGGAATGAATTACACTTCTTACACGAGTAAAGTTTACAATTTTAACGTTACGTTTTGTTTAGAATTCGCACTAATGTTTGTGTATTTCAATTTAAAATAAAACTGGGAAGGAGCCTCATAATAATTAAGAATTTTATAGATTCAGCATTTTCTCACACATTGGCAACAAGTTACGAAGCGAAATTGGACACATTTGCGACGAAAGAAGGCGATTTAGCCAACACAAAATGCATAGCAATAGCCATGAAAACCACACTTTGGCGGCCATCTCTCGCGGTTATAGGCTTCACCAGAGATGGCCGTCAAAGTGTGCTTTCCCACACTTTGACGGCCATCTCTCGCGGTTATAGGCTTCACCCAAAGTGATACTGCTTCATTAACAAGGGCATCTCCAGATATCTTATTCTAACCTCCTTGGGACAGACACACAAACACTTCGTTTTATTATCAAGACCAAAACTGGTCTTGATTATTATAGATGAACGTCTCACACGTCGCTAACTACACAAAAATTCATGAAATTGATGTGCACCGTTAGGTGTCTGCATTTTGCATACAGAAATTAATAACCGATAAAATTTATCAAGAGACTGCTATATGAGTGACCTACCAAAATCGCTCATATAGATGCAAAAAAAGTACCACTCCATTTCAACAGGAAGTGAATTACGCTTTCTGTCATCGTCAACCACTAAAAGCTTGAATGAGTAGAGCGATTAGAATCCAAAAAAGAAAAGAAATTAGTTATCAAGAGTGATCGCATAATGCATGTAGAAAAGCAATAAAATTCCTAATGAAAACATAAAAATCGATCGGTGCGAAATCACGTGAGAGTTCCCGTCAAGCACTAACAGACAAGAAAAAAAGAAAGGTACCATTCACTCCTAAACTCATCTCGTGTGCGATTAGTATCCGTCATGTGCGATATTTCAATTACGCAATTTTATTTTCCTCGCCTGCGTAAATGAAGAATTTAATATTTTAATATTCATCGTAATGAATTGGTTTCCACTGAAATACTTTTCCGTTCGATATGCATGCAGATCTATTAAAAAGCAAAAACAAAAGGAGCGTTACGTGATGACACCAAAAACTCAGGTTTCATGAAAACATCTTTCGACAGAAGAAAACTGTTTAGAAAAACTCAGGTTTCATGAAAACATCTTTCGACAGAAGAAAACTGTTTAGAAAAACTCAGGTTTCATGAAAACATCTTTCGACAGAAGAAAACTGTTTAGAAAAACTCAGGTTTCATGAAAACATCTTTCGACAGAAGAAAACTGTTTAGAAAAACTCAGGTTTCATGAAACATCTTTCGACAGAAGAAAACTGTTTAGAAAAACTCAGGTTTCATGAAAACATCTTTCGACAGAAGAAAACTGTTTAGAAAAACTCAGGTTTCATGAAAACATCTTTCGACAGAAGAAAACTGTTTAGAAAAACTCAGGTTTCATGAAAACATCTTTCGACAGAAGAAAACTGTTTAGAAAAACTCAGGTTTCATGAAAACATCTTTCGACAGAAGAAAACTGTTTAGAAAAACTCAGGTTTCATGAAAACATCTTTCGACAGAAGAAAACTGTTTAGAAAAACTCAGGTTTCATGAAAACATCTTTCGACAGAAGAAAACTGTTTAGAAAAACTCAGGTTTCATGAAAACATCTTTCGACAGAAGAAAACTGTTTAGAAAAACTCAGGTTTCATGAAAACATCTTTCGACAGAAGAAAACTGTTTAGAAAAACTCAGGTTTCATGAAAACATCTTTCGACAGAAGAAAACTGTTTAGAAAAACTCAGGTTTCATGAAAACATCTTTCGACAGAAGAAAACTGTTTAGAAAAACTCAGGTTTCATGAAAACATCTTTCGACAGAAGAAAACTGTTTAGAAAACTCAGGTTTCATGAAAACATCTTTCGACAGAAGAAAACTGTTTAGAAAAACTCAGGTTTCATGAAATCATCTTTCGACAGAAGAAAACTGTTTAGATAACGTTAACAGTAACAATATCGACACTTAGTGGGTAAATTCTGCATCAGAATCAGAAGAAATTCGTCTTTTGTACACATTTCCGCTTTTTTCGTTCCTGAAAGTGGAGATGTTGTGCCTACAAGAGGACGGACAAATGGATAAATCGATAGGATAACTATACATAATATTTTTATTTACATCTATTTTTTTTTGTGGTTTTAATAGCTGCAATATTAGGGTCTGCTGCTCGAACAAATCTTAAATGAACACACCGGACAAAAAATTAGTCACCTCTAACAGAAATTACAGTAGGAAGTTGCTGGTTGCACGGAGGGCGCCGTGATAGCATTGGTAGGAGAAAAAGGACTGACGTGTTCTACAGAATCTTTTCTGTCTCGTGCACAGTGCTGTAGTCTTAAAATCAGCAGAGGGTGTATACTATGTGCAAATCCTAAAAAGTCAGAGGTTATACTACATGGATAAAAAAAGGAGGGGGCGGTACCCTCGTGGGGGAACCGGGATTTTTTAACAATTATGACTATGAGCTCACTTACCGATATGAATAAAGTATCTTCTGCTCTCTCCTGTCAGTTATAACAAGTTGAAGAGCATGCATAAGATTATTTTAATTTTTTTTTTATATATCCGGTGGCGCAGTGGTCTAAGCGATGGCCTCTGATCATTCGTCCGAAAGGGGTTCGAATCCCGGTGAGGCATGGATGTTGTGTTTGTCTTGCGGTACTGGCTCTCTCCCTTCCCTGGAACCAGTGACCCTAAATTGGGAACGGGCGACTGCTTACAACCCATTGAGTTGCTCACGGGGGTCGTTAAACCTCCAATCAAAAAAAAACCCTGACGAGATAAGTCCTTACAGCACTGTTCTTCTCTAGAAGAAACTCTTGATCTACTATCAGTTGCTGAACGATGATTCACCAACCAAGATCTTACATATTTTTTGGATTAAATCTTTCAATGGGCGGTCCATTTGAATTTATGAACATCAGGTTTGATACATTGGAGATTAACAAAGATGCTCTGAGATCGGTTACAATGTTGTTCGTTAAACTGAATCCTCGTTCGCATTCAGCTGTTGAACAAGGCAGAGTTGAAATCGTTCTTAAGAGGGGTTTTAAGTTTTCTGGTACAACTTGGACGTTTTCAGTATATTTTCTCAGTCTCTGAATAGTTTTAATGTTCATTTCATCAACATTAAAACGTCTACAGATTCGCCTTTTTTCTAGTTCTCCAGAGCGCACGTCGTCTGTTTTAATATTTATTCACTCTAATGAAGAAATATCTTTAAGAAGTTGTACATCTTCACTGTTTGCATCTGAACACAGTCTTGATTTCATCCTGTCAACCGTGCTTTGAATAAACTGGTTTGGTTAATAGGTACAATTTTGTTGTTAGGAATCAATGGGATATTTTTAAATAATTCCTCGTTCGCTACTAATGCTAAATTAGTTCTTTCCCCAGGATTTTCTCCAAAGCTTTATAATTCTATGGTTCTTTTTATTAGAGGTTCAGCTCTTGGCAGCGATGTTGTTCGAGATTGAAGTTCTGTTGATAATATGGACATTGAAGGCATACGCTATTCTGTCAAAAAAAAGCAGAAGGTTTACGGAGCATACCGCCGTATACCCTCCACTACAGCCCTGCTCGTGCCGTGGTAAAGAATAACGTGTGTGTTGAATTTAGTCTGCAATACGGGTCGTAAACAGACGTTACTGTGTGGCACACACAAAAAAGAGACATGGTGTTTGGCCGTGCCCACGGACACAAAGTGAATGAAGTCGCACAATGCAGCCCCGGTGACGCAGTGGTCTAAGCGATGGCCTCCGATCATTCGTCCGAAATGGGTCCGGGTTAGAATCCCGGTGAGGCATGGATGTTGTGTTTGTCTTACGGCACTGGCTCTCTCCCTTCCCTGGAACCAGTGACCCTAAATTAGGGACGGACGACTGCTTATAGCCCATTGAGTTGCTCACTGTGGTCGTTGTTGGTGTGTCGAAGTGTACTGTGTAACGGGTCTGCAAACAGTGATGTACTTTGTTGTCAACTGAAAATCGGTGACGTAACTGTGCATTGCGATGTAACAAATGATTTTCACCAACAGGGTGCGCCGCCGTGTTTCACCCCTAGTAACTGTAAATCGGTTTCAAACCAGGCAAAAGTTCCTCCAAACATTCAATGAAAGTCCACTCCAACCAATTTCCGAAAGGGCATTGCGAAGAACACTTCTTGCGATGGACATCTGGAGCAGTATACCGTGGAAGATACCTCTTTTAACAGCAAGTCACAAAGTAGAGGCACCAAAACTTTACTATGGAGGATTGGAAACAAATAATGTGGTCAGATGAGTCTCTTTTTTGTTTGTACCCCAATGATGGGAGGCGACGAGTGCATCGCAGACCCAATGAAGGTTTTAATCCTGATTGTGACGAAGGTGTTTATAACGAAGTAAATTACTCCGTCATTTTTGTCCACGCTGGGCATCGAACCCGGGTCCCCTCATTCCGGAACAAGTCGCTCTCCCAACTGAGCTACGCGGACGTATGCTCTCGCTGCAATCTGCCTTTATCTCATGTACGTCCTGCTTTGCAGGCACGCCACATGTTGTTCAAGCTGGAGGGGTTTCTGTGATTCTTTGGGGATGTTTTTCGCACCACGAAATGAGCCCTCTTGTTGCAGTGACGATGAATTTGAACCAGCAAGCGTACCTCCGAGTTTTGGATGACGAAGTGTTGCCCTTTGCTCTACATCTCCATGAGCAGCATCACTTTGCCACCCCTGTCTTCCAAGACGACAATGGCCTTGTGCACAGGGCTAAAACTGTGCCTGAGTGGCGCGACGGCCAATCAGCAACACCGTCTCACCTCGACTGGCCAGCCAAATCCCCAGATTTAAATCCTATTGAAAATCTGTGGGATCATTTGGAACAGAAGGTGAAACGCCGGAATAGACACACACCCACGTATACTCTGGCGGAACTTCGGGATCACTTGACGCTCGGGTGGCTGCCAATCGATGTTCAATACATCCACAACCTCCTAGTAGAGTCTCTACCACACCAAATTCATGCTGTTATCAAGGCAAGAGGCGCTGTCACCCGTTATTAGGTAAGTTTTGCCAGAGGTGACTAATGTTTTGCCCAGTGTGCTTATCTCTCTCTCTCTCTCTCTCTCTCTCTCTCTCTCTCTCTCTCTCTCTCTCTCTCTCTCTCTCTCTCTCTCTTATCTAACCTCTCTTTCTTGCCTTGATTTCCATCTTGTCCTCCAATAGTTTTCCTCAAGATCTTCTTGGAATTCCTTTTTCTGTATTTCTTGGCATTTCCGTTTCCTTCTGAATTCGTTTTTTTACCCCTTGCGGTGTTTTTACGTCTTTATGAAGTATTAGGCCATTAGGAAAGCACGGGAATACTTCGTTGGCGTTTAGAAATACTGAAATGGCAATACAGACGGTAGCCGGCTGTTGTGCAGTACGTTCCACGGACTCAGTTCGTGCCTACCGATGGGCTAGTCCATAAAGTAAAGAAATATTCAGAGTGGACATAGCCTGTACTAATATGAAACCATGACGTCATGAAATCGATTGCAGTGCACCATCGGCTGGCCACCAAACTTGTCGTTGATTGACAGCCGACTTTCGAGGGAGCCACAACTTGTCATATGGTTGTGACTGCTTCCATTCGTGGCCACCGCTTCATTCCAATTTTGGAACTGGTGCTTGTCCTATTACAATTAGGTCACAGGAGATTGCTTAAACAGAGTCAAAATAACATTGCGTAAACGTCATAGGACACTGAACATAGGTACGTGGCATTTTGAGCTGTTGTCAGGTTGTTGCTAACTTTAAATTCATCGAGAAGTAATCTGTGGCGTTAAGTCAGAAAAACGTTTAAGGAGAAGAAACAAAATTTGCATAAGCACTCAGAAACTCAGAAAGTAGGTTAATTAAATAGAGGTGTGCGTTACAGCCTCTTCTTCAGACATGCCTGGCCCATCTTAAACTACTCTCTCTAATTTTATTTTCGTCTTGTTCTAATTCCAAATATGTATTTATTTCTTCAATGTCCTCTCTGGCATTCTTTTCATTCATCTAAGATCCTCATTTCCGTCTAGTTGTTCCTTTTCTTCTTTCTGAAAGAATAAAGAGAGGCCTGCAGAGACCTGCAGGTCATCTCTTTGTTGTCCCTGAGAGCCGTACTTTATATCTTTTTATTTCACTTTTATTGAGTCTTTCTTGTCACAGATTATCCCGGATGTCCTTTTCCATTGTAACACCGAAAAAAAACGCGCTATCCAAATGAAATTTACATTACATATTCCTCCTGTTACATGAGGTAATTGATTACATTTATGGAGCTGTACAGGATCTTTTCGCTTCAAAACTCAGTATCGTTCGACGCCACCTCGAGCAACAATAACGGTCTCTATAAGGCGTGGCATTGAATGGAAGAGATTTTTCATATCGTCCTGGCAAAAACGCCTGCCAGACTGCTTCTATGCGAGACCAGAGTTCATTTTTGTTAACTGGCAGAGGCGCTTAACGGGCCAGTGACTTAGCTTCCATGTCCCAGACAAGTTCGATCGGGGGCACAGCCGGCGAACGTGTAGGACAGGGAAGAAGCTGTATCTGACGTTCACGAAAGAGGTCTTGGACATTTCTTCGGGTCCCATGTGACCGAGCATTGTCCTGCTGATTAATAGCGCCAGGACAACTCTGAAGGAAGGGTGTCACCTCTTCCTTTAAAAATCGCTGGCTGTTCAGGATTCCCTGAATTGGTAACAGGCGAGATCGCGAATTGAACCTAATGGCGATCCAAATCGTGACGCTTGGCGTTGGGCCGGTGTGACGTTGCACAATGCGCGCTGCAGGGTTTGCGACCATCATTTTGCATCAGGTTGAATCGTGACTCGTCATAAAACACGATCTACTGCCAATCAAGGCGCCAACGTCTGTGGTCGATACCGTATTGTTACACGGCACTAGCAGTGTTCCTGCCTAGTCTGCCGGTAACGGTGCTTGAGACCTGAAGTACAATTTAGTTGGCCACGGCACCAGGTGAGAATCTCAGGTGCACTGCTGCACTCAAAGATTCACACCAGAACATAAAAAATGAAAAGTTGAAGAATGACCCGAAGCATAAGGCTTGGGTGAATCCACCTTGTGAACAAAATAACAACAACAAATAAACAATAAAATAATCTAAAAAAAATGATACTTTGGGATCAGAGTTGTGATGAGGTTCACCCGCAATCACCAATTCGTGACTGAGTGTAGTGGTCCGGATCTTACTCCGGTACATTCAATCCCCAACCAGCCAGTACAACACTCACTTTCGCAAATAACACATGATTCTCAAATACACAACACAACATTTAATAACGTTCTGCGAGATTTAAACAGATCCGGCGCTCTCTAGGCGCATAGACAATTGTCCCTCATATGTGGGCAGCATACGGTGTCACACTTTACTGTCGGATAACGCAGCCGACTGAGTCTCCACCGGACTATCTGAACAAGAGATACTACTCGTTTACACACTAAATAGAGCTGCAGGTGATATTCATATACAATTGCTTAGAGAATAAAAAAAAATTATATGCAAACGATCACATTAAAAATACTCGCGACACAAAATACACAAGCACGTTAATTTGCGGTATAAGATTATAGGTGCGAAATACTGCCAAAGTTAATTAACTAAATCTAATAAGCATGCACATGCAGAACCCTGCCCCGCTGACGTTGGTCCTGAGCCAAAGTTAAAAGAAACTGTCCCGCCCAGCGGAATTTGTGCAGCCACACCTTCTCCCTTATTCATGTAAAAAAAGTAATCAGGAAATGGGCCCTGTAAGAAATTGAAATCTGTATGTGCAGGTATTTCCTCTGAGGTTCAGTCACTCAGCATTACTGCATCTATGTCCATGCAGCTTCGGATGTCGGAATGGCACAAGTTCGCAGATGTGCGAAGAAAGAAAAAGGAAATATTCATCTACTTACAGTTTCATGACTTTGCTGTGCAAATCCGTTGTGCATCACATAATATCACACGACAAAAAAAAAAACACGCACACAGACACTTGCACCATGTGGCAGCACCGATGATTCAACACTTCACTTTGACGCTTGATGTAAATGAAGCACACAATTAAAAATGGTAATATCACGCCGCACTTTGTTGCAATGATTAGAGTGCACACTGATCTATTCTCGTGACGATTTGAAGGTGGGCGTTAAGCAAAATAGGCCCTCTCACATCTGATGTTGCGGTTTCCAAGATTAATTTTCTCGGCCGAGCGAAATCAGACGTGCTTTTACCTTAAGCGTATATCGGCAACTCAACATTTCACCTGTATATTTGTTAGGTATCGAAGCCACCGCTCTTACGCTCATATTTTTCTTTCGACATGTTTTTATCCCGTCGCACTTACACGTAGTGGCTTCGCTGCTTACGCGACCACACACACGCACACATGGGGCCTCGCTTCACCCCGTAAGACAAGCGCATCTCTTCACTTCCTCCACAGTAGGGGATGAATGGGGGTGACGATTCCACACTGCAGTGGTTGGCATCCGAACCCGACTTTTGCTTGGCTTCGCTTCTCATTGGAATGACCACTGTCCACTCGCAGACTTCTTAATTCCCCTGTAACTTGGCTTTCATTAGGCCAAACAGTCGCTGAGTTCCATTACGCTCCAGCCTAGAAATTTCTGCTTTATCCTGCGGATTTAGGCATTCTTCTGTCTTTATGGCAAACTGGCATCTCCAGCTGCCTCGAGTTGTCTCCATTTCTTACCAAATGCGGGGAGGTTTGCTGCTTCATTTTTCCCAATTCATTTTTTGCAGATCCAAGGCATCCAGCCTTTCCCATCGGAGAGCGCACAGACAACTAACTTTCTTCCTTATGTTCATGCCAAGTGCGAACTCTTATTTTTCTGCACGGACCACACAGAGAGCAATTGTTCTCGAAAATGCCCCAAACAATCGACGAATTTACGATTATTCGCTAAACCTTTCGTCCCCTATCTTCATTCATTCCTACTCAAGTGGCTCATTCGATACGTATTCCTCTTTCCCTTTCCGTGTTGCATAGGCTGCCCGTCAGCTGCGCCCTGATATTTATGACCTAACAGAGCTATTCTGAGACCACCCAGCCAGAGAGAGAATTCTTCGCCTCTTTTCTTTTCCAAACCCCCAGATAAAACTTTATCTGCTGTTTACACTTTTAAACTCCAATCAAGCCTCGAACAATTAATACTTAATTAATTTCACACATCAACCACGCCCATTAATTACTAAATTAATGGCGGGGGTGGGTCGTAACATCGGCCCCTCCTCAAGAAATCTAGAAGTCCTCTTCTGGGCCTATCGCTTTGCTCTTATCAATTTCCAGAGCAACCATTGAGTGCTACCTTTTCCCACAGGTAGAAATAATTCAAAATGGCAAAAATATTGCGTTTCTTGCCTTCAAGAGCATTGGAGCGACTTCCCAATTATCCCGCAATTTTGTTAATTAATTTAGAGAACATCCGAAAGAAAAAACAACGTAAATGAGAAATAAATAAAAAAACTGAACTGTAAAAGAACATGTGATCCTGCCGAACTGTGATTCCTAGCTACCTCATACCATACGCGACATGGCGGACAAATTTTAGAGTTTTCTTCAGGTTTTAGGATGGGGGGGGTGTCCACTGTAACAGTATTACAGCCACTGTCGCTCTACGGTTCGTTGCAACTGTGTCTGAGAGCCAAAGAAGTGGGCAGCAATGGGCTGCTAAGGACCAGTCCTCTGTTAAGAAGACGGCGATCAACTGTGCTAGAGGACGAAGCCTGACCAATGAGAGTGCTCCACTGCTGCGCTAACACCGTGGATCTCGCTGTGCAATAGAGTCACTGCCATGCAATAGAGATGTCTGTCATCCTGAGCAGTCCCGCGATTTCGGGATTCATTTTCCGAATTGTTGTGCGCCTGAGCCTCATCTGCCACTGTCCACATCACTGTACTGGCGTTTTGTTCTGTACGAGTGGCAAATTCGAGGTAGGAAATCCAACTTCACTCATCCTAACAATCCTTCCTTGCTTAGTCCGTCAGGTAGTGTTACCTTCTTCTGCGACGGGCATACTGATACACAAGAAACACACTTTCGAATTGGTGTCAGCTCTTTATTGGTTGCAACATCTCGTTTGAGTCAGCTCTTTATACCCAAGACCGGACAGTTTAGAGGGCACTGCTCCAAAACCGCATGCGCATTTTCACTGACATTGTAATGAATGAAAAGAAATCACAGATTAGGAAATGCGTTCCACATGTATTTCCGCCACTCCCCCACCATGCTTACTAAACCACTGTCCATAATTCCGTCGGGTTCCTGGGTAGAGGATCCAAAGCTCGAACTGACCTTTCTACAGCACTCCAAAGATCTCCTACAGGGTTCGTCTCCGGTGAGCGAGAGGCCTTTCAAAACCAGGAACTTCTGCAAAATGCACTTCTGATCCTGTTCCAGTGACCACGGGTAGGTGCATGATGACGATGAACGGATGAAGACGTCCTGCAAAGATGAACACGTAGAATGAACCGTTCATTGAAGCTTCTACGCTACAGATCCCAACATGTGCCGATTGAACACGCCCTAGACCGACCGTAACCGATCCTTTACCAACCTGAACAGTTTTTTGTTGACATGCCGAGTCCATCGCTTCATGCAGTGCCTGTCAGATCTGCACCTCCCGTCTGCTCTAAATAAGTGGAAATCAGACTCATCGGACCAGGAGACCAGTCTCAACTCGTTCAAGGTCCAGCGCCGACATTCTTTGCCCTACTTCATGTGGCATTAGCAATGGGACTCTGGTGGTTCGGCGGCTCCCAAAGTCTGTTGTGTTTAATGATCGCTGGATAGTCTTGATGAAGACGTTTCTGGCACCTCCCTCATTGTGAAGTCGGCAGTGATTTGTGCCACTGTCTCTCTCCGATTGGTTGCAACTATGCCAGACACACTTAGACGGCTAAATTCATCCACCACCTTTCTGCAGCCACAGCGCTGTCCAAGATGCGATGTTATTCCGATAATGGCGTTTTTCCGATATACTCTTGATATGTATATACACTATATTGACCAATGTCCCCGCACACGCCTTCAAAAGCAAATGAACGGATCCGCTGCGTTGTTAAGATGCGCGGTGCAAATGCAAATCGTACAAAAACAAGCCTGCAGCTGACCGCGATCATATCGCACTGCGAGGTTGAATGAAAATGTCGCGACGCGAGAGAACTGACTTTGAGAAAGAAAAGATAGTTGGGTGTTATATTAGTGGGTTGCCCGTAAGAGAAACCCAGAGGCGTTTAAACATACCCAAGTCAACTTTTTTGGATGTACTGAATAAGTGGAAGACACATGGCGTGCCTGAAGCAGCAAAACGTACCGACAGACCAAAGAAAATCAGTGATATAGGACGTCGAAGCCTCAGGAAAGTCGTTACAGCTAATCGACGGAGTACTGCACAAGACCTTAATGTACAGGTGAGTAAAAACGCTGGAACCTCGGTATGTACACGTACCATTCGCAGAGAACTTCATTCCATGAGTTACCGTGGTCGTGCGGCTACGCTTAAGTCTTTCATCTCCATTCGGAATGCTACTCGTCGTTTAGCATGGTGTAAAGAACATTTATCATGGACCGTAGATCAATGGAAACGGGTCCTACGGGTTGAATCCAGATACACGATCCATAAGTCTGATGGCCGCGTGTGGGTATTGCGGCAGCCGGGAGAACGCTATTAGCCACAGTGTACTGTTCCTACGGTCAAGTTTGGAGCTGGCAGTGTACTCGTGTAGGGGTGTTTTTCGTGGTTTGTCCCGTCCCATTGGTTAACGTGGACAAACCTGTTAACCAGCACGCGTACCTAAATATTCTGGACAATTATGCCCTACCGACTCTGTGACAATACTATGGAACCGAGCCTTGTTGGTACCAGCAGGATAACACACGGAACCATAAAGAAAGACTCTTACGGCGTGGTTTGACGATAATTCCGTATCATGTAGGGACTGGACAGCACAGAGCTCTGATCTTAATCCCATAGATGACCGATAGGATGAATTAGAGCTCAGCATGGGAAGTTTGGAACCAACCCTACTACCAAACAACAGTTAGTGGCAGCATTATGTACTGAATGGAAGCGCATACCTATCGCTGTGTTCCAAAACCTTGTCGAAATCATGTCTAAGAAGGGTCAGTGCATGCATTAAGGCCAAAAGTAAACCGACACCGTACTAATGTATGTCAAAAAATGCTATGTTGCGTTTCTCTTTAGGTGTCCGGTGACTTTTGTCAATATAGTGTCCATACTCTGAGTGATCACTGAAATATTTCTACATACCTAATACTTCGTAGGTTCTCCTTCGCTCTCAGTACAGCAGCTATACGACGTGGCATCGATTCAGTAAGATGCCGGAAGCAGTTAGGAGGTTTGGCCAACCAAGGTGTGTGTAATTTGGCCTTCAGTGCAGGTATGGAGGTGATTCGTGTATCCGGACGCCTAATATGCCGTCCCATAGTGTCCCACAAATGCTGTTTGAGATTGACATCGGGAAGTTCGAGGCCAATAGATATGCCGGATGTTTGAACTGTGTTCCTCAAACCATTCCTGCGCAACATTGGACTTGTTGCTCGGCACATTGGTATCTTGGAAGGCATCGTCGCCATTCCGGAAAAAGTGCAACACTGCTGGATGTACAGACTCAGCAAGTAATTCACGATAGTGGACACCAGTCATACGTTGTTCCACATGCACCAGAGGTCCACGTTCATGCCAGTTAAACATGCCCCATGTTATTCAACCGCTTTCACTGTGGATACCATACAGGATGGATGGAGTGCCTCATTTTGTTTACGCCAAATACGTACACGACTATTCACGGAGGAAAATAAGCAAGTTAGTAAAATCATGCAATACATTGATTATGATACGCTTTCCAACATACCAGAAATCATTACTCAAGTTTTGAGGATAATGGCTGTGAATACATCTCGCTCCTGTGTCCTGACCTTTGACCCCATTTCGATTATATTACACAGAACCGGTTCAGTATACCTCCGGAAAAACATACTAAAGTTTTGTCTCAATAGCAGCATTTTTAGTCAAGTTATGAGGATAATGGCTGTGGCATAAATCTCGCTCCTGTGCCCTGACCTTTAACCCACTTCGATGATATTCAACAGGACCGGTTCAGTATATCTCCGAAACAACATGATAAACTTTTGTCGCAATCGAAGCATTTTTACGTAAGTTATGACACATTAAGTGCAATGGAATGGATCTCACTTCTATGTCCTGATAGTTAACCCAATTTCGTCCATTTTCAAAACGGTTTGTCTCCAGGTGGTCTCCTACCACATACAAAAATTTCATTTAAATCGAACCATTTTTACGCAAGTTATGACGCATAAGAGCAATTGAATGGACCCCGCTCTTATGTGCTGACCTTCGACCCCATTTCGTTGTTTTCAATAGGGTTGGTCAGCCAGATTGTCCCCTACCACATACTAAAATTTCATCGAAATCGAATTATTTTTACGCGAGTTATCGTGCGTACAGACAGACGGACAGACAGACGGACAAAGCTGGAGCATTTACGCTTCTTCAACCTACAGTTGGAAAGCGTAGAAAAACGCGACTCGTCAAATCAGCACACTTTTTGCCAGTCATCCGAAGTCCAACTTGCATGATCTTTGCTTCAGACGAGCCTTTTGCGCCGATGAATCCTGGTTAGGAGAGTATGTCGTCCGGGTCGTCTGCTGTTATAGCTCACACGTGCAACGCTCGGTCATGACAGATACTGTCGCGTCTTAACCTCTGATGTATTGGTAGTGAAGTGTGTAACAATGCTGTGTCCGTTGACCTCTACGAGTCCTTGGACCCGGCGCTTACGTCTCACATCAGTCTTTCATTGTATAGTGCAGTTTTTCCTCCGGGTCATTGCTTGACTATTTTCACTCCAGTTCTGATACACTTTAATAACTTCGGCGGCTCACGAACAGCCCACCACCAGTTCAGTCGTTTCGGAAATCGAGAAACCCTCTCGCCCAATTCCCACAAACTGTCCTTTCTCAAAGTCCGATGAATCCTTCCGTTTGGCCATGACGCTCCGAATTTTACTACCTACTGCTCCAGCCACACCTTATTTATGCTGCGTCAGTCAATTAATCGCGCAAATCACGTGGTAAGAGGGCCGCATCCACTTTTGATCGGGGTGGTATTAATTCAATGCTTAGTCGGCGTATATACAGGGAGAAAACCAGAATCATACAGCTGGCGCAGCTGACAAGTCTCATCTCAGACTCGGGCCTATTGGCCAGACGCCAACGCCTTTAACCATCCGGCTACTTAGGAGACTTTTCCAATGCTTTTCTAATACAAGTACAGGAAAAAATGTAAATTAGTCTTAACAAAACATTTTGTATTACGATTTTCGGAAATGTGAAAGTTTTGCACATACTCTCTCAAAATGAAGAAAAAACTTGAATGCACTTACCAGGCAATTAGTGTCATGACAAAAGTTATGTAGGAACAGACACCATTGTGTTTCGTAGTCTTTGTGAGAACAGAATTCCTGCAGTTGTGACATGTCAGTAGAACGGGTTCTCTCCCGAAACTTGTGGATTTTGCAAGATCCGTGCGAATGACGACAGAGCCGCCAGAGTCCTCCACGCCAACTATTTTTTGTTCTACAAAATAAAAAGACGATAATTATTATAAATGAATCTAAAATTAAAAAATTAAACAAATCAATAAGGAATAAGGGCGAAGCGCCTTAGTATCCTGTATTACCACTACCAATAGAAATAAATAGGAATAACTTATTCCAGTAGGACACTGTAATACAGTGCAAATTACGTTTGAAGTGATTTAGTTTAAGGTCAGCCGTTTCCACTTCCAATAGTTGTTACGCAACAGTTAGAGTTCTGATAATATTCGAAATACGTGGCGACAGTTAATAAATAAATACATCGCTCTTTCCACGTTCCAAAAACACACAGCAACCGAAAAATTGTTTTCCAGCCGCCGCTGTGGAAACGTACCAACAGAACTCTCGGTATCACGCCGAGTTGCGTAAAGGTAACGCACTGTTGGCCCCCGTGCGTAAAGATAACGCACTCGGCGCGATATCGAGCGTTCTGTTGGTTCGTTTCCACAGCGGCGTCTGGAAAACAATTTTTTCGGTTGCTGTGTGTTTCTGGAACGTGGAAAGAGCGATGTATTTATTTATTATTAGTTAGAGTTCTGTTGACAACGCTTACGCCCGAATTCGAATAGGGCTCAGGAGCTCTTGGAGTATCGCCTCACTGAGATACTTTTGCTGTCACCACTCCTGTATTTGGTTACACAGCGTGTTTTTAGCTTGTAAATCCGTTTAAAAAATGTAGTATCACTGCGTTCGTCCGTCTGTGGACACCATATCTCAGCAACTATTAGTGCAATTTTAAAAATTCTTTTTGAATTGGAAAGCTTGAAATGTGTGAACGAAGATACGTGCTTTCCTGTTAATTTAGGACGCATAACTTTGTCCTATAGGGCGTAAATGATGTCGGATTCAAAGGCTTCTCATTCGAAATATTCTCCTAGATATCCGATTAAAATAATTCTTTCTTCCTCTCGATGTCATTTATAAATAAGACTATTTTGGGTACAGTATCTTTTTCAAGTAATGCACAGATATTCCGCTAGGGGGCGTAAAACTAAATTTCGGTTTCCCTGATATCTGTTTTTTACAAGTTCTATTTGAAAAAATCTTTCTCCATCGGATAGAGCTGTTCGTTGGAAATGATCTGCATTTAATTTCTGTTTTTTGGCAAAGAATAGTTTGGCCACTAGAGAGCGTAAGTGTATATTTCTGATTCTGATGTTTTTGGAACAAAGTCTGTGCGCCGCTCCAGTGGCGCAGTGATCTAAACGCTGGCTTCTGACGATTCGTCCGTGAAGGGTCCGGGTTCGAATCCTGGTGAGGCATGGATGTTGTGTTTTTCTTACGGCACTGTCTCTTTCCCTTCCCTAGAACCAGTGGCTTTTAATTAGGGACGGGCGACTGTTTATAGAATATCGAGTGGCTCACGGTGGTCGTTAAACTTTCAATCAAAAAAAATGTGCTTCTGAAAACTCGATTCAAAATTATTTCGTGGACCCATAACGTTCACCATGAAAAGTCTTTTGACAGTACCTTTTGCTTAAAATAGTACATGGTGGTTTTCACCAGAGGTGTTGATGTATATTTTTTTTTCGAGGTCTCTGCCTCTAAGGGTCCTTTTTTAAAAATTATATTTTTTTTTTCATTTGAGAGCGTTTCTGATGCGAACTGTTTTCTATATAATTTCAAATTTTTCTTAATGCAGAAATGTGCCACTAGAGGACGTAAGCTCACGTTTTCGGACACAGCATATCATCATCATCATCATTGTCAACCATTATCAATCCACTGCTGGACGAAATGCAACTAAAAGTCCGATTTGAAAAACTCCTTTTCGGTCAGATACTACTAACTATGAAAACATTCTATGTGTATTTCGTTCCCAAAATAATGCACGATCTCCTCGCAAGGGGCTCAAAAGTTTAATCTGCTTTTCTCGATATCTCTGCTTCTAAAGCACCTATTTAAAAAATTCTTCGAACACCGGATTCCGTTTACTTTGTGGAACACCATGAATGTACCTGTGGAGGTTTTCTTTATAATAGTTCACAGTTCTGTCGCAAGGTAGAGTTTGTGTGCTTCTGTTTGTAGATGTATCCCCGAGATTTGTAGCTGTATAAGATTTAGAAACAGATATGGTAGTCTTGGAAAGCAAAGTAATTTTAGGGACTGGCAACAAAAACAATATTTTCCCACCGGAGACTCAGAGTAATTACACTTTGAATGTAGTGCGACTTTTTTGTTACTTTATATCAACCTATCTTTGTAATTGGCGGGGGGGGGAGTTAGGGACCCCCATTTGCATATAAAGATATAAAGAGTCGCCAGTTCCTAAATAGAGGCTGACACCATACAATCCACACCTCACGCGCAGAAACACCGACTGCCACAAGGATTCAGTTATTACCCATGTTTCTTTATGCATAATAATAATTCTCCATCCTCAGCGTAGCAGTCAAGTTAAATCAAATGATGAGACATTATATTATGGCCACCTACCTAATAACCTTTAGGACAATAAGTAGTAACTGTACACCAAATTATACTCAAAATAGTATAACTATACTAAATATCCTAAATTTCTTGGCGTAGAATACAAATAAAGTTTCCCAAGCTTTCGCACATCAACCAGATGGCTTTTTCAAGAAAGGTAGACAGCTAACTGTAAACTGGACAATAGAACTTTTCAACAATTTGGACACGGTGACTTGACTAGACAATAAATGAATAAGCACAAACGTGATAATTCGAAGAAACGAGGCCACGTTGCTTGGGAACGCGGTACTGTGGTAGAAAACGCAGCATTATTTGTAGAATTGATTCCAAATACGTGGCAACTCCAGAGAGACGCTATCATTGCAAGCCTCACAGCTGGTACCGCGTGCCCGACCAACGTGGCCTCGTTTCTCCGAATTATCACGTTTGCGCCTATTCACTTATTGTCTAGTCAAGTCACCGCGTTCAAATTGTTGAAACGTTCTATTGTCCAGTTTGCAGTTAGCTGTCTACCTTCCTTGAAAAAGTCATCTGGTTGATGTGCGAAAGCTTGGAAAACTTTATTTGTATTCTACGCCAAGAAATTTCGGATATTTAGTATAGTTATACTAGTTTGAGACACCCTTTAGCCAGCAAAACAGCTGCCACTCGGCGAGGCATCGATTTGATGAGGTGGCGATAGGTATCCTGGGGTATCTGGTACCGTGTCAGCAGCAGGTCCTCCAGTTCTCGAACATTTCGGGAGGTGGTGATTTAGCCCGAACCAGCTTTTCCAAGTCGAACCACAAATGTTCGATTGGGTTCATGTCAGGTGAGTTTGGAGGCCAGGACATTAACAGAAAGTCACCAACACGTTCCTCGAACCACTCCTTGATGATTCTGGCAGGGTGGCATGACGCATTTTCCTGTTGGTAATGTCCATCCCCAGCAGGGACCACAGTTGCCATGAATGGGGGAACTTGGTCCGCAACGATGTTCAAATACCAGACAGCTGTCAGGGACTGTGCTATTGGGATAATAGGGGCCTAAAGTGTCCCAAACAAACATCGCCCACAGCATAACACCATCTCCGCTGGCCTGTTTCCTCCCAACAGTGAATCCAGGTGCCATAGCCTCCGTTGACAATCGACGTATCCGAGCTCGGCCGTCTACGTGATGCAGCAGGAATCTTGATTCGTCAGACCAGGCCACTTTCTTCCAATCATCCACGGTCCAGTCTCGTTGATCTTGATCACATTTCACGCGTTGTTGGCGATGACGTGCAGTGAGCATGGAGACCAAGCAGGGTCTTCGGCTACGTATGCCCATGCGCAGAAGGCTGCCATGAACTGCGTGCTGTGACACATTTCCCTGACCACCACTGTTGCAAATGCGGGTGATTTGTTGCACTGTGGCCCTGCGGTCGCTGTGAACAATGCGCGAGAGTCTCCGCTCCCCTCTAGCATCAATGAGCTGCGGACGACACGCGGATGGGCTAGGATTCGTCGTTTGGCCATCTGTGCACCACTTTTGATAGGTACTCACTACAGCGGCACGTGAACAAACCTCAAGGCGCTCCGTTTCCGAGATGTAGTTCCGAGACGCCGTGCTATCACAATTTGTCCTTTATCAAATTCCGATGAATTGGCAGCTTTTCCCATTTTGACTCCAAACACTCTGCTAAGCGAAAGCTGTTTCTCGGGTTGTATATATACTGCTCTGTGAACTAGTTGTAATTTACATATGTACCCACCGTTCGGTCTCCAGGCTTTCTCGTTTCTCTAGGCTGCGGGTGGTCATAATTAATAGGCTCATCGGTGTATACATACATACATACATACATATCACTAATCTGTTCTCTAAGATTAAGAGGTTAGCTCTACAAGGAAATTCAAACAACCAGATAAATGCTTAACTGATTATTTACTTACTGTTGCCGTATCAAACTTTTCCACTTACAGCGATCTTGTCACACATTTCGAGCTTCACTGACACCCATCACACGACGTATGCAAGGCCTTCTATACTTCATACTCATAATCTTTTTCTCATGCACACACTCCTGAATCTGATACTTCCATGAATTATTTATTTATCCTCTGCCTTTCTTTCCTACCACTTGGGTTGAAAAAGTTTCTTAGTAAGCATCTCATCACTCATTCTTTCAACATGGCCAAACCACCTAAGAACATCTCCACCTTACTAACAACATTTTGCTTCACATTACACAATTGCAGCACATTTTCATTCCTCACATGATCAGAACGTGTCTCCCCAGCACACAAACGACTCCTATGTTTCTTCTGTAGTACCCAGAGTAGGAACAATTACACTTTCCTATACAGTCATTCGGGACTCTCTTGAGAACCCATCATTCCTGCGAAAACCTCATAATGCAGCTATGACTTTCAATGAAGAATTCACTCACCTATAAGTTTGCCATCTAATCTGTTCTCTCCGTCAAACATGCTTCCTAAAAACACAAACTCATTTACCCGCTCAGTCACTGTGCCATTAAGACTTACTTACCTTGCATTCAGTACTAACAGTTCCTTGCTCAAAAATAATAACTTTTGAATTTTCCCCTATTTATACTCAGTTTGAATTTCGTACAAACTTCGTATATCCGGACAACATACTCTGCAACTCACTTTTGCTTTCTGCCAGTAGGACTGTGTCATCAGTACACACGGATATAATCCAATATTGTCCATCTTGACATCACCCATGCACGCATCCATAAATATACATATTAAACATCCATAGTGACATTACACAACCTTGCCTGACCCCTGCATCAATAGAAAACAATTTTGACAAAATACCATTCACTCGTACACAAGCTCTACTGCCAGCGTGCATGGCTTTCACACTTTTTGCTTTCACACTTAAGTACATAGATACCCAGTAAACCTTATTCATTGAACACGGTCGTAAGCTTTCCCTAAATCTATGAAGGCACCAAAACTTTTCTTACCCACAGCAAGATACGTTTCGATCATCATGCGTAATGCAAAAATTTTGTTAGTGCAGCCTTTATCAGGTATAAAACCACTCTTAACATCCCACACTTTCTCTGATGTAATTCCTCGTTCCTTTTTAATAATGACCTTACCAAACACTTTTTCTGGCCCGCCCAGTAAGCTAATACCACGATAGTTCTTGCAGTCAGTCTGATCACCTTTTTCGTTATACAAGGGAACAGTGATAGCATCCTTTCAATACCGGGGTACCACTCCTAACTCCCAGTACAGCTGGCAAACTTTAGTTAACCAGTCAATTACAGAGACACCACCATATTTCAACATCTCTGCAGTTATGCCATCAACTCCCGGAGCCTTACCATTCTGAAGAGCTTTTTAGAGCGTTACACACTTCTCCCTCTTCTCTCGAGATCCCTGCTATGCTTCCATCTTATACTCTGATATCGTCTGCTTCTACCTTAGAATCACCTTAGTTTTGTTTTTGTTTTGTTTTTTTTTGAACTAATAACTCACAGCAGTATTCACATCATCTTTCACTTAATTCATTGGGCTCTCATATCATTTTTCCGATCCTATTCTACACACAACTTGCAACTTTGTTTTCCCAATTTTTCCTGTGTCTCATGTACTTCCAGAAAGTTTTTCTATCTTTCCAAAAAGTCAATGTATGCCTTTCCAGCTTCTCTTTCTTATCTTTTGCCTTACTCTGACAAACCAGTTTAGCTGCCTCACGCTTCTTACAGCGATATTCATTTATCAGAAACTATACCTTGCAACATCCCCAAATATGCTTCCTTCTCTCTCTTTACTGCTTCATCAATCTCACTATTCCACCAAGCATCACCTCTAATGCTACCCACTATTTTGGTGCCACAGACTTCTTCAGCGGCAGTGACTACACAGTTCTTAAAACATGTCCACATATTATCTACATCTCTCTCACATGACTTCAGCTCCTTCAGTCGTTCTCTGAGTACGTCAGAATAACTTGATGATCTTCAGGGAGCCTTTCAACCTTTGTTCTTCCCATCCTTGGCGTCTTCCTATTCTTTTTCCTGCAACAAACATTACGTTTCACCACCAAGTAATGATTAGATCCAACATCCGCACCTCTCATCACACGAGTGTCAATAACTAAGTGTTTCGGACGCTGATCGTAAAGAACAAAATTTATTACACTTTTTGACCCAGAGTACGATTTTCCCAAGTATACGTGTGGATATACTTGCGGTTGAAAAACGTATTAGATAAACACAAACCATTCTCAACGCAGAGTTCAATTAATCTTTCACCATTATCATTCACACAAGGATCATTAAACTTACCCAGATCGTTATCAGAAATCGCATTCCAAACACCTGCTATTATAACTTTCTCTTTAGCACACAACGGGCTCAAAACAATTATTAGCTCATTCCAGAAATATTCCTTCCTATCAGGTTCCGAGTCACAAGGAGCATGCACTACAACAATTACTATTCTCTGAAGCTTCACTTTCAAACGAATCCAAAGAATGTTCTCACTTATGGAACTACAGTGAATTAAGTTGTTCTTCATCTTTTCAATTAAAATCGCACCTACACTAGCCTGTCCTTCCACATTATCTAACACTCCAGACCACAAACTCACCGTACCATTCACTTCTTCTATCCCAATTTCCTTCTTTTTTTGTTTCACTTACACACAACACATCCAATTTATACTTATTCATTTCTTCAATCACTTCATTAATATTTCCATTCATTCCTCTAGTATTACATACACCAATGTTACACTCACTCATCCGAGATCTCTTTCTCATTCTTTGTTCTCCATTTCTACACTGCTGGCCACCCAAAATGCAACACCAAGAAGGACACGAGATAGCGAAGCCAGATTTACTGGATACATAACAACGGATACAAAGATGAAACGATTGAGCTTACGGCCCGTGCGACTTGTTTAACACGCAGACAACAATAGTTCGTGTGGCCCCCATGGCTGGAAATAACGGCCGCTACACGGCGCGGCATCGAACGAAAGAGGCTTTGGATGTGGGCTTGGGGTATGTCGGTCCAGGCTGCTTCCACACGTTGCCACAGTTCATCAGGCGTAGCCGCGGGTTGTGCTTGCCGGTCCACTCGGTTGCCGATCAGCGACCAGGCGTGTTCGATGGGCGACATATCGGGAGAACATGCGGACCACGGCAGCAGTGACACCTGGTGTACCGTGAAGAATTGTTGCACGATGCGTGCCACGTGCGGGAGCGCATTGTCCTGTTGAAACATGGACTATGACAGGTCCTGCAGGTAAGGGAGGACTACAGGCTCCAAAACGTTGGAGACGGTGCGGTGGCTGTTGAGTGTACCGGCGATGCGTACCAGAGGGGTGCGGGTGTCATATCCAATTGCGCCCCAAACCATAACGCCAGGCGACGGACCGGTATGGCGATGCATAATGCAGGCGCGTACAGTCTCTCGACGCGGTGCCGCCACACGCAGATCCGACCATCGTCGTTTAGCAGGCAGAAGCGGGATTCGTCGGAGAAGACAATGTCGTGCCATTCCGTAATCCAGGTGCGGCGTTCAACGGCCCACTGCCGCCGCACTCGCCGGTGGTGTAACGTCAATGGTATTCGGAGCAATGGGCGCCGTGCGACAAGTCTCCGTTCCTGCAGACAACGTCAAACGGTACGTGCTGACACAGGTTTTGCGCAACACACTCTAATTCCTGCGCTAACGTTCGTGATGTGGCGGTGCGAGTCGTCAATGCCTGCCACACAACATGCCGGTCCTCTCGTTCGGTGGTATGCTCCGGCTGCGGCAATCTCTCACGTCGGTCCGTCCGTCCCTCCTGCACCCACCTAATCCATACTCGCCTCAGTGTGGCTGGTTGTCATCCCACACGGGCGCCAAAGTCTTGGTACGATAAACCTCTATCGCGATAAGCTACTATTTTTCCTCTGTCGAACTCCGAAACGCGCTGGAATGACTGCCGTATTCTGCGACGAAGCATCAGGAAGCTTCCCACGCACAGGTCCGGCAGCGCAACACACTTCCACTACTTACACCCCGCCTTCTGTGCTTATAGTGCTTCTCGGTGGTGTGCCGAGCGCACATGATTTGCATATGCCCTGCAATGCTAATCGTTTGCATGACCTCTCGCGGGCGACGCATGCTGCGAATTTCAGGCCAATCGGATGCTTCTTTCTTGGTGTTGCATTTTGGATGGCAGCAGTGTATATCGTTTCCGTGGTGGACCATCCATCTCAAGTGTGGTAAGTTCACCGTATCCCACGTTAGAATCCGGAAGAATGATTTTTTGTGTATTTTTAATCAGAAAAGTACATCAGTGTGCGGGATTAGCCCGCAGCTGACGGTTCCAGCTGGTTATTCCATCTGAGGACTTCGGAAACAAAATCCAGTGAGTTGAAGTCTTTTGGCCATTGTCGCACAGAACTAGCTGGTACCTCAACATTAATTTATACTGAAACTTAAAATTGCATCAGTTTCCAAGAATCACAGGCTGTCATGTGTTCCATTGTTGCCCAGAGGAGCGAACCGTGAAAGTAAACCTATGTCTCACTAAACTCAGTTAGTTAGTTAGTTAGTTAGTTGATTTTAGTGGCGCAAGGGCCAGGTTTGGCCAAAGAGCGCCAGACACAGAGAGCTATCAGTTAAAGATTTTTAAAAGCGGGGTGAAATGATTAATAGCAGACAGACTTGGTAAAGGTAAGAAAAGAGAATGATGAATGACCCACCATATCTATACATATATCACCATCATCATCATTGTCAACCATTGTCAATCCACTGCTGGATGAAGGTCTTCCCAACTTTCTTTCACAATTGTCTGTCTTGAGCCTGTCTCCTCCATGTCACTCCGGCATGCTTTCTAATTTCATACATCTATTTCCCATGGGGTCTTTTTCCAGGTAATTTTCTGTCCCTCGGAATCCAGTCTGAAATTTCAGTTATCCATCAGTGTCGGTTCTTCTGGCAACATGTCCAGACCATTGCTCGTTCTTGACAGAAGCTGTGTTGGTGGCTCCTAAATTTTACGCATTTTAGTGTGATATACTTCGTCCCACATTCACCTGTTATTACGTGCCCGCCTGTTTAAAGGTACTGTGTACGTTTTAAGCTACTTTGCTGGCGATACCGTCCTTGTATTTGTTCATATCCATCCGTTTTTACATTGTTAGCTCGTTTGTTTACGTTCGAAAGCTGCCAACATGGTGGCTTCCGGTCGGTACTTATCATCTCTGGGCGTGATGGATGCACGTCACGTCGCACTTCCCACGTCCATGGAAGTTGATGTACTCAGATGTGTCTGCTCAGTTGCCTTCTCAGCTTCCTAGTACTCCTGCTCCGGTGCCTTCACTTGACTTCGCAGCGCCTCCTTCTTCTGCTTTCCTGCTGCCTCGGTGCCCTCCCTGGGTACTTCTTTTTTTTTTTTTTATTGAAGGTTTTACGACCACCGTGAGCAACTCATTGGGCTATAAGCAGTCGCCCGTCCCTAATTTAGGGTCACTGGTTCTAGGGAAGGGAGAGAGCCAGTGCCGTAAGACAAGCACAACATCCATGCCTCACCGGGATTCGAACCCGGACCCCTTACGGACGAATCATCAGAAGCCATCGCTTAGACCACTGCGCCACCGGGGCGGCCCCTGGGTACTTCTGGGACTACTTTCTTGCCTTCTGACTGTGCACCTCTTCCCTCACTGCCTTCTGTGCCAGCCGGCTAAGCACAGACCTCTCTTCCGAGCAAGGCTATGCTTCCTCGTCAGCTTCCTCTCAACCTGATGGTAGCGGCCCCGGTGGCGTAGTGGTCTAAGCGATGGCCTCATATCGTTTGTCCGAAAGGAGTCCAGGTTCGAATCCCGGTGAGACATGGATGTTGTGTTTGTCTAACGGCACTGACTTTCTCCCTTCCCTGGAACCAGTGACCCTACATTAGGGACGGGCGGCTGCTTATAGCCCATTGAGGTGTTCACGGTGGTCGTTAAACCTCCAATCAAACAAAAAAGAAAAACCTGAGCCGCCCCGGTGGCGCAGTGGTCTAAGGCGCTGGCCTCTGATCATTCGTCCGTAAGGGGTCCGGGTTCGAATCCCGGTGAGGCATGGATGTTGTGTTTGTCTTACAGCACTGGCTCTCTCCCTTCCCTGGAACCAGTGACCCTAAATTAGGGACGGGCGACTGCTTATAGCCCATTGAGTTGCTCATGGTGGTCGTTAAACCTCCAATCAAAAAAAAAAAAAAAAAACCTGATGGTATCTTACAATCAAAACCTACTATTCAGGCATCCAACCACAAGGTGAAGATAACGATTTATAAAAATTCGCACATTGGCCGTGAGTTGTTTTTTTTTATTGGAGGTTTAACGACCACCGTGAGCAACTCAATGGGCTATAAGCAGTCACCCGTTCTGATTTAGTGTCACTAGCTCCAGGGAAGGAAAAGAGCCAGTGCCGTAAGACATACGGCCCTGGCTCTTTTCCTTTGTAACATTGTGTCCATGCCTAACCGGTATTAGAACTCGGACCCCTTAACGGATGAATGATCATAAGCCATAGCTTAGACCACTGCGCCTGCCGTGAGTTCCGTAATCTTCTGGATAGAGGTGTGATCTTTCATGCCTTACCAAATACTACTTTGCCACGGTACATGGAGGTACTCTCGGGTCATGTGTCATCCTAGTCTACTGCCGGAATTTCTTGTACCCTTTGGGGTATCTCAGCGCAGTTCCAGCGCAAGGAGGATGCTGAATTTTCTCTTGCACACGAATTTCGATTGGAACCAAGTCCTCTCCTCCTTTCATCTCTTTCCAGGGGTCCGGTGAACATCACGTTCTATCCTGTTCCACAGGATGTGTCTGATACTGCTCTTCCTCTCTTTGTCAAACATGTTTGTAAAATTGTGGGCAAGGTCCATCGCCTTTCTGACGCTCCACGAGGAACTCGATTTGCACATGCTACAGGACCTCGCCGTCAGTTGTTTGTCGTCTTTCCTATTAAAAATACCTTGGCGGATTGCCCTCCAGAAGTTACTGTTGAAATTGGCTCACGCACGAACAGTTTCAGGGTTTTCACCACTCACTTTTGTACTCAATGTCTTACTCAGGATCACACCATTGCCTCCTGTGTACATCTACACTCTGGTCTTTCTTCCAGCTCGCATCCCAATGTCAATCACCTTGATCCTTCCACCATACCCTCTTCCAGTGTTTTGCCTGACGGGGCCTCTCCTTCTATACATCAGATGCTCCAGGACAATGATCCTTTCCTTCTGTTCCGCCCCGTACGGTAGTGCATCCTACTTCTGGGTTGGAAAAGATGTCTTCCTCTACTGATGTTTCTGCAGCGGTGTGTTCCGACTCGAATGGGTCGAGTGGTCCTCCGTGTGCTTCGCATACCGGATCTCCAACTACGACTATTGTTTCCTCGTTGCCGCACCTTCCTGCTGCCTCGTCTGCTGCTCCAGTGTCCACCGATGTTGTTCGGCAATATACCGATTCCTCGGCGCAACTTGTGTTCTCGTCTCCCGTTTCGGATGTTCTTCCATATCCGCCAATGGATTCATCCGCCCCAACTTGTCTTCAAACGGACTGGAACTTCCAAAGGTTCTGTGAAACAGAAAAAGGTAAAAAAATCTTTCTGCTACTCCTTCTGTGGCCTCATCTAGTGTTCCCGATGTTTCCTATTCCAATGTTTCTCCGCTTGCTGACTCCTCGAACAGTATGCATCTCTGTTCTGGTCCTGTCAATCCTCTCTCAGATGATGAGGTTATACAGGCCATCGATAAGTTTCTTCTAGTTCCTGAACCACTGACCAGGCAGCAACTGTTACGCCTCTTCCAAACTGTTTGTACAGTTGTCTGTACTGAAGGATTTCTCCCCTCACCTTCTCTTGATCTGTGTACAGCGGTGATGCAATTTGAAGGTTGCATTTCATTTTTCAAATCTCTGAGTGTCACAGATCCTAGGTACCAGGTTTTCATGAGACGATACACTCTCCGTCTCTCCTTTTTGAAAGACCTCGCTGAGAAACAACTTTGTGATACCTTACTTCCTCAAACCGATGAATTTCAGCGCCCCTACCCAGTCCAACACTTTTCGTTCTCTCCGGCGACGTTTTCCACCTTGTGGTCGCCTGGATTTTACAAGTTTCGCGTTTCTTCGTCTACTTTTCCGCTAATTGGGTGCTGTACCCTTCATGTTAGCACTCTCGCATTGCAATATTGTTTCCTGATTTTGTTATTGTGCCTCGTCTTTTTCGTATGGCCTTGCGGTACTTATGTTTTCCTCCGTCGCAGTTTATATTACTGCTAAAATTGTTAATTTTGTTCCAACAATGTAGTGGGTGTATTCCTGTACTGTGCCTTGCATTTTGGCCGTCATTATGTTTTAATGGGTTGGTGTTTTATCATACCCTTGTACATCTACTCATAATGTTGCACTTGTGCTACTTCGTATCGAATGATATGCCCTTATGTTATTCCTTATTTGTGTGCATCGTATTTTTACCATATATGCAAACCCCTGATGTTATGGTCCGACCCCTTATTGTTTATCTTTCACGCAGAACTGTTCTCCAGCGTTGGTGTTATACAACTGATTTCGCCTCTGTTGACACCAATGTCATTGGACCGTGGTAATGTACTCCTTCTGTTTGCTCTCCAATTCGTATTGCATTGTGGATATACCTGTATTTTCCTTTTCATATTTTCTGTACTGCAATAGTAAGTGATATATCCTATGTTTGTGATCTCATTATAGCAATAAACTGGTTGCCGCTTTGGTATCCATAGATACCAAAACCATTGCCATTTCATCGATTTCACTCTGGTCATGATGTCGTCCACTCTTGTTATTTTCATAGATACCAAAACCATTGCCATTTCATCGATTTCACTCTGGTCATGATGTCGTCCACTCTTGTTATTTTCCTTATCCACAAGCTGCTCTTCTTATCTTTCCTGGTTACACCAAGCAGGCATTTCTCGATGCTTCTTTCAGTTTTGTCTGCAGCATTTGCAGGTCTTTTTATTTTAGGTCCGTGTCTGTGCTCCGTACATAAGTACTGGCAGGATGCATTGATTAAACACTTTTCTTTTAAGACATAATGGCATACTGCTCTTAAAACTTTTACTGTTTCTTCCAAATGCTCTCCATCCACGTTTTATATGGCGATTAATTTCTTCATCAATGAGACCCTTACTTGATATCTGCTGCCCAAGATAAATGTAGGTATCGGTTGTCTTGACTTTTCTCCATCAATCGATATGTTTCCGTTTCTTGTAAAAGCAATGTACATCAATTTTGTCTTCTGAAAGTTCATTTTTAATCCCACTTCTTAATTCTTGTCAGCAAGTTCTTGGATCATACTCTGCAGCTCTGAAGGGTAGTTGCACAAATGAATACGTCATCAGCAAAACGAAAGTTAGTTAAATAATCTCCAATAATATTTATCCCTTTGTTTTCCCAGTTCAATGATTGAAAGACATTTTACAATGTGGCATTAAAGAGCTTGGGAGATATTGTGTCACTTTGTCTCACTCTCTTTTCAATTTTTATTTGTGCTGTATCCTCAAATATCCTAACCTTTACGCTTGCATTTTCATAAAAGTTATTAGTAATTCAAAAAGTAGGAACTGTACACCAAATTAAACTCAAAATAGTATAACTATATACTAAAAATCCGAAAATTCTTGGCGTAGAATAAATATAAAATTTTCCAAGCTTTCGCTCATCAACCAGATGGCTTTCTCAAGGAAGGTAGACATTGTTACTGCTGATGGTTTCCCAGAATCGAAGGCCTTTTCACAATCAATAAAGGCCATGCATAATGGGAGTTCATTTTCTCTTGTTCTTTCAATTAGTTCTCTCAGCACATGGATATGGTCCACAGTGTTGTAGCCACTCCTGAATCTAGCTTGTTCTCTTGGTTGAGCCATGTCTAGTGTTACCTTTAAGCGATGTGAAAGAACTTTAGTGAAGATTTTATAAACCACGGATAGGAGGCTGATGAGCCTGTAGTTCCTGAGATCCTCAAAGTCGCCTTTTTTGTGCAGCATGATCATTGTAGTATTGTTCCAATCCTCAGGAATCTTCCCTTCATTGAGACCTCTTGTAAAAACTTGGGCGAGTGTAGTTTTAATTTCTCTACTTGCTTCTTGTATAATGCCCACGGTAATTCCATCTTCTTCTGGAGCTGCTCCCCGTTTCATGTTCTTAATTGCAGGTGTGACTTCTGCAAGGAGCACTGGAGGGACGTTGGTACTGGTGCCTGTCGTAATGTCTGCAATAAATGCATCATCCCTTTCATATAGTTTTAAGTAGAAGTCTTTCACCCTTTTCAAAATTTCGCTTCTATTTCTTGTTACAGTACCATCTTTTCTCAGTGCCATAATCTGTTTTCTTCCCTTACCGAGATATCCCTTTGCTCTCTTCAGGCTTTGGTTGTTTTCAATTGCTTTTCTCACTAGTTCACAATTGAATTTCCTTATGTCTTCAGTGATACTTTTCCGTACTGTCTTGCATAGTTCTATATATTCCACTTTGGAAGTTACGTCTTCTTTATTTGTCCTCATCTCCCTCCTCTTTTGCATCAATATTTTTGTTTTTCCTGAAATTTTCTTCATATGTAACTTGTTCTTAGAACCACCTATTTTTGTTGTTGTTTCCATAAGAGCCTTGGTGAGTTCTCCGTTAACTTCAGAAATATCCATTTCTTCCGATGTTAGGCCTTCTAAAGCAGAGAATATGTTCCTCAGTTCCAACTTGAAGGGATTATGATGTTTTTTTAGGTTGGCTATGTCAATAAATGTTGTTTGTCTAATGAGCTTGCCACGTTCGAGTTTAATATTGAAGTGCATCTTACATCTCACCATTCTATGGTCACTACCTGCGTTGAACTTGTTCAGCACACTGCAGTCTTCGATGACGAACTTTTTGTTACACATAATGAAATCTATTTCACGTGTCGTCCCATTCGGATGTCCATTTCCTATGTGGCTTTTTCTTAAAAGAAGTTCCTGCTGAAAAACCTTTCTGCTTCTGCAAACTCTACGAGAGTATTTCCACGTTGATTTCTGTTCCCATAACCGAATTTGCCAACCGAAGTTTCATTCTGTTGCTGTTGCCCCATTTTCGCATAGAAATCACCCATAATGATCTTCAACTGCTGTTTGCATTTGTTATTTAGATTGCGAATTTCCTCGTAAAAGTCTTCAATTTCTTCTTCAGGGTGACTTGTGGTGGGTGCATAAGCTTGAATAATCTGAGCATGGTATCTTTTTGAGAGTTGAATAACGAGTGGCGCAGCCCTGTCAGAGGAACTTTCAATTTCTAGAACTTTGTCCTTCAGTCTTTTGTTTATTGTAAATCTAACACCACTAGTTCTGCCAGTATCTGCCCCACGATAGTAGAAGAGAGATGTCCACTTTTCAGTTTAATGAGATCTCCTCTTCTTATACAATGTCCCAGTTGATCTTTTCGAGTTCCTACTCCAATTCAAGGAGTCTTTAATTAGAAGATAAAAAACTTCCATTGAAAGTAGCCAATGTCAGCGTCAAATGGCAGCCCCTAGTCCGGTCCTCCGATGATTCTTAGCACCCTCTGCCTTCATGTCGCACTGGCCGCTGCCTTGGCCAGAAACATTCCAACTGTCGGAGATTGAGGGCCAAATTTGAAGTTGTGTAAGCATCTTTGGAGGGGGTTGGCCATAACTCACCCCGTTGGCCAAGCGGGTTGGTGAGTGTGGGATAGCATTTCCTCTAATCCAGGTGGTATAGTTATACCGTTAATCGTCGGTCGTCAGAGCCCCTTTAGTTGGAACAGAGGATGCGCCACGAGAAGGTGGTGTTGCCATTTGTGAAGAAGAGGTTATATGCAATATATATATATACATATATATATACACTGCTGACCACCCAAAATGCAACACCAAGGAGGAATCATCCGATTTGCCTGAAATTCGCAGCACGCGTCGCTCGCGAGAGGGCATGCAAACGATTAGCATTGCAGGGCATATGCAAATCATGTGAGCCCGGCACGCCACCGAGAAGCACTATAAGAAGGGTGCACAGAAGGCGGGGTGTAAGTAGTGGAAGTGTGTTGTGCTGCCGAACCTGTGCGTGGGAAGCTTCCTGATACCTCGTCGCAGAATACGGCAGTCATTCCAGCACGTTTCGGAGTTCAAAAGAGGACGAATAGTGGCTTATCGCGACAGCGGTTTATCGTACCGAGACATTGGCGCCCGTGTGGGACGACATCCAACCACACTGAGGCGAGTATGGATTCGGTGGGTGCAAGAGGGACGGACGGACCGACGTGAGCGATTGCCGCAGCCGCGGCATACCACCGAACGAGAGGACCGGCATGTTGTGTGGAGGGCATTGACGGCTCGCACCGCCACATCACGAAAGTTAGCGCAGGAATTAATGTGTGTTGCGCAACAACCTGTGTCAGCACGTACCGTTCGACGTCGTCTGCACAAGCGGGGACTTTTCTCATGGCGCCCATTGCTACGATTACCATTGACGTTACACCACCGGCTAGTGCGGCGGCAGTGGGCCGTTGAACACCTGGACTACGGAATGGCACGACATTGTCTTCTCCGACGAATCCTGCTTTTGCCTGCAACACCACGATGGTCGGATCCGCGTGTGGCGGCACCGCGGCAAGAGACTGTATGACGCCTGCATTATGAATCGCCATACCGGTCCGTCGCCTGGCGTTATGGTTTGGGGCGCAATTGGATATGACACCCGCACCCCCTGGTACGCATCGCCGGTACACTCAACAGCCACCGCTACATCTCCGACGTTTTGGAGCCTGTAGTCCTCCCTTACCTGCAGGATCTGCCAGCGTTCGCGTTTCAACAGGACAATACGCGCCCGCACGTGACACGCTTCCTGCAACAATTCTTCATGGCCCAGCAGGTGTCACAGCTGCCGTGGCCCACCTATTCTCCCGATATGTCGCCCATCGAACACGTCTGGTCGCTGATCGGCAACCGAGTGGACCGGCAAGCACCACCCGCGGCTACGCCTGATGAACTGTGGCAACGTGTGGAAGCAGCCTGGACCGACATACCCCAAGCCCACATCCAAAGCCTCTTTCGTTCGACGGCGCGGCGTGTAGCGGCCATTATTGCCAGCCATGGGGGCCACACGAACTATTGATATCTGCGTGTTCCGCAAGTCGCACGGGCCTGTAAGCTCAATCGTTTCATCTTTGTATCTGTTGTTGTGTCCAGTAAATCTGGTTTTGCCATCTCGTGTCCTTCTTGGTGTTGCATTTTGGGTGGCCAGCAGTGTAGTTTTGTTTGTTTGTGGATTTTGTGTCCACAGTGATAAACTCAATAGGCTATAATACATTCGCCCGTTTCTAATTTAGAGCCACTGGTTCCAAGGAAGAAAGAGACCAGTGCGTTACAGGGGCGACACACACACATGTACAGTGCTCGTCAAAACGAATCAATGACACACCCTAATATTATCTATTGTCTCTGTATGGGAGGCACAATCAAAATGAGACTGATTTTACCAACTGGTTCGGATCTACGGTACCGCGTCGGACGGACCGAATGCAGTTGGCAGTCGTGGCTCCCTGCTGCAGCAATCATCGAATATGCCCCAGAGCGCCCTTATCTTCAACGTTGGTACTACAGCGCTTTCATTTTTGAATGTGAGCAACAAAACTTTCCTAAATATTTTGATGAAGGAATGCGCATTTTACGCTACCAAGGCTACCGAAACTGGCGAATAATATTACCACTTCTGTAAATGAAGAAAGGACAAAGTATGGCGCGAAAAAACTGTACCAGAAAGAAGTACAAAAGGATCGGATTAAAACTGTACCAGAGACCTTTAATCAGTTTGTAAACAGTGATTTTCGCGTCCTCCCTTGCTGTGCTCCCTGTGGTAGCCGCCCCGCCCTAGTTGCGCCTCTGTTAGACAGCATATTAGGACAACAAAGAAATTTCTTTGACGTTAGTTAGATCTTTCCGGTCATTTGTATCTCATGCGCCACAAAACCCAGAGATCAGTCAATCGTTCATCAAGAATGAAAAATACACTCAAGACAAATTTCTGGGGAAATTTTCGAGAGATCTAGGAGAATAGTTGCTGAAGAGGATATATTTTTCATTTTTTCGCCTTCGATACATTTTACGACGAAGATCAGTTTGCGCACACCTTTTCCTACAAATACCATTCAGTTTCGCTTCTTCTTTCCCTTTTTTCATGTGCAGTTTTTTTTTATACTGCACGCATGTACGCTGTTGTCCAACATGCATTGGGAAATTTCATCACTTTTTCCACTGTAAATTTTCACTCTTTCTACTGGAGGTTTCCAATGCTTTTCCAATTTTAACGGCATATACAGGCATTCAGTTTTACAGATATATTAGCAATCAGAATTAGTGTTATCGCGAAAATCTCTGCAGTACCGTCTGAAAACAGAACCGGAATGTTGTCCGCTTTCCAGGGCAAGGCAAATCCCCCCGCGCCCCGATATGGGTACCCATGCAAAGTATTGTTCATCGTAAACAACGTTACCTGACGCAAATGGGATTTTTGCCGCCCCGGTGGCGCAGTGGTTTAGCGATGGCCTCTGATCATTCGTCCAAAAGGGGGTCCGGGTTGGAATCCCGGTGAGGCATGGATGTTGTGTTTGTTTTACAGCACTGGCTCTCTCCCTTCCCTGGAACCAGTGACCCTAAATTAGGGACCGGCGACTGCTTATATCCCATTGAGTTGCTCACGGTGGTCGTTAAACCTCCAATAAAAAAAATGGAAATTTTCACATCGAACTTCGAAAAGCAGAGATATCAAGAAACATTCACTACATGCTGACGCCATGTAAAGGGAAAATTGCACATAATTTGTAGGAAAAGCTGTACGCAAACAGATCGTTGTAAAATGTATCGAAGAAAAAATGAATTGTTTCAATCGAATTTTTAGGAGCAATGATAGGGAGTAAAACGTATTTTGATTCGACAACATCTGTATTTCCGCCCCGTAGTGGCGAAGGAATCCGTTACTAAAAAAATCAAATTGCACGGATATTGTTTCCACATTCCAGTCTTCGCAATGCATAAATTTTAAAATCGCTTAATAAGTTTAGATATATGGTGGCAACAGACTATAAGCGCGCGTGGTGGTGCTATAAACATGTGGATTTTTCAAACGATGCGCTAACGAGTTGCAAACATCTGCACTAGAATGTTGTTGTAGATCAATTTGTTTTAAGTTCACGATTTTCAAAATATTCTGTTGCTGTCTTATGATCCTTACAGTAATATTTCGTCCCTTAGATATATCTAATCAAAAACAAAAAATAATTGAATTCTGGGTCATAAAATTGTTAAGTCACAGAAAAACCGTATTGTGTTTGGCTATTAAAACGACGATATTCCAGATTAGCTCCTTTAATTAATTAAGAAAGCCTACAAACAATGATTATGAACTTAGTGTTAGTCGTAGTTATTTCCAGAAATTCATTTGTATTCAGTATAATGAGATAGAAAAGATCATTTTTTTTTTATGTATCGAAAGGAATACTAAAGTGTATCTTTAAGAGAATACTCAAAATAACGAAAAGCATTTAGAAATCTCGGTTCTTCATGATGTAGTTTCGTTCTTTACAGTGTTATTCCTGAGGATGGGGTCACGGTGACCCCAAAAAACCTCACATTTAGATTCTTTTAATCAGTGTTTTTAGCTGTAATAAACTTATTTTTTTAAATGTGGTTTGTCTAATTGTGCATTAATTGAATAGTGCTTAGACAGCTTTTTATCCTGTCTACTATTTAGAAACTGACGATGTAAAGTAAAGCATATAGAACATGACAAAGGAAACAAAAAAACAAGAAAAATGACACCGAATTTTCGGGTGTAATAAGCACGTCTTTTGAATCCCTTCTGACGCAAATTAAATTTATCAAAGCTATTCAAAGTCAATGGAACCGGTAGGGAAAACAATAGTATCTGACAGAAGAAAGAAGTTTTTCAATCGGGTCTTTAATCCCTCAGATATTGCTGTAAACGGAATCGTGAGCTTACGAACTCTTAGAAACAGAGTTATCGACAAAAATAAGATATGACTTTACGTCCCTTGGTGGGAAAAACGCATTATTTTAGGAAGAAAGTATCCACAAAAGGTTTATCCATATGAGCGGTATCGGTCCAAGAAAAAAATTTTAGTCGAGTTTTCAGGAGCCCAGATTTTGCTACAAATGCATCAGAAGTAGAAATTAACACTTATGACCCCTGGTGACCAAACCATTCTTTACCAAACATTAGAAATTACGTGAAAAATATTTTCCATCAGGTCTTGTATGCGATACAGGAAGAATTTTTCAAATCGGAGTTTTAGGAGCAGAAAACGCAATTTACCATTGTGCGCCCTTGCAGAAAGTCTATGATTTACTTTGAATTTATAGGGAAAACATTTCGCATCGGAAACACTATCCAACAAAGAAGGAATTTTTTAAATCGGACTTTTAGAAGTAGGGATATTGACAAAAATAAAATATACATCTACGCCCCTGGCGTAGAAATCATGCATTATTTCAAGAAGAAAATGTTCCTAAAATGTTTGTCGACATAAGTAGAATCGGTCCACAAAAGACTTTTTTCAATCGAGATTTTAGAAGCTCATATTTTGCTGCAAATGCATGAGAAGCGGAAATTAAGAATTACGCCACCTGGTGGCCAAACAATTTTTTACAAAAATTTGAAATAACGTGCAAACGATTTCCCATCAGGAGCTGCATCCGGTGCAGAAAGAATTTTTCAGATCGGAGATTTAGAAGCAGAGATATAGAGGGAAACGCAATTTACCTTTACGCCCCCTAGCGGAAAGTCTATGAATTACTTGAAAATTTTGAATTTATAGGAAAAACATGTCACACTAGAAACACTATCCAACAAAGAAGGAATTTTTTAAATCGTACTCTTAGAAGTCGAGATATTGACAAAAATAAGATATACATCTACGCCCCCTGGCGTAGAAACCGTGCACTATTTTAAGAAGAAAATGTTCCTAAAATGTTTGTAGACATGAGAAGTATCGGTCCACAAATGACTTTTTTCAATCGAGTTTTTAGAAGCTTATATTTTGCTGCAAATACATGTTTTGGTGGAAAAAAATAAATTATATTTAATTCATTTTGGGGGATATTGAATTGGATTGATGTTTAGTAAAAGGGCGTTATATTTATGCTGGTATTGAAATTCATATGGAAATTACAGAAAAATTAAATTTGGGAGATGGGTGGATGCATTTCGAAACAAAAATATTTTCTAAGTACTAGAAAAGGCCATGAACATCCTAAACAAAAATGCATCTGAAAATTTACATTCCACAAGAAGTTATTGGAAATGTTTGCGTTGTTTGTGTTCAAGCAGAGTTGAGTCACCTGAAAGTGCAAAAATAAGTGGATATTGTTGCATGTGTATGAAAATGTGTCACTATAAGTCATACGATAAAATGTACTCGTTCAATAACAACTTGTGGAGGCGGTGAAAGTCAATTTAAAAAGGTTAGGACAAAAATTGCAGTTATGAAAAACCTTATAATACCAGGATTCGGATCGATAGCCTTAGTCAAGCTAAGGGGGAGTACATGGGACCAAGTCATGGAAGACAACAGCACACAAAAATTTTTCACACTGCACTCATTTTGAACTTTTTTTTTGAAAGGCTACTGCCTGTATTTATTATTTTTCTTTAAAAACTTAACCAGTTAATTTTAATGGACAAACAGATGGTATTTCCTTTTTTCTTGTTTGCTTAAACACAGCAGTATAAAAACAGAATCTCAATTTTCTTTCTACTTCTATTTGGCCATTGGCCTTATGAGCAGCAGAACTTTACATATTTCAACACAGTTGGTTTGAACACTAGGCATGCATCCAAAATTATACCATGATTCACAGAGCTTACAAAAAAAAATACTGGATTATTTTTAATTCTACAAGGTGGACAAATTCTGTTCTTTTGAAACGTACTCTCTTCTCTCTCACCCAGTTAGCTCAATGACCAATTTACAATTTTACACTTATTGATTTAAATTTAAACAATCTTAGCAAACTCCGCAATCTCCCAGACCAGATTCAAAGACTTCAATTAAATTTACAGTTATTTTAAGAGCCACAAATTATACTTTAACAAATCTACTATCAGCAAGTAAACAAACAAAGTAAATTATCCTCAAAACAGAATTTACACTGAGCACAAGCATTAATTAACATTACATAACCTATAGAACTACCCTGAATGAACCTACTTCACTTATAAAGAAACCTCACTAACTAATCTTAAAAATTATCACTATTCATAACATCAACATAATTCAGAAATTCAAACAATCTTCTTGCACTAGCTTGCTCATAAAAATCACCTCACTCTGCACTTCACATAATAGCTCAGGATACTTAATAACTCTATACTGTAAACAAAAGCTCAAAATACCAATTAACTAAATTTCCAAACTAAATATCAAGTTCACTAACACCAACAACCAAAATTTAGAATTTACATCCCTAGCACTACAGCAAATCATAAACAAATAAATTTAGATACTTTAAATCACCAAACAAACTTGAATTTAACACCTGCAGTGAATTACTGAGGTAGCGGTGAGGCAAATACTCTCAGTTCAGACACTACCCTGGGTTTTGAGAACCAACACAGGAAGAAAATACCAAGTCAGGCTGAAGGCGTGAAATTGGGTCGTGAATCCACTTTCAGCCTATGCAAAGGGAAAGGAAAAAATCCTCAAGTGTGACACATCATCATCAGGCACAGAATTTCCTCTAACATGATCTCACCACATTTCTTGAAGCAACGCTCGACCGACCCTCGCTGGCAGTACATATCTCCGTGAGCAGCGAAACTACTGGGGGGTTTGAAGACAAGTTTTCCCCCAAAAACCACGTCTTCAAGGATCTCCCCCTTTTCGAACCAATGCATGATCCCACCTTGATCAACCACGCCTGCAAGAGCCTGTCGTACTTCAACCCTAAATACTCCAGGCACATCTGGCCCAGAACCAACACTACTATATCCCAGGAAAAATTCACTTATCTCTCTATATCCCAAGAAATCCAAAAATCACTATATCCACATATATCCCAGGAAAATTCACTTATCTCTATATATCCCAAGAAATCCTAAATCACAATATCCACATATATCCCAGGAAAAATTCACTTATCTCTCTATATCCCAAGAAATCCTAAATCACTATATCAACATATATCCCAGGAAAAATTCACTTATCTCTCTATATCCCAAGAAATCCTAAATCACTATATCCACATATATCCCAGGAAAAATTCACTTATCTCTCTATATCCCAAGAAATCCTAAATCACTATATCCACATATATCCCAGGAAAAATCACTAGCAAGGAAATTCTTCTGCACCATGGCAATGCGCAGGTCCACTTCAGACAATACACTGACCATTTACATAACCCACTAAATATTTTCACCTTATTGAAAATTAAAATTACATTTAGACTTTTAACCTTATAGTAAAAACAAGAAAATTTAGGCCAAAGAAAAGAACAATTAATACTGGAACTGGTGAGCAAAAGTGTGTCTTCTCAACCCATGATGTTCATTCTTTTTGTGAAATACTAAACTTGAGAACAAAAAAATACTTTAACTTCTATTCTGCACATATCGCATCCTGGTGAAAATTCCCTACTCAGAGCCCTCTGCCCTAGGACAAGTTCCCTGCTTGCCCTAAGATCACCCCTTTCCAATGGGAGATTAACACTCATCTGGAGCATGTAAAATACTGGTCCTCAATTAACACTCCTACCATCTCAATTTCGACACTCAACACTCCAAGAATGTAAACAGCACTTTAGGTTTCCAATTTCATCACACTATAATATGTTCCCAAAATTCCAACATAAATCATCCCATAATTTATTTTCACCCAAAAAAAAAATAACTCAACGCTGTAAAAAGGCTAGAGAAAAAATGTTTACAATTATTTTATCACCCACGACATCACAATAACACTGCTTTTCAATTATCACATGCCCAACTAAACTATTATCGATGCACCAAAATTCACTGTGCCCAACTATTAAACTAAATTTTTCCGATACATCAAAATTTACTGGCCTGGGAAGTTGCTAAAATACCAGACATGACAGCACAAAAAAAAACATAAATGAAAGCATTTTCAACTCCCCTCTCTTTTTTTCTTTCTTTTTTTTCTGAATTCGTACCTGAGTAACTAATACATTTTAATTTTGAAAGCTGAACGACGACACAGCCAAAATCAGAGGGAAAAAAAACTTGCTCTTTTTCTTTTTGTTTCTTATGCTCAGCTCGAAGTTTAGGTGCCCTGCGTGGGATGTTATATATCAATACAAAAAGATATGAACTAAAACATTACCTTCGAGCTGGCGTTCTTTTTTTTTTTTCCTTCTGTTTTCACCACAGTTTACAGTCCTGGCACAACCACATTCTCGTTAGAATTTCTTTTTTGTTTTCTTCCTCCCAGTTCCCTTCCTTAAACGGTTAATAGCCGAGGTAACCATTTTCGAAACCTCGGGATGAGATGGAACCTTTGAGGCAGGCCTCCTTTTCGGAGTATCAGCCGAGTTGGGAGCCGTAGAGGCTGGGCCCATTCTTTCCGGAATTTCCATAAGGGAGAAGGCATGTCCCCCTTCAGCCAAGAATTTTCCATTAACGACAATGTCCCAGCCTGCCGCCATTTTGTTCTTCAGGGCGAGGTTCCCGGCTGGCGGAATGCCGCTTTAACTGCGTTCTACATTGTAAAAATTTTCAATAGTCAGCCCAGATCCAGAGTGTCTCCTTGTGGTGGACTGGTGGTCAGCAAAATGCTGCCATGGAAAAAACTCTTTTTTTTTCTCTGTGGTTCTCTCCCGCCAAAAGGCGAGGAGAAAAAAAACTCCGCCGTCCCCTCTTTCTCTGACGTCCAGCAACAAGACAAGAGCAAAAGTGACTCTCAACGGATAAAAACTCTGGGGGTGCTTGAAAACCGCTGACCCCTCTCATTGGTCGAAACTTCAGCCTAGCAACTCACGACTCTCCAACGGAATCTTCACTCCCACGCCTCGAGTGACCTCTGACCTTCACACGTGTAGACCAAGCTCTTCTTTTTGACCCTGGGGTCTAAAAATAGATTTTGTTGCTGAATTCTCTACCCCAAAAGACGAAAAGATGTTACACTTTTGGGCGACTTCTCGCTTGGAAACAGGAACGCAAAAAATGGCGAATTCTTGCTTTGCAGAAAATCACTAGTTTTAATTTTCTTTTTTTTTTCTCGTTCCGTGATGTGAAAGTAAAATTAATTTTGATTCTCTGAGCTGCACACCTACTCGCCTTTTCCTATCGCGATATAAGAACCGATAAAATAATTATTTTCAAAACCCCAAAGTCAGTTAAATCAAATATTATTCTTTTTTTTTTTTTCTTTTCACCAACATGAAATTTTGTTTTCCTGGTAGTGATTAAGACAAGCGAATTTTGCGCATGAATTCCCCTGCCTTTCAACCAGGAATTTTCTTCTAACGTATGTCATGGGAGAAAATTTTTGCATTAATTAATCTCTGATAAACCAACAGAAAGATTGATCAGGTCTCTCTGAAATTCACCAGAGGTTAAAATTTTCGCCATGACATACATGAGAAGCGGAAATCAAGAATTACGCCACCTGGTGGCCAAACAATTTTACAAAAATTTGAAATTACGTGCAAACGATTTCCATCAGGAGCTGTATCCGGTTCAGAAAGAATTTTTCAGATCAGAGATTTAGAAGCAGAGATATAGCGGAAAACGCAATTTACCTTTACGCCTCCTAGCGGAAAGTCTATGAATTACATGAAAATTTTGAAATTATATGAAAAACATGCGACGCGGAAAACACTATCTAACAAAGAAGGAATTTTTCAAATCGGACTCTTAGAAGTCGAGATATTGACAAAAATAAGATATACATCTACGCCCCCTGGCGGAGAAACTGTAGAATATTTTAGGAAGAAAATATTCTGAAAAGATTTACCGATGTGAGTGGCATCATTCCACGAAAGAATTTTTTTCAATCGATATTTTAGAAGCTCAGATTTTAGGGCAAATACATCAGAAGCGAAAATTCACATTTACGCCCCCTGGTGGCCAAAGTATTCTTTACCAAAAATTTGAAATTATATGCAAAAGATCGTGCATCAGGAGATGTATCCGCTGAAAAAAAATTCAAATCGGAGTATTAGAAGAAGAGTTATCGGAAAAAATGCAATTTACTTTTACGCCCCTTAGCGGAAAATTTATGCGTAATTTGAAAAAGAAACTATATCCAAAATACTCTTCGACATAAATGAAATCGAAAGATAAAAGATTTTTTTCAATCGGATGTTTAGAAGCAAATATGTGGAATAAAACGTATTTTTGAATTCGACATCATCTGCATTTACGCCCTCTAGCGGCGAAATTGTACATCGTAAAAAAAACCGAAATAAAGGATCATCATTCGCATATTTCAAGCTTTCGAATGCAAAAAGAATTTTTCAAATCGGAATAACAGTTGCAGAGATACCGTGGGTACAGACGGACGGACGGACGGACAAACCTGTAACATAAGCACGATCTTTTTTTACAAAAGACGTGCTAAAAATGGAGTTGATGATTTCAATTCTGAGTCAAACGTTTCTCATCAATTAGTTGTAAACTCAGCTTTCATGGTACAGAGCAAGTTCATTGCTCGAAATCTGTGTGGGCCACAAACGAAAAGACCGGGCACACATAACCTGATAACAGGAGATACGCTACGGCGACCTTTTCACACCCACTGCACGAATATCTCTACGCAGCAGAACCGGTTTACCAGAATTCCACTCAGTGGTTCTCAAACTTTCCTTAACCACGGACCACTAGGTGTAGACTGTTAACCTAACAAGGACCACCTACCTCGGCACCACTTCCATTCAAGTACCAAAATGTAGAAATAATGATTTAGCAACTCATTAATATGCATTATGGTCATAAAATCCTGATATTAAAGTTATTTCATTGTAGAAAAGGTAAAAATAAATTAATGAAAAAGTGCTGTTTTTTTGTTATATTTCAAAACACAAAAGAACGTGGCAAATCACTGAACACAACATTAAACAGAAAACAACAAACCGTGTTATCAGGATTTAGAACTATACATCTCAAGTCAATGAAAATACTTGATGGCACAAAAGTCTATACAAAATGTAATGCAAAAGAATCAACAGCAAACCACATCTTTCAATATAAAGGCGCCAATAAGAAAATAATTCAAGATGAACAAAAATTAATAAGTGAATTAAAAAAGTATAACCTCATGGAACTGTTTAAGACCAGGGATAAGAAACAATAACAGCATAATTATCTTCAGGATTAAAATGGTATTAGCACATTTCAAGAAAGTAAATAAAGGAATAAATTTTTAATTCTCCATTTCAATGTGAAGAATGGTGTTGCTTGCAATCTTTGACCTGTTTAGTTACATCAGGTGCAATGGTCGATAGTTTCAGTCTTAAGTCAGGCTCGACCTGTTCCTTCTTTAGTACAACAGTTCAGAAAATTCTTTTAGTCCAACCAGAGCAGAAAATCCTATTTGACAATTGTACGTTGTGGGAAACTGCAGCAGGTGCTTGATGGCACTGTTGGCAAGTTCAGGGTATTCTTACTTTACATGGACTCAGAAGTTTGTGAAGGATTTCTCACTAAACGTGATTTTCAGTGCTCCATCAGAGGCCAATTCAATAATCTGATCACACATACGAGCTGAAAAGCCGAAGTACTCAATCCCAGATGTAGCACTGAAAGGATTCCTTAACCCATTCCTTACTTTGGAAAAAATATTTAATGCTATCTTTCAGAATTATTACATGGTTCTGAAATAATTGCACTAATTCATCATCGATATTAGTTCTCCAGAAGATTGCAAAAATCATCAAATGCAGAAAATGAATCATATTCGCCGCAACCAAGCCGTTTAGTCCGAAGTTCACATTTCTGTAAAAATACTTTTATTTTATCTTGCACTTTAAAAATGATTACATCGCGCCCCAGAAGTGACAGATTTAGGCTGTTCAGGATGATGAAAGTATCGCTGAGATATGCCACCTGCGCTGACCACTTGAAATCGTGGTAAAGAGATACTTACTTCATCAGTGTCATGAAGGAAGCTCTTGATCTCATCTCTCAGCTGGAAAACTCTCGAAAGCATTTTCTCCTTTGACAACCACAGGTGCGGAAAAGTATATTTTTGTGCACACTTCCCATTTCGTCGCACAATACACTGAAAAGAAGAGAGTTCAGTGACCGTGATTTAATTAAACTAACCACTTTAAATATTTGTTTCAAAACAAGATCCAGTTCAGAAGACATTCTTTTTACCACTAACTGTTCTCTGTGGATAAATCAGTTAGTTCAACTACATTCAGGCTCGAATTCTTTTACCTTTGCTGTAAAACCCTTTCTTTTCCCACACAAAGCTGGCGCACCGTTAATACTAACTCCGACACATTTTTTTCCAATCCAAATTGTGTGTTATGAAATAATCATTAACCGTATCAAAAAATATCATTTCCTGTAATGTGAATTTTTGACGATAAACAAGTCATCATGAACTTTATTTTGCCGCCCCGGTGGCGCAGTGGTCTAAGCGATAGCCTCTGATCATTCGTCCAAAAGGGGGTCCGGGTTGGAATCCCGGTGAGGCATGGATGTTGTGTTTGCCTTACGGCACTGGCTCTCTACCTTCCCTGGAACCAGTAACCCTAAATTAGGGACGGGCGACTGCCCATTGAGTTGCTCACGGTGGTCGTTAAACCTCCAATCAAAAATCAAACTTCATTTTCGTAAATGTATCTTACATATGCTAAAAGTTTCTACGTCCGTCCTTTCGTTCAATTGTAAAGCAAAATAACTACTACCACGCACACGTGTGATTGATTGCTCCTCTACATTAGATGCCAATGATGTTATGCGACGCTGAATTGTATCATTGGATAAAGGAATCTTGTCTGTTGCTCGCCCTGCCTTTTCCCCAAGCATAATATTCGCCATCAATTTAGCCGCTGGCTTTACAAGTGTTTTAGTGACGGTATGCCCTTGACCAGTTTTTGCCCCAAGTAAAGCCACTTGGAACGATGCTTCTGTAGTTTTACTCTCTTCCTCACCCGTAGCAAGAAAAGTCATTGATTTCTGCGATGACAACATCACTTTACGTTTGTTTTAAAAAATGCTCAACAGGTTTATGGGCTAAATCTGCATGTTTTGTTTGAAAACGCCGTGAAAGTTTTGAAAGTTTCATCGCGTCGTTACACAAAGATTCAAAGCACACGAAACAAAAACAGTTACATGCAACCTGGTCACTGGTCCAATAAAATCCCATTTTCAGGTAATCTTCATCATATTCTGTTTACACATTTCTTTTGTTTTTTGGTGATAACAGAGCAAGTGTTTCGAAAACGATCGTCAAGTTCCAGCAAGCCCATGTAGAGTCGTATCGATTCAACCTATACATAGTGAGATCAAAAGGTTCCGAGACTATAGGTACGTAGCGCGCCAACAGATGGCAGTATGCGCATGCGCGAGCAGTGGTCGAGGGCAGTGAACTTCATCAGTCATTGTGCCGAGTGGCGTCATTTTCTGAACATCGGCAGCTGTGTTACACGATATTTGGTGACCACGTGCAGAACACAGCTGCCATTTCGGTATGGACTGCAAACTAGAGCAGCGAGCGAACATCAAATTCTGCGCCCAAACTCGGTAAACCGGGAACGGAGACGCATGACATGTTGCGGCAGGAATATGGCAATGAAGCAGTGAGTCGTGCGAGGTGTTTTGACTGGCATTCGTGCTTGAAGAGCGGCAGAACGGCACTGGAAGAAGACGAGAGGTCAGGGCGACCTTCCACGAACACAACCCCTGAAAATGTGCGCAAAATTAGGGAACTGGTGCATGAGGATCGTCGGAGAACCATTCAAGACATTGCTACCATCGTTAATGCGCCATGCGGAACAGTGCAAGAAATTATGATGTCGGTTTTGAACATGAATCGCATTGCTGCAAAGTTTGTGCCAAAGATTCTGAACCCCGAACAGAAGGAGCTGCGTGTCGAACTCTGTCAAGAACTTTGTCAGCAGGTGGTGAATGAACCAACTTTCCTCTCGCGGGTCATCACTCTGGACGTGACTTGGGTCTACGGTTACGACCCGCGGACCAAACAACAGTCGTCGCAGTGGAATAGCCCGGCATCTCCACGACCGAAGTAGGCCCGACAGGTCCGGAACGCAACCAAAAGCATGCTCATCGTGTTCTTCGACATTCGTGGGGTTGTGCACCGTGAATTCGTCCCCCAAGGGACGACCATCACCGACCTTTTTTACTGCAATGTTCTGCGGCGTCTTAGGGAGGATATTTGCCGCAAACGACCTAAAATGGGGCGTAGGGGCGATTTCCTGCTCCATCACGACAATGCAGCAGCTCACTGAGCGTTAGCAACACGCCAGTTTTTCAGCCGCAACAGCATGACTACCCTTCCTCACCCGCCTTACCTGCCAGATTTGGTCCACTGCGACTTCTTTCTGTTCCAGAAGATGAAGCTGAAGCTCAAGGGTCGCCGTTTTGAAACCGTGGACGAGATCCAGCGGGAATCGCAGACGGTGCTTGACACGATTCGAGAACAGGACTACCAGGGAGCGTTCCAACAGTGGCAAAAACGCTGGCAGCGGTGTATCGCTGCCCAAGGGGACTACTTTGAGGGAGATCATAGCCAGACTTAAATAACGTAAGTACTTTGTTGTATATCGGCCTAGTCTGGAAACTTTTTGATAGGACCTCGTATTCCGTTTCAATGAACCAGTGTTAAGCCACCGATCTGTTCTGAATATAAATTACAAATAACACAGTAATAATGTCAGTGGTATACAACATTTAGGTAAACCCCACACACACACAAAACACGTAAGAATAACTCACTGCCGAACGCAAAGGACTACTCAGTACTACAGATGTGTTGGAAATCACGTCACTATTTTGTCACTGATACGAGTATGTCACTGTCATTGGCTTTGACTTGTTTGTTGAAAAATCCGGGGCAGAATCACTGTCCGCGCCACCTGTCGCTGTCACCTGTCGAAACCTCCAGATCCGCAGTTCCTGCTTTTTGGAGACCGGTTTGGCGTCACTGAGCTGTGACAGTGATTTCTGCAGAGGATCCATGTTTGCGTCACCGTAACTTCGTTCTGCAGCTACTGGGATTATATTATGGTAAGATAGCGATATTGACAGCGCATTTGACCTTGATGGCCTGAGCCCCATGGCGGTCGATTAGGTACACTCCCATCTTAGTGTGATAGATCACTTCACACGCTGCTTATCTTAAAGTTGCATTACTTGCGTGTTACAAATACAGATTTTCCATAGAAAATATGAAAAATTTTGCGGACCTCCTAGGACCTAGCCACGGACCACAGTTTGAGAACCACTGATTCCACTGAACGCCAGCTGTACTCCCGCGAAGAGAGAGAAGCCGTGGGAGTGGTCAGATCATGGTATGACGTCATACTCTTGCTTGCTCGCTGTAGTGGATATGCTTTCGTAAATACATTACAGACCACGTTTTAATTGCACAAATATCCCTACGTTTTATCAGTTCAACTTTAATGTTTTATGTCTGAAATGTATGTTTTATCAACCCTGTTAATAGGCGAAAGTGCGAACTATATTGCAATGGCGGAATCATCCTGCTCTAGGCTTTCCACCCTATCACGTTAAGTGTGCCCGAAGTATAGTACTTTTCTCATACCACACCCATAAAAAAAAGGTGAAGAAAACCATTTTATAAATAAAAAACAAATTTCGTGCAGGTTTCGGAAGTATAGTATGTTTATTATTTCCTACTAAGTGGGAGAAATGGACTTGACCAGTTTTAGGAGTGGTTCGCATTTTATGAGAGTTCCGCTAGAAATGAAAACTCTTTCATTGAGACAGGGGAAAGATATGTTTCCCTCTTAAAATACGAACCTCCCCTAAAACTAGTCAATTCCATGACTATACGGTCTGGTTTCTTCCAATATATATCAACTTTTACAATAACGTAATGATAAACAACTTTCATAAGTTCGCATTTAATAAAAACAGATTGTTTCAGAAATACGTCAAATAACGTAGTCATTGAGGTGGATCCATCTAAAATCTTTGCCCTAAGTTTCCAATGAAAAAAAGGGCTGCGGGTGGCTTAGTGGTCAGCGTTCGTGACTGCCATGGGGGAACCTCGGGTTCGATCCCGGCCAGATACGAACACTCGAACCACTAAATATCCTCCGTACGTCGGGTGGGCACGTTAAGCCGTCGGACACCGGGTACTGCCCCCCCTCCCCCAGCAATAAATAAGGGCGTCTTCCTGCCCGTTTTTACCTCGCTTCCGTGTCACTTTCCTATCGGGCACTCTAGCCCTAATATAGAGCTGGCTTCCTATTTCTAAGGGTTGTATTTCTATTTCTAAAGGCTTCCTATTTCTAAGGGTTGTATTTCTATTTCTAAAGGCTTCCTATTTCTAAGGGTTGTATTTCTATTTCTAAAGGCTTCTTATTTCTAAGGGTTGTTTAAAGCCTGGGGTCAGACATTCCCTTCCAAAAATCCTTTACATATGATCTGATAAAATCTTCTGTAGATATTTTCTCCGCAATTAACGTATCCCCAACGAAGAAAATTTGCACATCCGTGAAAATATCTTTAAATTATAGCATAGTACACTTAACATTTGCTAAAACTTAACCACAATTATCTTAAAAATCAATAATTTTTCCTTGAGGAGTGTTTGAGATCTGCAAATGGATGGCGCTATCATGTCGCATTTTTTCAATAATTTTATTAATTTTCGAAATGGAATTAACACTTGAGTTTAACCATGCAATAGCCTGGATTGTTTAGAATGATTTGAACCACTTAGATTAAATTTTCAGGCAATAATTTAGCTGAAAATGTTAACTGAACTGTGGGTACTTCTGCATTTTAATTCTGAAATAAACCAGCAAGCTCCCTTTGCGACATTTTCATCTTTATTATTTTCAGAACTTTCAGTCTAAGTGGCTCAAACCGTTCTAAACATTTCAGACTATCGCATGGTTAGGCCCAAGAGTGTTGATTCCATTCCGAAAACTAATAAAAAATTATTGAAAAAAGAATGGGACATGATTATAGTTAGCAAGCTATCTGTATAGGTGGCGCCATCTATTAGCAGATCTCAAACACTCCCCAAGGGAAACTTACTGTTTTTCAACATAATTATGGTTAAGTTTTAGCATATATTAAAAGCATTAGGTTATAATTTAAAGTTTTTTTATCGATGTGCAAATTTTCACCCTTGGGAATACATTAATTGAGAAAAAAATGTTTACAGACATTTTTATGATTGGAAAGATATATGTTTTTGGCAACAGATATCGAGCGAGGGCCATATCGAAGAAAAAATTAGTATATGTACTTGGTTGCAGTGATGGATCCAGGGGTGACCCCTGGATCCGCCACTGTGGCGATCATCGCCCCCCCCCTCCTAAACCCTAACGAAGTTTTTACGTTTAAAGTAGCAAAGATCGTAAATGATTAAATTTGCATATTTTGTTTTCAGTTTTTTCTAAAAAAAATTAACAATTAAACTTAGTACGGAGGATTTCCAATACGTATTGGGCACGTTAAACCGTCGGACCCCGGGTACTCCCCCCGGTAATAAATAAGGACGTCTTCTTCCCCCTTTTTACCTCGCTTCCATGCCACTTTCCTATTGGGGACTCTAACCCAAATCTCCTAGCTTCCTATTTCTGAGGGTTGTTTAAGACCTGGGGTCAGACCCTCCCTTCCTAAAATCCTCTACATATGATCATCAAGTACATATAATTTATTAGTTTCTACTGAACCTAATCAATTACATTGATTTAGGTTCAGTAGAAAAAGAAAGAGAAGGGAATAGAATAAAAACAGAGAGACAGAGAGAGCGCAAAAGATAAAGGGAAAACAGGGACAGCGGGGGTAAAAAAACATGGGGATATTCTTTGTTAGCTCTTTGCTATTGTCATATTGTCTAGCATCGGTAACGTCTTGAAACATGGTAAGGCAGAGCTTGGTACTGAAATCAGAGTAGGTGGGAGGAACTGTAAATAACAATCTGATCTACGTACGTATCTTAATTGGGTCATAAAGAAAATTCGTAAATATGTCCCCACCGCTTCTTCCCAGATGGTCTTTTTAGGATTTATTTCTTTTTTTCTTACTTTGTCTGCTCCCTCACGCCTTGCGAGCGCTTCCCGTTGTTCCACCCACTCAGAAGTCAATCCCCGCTTGGGTGGGGTGGGCTGGAAGGGATGCAGCAAGGCTAACACGGGGTAATTTTCGGCATCTACTGCTACTAACATTTATATACATATATACGGTCAGGTGATGCGTAACATCACAGCCTCTCCTTGACAAATGTCAACCCCGCCTTCTCGTGGTGCATCCTGTTCCCACTAAAGGGGCTCTGACGACCGCAAATAGCGGTATAACTATACCATCGGGATCAGAGGAAATGCTATCCCACACTCACCAACCCGCTTGGCCAGCGTGGTGAGTTATGGCCAAACACCTCCAAAATGACTCTACAACTTAAATCTTGGCCCTCAGTCTCCGGCAGCTGGAATGTACCTGGCCAATGCAGCGGCCAGTGCGACATGAAGGCAGAGGGTGCTAAGAATCCCCGGAGGACCGGACTAGGCTGCCATTTGATGCTGACCTTGGCTACCTACAACGGACGCTCCCTATCTTCTGATTCAAGGCTTCTTGAATTGGAAGAGGAACTACAAAGGATCAAGTGGGACATCGTCGGGCTGAGTGAGGTAAGGAGAAAAGGAGAAGATCTCATTAAACTGAAAAGTGGACATCTCTTCTATTATCGTGGGACAGATACTGGCAGAACTAGTGGTGTTGGATTTATAATAAACAAGAAACTGAAGGATAAAGTGGTAGAAGTTGAAAGTTCCTCTGACAGAGCTGCACGACTCGTTATCCAACTATCGAGAAGATACCAGGCTCAGATTATTCAAACTTATGCACCCACCACAAGTCATCCTGAAGAAGAAATTGAAGAATTTTATGAGGAAATTCGTCATCTAAATAATAAAGGTAAGCAGCACTTGAAGATAATTATGGGAGATTTCAATGCAAAAATAGGGCACCGGCAACAGAATGAAACTTCAGTAGGTAAATTCGGTCACGGCAACAGAAACCAGCGTGGAAATACTCTCGTTGAGTTTGCAGAGGCAGAAGGATTTTTCATCTTGAATTCCTTTTTCAAGAAAAAGCCACACAGGAAATGGACATGGAGATATCCAATTGGGACGACAAGTGAAATTGATTTTATTATGTGTAACAAAAAATTCGTCATCGAAGACTGCAGTGTGCTAAACAAGTTCAACACAGCTAGTGACCATAGATTGGTGAGATGTAAGATGCACCTCAACACTAAACTGGAACGTGGCAAGCTCATAAGACAAACAAAATGTATTGACATAACCAACCTTAAAAAACACCATAATACTTTCAAGTTGGAACTAAAGAACAGATTCTCTGCTTTAGAAGGCCTAACATCGGAAGAAGTGGATATTTCGGAAGTTAACAGAAAAGTAACCAAAGCTCTTATGGAAACAGCAACAAAATTAGCTGGGTCTAAGAACAAGTTGCATGTAAACAAATTATCAGGAAAAACCAAAATGTTGATGCAAAAAAGAAGACAGATGAGGACAACTAAAGAAGATGTGACTTCCGAAGTGGAATATATAGAGCTATGCAAGACAGCACGAAAAAGTATCACTGAAGACGTAAGGAAATTCAACTGTGAGCTAGTGAGGAAAGCAATTGAAAACAACCAAAGCCTAAAGATAGCAAAGGGACATCTCAGTAAGGGAAGAAAACAGATTATGGCTCTGAGAAAAGAAGATGGTTCTATAACAAGAAATAGAGGCGAAATTTTGACAAGAGTGAAAGATTTCTACTCCAAATTATATGAAAGGGATGATACATGTACTCCAGACATCATGAAAGGTACCAGAGTTCTTCCAGTCCTCCCAGCAGAAGTTGCTCATGCAATCAAGAACATGAAGCGGGGGAAAGCTCCAGGAGAAGATGGAATTACTATAGACATCATACAAGAAGCAAGTGGAGAAATCGAAACAGTACTCGCCCAAATTTTCACTCGATGCCTTAATGAAGGGAAGATTCCTGAGGATTGGAACAATGCTACAATGATCCTGCTACATAAAAAAGGTGACATTGAGGATCTCAGGAACTACAGACCTATCAGCCTCCTATCAGTGGTTTATAAAATCTTCACTAAAGTTCTTTCACACCGCTTGAAGGTAACACTGGACATGGCTCAACCGAGAGAACAAGCTGGATTCAGGAGTGGCTACAGCACAATAGATCATATCCATGTACTGAGAGAACTAATTGAAAGAGCGAGGGAATATGAACTTCCATTGTGCATGGCTTTTATCGATTATGAAAAAGCCTTTGATTCGGTGAAACCATCAGCAGTTACCACGGCTCTGAAATCCTGCGGTATTGAAGATGCATACATTAATATTATTAATAACATCTATGAAAATGCAAGTGCAAAGATTCGGCTGTTTGAAAATACAACACACATAAAAATTGGAAAGGGAGTGAGACAAGGTGACACCATATCTCTGAAGCTCTTTAATGCCACATTGGAAAATGTCTTTCAATCACTGAACTGGGAAAACAAAGGGATAAAGATTAATGGAGATTATCTAACCCACCTTCGTTTTGCTGATGACGTAGTCATTTTTGCAACTACCCCATCAGAGCTGCAGAGTATGATCCAGGAACTTGCTGACAAGAGTAAAGAAGTGGGATTAAAAATGAACTTTCAGAAGACAAAAGTGATGTTCAATGCTTTTACAAGAAATGAAGATTTATCGATTGATGGAGAAAAACTGGAGATAACAGATACGTATGTTTATCTTGGGCAGCAGATATCAAGTGAGGGTCACATTGATGAAGAAATTAATCGGCGTACAAAACTTGCCTGGAGAGCTTTTGGAAGAAACAGCATAATTTTCAAGAGCAATATGCCATTATGTCTTAAAAGAAAAGTGTTTGATCAATGCATCCTTCCAGTGCTTACGTATGGTGCAGAGACGTGGACCTTAACTAAAAGAGACATACAAAGGCTGCAGACAACTCAAAGTAGCATGGAGAGGTGCATGCTTGGTATAACCAGGAGAGATAAGAAGAGGAACTCGTGGATCCGAAAAATGACGAGAGTGGAAGTCATCATGATCAGAGTTAAATCCCTGAAATGGCAATGGGCTGGACATACTGCCAGAAGGGCAGACCATCGATGGACAGCCGAAATTTTAGATTGGATTCCAAGGGACAGGAAAAGACCCAGAAAAAGACCACATGGGAGATGGGTGGATGAAATTCGTAAATATGCGGGAGTGACATGGAGGAGACTGGCACAAGACAGACCGTTGTGGAGGAAACTTGGGGAGACCTTCGTCCAGCAGTGGATTGATAATGGTTGACAATGATGATGATGATGATGATGATGATGATGATACGGGAGTAACATGGAGGAGACTGGCACAAGACAGACCGTTGTGGGAAAAAACTTGGGAAGACCTTCATATAGCAGTGGATTGATAATGATTGACAATGATGATGATGATGATGATGATATATACACTGAGTGGCCACTTTATTATGACCACCTGACAGTTTTAAGCAAATGAGCTATGGCTGCACGCTGTTGCCACCAGAGGGCAAGGCTAGTATAAAGAGGGAAAGCTTAGTGCTTGAGACACTAGTAGAAGTGACTTTTAGGTGACAAGATGGGTAAAAAATGCGATTTGACGGACGTTCAACGTGGGGTGATTGTAGGAGCTCGGAGCCATTGAGCAAGTATCGCCGATACCGCCGCATTCGTGAAATGTTCCAGAGCAGCTGTTGTTCAAGTGTTTAAAGACTGGACTGTCAGCCACAAAAACTGGGTCTCTACGTGCAACGTGTGGTCGTCATCGACTAGTGACTGCTCGGGCGGAACGGAGAGTGTCCAAACTGGTAACAGACAACAGAAAGGCAACAGTGCAGAAAATTACACACCATCTTAGTCAATGATCCCCTCAAATGATCTCTGCACGTACTGTTCGCCGTACACTGCATCGGATGTGATATGTCAACCGAAGGCCTGTTCGAACACCTTTGCTGTCTGCAGTTAACAAGAGAAAATGTCTCCAGTTCGCACAGGAGCGCAAGGATTGGACAGTCGATAATTGGAAACAAATCATGTGGTCAGATGAATCACGTTTTCAGTTGCACCAAGCCGATGGCCGAGTGAGAATTTGGTGGAAATAGCACGAAAGCGTGGACCCCAAATGCATTGCTACAACCCTTCCAGCTGGTGGAGGCAACGTTATGGTTTGGAGAATGTTTTCCCTGCAGGCTTTGGGCCCTTTAATTCGTGTTGATCAACGTCTGACTGGCACATCATATCTAAACATCGTTGCGGACCAAGTGCATCCTGTCATGTGGATGGTTTATCCCAATGGCGATGGATGCTTTCAACAAGATAACGCGTCCTGCCATAGTGCTCGTATTGCACAGGATTGGTTTCAGGAACATGTCGGTGAGTTTACTTTGCTTGGGTGGGCCCCACAATCTCCACGTCTCAACCCCATTGAGAATTTGTGGGATGAAGTTGAACGAGCCATCAGACAGCTGGATCCACAACCCTGCAATATCACACTCCTGGAAAGTGCTATTCATCAAGCATGGTCTCAGATTCCACAAACCACCTGTCAACATCTTGTGGAGTCCATGCCACGAAGAATCGACGCAGTATTAAAGGCAAAAGGTGGCCCAACGAAGTACTGAGGGGTGGTCATAATAAAGTGGCCACTCAGTGTATATACTAACGTTATATAAAAAAAAACATTTCATAATGGCTTCTGCCCCTTTTTGTACCCGACCCCCCCCCCCCTCACACACACACACACACACACACACACACTAGAGTAAACTTCTGGATCCGCCCCTGCTTGGTTGGAAAGCGTTTAGAAGAAACTGTACAATTTTGAAGAGCAGTTTACTATTATATCTTAAAAGAAAGGTGATCAATCAATGTATCCTTCTAGTTTTCACTTTATGGATCTGATCCGCGCCATCTGCGACATTTTCATCTGTATTATTTTCAAAAAACGAAAAACGGCATGTTGTCATCAACTATTGTGGTTTTTCTGGTTTCATGAGTTCGTTAACTAAAAAAGACATATAAAAGCTGAGGATAACTCAAAGCAACCAAGAAAGATAGAAGAGGAGCTCATGAAACCAGAAAAACGGAAATAGTTGATGACATCATGAACAAAGTAAAGACCCTAATGTGGCAATGGGTTGCACATATTGCTAGAAGAACTGACCACCGCGTTGGACAGCTGAAATCTTAGAATGATGCCAAAAAGTAAGAAAGGACCCAGAAGGTGACCACGTGTGGGCTGGGTGAATGAAATTCGAAAGCATGCCCGCGTGACATAGTAGAGACAAGTTGAAGATAGAAAGATGTGGAAGACACTTAGGGAAACCTTCATCCAGCAGTGGATGATGATATATGCTTCAGCTTCATTTTTAGTATCTCCAGCTTGAAAATTTTCCCAGATCCTCCTATAAGAGTCATCCCCATAAAACAAAAAACGTATTGTTAGGCACTGCATCCCAATCGTACAAAGCATATAATTAATATATGCATTTTGGAAATTTATTAATTTGTGCGTGTTGAAAGTTTTTCAGCCTTAAAGAGGATGCTGAATTCTGAACAGTCGTCTCCTTTATCACACGAATACATTTGTTGCCCTTTTTTTAATGAAAACGCCCAAAATTCCTGATTTAAAAAATCAAAACTACAAAGTCGTAAAATTTTAAATGAACCCACTCAGTATTTACGATAGGTATATACTGAGAAGAAAAATCAAGGGAGAAATGCGAGATAAAGTACATCTATAAACTGGGTAAGTTAATTAGACTTAACATGTAATGCAATGGTCGTCTTGTCATATACCAGAAGGAACAAAATAAAAGCATAATATAGCAAAATATAAAAATACAATATTTTTCCCCAAAACTATTAAAACAATGAAAACCGGTCGGTAAAAGCTCTCTCTCTTTCTCTTTCTCTCTCTCTCTCTCTCTCTCAGCGTTGCATTCAGGGATTTCTTTCCGGGAGGCAATTACGAATTTTGTGGAGACTAAAACGTGTTGAATGATTACATATAATCACAATTTTGTTATATATATATATATATATATCATCATCATCATTGTCAACCATTATCAATCCACTGCTGGACGAAGGCCTCCCCAAGTTTCCTCCACAACGGTTTGTCTTGTGCCAGTCTCATCCATGTCACTCCCGCATACTTTCGAATTTCATCCACCCATCTCCCATGTGGTCTTCTTCTGAGTCTTTTCCTGTCCCTTGGAATCCAATCTAAAATTTCGGCTGTCCATCGATCGTCTGCCCTTCTGACAGAATGCCCAGCCCATTGCCATTTAAGGGATTTTACTCTGGTTATGATGTCTTCCACTCTTGTCATTTTTCGGATCCACGAGTTCCTCTTCTTATCTCTCCTGGTTACACTAAGCATGCACCTCTCCATGCTACTTTGAGTTGTCTGCAGCCTTTGTATGTCTCTTTTAGTTAAGGTCCACGTCTCTGCACCATACGTAAGCACTGGAAGGATGCATTGATCAAACACTTTTCTTTTAAGACATAATGGCATATTGCTCTTGAAAATTATGCTGTTTCTTCCAAAAGCTCTCCAGGCAAGTTTTATACGCCGATTAATTTCTTCATCAGTGTGACCCTCACTTGATATCTGCTGTCCAATTTCTTCATCAATGTGACCCTCACTTGATATCTGCTGTCCAAGATAAACGTACGTGTCCGATATATATATATATATATATATACTGAAGAGCAAAACTGAAAACATTAGGTCTCTTCTTAATAGAATATATATATATATATATATATATATATATAGATTGGATTCCAAGGGACAGGAAAAGACCCAGAAGAAGACCACATGGAAGATGGGTGGATGAAATTCGAAAGTATGTGGGAATGACATGGAGAAGACTGGCACAAGACAGACCGTTGTGGAGGAAACTTGGGGAGACCTTCGTCCAGCAGTGGATTGATAATGGTTGACAATGATGATGATGATGATATGTATATATATACAACAAAATAATAAATAGGGTATAAAACTTTTCTTATGCTCATATATAGCAAATGCAAATTCCGAGAAATCTACACATACAAGGGATTAACAATATAAAAATGTTATACTTTTATTTAATTCAGTAATGCACCACAGCTTTCACAATGGGATGGTGCAAAATGTTGAGGCAGCTAGTGAGATAATGCTGTGCTGGAGAAAATCCCTCCCAAAACATTAGGAACAGTAAAAATGTTCCCGCCTTACCTACAAGCGTGTTTCTGATTATTAAAGAATCATTGTAGTAAATAGTAAAACTATACTAGTGATCCGATTTATTGCCGTAAGAATATATAAATAAGCGTTTCCAAGTTTTCACACATCAACCAGATGGTTTTTTCAAGGAAGTTCGACAGAAATCGCAAACTGAACAATAGAATGCTTTAACAATTTGAACGCGGTGACTTGACTTAACAATAAACAGATAAGTTACGTTTATTTAAAGATATGAGGTATTACGTTGGCGGTATCTTGGTAGGGAGAAAGCGTTCCTTGAAGAACTGGTTCCAAATTCGTGGCAATTCGAGTGAGACGCTATCATTGCAAGTATCGCTGTTGGTAATTATCTCCAAGGTTTCCCGAATGGCTGTACATTTAGAGGTAGAGTAGGTTGCTAATTTATTTATATTTATTTATATCATCCCACATAGGAGTAGTGGACTTGAATTTGACTTCTCTGGATAGGGCTGTGGCTACTTCCTTGAAAAAAGCCATCTGGTGCGAAAGTTTGGAAACGTTTATTTATATATTCTTACGCTAATAAATTGGATCACTAGTACAGTTTTACTATTTTCTACATAATTGGTGTACTGTTCGACGTTATTAATCATCGTAGTTTTACTTGAAAACGTATGGTGTAAATAATTACCCTGTCACCTGATTTCAGCCCCTTTAGATTATTTAGATTAACGCATAGTAGCAAAAAAGAAACAAATTAAGTAACCAGAGTCAGATTTCTGTAGCAGTGTAAGGAACTACTTATCATTTGTGTCAAATATCATAAGGGAAACCGTTTAGATGCCAGTTTGAGGTGCCTCGATTTTTTTATTTTTTATTTTTTTCACAGATTGTAAATCACCCACCGCCAGAAGAAAAAGAACTCCTTGTGGGAACAATTTCTAATAATTTGCTATTGTTAAAAATTAGGTAGCAAATGTTTTTTTGTATTGGAAGCGCTAACGTCATTGTTAGCTACACTGAGGCATAACCGTATACATGAAAGTCGGCATCCAGAAGACTAAACAAAGCTCAATGCCAGCTTCAAAAATATAATTATGTATTGCAGTGAAAAGAGCATGCTGTTGGCGATTACAAATTCATAGTAAACTTAACTGCCAGAAAAAAAAGGGGGGGGCTTTAAAAAATTTACAGAATTTTGAAACAATATCTGGTTTTCTTGTTTGCTCTCTTGCTTATATGATCGAGATGAACTGATCTATCGTCCTGCTTTTTATCCAGGGAGTGTTTTTGGTAGGACTTCATAATACATTTTTAACATGAGACAATTGTTCCATTTGATAAACAAATTTTGAAAAGTATTTTCATCTAGAGCAACAATTTTTTTTTCTACAGTAGTTCATAACTACTTTGATTTCAGAGCTACGTTTTTTAATAAAAAATGCTATTTAAAGAGTTAACGCTGTATCATTTATGGCTCTAATTTCTACATAATTGGTGTACTCTTCCTCGTTATTAATCGCAATCCCTATCAGCTACGTAAGCGTAGGGAAACCGCATTGAAAATAAATCATTCTTCCTATCTTAAATTTTTTAATATCTATTGGTGTAATACCTCTCGTGAAAATTACAATCACCTTTTTAAGTGTTATGTTGCTATGAGGTGGCATAGGGCTTCGTGAGGCCATGTTGGCCTTTTCCCTTTGCTTTCTTGCTGTTAATTTTCTGTATTTCTTTTTATGTCTCAGCAAAACAAATAAAATGAAATGAAATGAAAAATAATTAACAACAGAAATTTCGTTCTTTTTTTTTTTTTTTTTTTTTTTTGTCGATGTAGCCTAATGTTTACATTAGTGGCTGCATTGACTTCGGATTCAGAAAACGTAAATATATATACTGATGGCAGTTTTAGTGTTTAAAACAAAGAAATTAATTTAAAACTTGGTATAATCTTAATGCTACTGAGACTGAAGTTCCTGTGGAAAGCATTTTTTTATTAGTATCAAATATTTTCTCATTTTCTTAATTTTTTAAATTGGTTTCAACAAATATTCGCTGTAATCAAAAATAATTAGACTAAATATAAGGGAAGATCCCCTGAAAACCTACGGGGGTATTCATGGATATTCGGGGGGCCTAAGAACCCCCTGGAAGATGCCTGAATACATCACCTCTCTCTCTCTCTCTCTCTCTCTCTCTGTTGAACACTGATTTAACCAGGCAAACAATTATTGAATAAAAAATAAAAAAAATCATAAGAGTTTTCATAGCACTTAGCATGTATTTCAATTAAGACTGGTCCTCTGTTTAAATAATCTCTTAACTGAATACATTATTTTGATAATAAATGTGTAAAAATCCATTTTCATACATATAAAATAAGATAAACTTGTAAAGTGGTATTCAATCACAATTTTAGCTCTCTGTGGCTTAGATAAAGCTACACGCAATCCTGGGAAAATCCCCGTTGGCACTTACACTCCGTTCAGCTACGTAAGCGTTGAGAAACCGCATTGAAATAAATCATTCTTTCTATATTAAATTTTTTAAATATCTATTAGTGTAATACCTCATGAAAATTACAATCACCTTTTTAAGTCGAGTAATAAGGAGCTATTCAAAATTTGGTCATGATATCACTCATCAATAGGCTTCACATATTTAAATCTTTATAAAAAAAATCTTAATTTTTTTAAAAAACTTTTTATGCTATTTCAGCAGAAAACAAAAAAGAAGTATTAAAATGAGCCTTTTCGAAAAGTACAGCACCTATTTTAATGTGAAACTTACTGTTCTATAACTCGGAGCCATCATTAAAAATTAAATATAGCCTTGCAGAACTTCATAAGCTAAAAGAGCAGCGCGAAATGTCGTTAAGTCCGAAATCACTGCTAGAGAATCCTAACTCTGGGTTTCCGAGGACACGTAATTTAAAGAGCACCATTCTTAGAATCATTGATCCATCCCATTTAGCAGAAAATATTCTTTACTTTAAAAGAACCTCCGCCGCTATTTTTTTGTTTTGTTTTTTTTTTCTAACTGATAATGAACGCACAAAACAGTAGTGCATTCCTTTGAACGCAATGCTGATCAATATATTGATGCACCTTGTTTAAAAGCCGTTTGAAAACATTTCCCCGCACTCGGAACCGCAAACCCACAACAGTCGGCTACTCTGAGGATATGCACGCTACGTAAGGGGCGTTTCTTGTGACGTCACGCATGACGTCACAAAAGGCAACTAAACCTCTTCTGAGACGATCGTTCGATTGGCGTCGCTCTGTCCGGAGAGCGAATTCTGGATTGCAGCCAAAGTAAAACTTCCCTGTTTTTAGTCCTTTATTTTCGATAAGTAATGCAACACCATTGGTATTGATTTTGATTGACTTATAGTCTTTGCTGCAGTCGCGCTTTTTGAGACACAATTAAAAAAATAACAACACAACACAACACAAAACGAAATCGAGGAAACACATTTGCTGCAACTTTGCTGTAAGATTGGCGTTGATCTGCGTCGGAGACATTCGCCATAATGGGAATTTGAGAAAGGAGTACAAAGGTGGGGAAATATCCTGCGATTTCATGAATTGGTTTACAGAAAAGGAAAACGTACTTACGCGGCGACACTTTCTCCATTGGCAGCTCGTCTTGAACTTGGAATTCGAAGACAGGGCCTAATATGAAGAAAACACGAGTTGATGAAAAGGCACCAGAACTAGCTGCCACTGCAGACCGTTGCCATGGGAACAGCGGGTATTCAGGGCGTGTGTCTGTCACGTGGATTTCCTAAAAAGCGGCGATTCGAAGCCGTTTCTTCAATGGTTTCAAAGAAACCTCGAAGACGCGAGACGGTACAACAAACAAAGCAGCTCGATTGCCCGGGCAATTTTAATCACATTATCTCTTTCCACTTACATTCAACCGCTCGGAAAATTTCCCACGTGTTGAACATACAATGGTGGTTCCAAGATTTTCGGAAGGGGGCAGCTTTTGTGGGTGTACGTGATCTTGTTAAAAAAAGCTGATAGTTTTAAAACAAATTTTGTTTTAAAACAGATAATTTTTAAAACAAAATAGATTCCCCTACCCCTTTGTTTGTGAGCAACTCAGAGGGCAATAGCAGTCGCCTTCTCTACTTTGAGGCCACTTTTTCCAGGGAAGGTTTTTTTTTTATTGGAGGTTTAACGACCACCGTGAGCAACTCAATGGGCTATAAGTAGTCGCCCGTCCCTAATTTAGGGTCACTGGTTCCAGGGAAGGGAGAGAGCCAGTGCCGTAAGACAAAACACAACATACATGCCTCACAGGGATTCGAACCCGGACCCCTTACGGACGAATGATCAGAGGCTAGCGCCTTAGACCAGGGAAGGTTGGAGATGACAGTGTAGTAAGACAAATAAAATACACCATTCATGTTTCACCCGGAACCGAGACCATCTCGGACGAATGATTAGAAGCCAAGGCCTCGTACCACTCGGCAACCAGAACGGCATCCCCATTTCGAAAGCCTTGGAAACGTATGCATATACAGGGGTTGGACAGAATAATGTAAACACCACGTTCAGAAACGCGACTTTTAATGCAGCTGCGTACGTCGCAATACGCAAAGGTGTCAACCACTTTTTGGTTGTAATAGCTTTATTTAGAACCTCAAGGTCCTGTTCAAGGCATTTAAAGTGCCTTGTTGAAAAACTTCTTTCAGGGTGATGAGATGACGAAATGAACAACCAAACGGACTTCGAAAGAGGGCTAATTGTTGGTGGCCGGCTAGTTGCTGCTTCCGTGACAACAGTCGCCAGGGTAGTTGGGTTATCGAGAGCTACTGTATCTAGCGTGATGACAGCAGACCTTGTTCGTGGCAAAACCTCGTCTGCAAAACGCCAGAGCGGAAAACGACCATGACATGCAGAGACAGGAGAGCATTAAATAGGATTGTTCCCCGTAATAAGAAGACTACGCAGCCGAAAATTAGTGCGGAGCTCAGACTGCATCTCCAGACTCCATTATCAACGAAATCAGTGCGCAGGGAACTGCATAAACAAGGTATTCATGGTACAGCTGCTATTGCAAACCCTCTGGTGACCAGGGTGAATGTATAACGGCGACGGCAGTGGTGCCAGGGGCATATACAACGTGGGCTGCCGATTCATGAAGGCATGTGAGGAGGTCAGATGAATCCATATTCACACTATTCCCCACTGCCAGACATATTTACGTGTGGAAAGCGCACAACCAAGACTGTCTACTCCCAATAGTGCGGCATGGTGGAGGTTCTCTCATGCTCTGGGAGGTCCTATCGTGGTTTTCAGCAGGTCCCCTGATCAGCTTGAACAGATGGATGACTGGCAGGGCGTATGAAACCATTTTGGCAGACCAAATACATCCAATGGCTCAGGCATTGTTTCCTGCAGGGTATGCCATCTATCAAGATGATAACGCCCTAATTCACAGAGCTCCAATCATGGTTTGATTAACAAGAGGACAAACTTTCACACCTTCCTTGGCCTCCCCAATCACCAGACTTAAACATCTTCAAGCCACTGTGGTCTGTGTTGGAAGCAGAGTAAGATCCCGTTACCCTCCTCCTGCATTTCTCAAGGATCTGGTGCATTTTCTGCATGAAGAATGGTGTAACATCCCACTAACCACCATCCAGGATTTGTATGCGTTCATTCCAAGGAGGATTCGGGAGGTTCTGAATGCCAATGGTGGTCCCACACCCTATTAGATATGCAAAACCTTATTTTCCTAAGTGTTCACGTTATTCTGTCCAACCCTTGCATATCGGCATATTCTAAAGAGGGGAGGCGAGGTTCTTTGCATTTTTTTTATTTTTTAAAGCAAAAAAAAAAAAAAAAATATATGTGCATATTCATAACACAATTATTAGTTTTCAGCAGCAATTATAGCTTATGAAAGCCTAGCATTTCTGACAAAAGGTACGTTTCCATACTTCGTTTGAAATACAGGGTGTCCGAGAATTATTAGGCCCATTACAAAATATATAAATCAAAACATTAAACAGATAGAAAGATACTGACTGTACTAACTTACAATGTAACTGCACAAGTTAATAAATTTTCCTTGGTTGCTCGTAGTACGTCCAAGCGATACCCGATTTCATGCCATGTATTGGCAAGCATCTCAGGAGTTGTGGAATTAATAGCAGCTGTGTTACGCTGCTTCAGTCCCTGCAAATCAGTACAAGGCGTCTAATAGACACGATCCTTCACATAACCTTAAATGAAATAATCCAATGGAGTTAGATCTGGAGAGCGAGGAGGATACGGAACGGGACCACCACGCCCAATCCATCTGTTGGGGAAATGCTCCTTTAGGCGCGTACGTACACACTTTGACCAATGCGGAGGCGCGCCGTCTTGTTGGAAAACGACGTTGTCATATCTTTTGATCTGGGGTATAGCGAAATTTTCTAGCATATCCAAGTAAATGTCCCCATTTATGGTTTTTTCGCAGAAGAAGAAAGGGCCAATCACTTCTCTTTTTGATAGGGCGCACCACACATTAACTTTTGGAGAATCACGTTCCAGTTCAATAGCAGCATGAGGCGGTTCACTGCTTCATTTCATACAGTTGTGATGCTTCACAATACTTGATACATGAAATGTGGATTCATCACTAAAAATTACAGTACTGAGAAAGTGTTTGTCGTTTTCCACTCGATTCAGCATATCCACAGCGAAATCGTATCACAGAGTGTGATCATTTGCATGTATCTTTGGCACTATTTGAATTTTATATGCATGAAACTTTAATTTATTCTGCAAGACATCGTGAACTGTCGATTTCGGAATGCACAGTTATCTGCTTGCTTTACAAACGGATTTCCTGGGGCTTCGTCGGAAACTTTCATTAACTTGGTCAACCGTCTCACCGCTGACGCTAGGATTACCGTCCCCTCCACGATGTTCCACATTGCCAGTTTATTTAAACTGTTTCATCCACCGCTTAACTGAATTCGTTGACGGAGGATTACAACCATACTCTAAACGGTACCGTCTTTTAACTTTAATGACAGACTTTAATTCCGCAAGCCATAACACACACATCGCCTTCTGCTGTACGGATGACATGACTATTGCGCATTTCTCATACATTCCTCATCAGGCCACATTTAGCGCCATCTATCGGATTCTGGGAATAACAATTCTGCAAAACAAAAATATAGAAACCGTGCTAGCAATACGTGACATAGAAAAACAGACAATGCTCATAGTTTTTTTTGTACATAATTTTGTAATGTGTCCTATAATTATCGGACACCCTGTATAATTAGTTTCACATCTGCTGAACTTCTGGTTTTTAAACTACACAGTGCGACAATTAAGTAATGAAACTGAATTAAAAAACAAACAAACGGAAAAGCAGGAAAACTTAACGTGAATATATTTTATTCGAAGCACGTTCTTCCTGAGTTAACCCAAAAAGTGCCACAATCTGCCAACGAAAGGAAGGACTTCCAGAGATCATCTTTTGGTGTGGAGTGAAGAGCTGATGTCACATTTCTTTGTATGGCTTCAATGACTTGAAAAACCATTCATTTTAATGTCAACTTTAATTTAGGGATTAGGAAGTACTCACACGGTGACAGATCTGGACGCTAGGGGGAATGGTTGAGAACACACATTCGTTTTTGTGCTAGAAATTGCTGTACACTGCCTGCTCTGGTTGGGCGGGTGCGTTATCGTGAAGACGGAACCATTGCCTGTTTTTATATTCAGACCTAACAAGAACAATCCGCTTTCATAATCGTTCCAAAATGGATGTGCAAGCATTACCAGTGGCAGTCGTACCTTGAGGGATGAACTCGTAATGCAGAATTCCCTTGCGGTCGTAAAAGCACACAAGCATTGTCTTGATTTTGGACTTCTGTAACCTGATCTTCTTTCTTTTCGGTGACTCTGGCGCCTTTCACTGAGCACTCTGACGCTTCGTTTCAGGATCATATCGAAAATACTATGCCTCGTCAACTACCACAAAGCTTTGAAGAAAATTTTGCATTATTTCTACAGTCTCCAGGAAGTCTTTGGCGTACTCCACTTGTACATGTTTCCCGTCGTCTGACAAAGCATGCGGAACAGAACGAGCAGAAACTTGTTTTTCCTCAAATCTTTACCTAAAATTTGACGAATCGTCTCCTTATTAACACCGAGCTCACATTCAGGGCTTAGTAACAAGGGCTGGCTCATCGCTTTGTGTTTCTAGTCGTTGAAGTTGTCCTCTCCTGCGCAGCTCAGTGACGTCACATGGATGCATGTCACTTGTCAGTGGAGGTCTGCACGGGCACAGGCCAACCCGCTGGCCGGGTCGGGGATTTGCTTATTTCTATGTTAGAAAAATGGGCCAGGCCCGGGCTTTCAATATTTAATGTAAAACAGACACGGGCCGAGCAGGGTTGTTTTTTTGTTGTTGTTGTTTTTTATGAGCAAAACAATCGCTGCACGGTGCCTATCTCGTTTAGAAATCTTACAACGTACAGCAGCAGGATAAGATGTTGCTGTATGATAATATGATAATATCTCCCCTCCTACAAATTAATTGGAGTGGGTCAGCTCCCTTAGGTTTTCAATGTGAATATGGTGCCTTCTCTCTCTCTCTCTCTCTCTCTCTCTCTCTCTCTCTCTCTCTCTCTCTCTCTCTCTCTCTCTCTCTCTAACTTCCACCCTCTTCTCATGCTTCAGGGCAGGCTATTAACTGCAACATTTCTAAACTGAGCCACCCGCTCGCAGACGATCTTTTTATTGTTCTGGTCGGCGGCACTTTGTTCTCTAGATGTGTGAAAAGCTTTTAAGTTGTCTTAAATGGCACGGGAGAAATGGGCTGGGAGAAACTTACTTCTGTGTATAAATCTGTGCCGTATTTTTCCCATTTTTACTCTCAGGGAGTCAGCAGATGGCAAATGAACCCTTAGGTATCCCAGCCCAGCCATTTTCAAAGCTTCTGTGACACTGGTTAGCTGGGCAGTCTGTCGTTGTTTACCCTACCATATGCTCAGTTCGCGGTTGCTAATAAATACTCCTCCATACTTATTATGGAGTTTCAGAAAGCGAAAGATGTTCGCCAGAAAATCGCTTCCGGAGAATATGTGCTTGTAGACAATGTAAAGTAGAACGATCGGACTCATAATTCTGGATATTTCGTACTTTTCGAATTACCCCCCCCCCCTTATCCCCAAGGATATTCCGGGTCCGGCGGTAGGCAATGATTGAAAATTTGAAAGGAACGGAAATCGTCGTTTACATGCAATATTTTTTAGTATACGAGCCCCTCCCCCTCCTCAGACGTCATGCGACTTACGCAGAGTCACAGAAATATTCCGAATCAACGTTTATTGTAATAGAATACGTGTAGCAATTAAGAAAACGAAAACTCTTCAGCAGTCGAATTACCAAGTGCACCAGGTGTCAAATTCGTGTTTTAGTAATTGTTGAAATTTTACGGGCCGGGACTGGACGGGCTTTAATTAAAAATTTTAAACTATCCTGGCCTTGGACGTGCAGGCTTGGGCCGGGCCGGGCCGGGCCGAGCTTTCCAAATTAAGGCCTATGCAGACCTGTACTTGTCAGTGCGCGATGTAAAGCGCTCGGTGGATGCTGTTAAACCACGTTTGTTGCATTCGCATTAATTATGTGCTGTTTGTTCAGTTGTATTTCTGACATCGATTTTTTTTTATTTAATTTCTTTAGTATATCGTTTTCGTACAATTTCTACCTGCGCTGTTGCTATACGTGACGGAATACCAGCAGGAATACGAAAGGACGAAACATAAATTTTCACTGTTTCCCTAAAAACGACCCAGTAGTTACAAAAGACTGAGTTAACAGATGTTGCAGAGCAAATTTTTTTAATGAAAAAAATGCCAGGATTTGCAGTGAGCTCTTTTTACGCTTTCCAACCGTAGGTTGAAGAAGCGTATATGCTCCAGCTTTTTCCGTCTGTCCGTCCGCACGATACCTCGCGGAAAATGGTTCGATTTCGATTAAATTTTAGCATGTGGTAGATCACCACCTGGGGATGAACCCTATTGAAAATGGACGAAACGGGGTTAAAGGTCACGACATAGGAGCGGGATCCATTCCATTGCCCTTATGCGTCATACGTTGCGAAGAAATGGTTCGATTTCGGCGAAATTTTAGTATGTGGTAGAGGACAACCTGGGGACAAATCCTATTGAAAATGGACGAAATGGAGTCAAAGGTCAGGAGCGGGATCCATCCCATCGCCCATATGCGTCATAACTAACGCAAAAATGCTTCTATTACGACAAAACTTTAGTATGTTGTTCCGGAGGTATAATGAACCGGTTCTGTTGAATATCTTCGAAATGGGGTTAAAGGTCAGGACACGGGAGCCAGATTTATTCCACAGCCATTATCCTCATAACTTGAGTTATAACTTGAGTAATGATTTCTGGTATGTTGGAAAGCGTATCAAAATCAATGCGCCGCCCCGGTGGCGCAGTGGTCTAAGGCGCTGGCCTCTGATCATTCGTCCGTAAGGGGTCCGGGTTCGAATCCCGGTGAGGCATGGATGTTGTGTTTGTCTTACGGCACTGGCTCTCTCCCTTCCCTGGAACCAGTGACCCTAAATTAGGGACGGGCGACTGCTTATAGCCCATTGAGTTGCTCACGGTGGTCGTTAAACCTCCAATCAAAAAAAAAAAAAAATCAATGCATTGCATGATTTTACTAACTTGTTAAATGGTAAGTACGAAAACGATATGATGAATCGCTTGCTTGGTTTACCAGTAAAAAAGATATTGAAATCGTCGGCTATACCAACAGTCCATTTACCGAGATTAAACGTTAAAAATGTCACCGCAAGAAGTGAAAGACAAAGAAAAATGCTGCATGATGCTTTTGATAGACTTAAAAATCTTAGGCCCAAAAAACGATATTTTGAAGAAAACGTGGCCGCTATTCAACCTTCATTAGATGAAGAGAGAGTTTTCTGCGTGAAATGAGATATGTTCCAAAAAAAAGTAACTTTTTTAAATGACAAACTGTCAATAACGGAGAAAGAGCTCAACTTTTTAAAAACAGGGGAAAAAAGGATATTTTAAAGAGCTTTTCTCGCAAAGCCAGAAGATGGAACCGATCGCGCCGGCTTTTATTCAAACAAATCAGAGAACTGAAAATTAAAGTAAAAAAACAAAATAAGAAAATTCAAACATTGAAAAAAAATGACAAACGCTTTCGAAACATATTTACAAGTTAGTAAAATCATGCAATGCATTAACGCTTTCCAACATACCAGAAATCATTACTCAAGTTATGAGAATAATGACGGTAGAATAAATCTCGCTCCTACGACCTGATCTTTGACCCAATTTCGATGATATTGAACAGAATCGGTAAATTATACTTCCGGAAAAACATGATAAATGTTGGTCTCAATCGAAACATTTTTACGTAAGCTATAACGCATAAGGGCGATGGAATGGATCCCGCTCCTATGTCCTGATCTTTGACCCCATTTCGCCCGTCTTCAATAGGGTTCTCCCCCAGGTGGTTCCCTACCACATACTAAAATGTCATTGAAATCGAACCATATTTACGCAAGTTATGACGCATAAGGGCAATGGAATGGATACCGCTCCTATAGCCTAACCTTTGACCCCATTTCGCCCATTTTTAATAGGGTACGTCCACAGGTGATCCCTTATTACATACTAAAAATTCATTGAAATCGAACCATTTTTACGCGAGTTATCGTGCGGACGGACTGACGGTCGAAGGCTTCTTCAGCCTACGGTTGGGAAGCGTAAAAAACACAGGTAAACTGGCTAGTAGAGGGTAAAAGTCGAATTAAATGGACACCTGAATATCTGAAACGTTTCTCAAAAATTACAGTAGCCGAGGTTTTGTTAATTAACAAAAACGCATTATTTCCGCGTTTGATGGAAGTATACTCATATATACACTGAGTGGCCACTTCATTATGTCCACCTGACAGTTTTAAGCAAATGAGCTATGGCTGCACGCTGTTGCCACCAGAGGGAGAGGCTAGTATAAAGAGGGAAAGCTTAGTGCTTGCGACAGTAGTAGAAGTGATTTTTGGGTGACGAGATGGGTAAAAAATGCAATTTGACGGACTTTTAACGTGGGATGATTGTAGGAGCTCGGAGCCATGAAGCGAGTATCACCGAAACCGCTGCATTCGTGAAATGTTCCAGAGCAGCTGTTGTTAAAGTGTTTAAAGACAGGACTGTCAGCCAAAAAATTGAGTCTCTACGTGCAATGTGCGGTCGTCATCGACTAGTGACTGCTCGGGCGGAACGGAGAGTGTCCACACTGGTAACAGACAACACAAGGGCAACAGTGCAGCAAATTACAGACCATCTTATTCAAGGATCCCCTCAAATGATCTCTGCACGCACTGTTCGCCGTACACAGCATCGGATGAAATATGGCAGCCGAAGGCTTGTTCGAACACATTTGCTGTCTGCAGTTAACAAGAGAAAACGTCTCCAGTTCGCACTAGAGCACATGGATTGGACAGTCGATAATTGGAAACCAATTATGTGGTCCGATGAATCAGGTTTTCAGTTGCACCATCCGATGGCTGAGTGAGAATTTGGCGGAAACAGCACGAAAGCATGGAGCCCAAATGCATTGCTACAACCTTTCAAGCTGGTGGAGACAACGTTATGGTTTGGGGAATGTTTCCCTGGCATGCTTTGGGCCCTTTAATTCGTGTTGATCAACGTCGGACTAACATATTATATCTAAACATCGTTGCGGACCAAGTGCATCCTGTCATGTGGATGGTTTATCCCAATGGCGATGGCTACTTTCAACAAGATAATGCGTCCTGCCATAGTGCTCGTATTGTACAGGATTGGTTTCAGGAACATGCCGGTGAGTTTCCTTTGCTTAGGTGGCCCCCACAATATCCAGATCTCAACCCCATTGAGAATTTGTGGGATGAAGTTGAACGAGCCATCAGACAGCTGGATCCACATCCTGTAGTCTCACACTCCTAGAAAGTGCTATCCATCAAGCATGGTCTCAGATTCCACAAACCACCTATCAACATCTCGTGGTCCATGCCACGAAGAATCGACGCAGTATTAAAGGCAAATGGTAGCCCAACGAGGTACTGAGGGGATGGTCATAATAAAGTGGCCACTCAGTGTATAAAAGGGGAAACAATCAATTACATACATTCTGTTTCACCACTTTTGTTTCTGTAATTCATTTCACCATTTTGTTTACGCTTTCCAACCGCAGGTTGAAGAAGCGTATATGCTCCAGCTTTGTCCGTCTGTCCGTCCGCACGATAACTCGCGTAAAAATGGTTCCACTTCGATGAAATTTTAGTATGCGGTAGGGGACCACTGAGAACGAACTCTATTTAAAATGGGCGAAATGGGGTCAAAGGTCAGGACAGAGGAGCGGGATCCATTCCATTACCCTTATGCCTCATAACTTGCGTACAAAGAGTTCGATTTCGATGAAATTTTAGTATGTGATACGGAACCACATGGGTACGAAATCTATCGAAAATGGGCAAAATGGGGTCAAAGGTTAAGCAGGACATAAGAGCGGGATCCATTCCATTGCCCTTGAGCGTCATAACTCGCGTAAAAATGTTCGATTTCGATGAAATTTTAGTATGTGGTAGGGAATCACTGGGGACGAACCCTAATGAAAATGGGCACAATGGGGTCAAAGGTCAGACACAGGAGCGGGATCCATTCCACTGTCCTTGTGCGTCATAACTTGCGTAAAAATGGTTCGATTGCGACAAAACTTTATCATGTTGTTTCGGAGGTATAGTTAACCGGTTCTGCAGAATATCAACGAAATGGGGTCAAAGGTCATGGCACAGAAGCAATGTTTAAACCGCAGCCATTACTCTTATAACTTACGTAAAAATGCTTCTGTTGCGACAAAACTTTAGTATGTTATTCCGCAGGTATACTGAACCGGTTCTGTAGAGTGTCATCGAAATGGGGTCAAAGGTCAGGGCATAGGACGGGACTTATTCCCCAGCCATTATCCTCATAACTTGAGTAATAACTTGAGTTATAATTTCTGCCATGTTGGAAAGCGTATCATAATCAATGCATTGCATGATTTTACTAACTTGTTTCAAATTCAGCGGCTCAGTAGTTGTATTTATCATCAGAGTAACCCGCACAGAGTAGAGCAAACGTGATTCCTAACACTCAGCAATGCATCCCAGCTACGTCACCATCCGCAACTTCCGAGGACAACTGAAATCTGCCGTGTGAATCAGCCCTTGTATCTAGAGCCTTGGCTCACATTACAGCATCCTCATAGCCACACAACAATCACTTTTTTACGCATTCGAACCGTAGGTTGAAGAAGCGTATAACCGATATAGTCACGTTCCTTTCGAGCTCTGTGTTTGTGCCCAGTTTTTGGAAGTGTATAGTGAGTTTTTGTTCCTATTTTTGTGTTCCCCTTCAAGAAGATGATCTGTACTTTCCTTTAGCTCAGCTCCCAAGTCGGTGAGTTGCATATTTTGTTTGCATTCAGCGTTTTATTATTTTCGATCAAGCTGATCGATTCTTAAGTTAATCCTCGCCATTTACAATGGCGGGCACTGAGAAGGGTGATGTCCACGCCCACATCAGTGATGCTCATTCAACCTCCTCCTCCTCCTCCTCACTCTCAGGAGACCAATCAGCATTTATGCACGTCAGAGACATCATACAAGATGTGGCGCGCGACACTCTGCAAATTCTCAAGCTCATATCACTGCCCAAGAGAGTGACGTCACCTTGACGCACGTCCCTGGTTCATTTGCCGAAGCTATGGATGTGACCGATTGCTCGGTTGCGTTGCCTTCAACTGGCTCAACTCAGTTTACCAAGCCGCTACCAGCAATCAGCACTGTGTCGCATCCTTCATCTGCCAACTCTACTTCTCTCACTTACTCCAAAGTGACCTCCGGAGCGAGAGTTCCTTCCAAGTTTATTGCTCCAGTTTTTCCTGACTCTTACGTCAGTGTAGAGGGTAGTTCTGCCACCATCGATATCCCAGAGAATTCCCCATCCGGGAAACAATTTTTCTCCACAATGGATTTCGGTGTCTGTTTTGATGCATTACCAGACACGAAACTCAAGGAATATAGTATTGCCCTAAAGAAGATGCTTCCTACAGGAGCTTATATCACTCATATGGCTCGAAAGCCACGGGCCGTATTAGTGTATTTTGCCCGTAAAGAACATGCAGACCTTGTGATGACTGATGGCTTATCCATCAAAGATGTGCATCATCTGACTGAACCTGTGGCGCAGCGACCTATCCAGGTCACTTTCCACCTAGTCCCGCCTGAAGTCTCAGATGTCGCTCTATGCACTTTACTCAGCAAATTTGGCCGAGTGGTTGGACCAATAACGACTCTTTCGGCGGCGCCCAAAGATCCCGATGACAAATCCATTGCAGGGTTTTGTCGAAGTGCCCGTGTCATATTTCCGTCGGACGATCATCTGCTTGCGTGCCCGAAGATCCTAACCGTACGGTGTGGCCAGCAACGTCGGAGAATCGACGTCATTACCTCCTTGCACTGCACGCTTTGCCATGGCGAAAACCAACTTCGCGTGCACTGCCCACATCAAGTTCCACCGACCCCGACTGGCGCTCCTACAGGTACTGTTCTTACCTCGAAGCGTACTACACAATCTGCTTCAGCACAGCAGGCCTCGGAGCCAAGATATGATGAAAAAAGTCTGCTTACAGACGTTGGTCAACGCAACGCTCCCACAGCCACTTTCTCTTTTTCACTAGAGGACTTTCCTACAATTGCCTCCTCACTCCCGCAACGTCGTCGCTCCACCACTGAGTCCCTTTCAGAAGGTTTACAACCAGCTATTACCACTGGAACCTCCGAAACAGCTGATGTGGAATCCGTTGGTACAGAGACGCAGTGTGAAGATGAGACGACCGAGCCTCCACTAAAGCGCCGCGGCTCTGGCCGCAGCAGGCGAGTAGCGAAGAAGCAAAACTCTACTTGACCTCGTTCAACCTCCCTCTCCAGCAGTTCTCCTCGACACACCTCGCCAGCCGAAGTCTCCTTTCCCACGGTCGAAGAGTTTGCTGCATTTCTCCAGACAGCCAATATACCTCCCGTGCCACTCTCATACATTGATCTCCATACATACTTAACGAATCCGACAAGCTACGCAATAGCGCGTGCCTTGGCAGTCAAGAATCCATCGCTTCGCCAACTTGTGCCGGAGCAGATCTTCAATGTGTCGCATTTCTGCCGCCAGAATGTTCCCACCCATCCGTGGGCACAAATTTTCTATAATCGTCTCAAGTCTTTTCCTCCAGCTCTGAAAGATCTTCAGCTAGAGGCAAGGAACCCCACAATTCAAGATCGTGTCACTTAATTGCAGGGGATTCGCTTCCCCCTCAGCAACTCTCTGGCATATGAAGACCTCAACCCGTTGGGGGCTGATATTCTCCTCCTTCAAGAGACAAATTGCAAACCAACTACCGTCTATTCTCGATGGCGCCAGTGGAACTTTGTGTTTCATCACGACTATGGACTAACATCTCATAGCGGTCTTGCCATCGGCATTAGTCATACTCTCAATTCTATTATCACATCACTCTCTGTGCGAAATATTTGTCGAGATCTCTTAGAGCATGCATCCTTTACCATCGCGTCTTCCAGATATCATTTATTCAATATCTATATTCCCAGCACTACAACACATTTATCAATTCTCTTCACGCGTATTCTCAGAGCACTCGATCGTATCCCACCGTCAGACCATGTTCTCGTTGGTGGGGATTTTAACTGTACCCTGGATCCTATTCTGGATAGGTCTTCTACAAATAGAGAGCACCGCCATGCCCTGGCGAACCTGCTCCAGACAGTTGTCACCAACAACGCTCTTCATGATGTACATCGGCATATTCATCCATGGTCGACTAATTACACTTGGCGCTCCTCTCATGCGCAAAATCCTTTCTTAGCCCGCCTTGACAGGTTTTATGCCTCCAGTACTCTACTTCCTGCCGTGACAGAATCGAGTGTGCTTCCCACGGCCTCATCTGACCACTGCGCCATTGCCATCATAGTCCATACTGCAGCATTCAAACCCAGGATAATTCGCCCGTGGACTTCTGATGACGCACTTCTCTCCGACCCGGCATTCTGCTCTTCGGTCCGGTCATTCCTGATTGACAGACGACCGCAGCTTCAATCTGCACTATGCGGATTAAATTCTTGGTTGGAGATCAAGCAACAGCTCGTTCTGCATGTCCGAAACTACTCTTTCCAATTAAAGACACTCCAGAACATGCGCCTAGACTATGTTCGTTCAATGCTATCCATGCTCAGTCTCAGTGATCCTCTCTTCTCCTCCTTTCAAGAAGAGCTTCGATCTCTTCTCACTCCTCTGGCGCAACAAGCTCTCCGCCGACTTCGTTTGCAACACCTGACGCCGGATGCTCACAACTATGAATTCCTGACGTCGGTGGAAAACACCCGACGAGTTTCGTCCATACTTCATCATCTACGCCTTTCTTCTGGAGAGGTATCAGATGAGCCGATTGCGCTTTGTTCCCATGTCCGTCAGTACTTTTCCATGAAGTTCAGTGAACCTCCTCAACCATCCTCTGCAGCAATGGATTCTCTCCTTTTTAATCTACCTCAGGTCCCCCCCCCAATCTCGCTTCTTCTCCACTCCTTTCCCCCACGCCCTCTGAACTAAACACTGCATTCTTTTCTCTGAATTCTAGTGCCGCTCCGGGTCCGGACGGCCTAACCTTTAGCTTTTATAAAACTTTTCTGCCTCTCCTTCTTCCATTTCTCCTATCCGCTTTCTCTGCTGCCTTTACTTACTCTCCTCTCCCGAGGGGATTCACAAATGCATACGTTGTCCTTTTCCCCAAGAAAGGTGATCTCCTTGACTTGGTGAACTAGCGCCCAATTTCCCTACTGAATCTCGACTACAAACTTTATAAAAAGCTTCTTTCACAACGACTAAATCCCATCCTCACTTACATCCTCTCCCCTAACCAGACTTACACAGTTCCCGGCCGTTCCCTATCTCACAACATCCATCTCCTGACTGATCTAATTCACCTTGCGCGCTCCCGCTCTGAACCCCTCGCCCTCCTCTCTTTAGACCAACAGTCCGCCTTTGATAATATCTCCCACACTTATTTCTCCGCCACACTTCTCCGATTTGGATTTCCATCTCCGTTTATTTCTCTCCTCACCTCCCTCTACCAGGACGCCAGTTTCCAGGTCAAGTTGCCCACCTTTCTTACAGCACCAATCCTATTCCGCCGTGGAGTGAGGCAAGGCTGCCCACTCTCCGGTCAACTTTTCGCTATAGCCTTAGAACCTTTTCTCCGCTCCGTTCAGCGCTCCTTTCAAGCCACCCTGCAGCCACTCATCGCCCGCATGAAACACCATGTCACCACTTCCGTGGCGTATGCAGACGACGTTACCTTCTGTATACGCCTGGATTCACAGTTCTCCTTGCTCCAAAGTCTTTTCGCCGATTACGCCTCCTGCTCCGGAGCTGCGATTAATACAACCAAAAGCACAGGCCTGTGGCGCGGTTCATGGGTTGACCGCTTGGATTCCCCATGGGGAGCGCACTGGTCTTCAGCCTCTCAACGTTTCCTTGGCGTACATCTTGGCGTCCCAGGTGAAGCCTCCAGCACAACGTGGAATACCATCCAGCCAAGTCTTCATCGGTCAACTGCGTTTTGGCGCGCAGTTCTGTACTTCATATTTTCAAAGTGCACGTCTTGCGCAAACCTATCTTCTCTCCATGTGCACACATTCCTGGCTTGCTACTAAATCCCCACTTCTTCGTCTCAATGATATCACTCGCTGCTTCACCTCAATTATCTGGACCGGACACCACTGGCTCAGTGCCCCCAAGCTCAGCCTTCCTCCTGACCAAGGTGGCATTGGCCTAATTGATACACGACTGTACTATCAAGCTCTCCGGATTACTTCGTTCCTCCGTCTTCATACTTCACCTATTGCCGACGCAGTTACCGCAAGGAATGTCATCACCTCTTCGAACAACACTAATTTCACTTTCACTTCCTTCATTCTAATGGACCTCCGAACTACCACTCACTCTCGCCTTCCTCCTGCCTTACGGGAGACTCTTACCTTTCTCCGCTCTCTCCCTTTCACTCGTTCCCCACCCGATTCCACCACTGAACTCCTTGCCGAACCCCTGTTATTCTCCTCTCTTCTTCACCCCCTCATCTTTCATGCTTCGCCTATCCTTCTTGGTTCCGAGTTGGAGTTGTAACCGTCAAAGACCTTGTAACCTTAGATCTGTCCTGGCGACCCTACGCCAGCCTCCCCCCAACTGTTCTTCTTTCACCCTCCTCTCGCTCTGTCTATGACTCCCTACTCTCTACCATCATTGCTAAGTTCCCTCATCTCGTAACCCCCACCGGCCTAACCTTTGTTCCTTCCGCCTCACTTCCCCTTCCTTTCTTTATTTCAGTCGACAGATCTACACTTCCACTCTCCTCCCTTTCAACCTCAGTTCTCTATTGCTTACTTTTAAAATCCCACTCTCCTTCTCCCCTTCACATCCCTGATGTCTCCCAATCCTCTCTCACCGCTGTCTGGTCTGCAACCCTTTCTCCTCTTTCAGCTCCTCTTGAAATAAACACTCACTGGCTTTTTCTCCACCGCCGTCTTCCCGTTCCATCCATCCTCCACCGCATGACCATTCTTGACTCACCTCTTTGCCTCTTCTGTGCTCAAGAAGCTGATATCTCTCACGTTTATCTACATTGTGTCATCCTCCTTCCACTACTCCATCTTGCATTTTCCATTGCTCAACGTTCAGCCACAACTGATCTTCCTTTCGATGCCTATAAGACACTCCTCCTGCAAGTCTCTCCGCCAGTCAAGCTTCCACCCGTCTGCTCATATATTTTCATCCTGGTGAAACACGTCATCTACGTATTTCATCAGCGCTGCCGGTATATCTCATCTCCTTATACCATCCACCAAGCTTCTGTGGAACTACTGTGCCACTTTCGGGAGCGTCTCCTTTCAAGACTTCGTCTAGAGAACCTTGTGGCCGTTGCCCAACAAAGAGAACAACATTTCCGTTCCACCTAGTCTCCGGCCGCTTCCTGGTTCGCCGGCATGCCAGCGACGTTGCAACTGACTGTCGGTAATTTATAACCTCGTTGCTCCTAAATCTGTTGAACTTCAGTTCAACGTCCATGCTCACCATTGGTTCTCGGAATCAAACTTCAACATAAAGCATATATCTTCTAACAAATGTGAATATAATACGCACCATACTGTACAAATGTATATAGTCTTACTTGTTTTCTCTTTGATTATCATTTTTTCTACCAGTACTAAGACATCGTAATTCCGTTTGCCTTAGGTTTCACATTGTCTACTTTGTCATCTACAGTTCTCCTTTTGTACAGTGCTTCATTATAATATTCTCGTTCTGTTATTTGTCAGGACTATAATATACTTATGCTTCGAGACGAAATGTTTCGACAATCTCTCTTATTGTTCTTGTGCAAAATGCCTGTACCTCTTACCACGAGGCTCCTTTGTGAATGAACACATCGTGCTGTATATAATGTACATAGAATTTTAGAGTTTGTATATTTTACCGTACAATATATGTATCAGGACGCCCATGTTCGCCTCCTGAACCCAATCTTGTTAATAAAATTGTGTTGAACTGAAGAAGCGTATATGCTCCAACTTTTTCCGTCTGTCCGTCCGCACGATATTTCGCGTAAAAATGGTTCGATTTTGATGAAATTTTAGTATGTGGTAGGTGACCATCTGGGGATGAAAATTATTGAAAATGGACGAAATGGGGTCAAAGGACACGACATAGGAGCGGGATTCATTCCATCGCCCTTATGCGTCATAACTTGCGTAAAAATGATTCGATTTCGATGAAATTTAAGTATTTGGTACGGGACCACCTGGGAACGAACCCTATTGAAAATGGGCGAAATGGGGTCAAAGGTCAGGACATAGGAGCGAGATCCAATCCATCACCCTTATGCGTCATAACTTAAGTGAAAATGCTTCTATTGCGACAAAACTTTAGTATGTTGTTCCGGAGGTATACTGAGCCAATTCTGTATAACATAATCGAAATAGGGTCAAAGGTCAGGACACAGGAGCGAGATTTATTCCACAGCCATTATGCTCATAACTTGAGTAATGATTTCTGGTATGTTGGAAAGCGTATCATAATCAATGCATTGCATGATTTTACTAACTTGTTTACGCTTTCCAACCGTAGGTTGAAGAAAGAAGCGTATATGCTCCAGCTTTGTCCGTCTGTCTGTCTTCACGATAACTCGAGTAAAAATGGTTCGATTTCGATGAAGTTTTAGTATGTGGTAGGGGACCACCTGGGCATGAACTCTATTGAAAATGGGCGAAATGGGGTCAAAGGTTAGGACATAGGAGCGGGATCCATTCCATTGCCCTTATGCGTCATAACTTACGTAAAAATACTTCGATTGCGACAAAACTTTATCATGCTGTTCCAGGGAACTGGTTCTGTTTAACATCACCGAAATAGGGTCAAAGGTCAGGACGCAGGAGCGAGATTTATTCCACAGCCATTATCCTCATAACTTGATTAAAAATGTTTCTATTGCGACAAAACTTTAGTATGTTGTTCCGGAGGTATACTGAACCAATTCTGTTTAATATAATGGAAATGGGGTCAAAGGTCAGGACACAGGAGCGAGATTTATTCCACAGCCATTATCCTCACAACGTGAGTAATAACTTGAGTAATGATTTCTGGTATGTTGGAAAGCGTATCATAATCAATGCACTGCATGATTTTACTAACTTGTTTACGCTTTCCCACCGTAGGTTGAAGAAGCGAATATGCTCCAGCTTTGTCCATCTGTCTGTCCGTCCGCACGACAACTCGCGTAAATATGGTTCGATTTCGATGAAATTTTAGTATGTGGTAGGGGACCACTATGGACGAACCCTATTGAAAATGGGTGAAATGGGGTCAAAGGTCACGACATAGGAGCGGGATTCATTCATTGCCCTTATGCCTCATAACTTGCGTAAACATGGTTCGATTGCCATGAAATTCTAGTATATGGTAGGGGACTACCCAGGTACAAAGCCTATTGAAAATGGGCGATATCGGGTCAAAGGTCAGGACATAGGAGCGGGATCCATTCCATCGCCCTTATGCGTCATAACTTGGGTAAAAATGCTTCAATTTCAAAGAAATTTCAGTATCTGGTAGGGGACCACTTGGGGACGAAATCTATTGAAAATGGATGGGGTCAAAGGTTAGGATATAGGAGTGGGATCCATTCCATTGCCCTTATGCGTCATAACTTACGTAAAAATGATTCGATTGCGACAAAACTTTACCATATTGTTCCTGAGGTATATTGAACGGGTTCTGTTTAACATCACCGAAATGGGGTCAAATGTCAGGACGTAGGAGCGAGATATATTCCACAGCCATTATCCTCATAACTTGACTAAAAAGTGTTTCGATTGCGACAAAACTTTAGTATGTTGTTCCACAGGTATACGGAACCGGTTCTGTTGAATATCATCGAAATGGGGTCAAAGATTAGGGCACAGGAACGAGACTTATTCCACAACAATTATCCTCATAACTTGAGTAATGATTTCTGGTATGTTGGAATGCGTATCATAATCAATGCATTGCACGATTTGACTAACTTGTTATCCTTTCGCGCACTTGCTCGGTGAGTTCAGACGAGCGCTCTGAAATCACGGCGCCGGGTCTTTTGTCATTTTGCAGATCTTCCCACCCATCCTTGAAACGTGCATACCATCGTTATATTTGTGCACGAGATAGGCAATTAGCCACATACACATCAAGCAACAATTCAACTGTCTCAGGTGCAGTTTTGTCGATTTTCAAACAGAACTAGATAAAAATACAGTATCATATCTTGTAGAATTTGTTCCTTAAATGTTAGATGGGGTTTTTTTTCAAATTTGCGTAATAAAAATTAATTTATCCCGTGAACTTTTCTTCATCGGTCAATCAATATTTATGAAAAATTCACAATATTCAACAATGCTTTGAGCTACACGGGGAAAATAAAAATAATGTCATTTTGGAAGTTCTTGCAGCGATATTGGAGGTTGCATTAATCTGAGGGTGTAGACCCATCACGCGTGTATATAGTTTGACATACTACAGTGGTGAAGCACGAGTCAAGACGACAAATCTGCAGCGATACATTCCGATGGTGTAGTTTAGTCGGTTAGAACAAATAGCTCCTGTGCGGGTTCGATCCTCGTCACCGACAAATTTGTGTTTTCACAAGTTGTAAGAAAAATTAAATAGGTGAACTGTTTTGAGTTCGTCAAAATATTTTACGCCGTCTGAAAATCCAAGGTATTAGCTTTTGGAGGGTTCAGTCCGACCCTGGCGAGCGCCCTTTTTAACAGCACGTTTCTTGGTTATGAGAGTACCCTGAAAGGACACCCAGGTGAAAATACGCGAAGCAGCAAGACAGCAGCAAATCGCGGTGTGCAGGAAAACCAGTTGGGGCTAGAGTGGATCGGTACGCACAGGAATGCATTCCGTCAAGTGGTCGGGGACAAAGCTTAAGTGAGTTGATCAAGGTCTAGTCGTGGGAGCCAGGAAGGCCGAATGTTCCATCAGCGCAACGGCGAAACTGTTAGGAATTCTGCGACAAACCGTAGCAGGTGTGTACAAGGAGTACGTGAAATCTGGCAAAACCGCTAACAGTCGGATGAAATGTGGCCGCAAAAGTGCATTGGATGATCGAGGGCGCCGACGATTGGCTCGTATCTTACTGACGAATCAGAAGGCTTGTTTGCAGCAAATCACGTGACAATTTAATGAAGAAGCATCCACAAGCCTATGCTCAAAGACAATCTGTCGACACACGGCACAACTCGGCTGGAGCAGTCGACGACCACATCGTATTCCCGATGTTAACGGCACAGCATCGCATGAATCGGCTGCAGTTTGCGAAGGCCCATCGAAACTGGAGCATGGATGATTGGAAACGTGTCATATGGTCTGAAGAATCCCGTTTCCCATTGTATCGCGCCGATGGCAGGCAGCGTGTGTGGCGTAAACCACACGAAGCTATGGACTCCGCATGTCAAGTTGGGGTACTACAAGCCGGTGGGGGCGGTGTAACTTTTGGGCAGCTTTCACGTTGTCCGACCTGGGTCCCTTGGTACCTCTTGAGTCTTCCGTCACTGGTTCCAGCTATGGGCAGCTCCTGATCGACCATCTCCAACCTTTCATTGCGTGACTCTGTCCGAACCAAGTTCCGATCTTCCAACAGAACAACGCTTCACTCCATCGGTCCCGACTAGCGACTAACTGATTCCAGGAGCTTAGCAGTGAGCTTACAACACTCGCATGGCCCCCTCGGTCACTGGACATCAATCCCATAGATAATTTATGGGACTTATTGGAACGAACTGTTCGTGATCAACCATTCCCACCTACATCTCTGCCTGCTCTTCGCCAAGCACTCTTAGATTGTTGGTCAGCGTTACCTGAGTCTGTGTTTCGGAACCTAATTGTTTCCGTACCATGACGTTTGGATGCTGTCCTGCGTGCAAAAGGGGGTGCCACATGCTATGAGGTGCGTGTGCGTAATAATTTGTCCTTCCGGTGTACAGTGGACGAAGTAACACCACCACTGAACCGCGGAAGAGTGTAAACGGATAAGTCAGTCCGACGAATAGAGCCAATGGGAAGGTACGTGGGTGACGTGGACCCCAACTATCAAGTCGAGGTGTTATAGGCAAGTGGAGGAGATGTAACGTTCGAGGGCATTTTACGCGTTGAGATCATCGTCACCGAACAAAGGCTATGTTAACGCACTCGCCAACCATCTATAACTTACTCATGGCTATCCATTTTTCACAACAGGACGCTTTTTAACAAGCGTGACGTATACTCTAACTTAACCTATTTTTTTAGTTCCTGTCTTCTTTTGTGAATTTTGTTTATTGTAACGAGGCTTTAGGAGATTTTAGAAGTTTTTAGAATTAATTATTTTCAAGAATATTTAGAGGTAAGTCTTTTTCAGTCAGCATGGGAATGTTCGAAGATACTATCTACGAAGGCAAGAGTAATTAGCACGAGTTATAAAAAAGTGTTCCCAGACAATCGTTTTTTGTATTGGAGGGCCTGTTCAGAAAACGTATGACATATACTCTAATTTAACTTTCATTTTTAGTTTCTTTCTCCATGTAAATTTTCAGTTCATTCTCTTTAAGTGTTTCAACCTTAACGTTATATTTTCTCACTCGCAGAATGTATGTTGGCAACGTTCTTGAGGTCAGGGTGTGTGACGTGTGTGTGTGGACATGATAAGAAAGAGCTATACATAATGTTGAAGTAAGCAGCGAAAAAGTGTGGTGTGGTGAGATGTTGTGGCGCGCTATTGAAAAAGTACTGTAGCAAATTGTTATAATTAATATGTTATACGCTGAATCAAAGTTGATATCGGATCCCTATTCTGAATGGCGATGATGAGATCGTTTGTATATACGTTATGTTCCTGAAGTGCAGTGCAAGTTTCACAATAAATTGTTCGTAAGGGCTTTCGCGTTTTCTCTCTTCTGGCCATTAGGTCGTCTGATTTAGCTCAGTGTGTGATTAAGGATTGTCTATGAACTAACTATCCGAGCTTAGCAGTACGAAGTTCCAGTGTGACATCTGATGGTACGAAGGTAAAGTTTAAGTAGTGACTATTAAGCATAAAAGCACTGCAAATGTTAAGTGCTTTTATCGTTTTGTTGGCCTACGCCGCAATTATGTATGATCGGAAAAGCGCATCAAGACGGCTAAATTAGTTTATTGCTGAGGAGACGTCGGAAAAACGCTCTTCCTTTCGAGCTTGGCGTCGAGAGAGATTCGGACGACACAGCAGAGGTCACGCTAGAAAAGCAAAAGAAAACAAAGGTCGCAAGATGATGGTTTTAGAAGGAAAATTTTTTTCGGCTCTCTGGACATGGACAGTGAAACAAAATGAGAAGTTACGTAGAATTAGACTAGGTAGAAAAGAGCGAATAATCAGAAAACAAAATAAGTAGCGAGAGAACTTAGGAATTCAAGTACAAATTTAGTAAGATAATTCTACGACAACTTACACCATAAGTTTAAGCCAATAATAAATTAATTTAAACTACATCTTCCTGAACAATTCCTTTGCTATATATTTTCTACAACGAGCTGCTTAAATATTAAAACTAAACAGGGCTTATAATAAACGAACGCAGCTCTCTCATATTATTCTCCTTAAACGCGTTTAGTCTGAACGCCATAATTTATCTCTCGACGAATTTATGTTTGGCAACAGGTCAGAAGGGAATTACGCAATCGAAAGTTAAAGATAAGAGTTGATGTTTTGACTGCATGATTAGCGCTGTTTTGTCGTACCACTGTTTTTACAGAAACACTTGTTATCACAAGCCCTGTCGCTTGTGTTTGGCAGTTGTACTTATTGATCAGCATCACTTGTTTTACGACCATTATGTTTTGAGCACGATGGTTAGAATTGTTTCGATTTGTTATGAACATTGCATCAAAGCGAAGGGATCATGGCCCTAACTTGCTGCATGTCATCTACGTATGACTTCAACACCTCACGTGGACTTCTATAAATGTGCACAATTTGCTTATTTAGACGTAACCACTGTTCGTTATAGAGTTCTAAGGGTTATCTTTGTGTATTCATTTAGCTGCTGAAGTGCAACACATTGCTGTACATCTTTTTGTACTTTATAAGTTGTACTATATTTGTTAGTGTTACCTCAATTTTGTCCATAAGTGTGAACATGGACTTTGTCTGAGATATTTCAACAAACGGAACTGACGATAAAGGCTTGAAATCAAATTAAAGACGTAACAATGTAAGGATATCATTGTTGAGGAAAGTGTTGTAATAGAAAAAGCAAGAATCATTGTTGCATACCAACAATGAAAGAACGGTTCTATAAAACGAATAGAGAGACCGAGCTTGTAGTCTGTTGTCGACTTGGGTGTGGACTCACTGAATCATTTTCATTTATCTGAAGAACCGCACGCCCAACAGAATCGCATCACCGCGTGATGGTGTATTTGATCATAGTACAAATTCCCTTCTTTACATAGCTGATATGGAATCATTTGAAATCTTGCTGTGTTGTAAAGTATTTTTGCCTGAAGAGAGCAAAACCGATGCGAACCGTGTCATTAAGTTATCAATTACATTTCAAAGATTCGTAATAAGTAAGAAGTACTTCTTTAAGCTCTGTGATTGATACACAGAAAAACAGCTGCAATTAGAGCTAACAGAACGTCGAGCCGAAGGAATTCGGGGCAGTGCTTTCCTTCCTAATTTCGTAATATCATGAAATGTTATTGATGTTAATCGACACGCAGTCTGAAGGTTCTGCGGAAATGATATTAAGAGCCGAGTAGCTTGTCTCATTTCCAACAATGATACGTTGGAAATGAGCTATCCTATTCTTGATATTATTTTTTAGTCGTTTCTGATGTTTATAACAAATTTAATGGCAGAAATAATAATGCATCAGAAAATGTTCGAAGGTTGTTTGCTAAACCCGTACTGAGCGGTATGTGTGCTAGCTACATAATGGCCCGGGCCGAAGCCTAATGGACTGTTTTATAACGAGAAGTCTACCCGGAACTAAACAGCTTAACGTGGCTGCTAACCGCAGGGGTCAATGGCAGACAAAATGAAGCTGTTCACGCTAACCGCAGGAAATCCGAGCCTTGATATATTCTCATTCCAGGTATTGTGTACAAAAAAAACGCAGAATGAAGGGTTCTAGCTGCGGGAACGCGACTGACGCCTCTGTTTTTCCACTGATGATTTTATGCATAATAAGAAAAACGACTCATTCACCTAACTCTCAGTAAAAAAAGGTGTAAGACAACCGTCGTACTAATAGTGCTGCATTTAATGGACAGCTAGTCATAAAAAAATATTACGTCTCCTGACTTAAAAGTATTTTCCATGTGAGAGATTGCCAAAATCATTTAGTATTTTGAGATGGATTCTCATTCTTATAATAGCATGTCACTCACTTAGTTGCTTTATTTCATAAAACAAAACAAAAAAAAGATCACGCCGAATTTTCGGTTGTAAAAAGCACGTCTCTTGAACCTGTCCGACTCGAATAAAAGATTTGCGGTCAATCGAACCTATTACACGTAAAAACAAATATAACACCGAATTTTCGGTTGTAATGAGCGACTTTTGAATCATGCCCGACTCGAATAAAATATTTATGGTCAATCGAGCCTATACACGGAAAAACAAAGATGACACCGAATTTTCGGTTGTAATGAGCGTCTTTTGAATCATGCCCGACTCGAATAAAATATTTATGGTCAATCGAGCCTATTACACGCAAAAACAAAAATAGCACCGAATTTTCGATTGTAATGAACGCGTCTTTTGAACGATGTCCGACTCAAGTAAAATATTTACAGTCAATCACACCTACTACAGGCTAAAACAAAGATAACACCAAATTTTCGGTTGTGATAAGCACTTCTTTTGAATCATGCTCGACTCGAGTAAAATATTTACAGTCAATCGAACCTTTTTACAGGCAAAAACAAAGATGACACCTAATTTTCGGTTGTAATGAGCGTCTTTTGAATCATGCCCGACTCAAATAAAATATTTATGGTCAATCGAGCCTATTACACGCAGAAACAAAAATAGCACCAAATTTTCGATTGTAATGAACACGTCTTTTGAACCATGTCCGACTCAAGTAAAATATTTACAGTCAATCACACCTACTACAGGCTAAAACAAAGATAACACCGAATTTTCGGTTGTGATAAGCACTTCTTTTGAATCATGCTCGACTCGAGTAAAATATTTACAGTCAATCGAACCTTTTTACAGGCAAAACCAAAGATGACACAGAATTTTCGGTTGTAATGAGCGTCTTTTGAATCATGCTCAACTCGAATAAAATATTTATGGTCAATCGAGCCAATACACGCAAAAACAAAGATAACACCAAATTTTCGGTTGTAATGAGCGTCTTTTGAATCATGCCCTACTCGAATAAAATACACTGCTGGACAATTGCTAAGGACGGATCATAAAAGGCTATATAGCGCATAAAAAAGTAAGTGTGGTTGGATGCCAAGTGAAATAAAATAATGTCAGAATGCCAGGACATTACAAGAAAGACAATTTATTGTGCTCTGAAATCCAGAAGGCTTTGGAACGTGTTCAAGGGACAAACAGGCCATTTTGTGCAGAATACGTAAACGTGAAAAAAATGCAATTACCGTCCGCAGGCGTTCCGGCGTAAGATGTCATACGGGATATGACCACCATGGAGGGCGATGCAAGATTCCACACGTCGTGTCATGCTTTGCACAACATTATCAAGCAGCTGTTGGGATAATTTATCCCATTCCTCTGTCAGTGCACGGATGAGGGTGTCCTTGTTTATTGGAGGGCATTGGCGACCAGCAAGACTCCTCCCCAAAGCATCCCACACATTTCCAATGGGATTCAGATCTGGAGAACGTGCTGGCCATACGAGGCGTGGAATATCCTCGCTCTCAAGACACTCCTGGACAGCGACTGTCCGATGACATGTTGCTTTGTCGTCCATGAAAATGAATCTATCACCGACAGCACCACGGAACATGCGAACATGAGGTAGCAGAACATCATTAATGTATCGTTGGCCAGTCATAGTCCCAGTTGGAAGCACATAGAGGGACGTACGGCCATTGATCATGATGCCAGTCCATACCATGACACTACATGTCGGATATCGGTCCCTTTCCTCTATGTTTGCTGGACAATATGCAGTACCACTATCACGCCAGATCAGTTGTCGTCGACAATCAGACGATAGACTGTATCTACTCTCATCTGAGAAGAGGACAGCAGACCAGTCGTTACCAGTCCAATTGCGATGTCGATGTCACCATTGCAAACGGACGGTACGGTGACGTCTGGACAATGGGATGCACACAACAGGACGGCGGGCGTATAGTCCTCCTTCATGCAAACGTCCGGCGACACTTTTTCGGGAGATCCGCTTTCCAGTAGCAGCCATAAACTGATTTGCCACCTCACTAGCTGTGCTGCGCCGGTGTCTTTTTGTTGATAGCACTATGTACCGATCTTCTGCAGGTGTCGTACTGCGAACACGACCTCCCCCATGACGTTTGCTACACTCTCCATTTGTTTGAAATGATTTCGAAAGCCTTGAAACAACACTGTGGCTGACGTCGAACTCCCTGGCAACATCTGTTATTTTTCTCCCTTCTTCAATCTTGCCAATAATACTGCCACGCGTAAAATCATCTAGGTGATGTCGGGAAGACATACTGAAAATTGCAAGTTCGTCAATTGATTCTTTCCTTTTCAACTTTGCGTTTGAACAACAACGGTCAATACGCGTCAAATCCTTTATATCTCTTATCAGCGCTATGATGTCACGAACAAGTTCGGCAATCCAAAATTTGCATACGCACAACACGTCTTACTGTATCCCGCACTTATGCTAATTTCCACATTTTCCTGCCTTCCATTTTATGGTTGCTATCGTTGCTATAATCATCCGTCCTTAGCAATTGTCCGGCAGTGTAGTTATGGTGAATCGAGCCTATTACACGTAAAAACAAAAATAGCGCCGAATTTTCGATAGTAATGAACACGTCTTTTGAACCATGTCTGACTCGAGTAAAATATTTACAGTCAATCACACCTACTACAGACTAAAACAAACACCGAATTTTCGGTTGTAATGAGCGTCTTTTGAATCATGCCCAACTCGAATAAAATATTATGGACAATCGAGCCTATTACACGCAAAAACAAAGATAACACAGAATTTTCGGTTGTAAGGAACGTCTTTTAAATCATGCCCAACTCGAATAAAATATTATGGTCAATCGTGCCTATTACAGGCAAAAGCAAAGATAACACCGAATTTTCGGTTGTAATGAGCGTCTTTTGAATCATGCCCTACTCGAATAAAATAGTTATGGTCAATCGAGCTTATTGCACACAAAAACGAAAATAACACCGAATTTTCGGTTATAATGAGTACGCCTTCTGAATCATGTCCGACTCGAATAAAATATTTACGGTCAATCGAACCTATTACACGCAAAAACAAACAGCCGCCCCGGTGGCGCAGTGGTCTAAGCGATGGCCTCTGATCATTCGTCCGTAAGGGGTTCAGGTTCGAATCCCGGTGAGGCATGGATGTTGTGTTTGTCTTACGGCACTGGCTCTCTCCCTTCCCTCCTTCCCTGGAACCAGTGACCCTAAATTAGGGACGGGCGACTGCTTATAGCCCATTGAGTTGCTCACGGTGGTCGTTAAACCTCCAATCAAAAAAAAAAACACAACAACAAAATTTCGATTGTAATGAGAACGTCTTTTGAACCCTGTCCGATTCGAATAAAATAATCACGGTCAATCGAACCAATTACAGGCAAAACCAAAGATAACACCGAATTTTTGGTTGTAATGAGCACGTCTTTTGAATAATATAACGTACAAGAATCCGGCGCCCCCTCACTCCCGAGTAAATCGCTCTCCCAACTAAGCTGCACGGACGTGTGCTCTCACTGCTACCTGCCTTTATCTTATGTGCGTCCTGCGGTGCAGGCACGTCAGATCTCCCCTCCCATTCTCCCCCAAAAAAGAGGGCCGGGAGCATGGCCCACGGGTCAGCCGCGACCACGCGTCTCTACAGGCAGTCATCCCATGAAGAACGTGCATTTGAGAATTCCCAGATAATTTCGTGTGTGGAACGCAACATCACACTGATTTATTTTTTCGTAGCACTGAAGAAGGTATTCTCATTTTTCCTGTCTCGCCGTGTGAAAAGAACATCCCACCATTGAGAGAAACTTAACAGCCGGGTCATCCTGGAAGTTTGGGCGCCAATATAACGTACAAGTTTGTCAGCGCCGGTCATCGAACCCGGGTTCCCCTCACTCCTGAGTAAGTCGCTCTCCAACTAAGCTACACTAGCATGTGCTCTCACTGCTATCTGCCGTTACCTGACGCGCGTCCTGCGGGGCAGGCACGTCACAATAATTTCCGACACGAATGAAATATTTCAAAATCATTCATAGTCAATAGAACCCGTTAAAAAATTTAAGACATCAAGCGGATTTCTACAATCTATAAAACATTTAGAAATAGAAATACGTAGTTACTTTCTCTCAATAGTGGATAAAAAGTATGTTACGAAAATTAACAAATTATGCACAAAAAGATATCAGAGATAAAGGGATTTGCAAATCAAACAAGTAGAAGAGCAGATATAGAGAAAACATGATATAACTGTACGTACCCTAGCGGATGAATTTTTACAATGGGAAAACAGATAATATACAAAAAGTATTATTCATAGTAAACGCTACGCCGAGGAAACACATACTAAAGATTCTGCAAGTATTACACACTACAGATTCTACAAAGTATTCCACACCTTGTAGAATCTGTTCCTAGGCGTCTGCAAGCCGAGATTGCACAGAAAGGCGGGACAACGCGTTATTAGGTAGGTGGTGTTAATGCAAAAGCTAACTCAGTGTATAAGTACCTCCTTTTGACGTAGGACTACGTCTAACTCAGCGGATAGCATACGGCTACTTACGGCCGATCGCCTGTGACAAAAATAAGTCCCAATTGAAATCATTATAGCGTTAAAAATACGTACCACACCACCAATCGTGTTAGCATATCCGTAAACAGCATGGAGTCCGATTCGCATAGTGCGCAATACATTGTGCGCGCGACGTTCCTCTCACTCCCTGTGCGCAGGGGAGATGATACAATATTTCTGGGTGTGCCGCCGCGTTTGACTAAGTCTATCTCAGCAACCGTGAACGCAACACGACAGTGCGTGGTATCGTTTTAAAGCTCTCGACGAGATCTATTCAAATATACGAAGAACATTTCGCAGTGGTTTGAACTGAACATTTTAAAAATTGTTTTCTTGTGAACGGTGACCGCTTTTGACAATACGCGGTTTATCTGGACAACCGTGAGTGCAAAACGACTGTGCGTGGTATCGTTTCAAAGCTCTCGACGAGATCTATTTAAATATATAAGGAACATATCGGTTTAAGCTAAAAATTTTAAAAATTGCTTTCGTATGAACGGGTTAACATTTTCGACAATGCCGCGGAATTCTTAGAATGAACGCAGCACAAGTGGAGAAAATCAAAACAGAGAGGCAAGAGCAAGTGATGAGGAATGTAAGAAGCCTAAGAAGACAGATCACCACGTTGGGTAATTCGTGTATCAATCTGCTTTGTGTTCGCAATGTATCCAGCATTATTTGTAAAAAATATGTAAGCTGCTTTTCATATCATAGACCTGCGTTAGCTATAACAAATTAAATCAACGCTTTGGAACCATACTCGACTAGCTCACTTCAACACTGATCTACAAGTTCGTAGTCCTACGTTCCAAATTGATGGCTCAATCAGAACTGAGCCTACCTGTATTTTTTTTTTATATATATAATAGACGCGCTAAAAAGAGCAGTTATAAAAACCGTCATTGAAACAACAGATCCAGTAACAGCTAAACAATAACAAACGAACGCAAATGAAAGTGTCTTTACAGGTTGCAGAATATTTCCAACGACTTTCTCGATTCAATGAACGACTTTTTCGCTTACAAAAGAGATTTTTATTTCCATAATGACTTATGACGTAAACATTTTACCTTCAGTTTGAGTTTTTATTCTTATGTAAATTTTGTTACTTCTCAGATTTTTTCTTCCGAAGGGTCATCACTTCACCGAATTTTGGCAACACTGAGAGTGCATCAAAGAGTAAATGCAAAAACCTATGTCGAAAGCAGAAAGAGCATGGTGATTGCGGTGAGGGAGATAATACAATCATGGGAGGCTGCCGAAAGATTTACGTTGGAATATTGACTTGATACTACGAAAGTGTAAAGCTTATATGTGATTTCTACTGCATGTTATTGATGTTATTACAAAGCTTAATAATAATAATAATAATAATAATAATAGAAAGGCGCTAGAGAAAACGCTGTCTGCACCAGAAAACGAAATTTAATAGTGGGTAAGCTGAGAAATCTCTAAAAAATGTGAAACTTGTGAAAACCTAAAAAACGCAAACAAAATTACTAGACTTACCTAACAATTTTGACCTAGCCAGTTTTTCAAGGGATTAAAAGACAAAACAAATGTCAAATGATCATGACTCCCTTCCCCCGAAAATACCGAGGAAGAGTGACACCTGGTATGGGGTACAAGGTGCTAACACATTGAAAGGCAGCAAAAGGGTGAATTTATTTGCTGCGAGAATATGTGAAACACAAAAAAAGGCAGTAAACGGGCGTACGTCTACGTTTGCTACGAGATAGTAGGTTCTTTATTTTTTTGGAAGCAGCATCTATTTCATCCTCATTGGATGATGATGAAGGAGAAGATCTTCTTCTCTTTGGTAGGCTCCTTCTTGAGGCTCTAGAAACAGAGGGCTTGCCAGTAGGTGCTGGTTCTGTGACTTCTGGGAGCTCTTGAAAAATTGAGCTCCTAGACAACTTTCACAAGTTTCTGTACTACAATGGGACACCCAATGAGTTAAGACATTTGTGGAGTTTTAGTAGATAAATATACCATAAAAAAACTTCGTAACAGTCCGGCTAGCCGGATGGCGCATGCTGAAGGCCCCAGTGCAAGGTACACTCAGTGCCTTGAGAGATCTAAGGCACTCATTCGTGACAACAGAAGGAAGCCTTTTAAAATAAACTTAAATAATTTATCTTCACTTGATATTTAAAACTTCCAGACTCCGAAGCATACCATCGATTTCCGTAGCGACTACGGAGAATCCCTAGCAGTTGCAGCAGTGTCTGGGTGTTTTCCGAAAGAATGCACGTGACGAAGTCTATCCAATCACGCCTGTTGCTCACACCATCACGTGACGGCCGAGTGCATGTCACCTGGGAAAGGTTGACTCAAACTGGCTTCCAGTAGACGAAAAAAAATCGCGAATTTTGAAAAAATAACGGGAAATACCGCCCGCTAAACAAGCAATGCAAGACATCAAAAATGCCTGAAGTACAATTTCTAGGAGTCGAAATGAAACGTTGACTTTTTTTTAGAAAGCTGAGGAGAAGTGAGAAAAAAGGCACCTTTAAGAAATTCTCCTTAAGTTCCAGGAGGTACACACACACCCTGTGGTTTTTTTTTTAGCCTTTTGGCGGCTGTAAAACCCCTGAAACAAAAAAACACCTAAGCCGCAGGGATGGCAAGAGTGCACTCACTGCTGATTCGCGCATCACTCAATCCTGATTTTAGTTTAAAATATGAGCTCGGATTTTTCCTAACAAACAATGCTGACTGTAGTATGATTGTTACGTAAGTAACAAAGCAGGAGTATATTTCCGATTCGAACATTCCCTCAGTCTTCTCGAGTAGCTAGGGCTAGTAGCCAGGGAAATTCAGGGGGTAGGAGATAAGGTTGCCACTTTTCGGAACCACCCATAAACCAAAACTACAAAAAATTAGCATTAGTTAGACAGGAACAGCCAGGTCCTTGTATTTGTCTTCTCCGGTTTCCTTTTGAGAGCCACAAGATGCCCAGAGGTAATCTAATTTCTTTTAATTGCTTAGCTTGTTTACGAACCTGAAAGTCGGAGGCTAAACGAGAAACGACTTGAAAATTTTACGGGTAGAATAAGAGTTTAAGAATAGAATGAGGATATTCAAAATATGTTCAGAAAAGAATTAAATAGAAACAGAATTCACCTAGAAGCTACTCGGGATGCATGTCACAGAAGTTGAGAAAATCTCTCTAAAACACGTAATTTTAATTCTCTAATGTCGTATTATTAAATTTTGTAATGACGGAAGTGTTGTAGCATAGGCGATAGATTTACCTTGGTGGTTGGTCTTAATGTGTTCAGAGAGAGATTCAGGTTCTAGCATAAGTACCTGAGTCGAGCAGATGAAATATCCTTCTTTGTTGGGTGTTTAAGAGTTTAAAGATCCCTGTGAGAATTTGAGGTTATGTGGAATTGCCCATTTCTAATTTAGAGCCACTTGTTTCACGAAACGGAAACAATGGACTTTCATCAAGAGTCATTAAACTACGAAAAAATAGCTGAGTAGGGAGCGAAACCGTTTTAAGGAACAGATAAATGCCTCGATGTGACCACTTAACTCCTTTGTTTCGAAAGAAGCAGGTATCCGCGAGCGCTAAAACGATCCGTCAGCAGGTTGAAAAGTTAGTTAAAGAACCTATGTGTTAACAAGATTCGAATCCAAGCCTTCTAAGAAGTTCGGTCAGTGGGTTCGAATTCTCGGTAAGACAGATGAGGATTTGTTTGTTATGGTCCTAGAATAGGAACGGTCGACTGCATCATTAGGTTCCTTAAATTCTGAAACAAAAAGGAAAATAAACTGGCATCGATACTATAAATTAACAGGCCAGTTCATGGACAGCTGGTCCAACAGAAATAGAGTATAAATAAAAAAATTCGAGTAGTAACTAACCAAATGTTATGATATGGACAAAGACGTTAGACGAGCATAGATAGGTAAATGTAATGCTAGCGGTTCAGGAACTACGGAGACCAACTGAACGTCCAGCGCCCTCTATGAATGTAGGGAGAGTTTGCAATGAATAGATTCCTATTGTATGCAAGAGTGTTTGATTCAATTCATAATGCACTGCTGAAATTACGCAGAAAGAATGTCCGCGTACGATCTGAGAGCTTTCTAGATCAAATTACAGTTAGCAAGTTCTCATATCCGAGAAAAAAAGAAACAGAACTAGTAAGCAGGAAAATACCAGGCTATATCATGGCCTGCTATATACAAAGAGTAGAGAAATAAAAGAAAAAGGAAACTACTAAATAGAAAAATTTAACGCCACATACACTAAAATCTTAAAGATATATCAAAATCTTAAAGATTTAGTAGAACTTAAATACCCGCCAAACACGTCAACACACTAGTTACCCTACAATGCCGGCTTTCAATGAATGCCGGAAGTAGCATGATTGTTGCCACTCTATTCTTCTCTAATGTCTTTGGATATGGATATGTGGAGTTACCGATAAGTGATCTTAGAAAAAAATCTTCCAAAATCACTCTGGTATCGCAAATAGAAAAAAAATTGCGGAAAAAGCGTATCACTTACTTCATTATGTTTATAATAAAGTTTTCTTACGTGCATGTACATCCTACTCTCGATGTAGGCGAGTTTCATTTGTGCGAATTCGAATATGCGTGAATTATCTCTAACGCCCTTTATTTTTGCTCAACCAAATTCAAATGCATGAGAGTTAAGAATCGGGGAAAACAGACATGTGGTATTTCTTAGCGTGCATGTGCCACCATTGGCCATTTTGTTTTTATTGCGAGGAAAGCGTCTGCAGTTTATTGTTCTCACGATTCGGTAACGGTATCAGCTTCTTATTGGCCTCTTAGCTAGCTAGACATTTCAGTTACGGTACAGTGACTGAAGCCGATAGTGTTGCACTCCACCTCACGTTCTGCCAGAGTACTCGCAGCCGCCGTCAATAATAATAAAAGTGACTGGTAAGGCTTTGTTTCCTACCGTACTTCTCAGCACGGCTTGCGTTTGTGAACGTGGATTGTTGATAGGAAGAAACGTCAATAATTTAGTAAACTCATCCAGCGTTATATTAGCTGCGATGAAGTAAAGGGACAGACAGACGACAGCACTTATGGTGTCCCTGAAGCGATCTAGTAGTCTCTTTTAGCTTACAACTGCAGGCACAGTTAGCTCTTCGGAGATGGATAACATCGTATCTGACTCGGATTGCGACAAACGTCACGTGATTGTTTTCCAAAATTCGTTAAAATGTTTTGGTTTCTGAGGTACTTGCAAAAATAACAACTCATTTGTTGCAAACCTTTAGTTTTTATCACTTTTATTTTTGCTATCATAAATATTAGCACACGCGCACCGCGCACACACACACACACACGTACACACAAATGTGTGTAGATGCAATTGCAAGCGATCCTAGAAAACCTAACCCGTTATTTCCTATTGTTTCTTAAAATAAAAGCTATCCTAGAAACCTAACCATCGATCAAGCTATCCTAAAAACCTAAGCCGTTATTTCCTATTGTTTCTTAAGCTCTTCCTGCACGAATTTAATGAGCCATCCAGGTGGCGCAGTGGTCTAAGCGCTGGATTCTGACCATTCGCCCGAGATGAGTCAAGGTTCGAATCCCGGTGAGGCGTGGTTTTTATGTTTTTATTACGGCACTGGCTCTCTTCCTTTCCTGAAACCAGTGGCCCTAAATTAGGGACTGGAGACTGTTTATAGCCCATCGAGCTGCTCACAGTGGTCAAAACAGAATTTAATGTGCGCGAAGTTTCTGAAAAACGGACGTCTTTGCACATATGCGCCATAAAGGAAGTTACCCCAGACGAGTGAGTTCTGATACAGATGTAGATACTACAGACTCCCATTATTCCCAAAGCGGCGGAAGTTTTGCGTTTTTTTTTTTTTTTTTTTTGTTGTTGTTTTTTTTTAATGTAAAATTTATATCTTGCAATAAAAGGATATCAAAGTGCGACAATTAAGTAATGAGACTGATTTTTTTAATCTCAGTAAAACATATGGGTCAGGAAGGCATGTTTTTTTATGTCATTTATCAGCTGTGCGGTGGCAACAGCGTTCACGTGAGAATTGCGCAGATAATTATTTACGTTGTGCATGACGTCATTCGGTGCAAGAACGTTGTCTCTGCTCTGTCAAGGCGTAGAGAGCATAAAACTGCATCTATGACAATTGAACTGTTGCGTGATGGTAATGGGACTAATTTCGTATCAGGTTCACAAATATTCCGATGGTACGCACCTTTCATGGATGATTTGGAAAATAACGAAAAGCCCTGACGCACGCCCGATTTCAGTGCGTACGTCTGAACTCATTAAGAAAGTTCGCGAATGGATAAAAAGTGATCGTTATGTGACCTTGAGGATGCTGAAATGTCAGATCGGTGCTAATAAAGAGACGATTGGTCAAATTTTAATGCAAGATTTATGGGGTGTTTATGTTCGCTTTGTTCCGCATGATTTATCAAAGAACAAGAAACATGCCAGAGTGGAATACGCAAAAGGCATCCTAAAGACTGCAGAAACTATGCAGAACTTTCTTCATACCATTGCGGCACAGGACGAGGCGGGGTGTTTTCGTTATGATGCTGAAACGAAGCGGTAGAGTGCTCAGTGGAAGTCACCACAGTCACGTAAAGGAAATATCACGTTGCAGAAGTCCAAAATCAAGGCAATGCTTGTGTGCGTTTAGGACAGCAAGGAAATCAAGGAAAAGGTACAACTAGAAGGCTCAACTGTGACTAGCAATCCTAACACGCAGAAAAGGTACAACTCTCAATTTACAAGGAAAAGGTACAATTCTCAATTTACAAGAAAAAGGTACAACTCTCAATTTACGAAGAAAAAGGCACAACTCTCAATTTACAAGGAAAAGGTACAACTCTCAATTTACAAGAAAAAGGTACAACTCTCAATTTACAAAGAAAAGGTACAACTCTCAATTTACAAGGGAAAGGTACAACTCTCAATTTACAAGAAAAAGGTACAACTCTCAATTTACAAGGAAAAGGTACAACTCTCAACTTACAAGGAAAAGATGCAACTAACTGTCACTGGCAATTGTGGCGTGATTGCCCAGCAGGACGCTCATGAGATAAAGGCAGATAGCAGTGAGACATTTTGTTCGCGTAGCTCAGTTCAGAGAGCGACTTACTCCAGAGTGAGGGGACCGAATTCGATGTCCGGACCGGACAAACTTGTATGTTACATTGGCGCCCAATCGTGGAAAATGGATCCACTGGCCATTGGGTTCTTCGAAAAATGTGTGACGTTTGTTCCATACATTGTTTGGAATTAATGAAAAATTCCTACTTCGCTTCAAAGAAAAGATATAAAGAGGGAGATGATGTAACGTGCTACAGAGGTGGAAACATGTCAAGACGACAAATCTGCAGCGAGACATTCTGTCCGCGTAGCTCAGTTGGGAGAGCGACTTACTCCGGAGTGAGGGGACACGGACAAACGTTTGTTTTTACACAATGTTCACACATCCATCTTGGAACGATTGTGGAGGAGGATTGTTCGAGTCAGGCCTGAGTACAAGGACGGGAAATGGTTCCTTCTTCACGATAACGCACCCGCACACAGAGGAGACAGTGTACGGCAATTTCTGGCACGAAAACAAGTGTGTGTACTCAACTATCCCCTCTATTCTCCAGATTTGTCACCGTGTGACTACTTTCTACTCCCTAAATTAACGCTGCCTTTAAAAGGAAAAGTTTTTCAAGACACTGAAGACAAACAAAGAACTGTGATATCAGATCTTCACTCCATACCAAAAGATGACCTCTGCAAGTCCTTCCTTTCGTTGGCTGATCGTGCCACTTCTTGTATTAACACATGAGGAATGTACTTCGAATAAATATGAAGACATACAAAGAACTGTGACATCAGCTCTTCACTCTATACCAAAAGATGACCTCTGCAAGTCCTTCCTTTCGTTGGCTGATCGTGCCACTTCTTGTATTAACACATGAGGATTGTACTTCGAATAAATATGAAGACATACAAAGAACTGTGACATCAGCTCTTCACTCCATACCAAAAGATGACCTCTAAAAGTCCTTCCTTTCGTTGGCTGATCGTGCCACTTCTTGTATTAACACATGAGGATTGTACTTCGAATAAATATGAAGACATACAAAGAACTGTGACATCAGCTCTTCACTCCATACCAAAAGATGACCTCTAAAAGTCCTTCCTTTCGTTGGCTGATCGTGCCACTTCTTGTATTAACGCAGGAGACATATACTTCGAACAAATATCAAGACATACAAAGAACTGTGACATCAGCTCTTCACTCTATACCAAAAGATGACCTCTAAAAGTCCTTCCCTTCGTTGGCTGATCGTGCCACTTCTTGTATTAACACAGGAGGAATGTATTTCGAATAAATATGAAGCCATACAAAGAACTGTGACATCAGCTCTTCACTCTATACCAAAAGATGGCCTCTAAAAGTCCTTCCTTTCGTTGGCTGATCGTGCCACTTCTTGTATTAACACAGGAGGAATGTATTTCGAATAAATATGAAGTCATACAAAGAACTGTGACATCAGCTCTTCACTCTATATCAAAAGATGACCTCTAAAAGTCCTTCCTTTCGTTGGCTGATCGTGCCACTTCTTGTATTAACACAGGAGGAATGTACTTCGAATAAATATCAAGACGTACAAAGAACTGTGACATCAGCTCTTCACTCTATATCAAAAGATGACCTCTAAAAGTCCTTCCTTTCGTTGGCTGATCGTGCCACTTCTTGTATTAACACAGGAGGAATGTACTTCGAATAAATATCAAGACGTACAAGGAACTGTGACATCAGCTCTTCACTCTATACCAAAAGATGACCTCTAAAAGTCCCTCCTTTCGTTGGCTGATCGTGCCACTTCTTGTATTAACACAGGAAGAATGTATTTCGAATAAATATGAAGCCATACAAAGAACTGTGACATCAGCTCTTCACTCTATACCAAAAGATGACCTCTAAAAGTCCTTCCTTTCGTTGGCTGATCGTGCCACTTCTTGTATTAACACAGGAAGAATGTATTTCGAATAAATATGAAGCCATACAAAGAACTGTGACATCAGCTCTTCACTCTATACCAAAAGATGACCTCTAAAAGTCCTTCCTTTCTTTGGCTGATCGTGCCACTTCTTGTATTTTTTTTTTTTTTTTTTTTTTTTTTTGATTGGAGGTTTAACGACCACCGTGAGCAACTCAATGGGCTATAAGCAGTCGCCCGTCCCTAATTTAGGGTCACTGGTTCCAGGGAAGGGAGAGAGCCAGTGCCGTAAGACAAACACAACATCCATGCCTCACCGGGATTCGAACCCGGACCCCGTACGGACGAATGATCAGAGGCCAGCGCCTTAGACCACTGCGCCACCGGGGCGGCCTTCTTGTATTAACACAGGAAGAATGTATTTCGAATAAATGTGAAGCCATACAAAGAACTGTGACATCAGCTCTTCACTCTATACCAAAAGATGACCTCTAAAAGTCCTTCCTTTCGTTGGCTGATCGTGTCACTTCTTGTATTAACACAGGAGAAATGTACTTCGAATAAATATCAAGACGTACAAAGAACTGTGACATCAGCTCTTCACTCTATAGCAAAAGATGATCTCTGCAAGTCCTTCCTTTCGCTGGCTGATCGTGCCGCTTCTTGTATTAACGCAGGAAGAATGTACTTCGAATAAAATATATTCACGTAAGTTTTCCTGTGTGCTTTCCCATTTGTTAAAAAAAAATCAGTGTCACTGCTTAATTGCTGCACTGTGTAGATTACATGAGACTGACGAAGGAACAAAAAAGCTGAACTTTTTAATCGGGCAAAAAAAATCCAAACATGCAACAAGAAACTGTGAATATAAAGCAGCACGAGCAAGATGGAATTGTTCACTGTATTCACAATATAAAATTACTGAATTCAAAACAAAATAAAGTGATTTTGAAAGACACTTCTTTAAACACGCCTCTCTCTCTTTCTCTCTCTCTCTCTCTCTGTGTTTTTTGTTTTGTTTTGTTTTGTTTTTTTGTTTTTTTTGTACTTGCTAGAACATCAGCTCAATTTTCCTCTTGTGTTGCTTTCTTCTCAGCGAGTTCCATGGCCATATTTGTCTTTTGTTGACTCTGCACAGCAGTCTATGCTTAGTTTTTCTTTCTGTTGATATAATTCCCTTCCTATTTCTTCACCACTTTTCTTCCTCGTTTCCATTTATTCCCTCAGATGGCAATTTATCCATCATGCTGAAAGAACAGTCAGCCTGAGGACCACGAACGCATGATATTAAAGCTTTCGCTACTTTAGAGAAATGGTGTGACTTTCAGAATATGAATACTTTTGAACAACCATGCATCAATTGTAACAAATTTTCAAACTCCATCACTTCCGTTTTTGGAAAATTTCCTCTCTCTTATCAAGTTTAAGTGCAGACATTTATAGGGGAAAGTAACACTTAACAACAAGACAGGGTAGTGAGAACATCGCGGAAAGAAAAAAATGCGATTTCGGGAGCAATCTTCGCTGCGACCGACTTCCGTTTTCGGCAACTTCTTCCTCCATTTTTAGGTTGAAATGCAGTATTTATAAAACAAAAGGATATTTAAAAACAATACTGGGCAGAAGGAACATCACGAGGAAAAAAAAAAAAAAAAGATTACAAGAGAAATCTTCTATGCGTCTAACTTCCGCTTTTGAAAGTTTCGTAAGACGGAATTCCGTCGTCAAACGAAAAACGAATCCCTCTCCCGCACCCCACATTACCCCCCCCCCCAAAATTTCTTTTCAGTTGTGCACTGATCTCGAGAATGCCCAAAATGATAACGAAAATGGCGGAATTCTTCGAATCCACGGAAGTATCTTTGCCGGAAGACTTCCTGGGAAAACTTCGCACCGTCTTAACTTCCGTTTTTGGAAATCGATGCCCACAGTTTCATGTTGAAATACAAACATTTATACAATAAACTGACATTTAATAACAATATTGGGAACAGGCAACATCGTGAGAAAAAAGAAATTACGATTACGGGAAAAATCGTCACTCCGTTTAACTTCAGTTTCTTAAAGTTTTGAAAGGCGAAATACCACCCTCAGATGGGAAATGACACCTCCCTCCCCCTCCCCCCCCTCCATTTCTCTTCAGTTCTGCATCGACCTCGAGCATGACCCAAATGATGACAAAAAAAGAGGAATTCCGCGTATTCGCGGAATAATCTCATGTATGTGTGTAGACTATTTTAGTTTAGAAAATTCCAGTAAATATCTCTTTTCTCTAAACCACTGGATGCGTAGTTTTGAGGTTTACGTGTTTTAATAACTTCAAAATGTTCCTAGATGATGTCTCCCCAGACAGAAGAGAAAATATCGAAAACCTTGCGCACATCAGAAAACCTCGTATTTCTATTCGCTCTGTCCAAAACTAATAAACAAAAAAATGAAGAATTTTTAGAAAACAGAAACACTTCAATAAAATGCATACAAGCACTTATATCACTTGATGGAAAAGTTTTGCACTAAATAAACCGAAAATTTTATAGTATTTCTTTTTGTCTACGCTTTTCAAACAAGGATTTTTTCATTACGTCTCTTAGGAACACATTAACGGCTTTTATACGACGACGTTGATATCGACCAAAATTATAAATGAAATGGCAGTTTCTAAAGCCGCACGACGTTGTATGCGCTGGTAAATCTGGGAAGTTTTGTAGCAATAGAATTTCTTTTTAAAATTCCTTCTCAGTCGAAATTTTTAGTATATCTAAATCGCCATTTTTGAATCTGCTTTAAAACTCCGAAATAAAGGCGAATGATCGATAGTAAAACGAGTAGAATAATCTCCATAAACATAAATCGATTCAAAAGCTTTTAAAAACGAAAAAAAAAATAAAGCAGTAAAGAAAGAAAGAGAAAGGGAACTTCACTTAGCATTATCGATTAATCGGATGCAATCGAATACCCATTATGTGAGTACTTTAGGACTTTTTCTAATTTTTTTTTTCTTTCTGCATGTATTCAAAAGAAAATCAGCTTCAGTGGAGTACATTACCTTTCAAAAGAAATTCCTATTGAGCGCTAAGTATGTTGGTTATTTCATCGATAATTTACTAATCGGTTATTGTTCACCATCGTGATTAATCGGTGAACAAGAAAGCTTTATGTGATATGCCCGAACTCGCGTTATGTTGACATGCTTCCACATGCTCTTCCTTTTTTTATTTAAATCCCCTTTAAAAATAATAAAACGCTCTCCTGAGAATAGATTATAAATAAGAGCTTACCATAAAGGAGAACCATACAACGTTTCCTACATTCGTAATTCTGCAATCAAATATTAAGATTGCAGAATTTGGAATGTAGGAAATGTTTTATGGCATTTATGAGAGCAGATTTCATTCATAAATCTGGTCTAAATCCACGTCGCCTTAATTATTGATACATGTGAAATTCGCAAATTTGTCGGTGACGAAGTTCGATTTTGCGCCTCCTTGCTCCGGAACCAGTTCTTCTAACCGACTAAACGACACCGACGGAACGTATCGTTGCAGATTTGCCGTCTTGACACGTGCTTTACCTCTGTAGAACGTCACACACAAGATCACAAAATCGACATCCTTTTTTTTTTTTTTTTGGGGGGGGGTTGAAGGTTTAACGACCATCGTGAGCAACTCGATGGCCCGTCCTTAATTTAAGGCCATTAGTAACAGGGAAGGGAGAGAACCAGTGCAGTAAGACAAACACAACATCCCTAACTCACCCCGATTCGAACCCGGATCCTTCTCGGACGAATGGTCATAAGTCAGCGCTTAGACCACTGGACCACCAAAGCGGCAAACTGATATTGATGCCCCAGCAAAAGCATGAAATCAACAGAAAATCTTTATCACCCAAATATTGTTCAACGCACCAAAAATTCAATAAAATTTCCAGAATTGAAGCTTTAATGAAAAACTGAATGTACAATCACTCCACCTTCTTCTTCATAGAAAAGCACAGTTCGTCAGCATATGTTGCCGCCGAATGGAACTGTGACCTCCATTATGAAACTCAGTTTGGAACAGACCGGAATAGGTGGCCAGCACAATGCTGTGGAAAGGGTACAAGTCGCAGGGGCACAGCTGCGATATTTCCGGGAACCCATTCACGCATTCGCGTTGCAGTCAGGAAAAACTGCGAACTGGATGGCCAGCAACGGGATTACAACCCACAACAGCCCCTTACCATACATACACGAAGATGAAAAATAAACAACTCCACCACACCGGTGTTCAATCACGCTCTCTAGCGGGATAATTCTAAATTTAAAAACTGAAAAATATGAGGCATGATTTAGTTTATTTTCCATGAAAAGAATGTTTATAGTTCATCAGCAAAAATTAATACCGTGACACTTGAACAGGCTTGCGCCATACAGAGAAAAGAATCAGATTTCATAAAAAAAGTGAAAAACCTTTGTGATTCAGAAATCTATACGTTATGCGAGTACGTATTATATATTTAAGAATCGCGCCTTATTTGTTATAAATAAATATCAAATGAACCTTATTTAATGAAACAAAATGTTACTTTCGATAATTTTAAGAAGAATCGATCGATTTGCCGACAGAATTGGTTGATTCTTCTTCGACATCATGTTTTTTTCTTGGAGGCGAAAACGTCCCTCCGATGTCCTAAATTGTCTACGTCCAGGAACGTTAGCCATGGGCCAGTAGAAGCTGTAAAGATAAGGCGCTAGGTCAGGATACACGCTGGGCGAGAAAGCAGCTCAAATGCCAGTTTTCCTTTGTTCCAAATTGCAGTGTGTGGTTTGGCACTGTCTTGCCAAATAGCTGTATGCGGTTTGGTACTGTCCTGCTATCTGCTTGCTCTTGTCTTTTTGCTGTAGTTACACCTTCCTGCTTCCATCTCTTCGCGACATTACTTGCAGTCGATTCTGGTATGTTTAGTTTAGCTGCAATGCTCCGTATGGAAAAGTCACTCAAATGAGATCCCTCTCATCCTTCGTCCGAAAGGGGTCCGGGTTCGAATCCCGTGAGGCATGGAAGCAGTGTTTGTCTTACGGTGCTGGCTCACTTACTTTCCTGGAACCAGTGACCCTAAATTAGGGGCGGGCGACTGCTTATAGCCCATTCAGTTGCTCACGGTGGTCGTTAAACCTCCAATCGAAAAAAAAATGGCATCGTATATGTCCACGCGGCATATCCGCTTCAAAATTACTGATAGTACTACAGAACATCTCAGCTTCATATACGTGCCTCCCCACTCACAGCGCAGCTTTGTAGTGTCCGAATGCTTTTCATAATATTCATTAGACTGTCTTATCGCCGCTTATGGAGACTCAAGTTAGCGATTTTGAACGTCTCGAACCATTTAAACCAAGCTTGAGCAGCATGAAACAAGTTAGTGAAATCATGCAGTGCATTGATTATGATACGCTTTCCAACATACCAGATACCATTACTGAAGTTATTACTCATGTTATGAGGATAATGGCTGTAGAATAAATCTTGCTCTTGTGTCCTGACCTTTGACCCCATTTCGATGATATTAAACAGAACCGGTAAAGTACACTTCCGGAACAACATGATAAAGTTTTGTCTCAATCGAAGCATTTTTACGTAAGTTATAACGCATAAGGGCGATGGAATGGATCCCGATCCTATGTCCTGACCTTTGACCCCATTTCGCCCATTTTAATAGGGTTCGTTCCCCAGGTGATCATCTACCACATACTAAAATTTCATCGAAATCGAACCACTCTTACGCAAGTTATGACGCATAACGGTAATGGAATGCATCCCGCATCTATGTCCTGACTTTTTGACCAAACTTCACCCATTTTCAATAGGGTTCGTCCCCGGGTGGTGCCCTACCACATACTAATATTTCATTGAAATCGAACCGTATTTACGAAAGTTATGACGCATAAGGGCAATGGAATGGATCCCGTTCCTATGTCGCGACCTTTCACCCCATTAACCCTATTTTCAATAGGGTTCGACCCCAGGTGATCCCCTAACACATATTAAAATTTCATCGAAATTGAACCATTTTTACGCGAGTTATCGTGCTGACAGACGGACGGACGGACAAAGCTGGAACATATACGTTTCTTCAACCTACGGTTGGAAAGCGTAAAAAAGACAGCTCTCTAGCCATTGATGTCCAATATCTCTCTCGCGGGCTCAGAAGTTTTGACCCTTTCTTTTTCAGTAAAGCCGAATTGCACAAATTTCAATCTTTACTCACCCACTGGAAACATTTCGAACGTTGTAAGCCAAGGCTCAAAGACTTCTACTAAACATGGACTCGCTCAGTACAGCTTAAACTTTTCCTTTGACATACGTGAAGATCCTATACGGTGATGTGTCGACTTACAAACTTCGTGTAACAAAAGAACGTGCAGATTTATGAATCACAGTAGTATTTGAAAAACGTTTGTCGCTCATGGGTGCATCCTACGTGAGAAAGGTTTCAATTTCTGGAAGAGGGGAAATCAGGTGCATATTCGGATCGACAAAAAGACAACATAAGAACGACTTTCAATATACACACACAAGTCAAACGGTGAACAAAAAAAATTGTGATTTATAGTTCATAAAATGCGCTGAAGTAATATTTTTCAGACTGTTGCGACATGTTATGCGAAAATTCTTTAGTACTGAAGAGAAGGAATGAACTTCCGAACCAAGGAGTTTCTTGTCATTCAAGATTGCCTGGATTTAAAAAACGTCGTTTTTAGTTGGTTGTTGACCCACCAAAGTCCTGTTTGCGTGTAAGCTATGCCAAAACCTTAAAAGAAGATAGGTTCGACTTGTTTATAATGTGGGGTTCCTATCCCAGAACTACTCTCTCAAATGTGACTTCCGAAACTCGGCGGGTGTTTTGGGATAGCAGCACTAGTGTAAGCTATGCCAAAACCTTAAGAGAAGATAGGTTCGACTTGTTTATAATGTGGGGTTCCTATCCCAGAACTACTCTGTCAAATGTGACTTCCGAAACTCGGCGGGTGTTTTGGGATAGCAGCACTAGTGTAAGCTATGCCAAAACCTTAAGAGAAGATAGGTTCGACTTGTTTATAATGTGGGGTTCCTATCCCAGAACTACTCTGTCAAATGTGACTTCCGAAACTCAGCGGGTGTTTTAGGATAGCAGCACTAGTGTAAGCTATGCCAAAACCTTAAGAGAAGATAGGTTCGACTTGTTCATAATGTGGGGTTCCTATCCCAGAACTACTCTGTCAAATGTGACTTCCGAAACTCGGCGGGTGTTTTGGGATAGCAGCACTAGAAGCAACTATTCTCTATGAGTGCTGACCACTGAGCCACCAGCAGCCCAGATGTTTTCTTCTAGAACATATACAACATTTTTTGTTCTGATCCGATTAAGTGAATTCAGTCGAGCAAAAGAAAGTGTGTTGCCCATCTCCGTGGTTGCTTCGATGATATTCGAAATACGTGCCAGCGATAAGATCCTGCTCCTGAACATTGAGTCCCTGAGGAACGCTTCTCTCCTGATGCACGCTTTGCCTCTCAAAGACAGCTTATATTATCTGTTCTTTATCTTCTGTACATCAATAACCTCCCTTTTCTTATAGTTAATCCGATTCACAATGTTGCTGATGCATCTTACGCTGCAGAATTGTCACGTGGCGCTAACTTACATCAATGACTAGGCTAGAGTTTTGTTTCGTCCATGAATCGCAAATCTGAGCCCTTTATTGTTGGAGTGATGACAACCTTCTAGAGTTGAACCACTGACTATAAAGCTACTGCTGTTACCAGTGGCGCACCAACGGTGGGGGTCCAACGTGTCCGGACCCCCACCCCTCTAAAAAATAATAGCAATAACCCAAAGATATCGTTCTATTACAAAAATAATGCATAGTTAATTCATGCATAAATTTTGAAGATGACAATCTGATTTTTTGGTGTAAATATGACAAGGATGGTAAGTCAGATAATATCCGAAATCTTGTAAATTTCGTCGTCCTGGAGCGGAAATCGAGTCCGCGTCTCGCAGATTGCGTCCGGGTATGTTAACCACTACACCAATATGACCATATGACCATCCTTTGCATATTTACACCAAAAAACGGATTGTCATCTTCAAAATTTGTATTATATGATGTAATACCGTATTCCATTCATGATTTATCTGCTCCTCCGGGCAATCACAGGGATAGGATTCTTGACCTCCGGCTTCGCTGAACATGAATACCGGTTGCTTCGACTAGCGAATCCTGTGATGGTTATATTCAAATTAATCGGAATGTTGAGACTTGGTCGTTCTGGGTGGTGTAGGATGATACTAATCCAAGCGTTTGCCTCTGAAATTTGGAATACCAATGGTGTGGAGGGAACCTAAAAACCACCATGATGACGGTTATTTTTGTCTTGTCAACATCAAGGGCATCAATCAAAACTATCGAAGCAATTGGACATATCGTGACCTCGATTCAGCAAGACGACCGCTTCCACACTCGAATGAGATACCCATTCCATCTTTCATCCGCCTACCAGAGCTGTCAGAGGGTGAGGAATCAAGCATGTCTGATCACATACAAGATATCAGCAGTGGGGAAAGTGACAGTGATTTCGTAGGAACTTCATCAAGTGCTCAACCTTTTAGCCAACATGAACTGAGTGACCTCATCAGGGATCTCAACCTCTCATAGGAGTCTTCAGAATTGTTGGCCTCCAGGTTGCATGAAAAGAATTTACTTCAATCTGGAACCAACATTTCATTTTACCGTAGCAGAGAAAAGGATTTGCTGCCCCTTTTTCTCCAAGGACAACAACCAAGTGTTCTGCAAAGATGTCAGTGACCTTCTCAGGAAAATGGGTCTATCATCATACATGTCAAATGAATGGCGCCTTTTCATTGATAGTTCTCAGCGGAGTTTAAAATGCGTTCTTTTACATAACGGCAACAGATATGACTCAATTCCAATTGGTCATTCAGCCAATATGACAGAGACGTAAGAGACAATCTCTCTAGTCTTGGAAAGCCTAAAGTATCAAGAACATCAATGGATGATTTGTGTAGACCTAAAGATGGTGAACTTTCTCCTTGGTCAGCAACATGTCTACACAAAATATCCATGCTTTATGTGTCTTTGGGACAGCAGAGCCAAACACGACCACTGGATAAGAAAAGTGTGGCTTCTCAGAAAAGATATGTTAGTTGGAGAACAAAATGTCATTAAGGAACCTTGTAACGTACCAGGAGATGTGACGTACCTGCCAGAAGGACGCACACGACATAAAGGCAGATAGGAATCAGAATAAAACGTCCGCGTAGCTCAATTGGTAGAGTGACTTATTCCGGAATGAGGGGATCCGGGTTCGAGCCCCGGCGTGGATAGAAATGACGGAGAAATTTACTTTGTTATAATGGCGCCCGAACTATCCGGATGACCCGACCGTTCAAAATCTCGCAATGGTGTGATGTTATTTCCACACCGCGAGATAGGAAAAATAAGAGAATCCTTTCTCCAGCACTTCGAAAAAAAAAAATAAGGGGGAGATGATGTAACGTACCAGGAGATGTGACGTACCTGTCAGAAGGACGCACACGACATAAAGGCAGATAGGAATCAGAATAAAACGTCCGCGTAGCTCAATTGGTAGAGTGACTTATTCCGGAATGAGGGGATCCGGGTTCGAGCCCCGGCGGGGATAGAAATGACGGAGAAATTTACTTCGTTATAATGGCGCCCGAACTATCCGGATCACCCGACCGTTCAAAATCTTGCAATGGTGTGATGTTATTTCCACACCGCGAGATAGGAAAAATAAGAGAATCCCTTCTCCAGCACTTCGAAAAAAAAAATAAAATAAAAAAATAAGGGAGAGATGATTTAACGTACCAGGAGATGTGACGTACCTGCCAGAAGGACGCACACGACATAAAGGCAGATAGGAATCAGAATAAAACGTCCGCGTAGCTCAATTGGTAGAGTGACTTATTACGGAATGAGCGGATCCGGGTTCGAGCCCCGGCGTGGATAGAAATGACGGAGAAGTTTACTTTGTTATAACCGTTGGTAAGCAGAGGCAAAATCATCCTGCCACCTCTAGGCCTAATGAAACAATTTGTAAAGGCGTTGAACACAGAAGGTTTGTGCTTCGGCTATTTATCACATACATTCCCTGGACTGAGCACGGAAAAACTGAAAGCAGGGATTTTCGATAGTCTCCAGATAAGGCAGCTTATAAACGATTCATGTTACATAGATTCAATGGACAACATTGAGTCTTGTGCCTGGACTTCGTTTGTTCTTGTTGTCAAAAACTTTCTTGGCAAACATAAGGCAGACAACTACTCTAAATTAGTTGAGCACATGCTCTCCACTTTTAATAAGCTCGGCTGTAATATGAGTATCAAGGAACATTACCTACACAGCCACCTAGATCCCTTTCCAGAAAACCTTGGTGACTTAAGCGAAGGGAAAGGTGAAAAATTTCACCAGGACATAAAAACTATGGAAGGGATACTAATCCAAACGTTTGCCAGGACTAATCACATGATACGGTAATAGCACTTAACGCATAGGAATTAGAACTAATAAAGAACTTTTTATCCGCGCGTGGAAACAATGTTTGGTGATGTAGTGAGACGTACTTACGACTTATTTTTCCAACGGGAACCTTCATGCAGTAGTGGATTGAGAATGCTGTCAAACTATTTGTAAAAAAAGTATTTAGCATAAGGAGTAAATAACTGAATTCTTAAACTTCTGCGTGGATGAAAAAGTACTTTTAATTTTCTATTTCGAAGTCACGTATTAATATTGTGACGACCCCCCCTCGCATAATTAATTGGAGAGAGGCGTGGCTAATTAACGGTAATTGAAACTTGATTGGGGGTTTTAATTAACAGAGAGTTATAATTTAAACACTTGCGAAGGGCGGTATGCAAAGAAAAGATTTTCTAGCACTTTGAATTCAAGTGGCGAGTTGCAGGTGTTTACCACGAGAACAAAGAGCCCATAAACGGAGATGGGACAGGTCAGAGTTTAAAAGCTTTTTCCCATAGCTCAAAAGTTGTTTAAACGGCAAGCGCTTTTGAAGCTTTTGTCTGTGACGCGCGCGAAACAATGGGAAAGCTTTTGGACTTGAAGAGCGTTTACTAATAAATATGTCGCGATTTCAAGTGGTAGAATTCACCGCTTACTACCTCTTAGAGACGGGAGATTGTTGTTGAGAGGAGGAGAATCCGTTTGATAGCCGAGAGAACAAGGAAAATGGGATTTTCCTCGCGCTAGAAATTGTTGTCGTCTGCTGCCGCTCTAGCAATTCTGAGCATAAAAAGGAAAGCCAGCTAAAAACATAAGCTGAGGAATAACCAACCAGATTTGCCTGGAAACTTTCATCACCAGTCGGACCTCCGATATCAGCCGGAGAAGAAGCCATTTCAGGTGAAATGCAGAGAGAGACAAAATAATCACGGAATCTCCTCACTCATCCAGAGAGAGGGGGGAAGAAACGCCTGACACAGGAACGAAGCAGCCCCCTGCAGAGAGTGAGAGTGAAGCAAATCGCCACCTTTTCTTGTTCCACGGAGGAAAGACGTTTGTGCGTTTGAATGCGTGCATGGAGTCCGTAAGCAACGCCCCCTCCTCCAAGAGAAAGAGAGAAAGCTACCCGTAGTGCCAACAGATTAGTGAATGTGAGTGAGTGTTTTTGTTTGTCGGTGTCAACAGTACTTGGGATACTAGAAACTACGTAAGTACTTTTGATAACTGTTTTCTTTGCGGCCCATTGTGAACGAACAGACTTTTCGTTAAAGACATATTTTCTGAAACACCGAAAGGGCCAAAGCTGGTCGGAAATTATAGCTTTTGCTATTACATGAAGTATCCTGTGTAAATTATGCCTGTACCATTAAATCCCTGTTTTAATTGTTATACTGTGCCTCCATTGGTTTATTGGTGTACTGTGTAGGTTAATTGGCTAACGAGGTATATTTGCGGATCCAGTGATCGAATTGCAGTCCGGAAACATTTGGCATCCTGATATCTGAAGCCGAAAAGTCGTAATAATATGTTTCCTAATCTTTCAGCGTTTAATCTATCATTTAAGGGAGGTAATCGTAGAGTACAGTCTTTGATCCCTTTACAACACCTAGGCTTGTGCCACATAAGAGTTATAGTTTTTCTAGTGGGAAAGCGAATCTTAGTTTGAGCTTCTTCATTCAAATAAACTTGTAATTTTTTTTTTTTCTTTCCAGCCACCAAGAACAATAAAGACGAGAAGTGGAAGATTCACGATTTCTACGAATCGGCATCAAGCGCAAGGAGGATAACACGATCTCAGACAGCATTCAGGAGACTTCCGGTAAGTTATGATTCATTTTGCACCTTAAAAAAGAGAAAATTAAAAAAAAAAAAGCACTGTGTGGCGACGCTTCCCCGCACAGAAAAGCTGAACACCTGTGTAGTAAAGATGCATCTACAGGCCAGGCTGCTTGTGACACAGTACTGTTCATTCCGTTTACTAATTCATTGTCGGATAAGCTATCCATGGACACATCTGAAAATCATTTCGCTCTCTTCTTATGAATCACATGCTGCCCCAGTGACGCGATGGTCCAAGCGCTGGCTTCTGACCACTCGTCCGAAATGGGTCCTGGTTCGAATCTCGTGAGGCATAGATGTTGTGTTTGTCTGAACAGCACAGGCTCTCTCCCTTTCTTGTAACCAGTAGCCTTATAGCCATTGAGGGGTGACTGCTTATAGCCCATTGAGTTTCTCACAACGAGCGTTAAGCCCCCGAAGAAAAACAAATATACACTATATTGACAAAAGTCACAGGATACCTACAGGAGAAACACAACATAACGTTTATTGGCATATATTAGTACGGTGTCGGTCCACCTTTGGCCTTAATGCATGCACCGACCCTTCGAGACATGCTTTCGACAAGGTTTAGGAACACAGCGAGAGGTATGCGCTTCCATTTAGTACATAATGCTATCTCTAACTGTTGCTTAGTAGGAAGTCTTGGTTCCAAACTTCTTATGCGGTGCTCTAATTCATCCCATAGATGCTCTATGGGATTAAGATCATGGCTCTGTGTTGGCAAGTCCACACGCGATACGGAATTATCGTCAACGTCAAACCACGCCGTAACAGTTCTTGCTTTATGGCTCGGTGCATTATCATGCTGGTACCAACAAGGATCGGTTCCATAGTATTATTACCACAGAGTTCATAAAGCATAATTGTCCAGAATATCGAGGTAGACGTGCTGGGTTAACAGGTTTGTCCACGATAACCAACGGGCCGGGACCATACCACAAAAAGTACCCCCACACGAGTGCATTACCAGCTCCAAATTTAACCATAGGAACAGTACACTGTGGTAAATAGCGTTCCCCCTGCTGCCGCCATACCCACACACGGCCATCAGATTGATAGGTCGTGTATCTCGATTTATCAGTCCATTGAACCCGTTTTCATTGATCTACGGTCCGCGATAAAAGTTCTTTACACCATGCTAAACGATGAGTAGCATTCCGAGTGGAGATGAAAGGCTTATCAGCAGCCGCACAACCACTGTAACCTATGGAATGTTCTCTGTGAATGGTACGTGTACATAACGAGGTTTCAGCATTGTTACTAACCTGTACACTAAGGTCTTGTGCAGTACTCCGTCGATTAGCTGTAACGACTTTCCTGAGGCTTGGACGTCCTCTATCACTGATTTTCTTTGGTCTGCCGGTATGTTTTGATACTTCAGCCACGCCATGTGTTTTCCATTTATTCACTACATCCAAAACACTTGACTTCGGTATGTTTAAACGTCTCTCGGTTTCTCTTACGGACAAGCCACTAATACAACACCCAACAATCTTTCCTTTCTCAAAGTCAGTTCTCTCCCGCTGCGACATTTTCACTCAACTTCACAGTGCGATATGATCGAGGTCAACTGCAGGCTTGTTTTTTATACTGTTTGCAGCTGTACCACGCATCTTAACAACGCAGCGGATCCTTTCATTTGCTTTTGAAGCCTCCATAAATACACTATGTTGATAAAAGTCACCGACTTTTATCAATATAGTGTATTTATGGATGTGTGCATGCATGATGCCAAAATAGATAATACTGGTTGATGTCTTGGTATACCCGTGTGTGCAGATTTCTGTACGCTGATGGCACCGTCCTGTTGGAAGAGAGCAAAGGTGAGTTGCAGAGTATGTTGTCCCGGATGTACGAAGTTTGCTTGAAATTTAAACTGAGTATAAATAAGGGAAAAACCAAAGTCATGGTTTTTGAGAGATGAACTGGTATTACGGAATGTAACATAAGTCTAAATGGCACAGTGATTGACCAGGTGAATGAGTTTGTGTATTTAGGAAGCATGTTTGACAGAGAGAACAAATTGGATGATGAAATTAGTAGGCAAGTGAATTCTTCGTTGAAAGTCATGGCTGCTTTGAGAGGTTTTTACAGGAATGATGGGTTCTCAAGAGAGTCCCGCATGGCTGCGTATGAAAGTGTAATTGTTCCTACTCTGATGTATGGCAGCGAAACCTATGTACTACAGAAGAAGCATAGGAGTCGTTTGTGTGCTGGAGAAATGCTTTACGGGGGTTTTGTGGCAAGACACGTTCTGATTGTGTGAGGAATGAAGATGTGTTGCAGTTGTGTGATGTGAAGCAAACTGTTGTTAGCAAGGTGGAGACTAATATGCTTCGGTGGTTTGGCCATGTTGAAAGAATGAGTGATGAGTTGTTTACTAAGAAAACCTTTGTAGCCCAAGTGGCAGGAAGGAAAGGCAGAGGAAGGCCAAGGAAGACATGGGTGGAACAGATTCATGAGTGTCTTTATGAGAAAAAGATTATGAATATGAAGTATAGAAGATCTTGTGTACGGCGTGTGGTGGATGTCGGTGAAGCCCAAGTTGTATGTCAAGATCGCTGTAAATGGAGAAATTTGATACGGCAACAGTAAGTAAAAATTATCTGGTAGTTTGTATTTCTTTCTGGAGCTAACCTCCGAATCTCAGAGAACAGCTTAGTGATATGTATGTAGGAATTGTGGGAAGGTCTGAAAATTCAGAATTTTCCTGGAGTAAAAAAAATCAATGAAATTCAGGTTTCTTTCCGTCCTTTCACAGAAAAGGTTGTATCAGAAATATGCTTCGTTAATTCATATAAGGAATCACGGAAAGTGGCTCGTGAATTTCAGAAATTGTTTTTAGAGAATACAGGACGAAATTGCAACACGCAGGAGAATCTTGGTCTGCCGCTACAGCAGAAAGTTCCTAATCAGTCAGCGACAAATAACATGGTGGCACAAAATATTCTGCGGGTGATCAATAGGCAAAATAATTACTAGATGCGAAAAACAATAATAATTTTCACCGCTATAGATTTTAAAAAAAGAAAGAAAAAGAAGGAACTGACTACCTTATATTTCTTCTACCTAAAGAAAAAACAATGTCCAGCCTAGGTACTAAAGCAGTGGCAATGATAACTACGATCAAAATTACTTTGTCCTCTGTATTTAGAATTTTGTCTCCATTTTCAAGCTATAAAAAGATTTATGGAATAAAATTAAATTTAACGACACAGGACACAGGGTACATCGCTAGAAAAAAATTATTATCACAGGAGAAATCTTCGCTCCCTCCGACTTCCATTTTCGGAAAATGTTTGCACAATTTTCGATCTTAAGGTGGATGTCAAGTAATTTTGCTTCCTATACTTCCAATGGAAAAACTTTTGTACACATTTCCTTCACAATTAATGTGTTCCCAAGGATGAAAATTTGAACATCGATTAAAATAACTTCATATTATAACTTGGAATACTTAATATTTTCTAAAACATAACCATAATTACATTAAAAATCAATAACTTTCGCTTTGGTGGTGTTGAAACCAGAAAAAAGATAGGGCGACATGTACTTTGATGATGTCAATAGACAAAGAAATGTTGGATTGCATAAGTATGGTTATGTTTTAGAAAATATTAAGTATTCCAAGTTATAAAATGAAGCTATTTTGATCAATGTTCAAATTTTGATCCTTGGGAACGCATTAATTGTGAAAAAATTGTGTAAGTGTTTCCATTGGAAGTACAGGAAGCAAAATTACTTGACGTCCACCTTAAGTACAAACATTTATGTAATTAAATTATATTTAAGCAAAAATACAGCATAGGGATAACACAGCGAGGAAAAAAGATTACAGGACTTATTTTCACTGCCTTTAAGCTTCCGCTGTTGAAAACTTTTGCCTCCATTCTGCGATTACGGGAGAAATTTTCGCTACGTCCAACTTTTCGAAGAACGTTCCTCCATTTTCAATCTTCAATGCATCAACAACCAAGGTACAAATGCCCGTAGGAGCTAGCCACCAGATGGCAGCAGATTGCAATCGTTTTGTATTTTTACTACCAGCGCATCTACATTCATCCGATAAACCCTATCAGGGCAGGGCGATCAGGGACTAAGTCCATCCGAGGCCGACTTCAGAGGGAACCATTCACGCATTCGCGTCCCCACACCCGGGGAGTCTGCGGACAGCCCCGGAGAACCCACAGACTAGATGGCCGGCAGGACCGGGCTCGAAGACCCGTCAGAAACGTCCGCATCACACACTAAGTACAGTGCGTTAGTCAACTGCGCTATTCCAGCTACAATACAAACAAACATTTATGTGTTATAAAATGATGTTTGACAACCATACGGGACAGAGGAAGCATCGCGAGAGGGGAAAAAAATCACGATGACAGGAGAAATCTTCACTCAGTCTAACTTCCGTTTTCGGAAAGTGGAAAGACCGAATTCCGTGCGAAGATGGACAACTTGCATCCGTGATCGAGAGTCTACAAGAAAGGCTTTAATAGGGCTCTAGGGATATTCGTTTTCATCTGCAGCACCAAAATAAATCTGCGACATACGTCGCCCGTCACCGCGATTCTGATATGGAGTGATGTGCTAGCAGAAGATAGAAAAGCAGTACGAAGGAAACATTGGCACCCATATTGGGAGGGGGGACAAGAGTGACATTTTCCCTCACCTGGAAAGCTGACTGCACCATATCAGTGCTTGGGAGGAACTATAAAGATTTTCGCAATAACACAAATTCTGAATACTAATTTTTGTGTTGAACTTCTGGATACAATGTGTGAGAATGCAGTGAAAATAGGAAAAATGAAAATTTGCAGTAGAAAAAGTGGAAATTTACACTTAAAGGTAGCAATATTGAATTTTCGCATTGAAAGTTATAGAACAGCGTACATACCTACAGTATGGAAAAGCATGAAAAGCAAAGGAATGAAAACCATAGTACCATCCATTGCAGCGGCCATTCACTACTTAATAAAATCTCACGAATGTTTTTCAAGCACTCTGTCTTGAAGATATGTTTTCCCTTTTTATAACCGATTGGGTGATCGTTGGGGTTTCGTAGGGCATGAGATCCAAATGGCAAAAAGGCGTAAGGTAACAACAGAGTAATTTCCATTTCATTTATCCATCCCTTTTATGTAATGTTTGGGTTTCTTTAAATTTACCTGTATGTGCTGTGTTTGTGGCAAAAACCAGTTAGATAGCAAGATGGCACAGAGGAAATTTGCGTATGGTGTTTGCGTACATAATATGTAGTAAAAATTTTTGTTTGCCCCCACCTGAAAATTAAGCCCTGGGTGCCTATGGGAGGGAGTACATCAAATATCTGCAAAATATTCTCTCAACCACCTATTTATTTCAAGCGTTTGGTGTATCGCGTCAGCACTGTTACAAAAAATTCTACTTAAAAATTAGAACTTGAACCTACTCGTTTTTTTTTTAAGTACAATCGTATCGTAAACGATTTCATGACATGCTGAAATATAAGTAATCATACGTACTTACAAATAACTGCGTCAATAAATATAAATATAATCTCGTATTACTTCCTTTTAGATAATATAGATTTCAAGAGAAATTCTTTAATAAATGTGTAAAGTGACAAACATAAATAATTAGTACAACAAAGCCACTGATCACAAGTAATTTAATTATGCATAAAGTATCTTTGGGTACGTTTTTACATAATCTATATTTGTGTCAATCTCATAAATAATATATTGTCACTGCATCACTATATTTGTCATAAAATTGTGCGGTCCATTTGCTCAGCATGTGACAACGAGTATATCTATTATCCCAGATGTGCCGTCGAATAATATACTTCCAGTTGATTCTATGAATAAATGAGTATATATAGAGTACACGTACTCCAAATTTGAAGTCCAGAGCCGCGGGTGGCCTAGTGGTCAGCGTTCGTGACTGTCATGGAGATAACCTCAGGTTCGATCCCAGGCAGGTACGAACGCTCGATCCACTAAATACTTGCCGTGCGTCGGATGGGCACGTTAAGCCGTCGGACCCCAGGTACTGGCCCCCCGGTAATAAATAAGGGCGTCTTCCTCCCCCTTTCTACTTCGCTTCCGTGTCACTTTCCTATCGGGCACTCTAGCCCAAATCTCCTAGCTTCGTATTTCAAAGGGTTGTTTAAGACCTGGGGTCAGACACTCCCTTCCTAAAATCCTCTACAATCAATCAATGACCCACACAAAGAGCCGCGGGTGGCCTAGTGGTCAACGTTCGTGACTGCCACGGAGAAGACCTCGGGTTCGATCCCAGCCAGGTACGAACGCTCGAACCACTAAAATATCCGCCATTCGTCAGATGGGCACGTTAAGCCGTCGGACCCCGGGTACTGGTCCCCCGGTTATAAATAAGGGCGTCTTCCTTCCCCTTTCTTCCTTGCTTCCGTGTCACTTTCCTATCGGGCACTCTAGCCCAAGTCTTCTAGCTTCCTGTTTCTAAGGGTTGTTTAAGACCTGGGGTCAGACACTCCCTTCCTAAAATCCTCTATATATGATATGATCTATATGACCCACACCTGATGAAGAGTCCGATGCGGATTCGAAAGTTCTTGTGTAATTTTAACTTTCATGCAAGTGATTTTAACTATGGTGCTTTTACATTAAAGTGTTTTTACCTTGTAATATCGTGTTGAGACGGCAGTAGTTCACCCAATCTGGAATTTTTTAATTCCATATTATTAACTATGTTTTATGGTAGTTTTCCTAATTTAAATTCTTTGGAACCAATAGACATTTTTCGTAAAACCAAAATTACTGCACTTTATTGCGTGTAACACAAATGTTCACATGGTAATAATTAAAATGAATGCCCAATACCAATAGAAAATACTATCACATAAAACAGTTATGCCAAACCAAAGTTAATCATATCAAGTAAATTTTATTCTTTTAGAGGAATAAGGCCAGCCCCTTTGAAATGTTTCACGATCACACACACACACAAAACACATAACTGCCTTGTGAAAACTTAGGGATGAAAGATTAAAATTCTTTGGAACCTACTGTCATACTCTCCATATAAACTTGTCTAATGACTAATTTTGATTTATACGTAGTTCAAAAAGTAACGAGACTGATTTTATATGGGGCAGAAGTGTAATGCAATAAACATACTTATCCTTGCATACTTTCGAAGTATTCTCCCTCTACCTGAATCCACCGGTCCCACCTTTCTGTCCACTTCCGGAAAGAGTGCTCGAAGACCTTCCTCAACACGTGGTTCAGGATACCCATTACAACATTGTTCAGTTCGGTATTTGAAGCAAATCGACGCCCACGAAGTTATTTTTTCACTTCCGGGAATATGTGGTAGTCACACGGTGCCAGATCCGGTGAATACGAAAGATGTGTCACCATTTGGATACCTAGATCTTGTGTATCCTGCTGGGTAAGCACAGCACGATGTGCATGTGCATTATCTTGATACAAAATCCAACCAATTTGTGGATATTCTGGGCGTTTGAGGGAATTTGTTTTCCTTAGAGGACCCTCCAGAATAACGGGCACAGGTGAATTGTGTATACATTGGTATACACAATTTCCTTTTTATCAAAAATACCAGGTGCTTAACCTTTCCTGCACTTGCTTGAATGTTTGCTTTCTTGGATAGGGGACTCTGTGGGTGTTTCCATTGGGTGTTCTGTTGTTTTGTTTCTGAATCGAAATGGTGAAAACATGTTTCATCATATGTGGCGATTAGATCCAAAACGTATGGCACACGTCGTAGTCGGCACTTCCATTGGTGACAAGTGATAACACGATTTGCCTTGTGTTCATCCGTGAGCAAGTCGGGAACCCACTTTGGGTACCCAAACACTTTTCAGTACTCCAACCGGTTTCTGACAATGTCATCAACGAAATGTACATCACATTAGCAACCTTCTTAATGGTCATTTGGCAGTCATCGCGGAGGAGTGCCGCAATGGTATTGATATTAACCTCCGTAGTCGATGTCGAAGTCCTACCGAAGCGTGGCGCATCTTCCAGACACTTTTCACCATTCACAAATTTCTTGTGCCACTCCAAAACTCTTGCACGGGACAAAGCGTATTCCTTACAGGATGTTTTAATCATTTCTGTGCGTTTCTGTGGTGGGATTATGGAAACGCACACAAAATTTTATAGCTGCTCTTAATTACAGTTTTAAATCTATACTAGGTTGCAAAAACACATCTGAACTTTACGCCGTCTACTACAAGAATGAACTGGCGGAGCGCTGTAACGACGCGTCGTCACATGACTGCCCTTGCAGGTGTTCCGACACAGGCAGCTTCATTTTTCTGCGTGGGTTTGTTTTGGTGCTATGACGTCAGTCTCGTTACTTTTTGAACGATCTACCGTGTTTCTCCGAAAATTAGACCGGGTCCTATATTAATATTTTCGCTCCAAAAGACGCTAATTAAGGCTTATTTTCAGGGGATGTCTTATTTTTTCATGTACTACCAACTTTCTTTCTTTCTTTTTATCTACATTAATTCATGTACAAAAATCTACATTTATTCAAATACAATCATGTCATCTTCTGGTACATCGTCATAACTCTCCGAACCCCGAATTCCGGCCTGAATTTCTTGCGATTCCATTTCCTGGAGAAACAGCCCCAATCTCTCATGTCCATCAATAAAGCTCTCCTTAAATGAGCACTTCTTGTCCATGTAGCCTGCTCGTAGTGCATTGGAAACACAGCTGTCAGATATTTTTATCCCATGGATTCTTCACCCAAGTCACTACCTCTTGCAGGCTAGGCTTCACAAAGTTTCCACGCTAATTTCTCTCCATTCTATTTTCAATGTAATCATTGATTTCCATGCGCAAATGATCCTTGAATGACTTGTTTAGTGCGATATCAAGAGTCTGGAGATAGACAGTCATTCCTGCGGGAATCATCATTTGATCTATTCTTCTCTCTGCAAAAGAAGTTCGTGTCTTTAGCGCGGTGAGTGCTGGCTGAATCCCAGACTAGCAGACCTCATTGGCCATCTCGCAAAACAAGTGGCAGCATTAAATCGACCCATTTCCTTGTAACTGCTTGAGTGCACCAGGCTTTTTCGGTTTCAAGAACATAAATGCCTGAAACACGTTCAATCTTATCTTTCTTGTCCTTAGTGATGATTAGAGGTGGGGCTTTCTTTCCATCCAGACGAACTGTCAAAACACAGGTAACACGTGCACTTTCGTAACCAGTGGAGGGAATGTAGATTGACGAGGCACTCCTCTGATCAATTGTCGTTTGAGATCCTTAGCCCATAACCACTGCAGTTTCATTCATAGCAATCATGTTGGAAAGTTGGTATTTAGAAAAGTCGATGCCATCAACAAAGGACTTGAATGCAAGTGCACGTTTAATAACTTCTATATCTTCCAGCTTGAACAGTGTTGTCGATCTTCTTATTCATATCGCTGAAGGAAGACATCCAGCCAGTGTTGTGATGCTTTGAATTCTTCTGGGGATATTTCTAACTGTGGTGCCATTGCAAGGGCAAATGCTTGAATATGAGCCCTGCGCACAACCAAAGCCTTTGCTATCCTGTCAGCAATCCATTCACAGATGATGTCATCCAGCTCAGGAAATAATGGTTGCCGACCTGATCCACACTTGCGCTTCTTAGCATTTTTTTTTCTTGATTGGAGGTTTAACGACCACCGTGAGCAACTCAATGGGCTATAAGCAGTCGCCCGTCCCTAATTTAGGGCCACTGGTTCCAGGGTTCCAGGGAAGGGAGAGAGCCAGTGCCGAAAGACAAACACAACATCCATGCCTCACCGGGATTCGAACTCGGACCCCTTTGGGACGAATGATCAGAGGCCATCGCTTAGATTACTGCGCCAATCTTAGCATTTCCCTCGTCCACCTGTTGTTGACTGAGGTTATCGTACTCTGCTCGCCATTTTCGGACCATTCGGAGATCCAACTTCTTCTCTTTGCAGAAAGCCGTAAGATTCTTTGCCCCGGGAGTCCTCCACGATTCCTTTCTTGTAATCGACGGAATAGCTCTTTCTTTTTGCACTCATCTTGTCGGGGGTTCAAATATTATTCCCTGTAAATATACCATTAAATCAAGTGTTAATTGAAGACTGTGTTAATTGTTAATCGAAACAGGAGTGGCAAGAAAAATGATGACAGTTAAGAATGTACGTTCGGCCCGAAAATATTAATTCTCTGATTTTTAACGAACCCCTTTCTTTCGTAATCCATTGAAGGCGGTTAGAACGCTTCTTACTTTCTCTTTGAGTTCGCGTGTGTGCCACCCCCACCCCCCTCCTCCATTTCTAAAAACACACACCGCCTGTTGATGAATATCTTTTCCGCCAAAGATAGCGTTCACCGGTAGTTTCCCCACGTCGGATTCCCCTTTCTGAACTGGATGTTACAACTGCCGAACAAAAGACGGCTTCTTTTCAACTCCCGCTAGCTCTCTGAACCGAAATGAATGCATGCGACATAATTAAAAAACCATATCCTCGTCTGAGTTCGAAGTCAATCGGCTTTCTTTCTTACTCTGGATATTCAAGGCAAATTAAACTCAGTTTTTTTTTTTAACAGTGATTGGCTGGCTGACTACGGTACTACGTATCGTAACTGGGGCTTATTTTCGGGGTAGGGCTTATATTACGAGCATCCGGAAAAATCATGCTAGAGCTTATTTTCCGATTAGGTCTTACTTTCGAGGGAAAACGGTACGCACGAAAATACAGAGCATAAGTAAGCAAATAAATAAATAATAATTCAGAATTGCGATACAAAAAGTAAAACTACTTACTTACTCTTTAATATAAAAACACACTGAACATAATGCCACAACTTTTTCTATGTTTTGCACATAACAAAACTTTTTCTCTTGACTCTCTTAAAAGAAAATTATACACGTCTCTGTTTTTTCTTCCACGCGAACATCGTTTAGTTCATTATATTCTGAAGAATGTGAAGTTATGTGAAAACAAATGTAACGCATAACACCTTATCGTCATTGGTATAAAAAAATTTTCAAAATGGTAGTCCTTTCATATTATCTTGTTAATATACTGTACATGTATAAGAACTATTGCTATGATTGTGAAAAAGGGGCACTAAGAGTCCTCTGGAATAGCTGATGCTTTCCCGCCATCTAGTTTTTATAAACTAAAACCGTGAAAGAAAAATTGCTTTTCTTTCTTACTTCATTCAAATCTGCTGTTAAAAATTCATGGCTATTTCTTTAAGCAACTTAATACGAAGTTTCCAGAAAAGATTTAGTAAAATCTTTCTGCTGAGGCTGGAATCCCTCGTTGCGGTACCAACAGTACAACCCCTGTGTTGTACACATACAATTTGTGTTAAATATTTCGCATCTTTTTTCCCTCATGACAGACCACAAGCTCGAACCTGGATCTCTTTAGCGACAAGACAAAGCACAAGATTCCTGGTCAACCACATCTGATGCTCACTATAAAGGGTCGATATGGAAATTTCCCAACCACCGTCATAACAAGATCTTGTGCAAAAAATCTAAAACACAGCACAGAGTTAGAGATGATGATTGACCCATACAAGAGCTACACGCCAGAGAATAATCAGAAATCCGGAAAAAAGTCGTGAGCTACTCGTGGGCTGTTCAATGTATCTTTTGTGATGTTTCAAGTGCTGTCTCATCGAAAATCAGAAAAAAAATCAATGTCTCATAGGCTTTCTCGTTGAGAATTTGCCTACCAAGTTATCTGTTTATCAAACGGAGAGAAAAAGGAAGGGAAAAAATGCAATAAGTATCCGTCTCCTACCCATAAAAAACATGTCCACGTACAGCCTCAGTCCTGACTGTTTTTGAAAATAAAAAAAAATGGAAACCTTATTTTGTGTCATGTGATTTCGTTGATTCTTCACTTCAAAAATTATTTTTAGACAGTATTTAATCAAATTATAGTCACTACAAGAACGTTTTATTTGTGGGTCAATTTTGCATGTGTGTTTTTTTCTTTAAAGTACCTATCACCTATATATATATATATATATATCTTTCCACCTACCCATCACAGGTCTATCAATATCTGTTAATTGTACATTTACCTGTACTATGCATCTTCGATACATTAACCAAGAGAGGACTACACCCAATGCCTCAACTATTTTTAGACTGGGTTAAGCAAAGTGAAACTTGCATTTGATATTAAAGATATAAACTCTTCTTATAAGGCATAAGGACCCCTATTAAACTGGTGTCCAAAATTATCGTGACAAATACAAATTCGAGAATATGTCCAATATTTTGTGTTGGTCATGTTAATTTTTGACAACAGTGTACTCGCAATGCCCTTAATTTCATTCAGAAGAATGTATGCATTCCTTATTAATCATGATGGTACCAAACAGGGACGTCTCTAGACTTCGAAATTAGGGTGGGCGACGGGTGGGCGGGTATCATTTTTGGTGGGGCAAGTACCCCCGTTCCGTGATACATACTCATTAATTTTGGAACTGGCTTAAAGTTTTTGCACCTTTTGGAATACAAAAAAATTCAAAGTTTGGAGTCATTTTTTGCTAATGTTCTGTCTATCCATTTTTAATAAAATTAGTTAAAAGCTAAAGAGTTACGTTCCCGTATAATAAATATGACACACTGCCACCAGCACCATGGCCAGATTAGAAGAAAATTTCATGCCCAGGAGAAAGGTCTTAAAGCAAATGTTTCTGTGGATTAGGGTTGAGGGGAAATGTTCAAGTTAGTATGATTAACTTGCACATTTCCCCTCAGCAGTTCAAGTTAGTATGATTCCAACACGCAGACAATACCTTCCTCTCCTTAACTCCTTTCCGTCAAGCCAGCAGCCTTTGTCTTGCACTCATCTCTTCCAAAGTAGTCGTTAGCTACGACCTGCTCCCTCATTACCCTAGGGAAGGCTTAAGAGCAATGGTATAGCTCTTAAGCCTTTGCTATACATTGTATAGCTTTAGTCTCCACTTTCCGTGCTGGAAACCCCTGTTTACCCAGCAAAAACACAAGTGCTGGGAAACTGCTGGCCACCAGCTGGCAGTGATGGGTCACTGCTGGCTGAAATCTGCCGCTCACGGCCCGGTAGTGGTCCGTTGGTGGCAGCGATATCAGTTGGCGAGCCATTGATGGCCCTGCAGCATCGCCGTGAATTGTGGGCCTCCAAGCAAGTGCCACTAGTGGTCCGCTGCTGGCAACCAATGCAACCCCCAACAGCAGGTGGAAGCATCGGGACTGCGCATGCGCAGAAGCAATACTTGCTGTGTCTCTCATGGCACCAGTTAGTTGAAGACGACGCTATCGCCATCGTGTTATTTTAGTGGATGTTAAGAAAAAAATCCATATGTGGAGAGGCGAATTAATTTCCTAATGAAATTTTACGTCGACGAAGATATCAAATTAAGCCGTGAAATACTAGATTACAGCCATGAAATACACCCACTCCATTCCCATGAATAACAACTTCATGGAATGGAGTGGATGAATAACAAGAAAAAATTTGAAGCCGCTTGAGACACATATCCTGGAAAACCATTAAAATAGCGTTTGTTGGGAAAAAAAAAAAATTATACGCGCACAAAATTTATTAATTATTTGAAAGAAAAAAAAAGCAACGCTATGTGGTGTACTCATCCATGGGTTGAATACACAAGACTGGGAGGAATTCGCTTCTAAAAATAACGAGAAGTAAAATAAAATATCTTTTACTCTTTAAAACAAATGTAGCTTCGGACAACGGAAAGGAAAGACACAACGTTAAAAATGTAACAGAATGTGACATGAACCCGGGTAAATATATATTTATTCAACAATCTCTTTTCAAGACGGCAAGGACAGTACAAAACTTTGGAAAGCGACTCTAAGTATGCACACGCCTTGAAAATGAGTGAATTTCCCTTAAGGTAAAAAAAAAAAATTATCGTTACTTTGAAAAAAATTAATTTATCAATTATATGAAACTGACTTTTATGAAAAATACCTCGCAATATTGTAAAATGAAAGAGGGAAGCATTCCGATTACAAATTGCATACCAAACTGATAGCTTCCAGCACATATCCGAGCGTAGTGAATTAGTCCGGTCGGTAGCGAGCGCGGCTTCCACGCAAACGGCCAAGGATCGAATCTAGTCAGATGCAAACGGGCGTTTTTCCGGTCTGTCGAGAAAATTTCCCCAGCGCAGTGCGTTGATTCACAAGCGTCGTATAGGTAGAAAAAAAATTGTAGCTTTAGGTAACTGCGGTTATCCTTGCTTTTTTTTTATTATGGCTACTACTGGGAAGTTGGCGGACAAGATTCGGCAAGCCACCAGTTACGTCACGTGGTTGTTGGCTGCCACTAACGGCCCACTAGCGGACCACATTAGGCTAGCCATCATTTCTGGCACGTGCTTGAAGGGCCACTTGTGGCAGCTACTGCCTGTGATGGACCACTGATGGCCCTGTTGTGGCATATGACAACTGCTGGGGTGCCAACTGTTGGCCAGCTGTTGGCCTGAACTGCTGGCCCTTCTGTTGGCCGCCCGGACATTTTATTGACGGTTCGGCAGCGGCAACATAGTGCTGGGCCATTGCTGGCAGTGCTGGCTGCCAGCAATGGCCCACTGCTGGCCCAGCAAGACTGTTTTTGCTGGGTAGTAGCACAAACAGCAGAACAATTACTAATGACCTCAGAGAATTCCTATTGACCCTCTATATTCGCCCCTGGTCATACTTAAAGGCTTAAATTGAGGATTTGGACGAGTGGAGAACAACTGACTTTTCATGGTTCTGTGGATGCTATGTTGATACCTTTCTACACAGAAGGACGCACTTTCTAGGGGGAAATACGTACGGCAACACGACGAAAAATATGGAAGTCATTATTCCTTGGCAAATTCCAGATTATATTTTAAAGTTAAAAAAAATTAAAATATGGAGCATCTTGAACTGGGTGGGCGGCAGGGTGGGCTCTACCCCCTTGGCGACGTCCCTGGTACCAAACTCAAAATATTTACCACGGAGTGCATCCTTCAGTACCCCAAGAACATGAATGTTCACGTTTCTTTGGTTGGTTAGTTTTTGTGTTTTACGGTGCAAGAGAGGTGTTTAGTAACAGGATGGTAAGAACGTCGCAAACCGAAAAACAGATAAAATGGTGAATCAGCCAATCCTTGTGGGAACAATCGACTCTAGTCATCTGGTGGCTTTATGAACCTTCAAATACTTATTTTGGCATTGAATTGTATTGCTTCAAGCTTGCTAGGCTTTTGTAGGTTGCATGCACCTGAAGCACTAGTCGAGCTCCTTCAGTGTTGATGTAGGAGGCCAAGTTTATGATCTCCTGTCTCATCATCGTGTTCATCTCAAAACCGTCATTTCACAGATCCGAAGTACACTGATCATCCTCTCACAAATTAAAACAGCCGCTCCTGTGGTGCAGTGGTCTAAGCGCTGGCTTATGACCATTCCTCCGAGAAGGGTCCGGGTTCGAATCCTATGAGGCATGGTTGTTGTGCTCGCCTTACGGCATTGGCTCTCTCTCTTCCCTGGAACCAGTGGCCCTAAATTAGGGACGGGCGACTGCTAATAGCCCACTGAGTTGCTCACAGTGGTCGTTAAACCTCCAATAAAAAAATGAAAATCGCTTTCAACTACTGCTTTCACTGCAAATGTGACATTATGCAAAACCACATGTTGTCTTTGTGTGTCGTGCTCAAAATTATGAATTCGTATTTTATTGGATATCAGTCTTGTACAGGAAGACTTTCCATCAGTGTCGTGATGTACCACCTAATCCACTTGAATGTCTTTGCACATAGTGTCGTGTTCTAAAGGGTACTTAACAAGATGTGATTGGACTTCTGTAGCCGCAGTGGTCTAAGCACTGGCTTCTAACGATTCGTCCGAGATGGGTCCGGGTTCGAATTCCGGGGAGGTATGGATGTTGTGTTTGTCTTACAACACTGGATCTCTCCTTTCCCTGGCGTCAGTGGCCCTAAATTAGGGACGAGTGGCTGCTTATAGCCAATCGAGTTGCTCACAGTGGTCATTAAACCCCCAACCAAAACGAAGTCTATACATCTTTGGAAACATTTGAGGATTTTGGACCATTGCATATGGTCTCTATACTGAATAAATGCCTGAATATTTGCTTTTTGGAAGTGATATGTCATCCTTAAAGAATTATGGCATCATCCCGTCAGAAAATCACAGGAGTGACAGTTGGCACTTCGTGGTTTGAACTTCGTAAACTTTTACATCTGCCATTCCTACTTCTGCCTATAGCACAGTGTCCACAGACTTTTTTGAGTCGCCTGTGAATGTGCTCTCTGCTTCGTTTTATTCTTCTACAACAAAATAAGAAGCTGCCCATCTTTGTCAAGTAAGCCTTGCCTTTTATATATTTTTCACCCTTCCTCTAGCCAGACACGAAGACACTTTTTGAGAATTTTGGAATTTTCCACACAACTGCGAAATACTACAGAAGAATTTGTTTTTCCGTCGCAAATGCACCACTTTTGCCTTTTGATGAGCCCTTTTTGTATACTTTTGGGCGTTTAACAACCACTGTTAGCAACTGTAAGGGCTATAAAGCAGTTTTCCAACCCTAATTTTGGACCGCTGGTTCTAAGGAAGGCAGAGAGAGAGAGAGAGAGAGAGAGAGAGATCCAGTGCTGTAAGACAAATACATGGCCCATGCATCATCTGGAACTCGCACCCAGGCTTCCGTAGTTATGGTTCATGTACCTGATGCAAACTAACTTCCTTTAAATCTAACAGAAGGATCGATCAACTAATGACTAACTAAGAGTAAAAGAATTTAATCAGGTCTTAGACTAGACATCGTGGTAGTGTTTTGTCTATGCTTTTGATTCTCTACCTTCCCTGAAACGAACTTAATTTGGATTACGCTCAGTTTGCAAAGTACGAGGGGATGCTGATAAGTTCTTGGCCTCACCAAAAAGGAAGTGGGCTAGAGCCATGAAACTTACAAACTATTCCACATATTCACCCTGTGACGTACCTGCCAGCAGGACGCACATGACATAAAGGCAGATAGGAATCAGAATACATGTCTGCGTAGCTCAGTTGGTAGAGCGACTTGTTCCGGAATAAGCGTACTCGGGTTCGAATCCCGGCGTAGACCAAAAATGACGGAGAAATTTACTTCGTTGTAATGGCGCCCGAACTACCCGGATGACCCGACCGTTCAAAATCTCGCATTGGTGTGATGTTATTTCCACACCGCGAGATAGGAAAAATCAGAGAATCCCTTCTGTAGTGCTTCGAAAAATAAATGTGTGTGACGTTGCATTCCACACACCAGATTGACTGGGAGTTCTGAAGTGCACGTTCTACAGTGGTTGTCTGCCTGCAGCGATTCATGGTCACGGCTGATCCGTGGGCCATGCCCCCGGCCCTCTTTCGGGGGGGGGAGATGTGACGTACCTCCCAGCAGGACGCACATGACATAAAGGCAGATAGGAATCAGAATACATGTCTGCGTAGCTCAGTTGGTAGCTTGTTCCGGAATAAGCGTACTCGGGTTCGAATCCCGGCGTAGACCAAAAATGACGGAGAAATTTACTTCGTTATAACCCCGAAGTTCAACATACTTGGCACAGCGTTTCTGGAGTTTCTTTAACACTTCCAAAAAACATTCTGAAGTCTGATCACTTAAATACGGTTTTGCTGCCGATATCACCTCCGAATCATTTAAAAAATGCTTCCCTTTCAAACTTTTTTTAAGGTTTGGGAACAGAAAATAGTCCGATAGACCAAGGTTTGGTGAGCAGGGTGAATGATCTATGCACTTAAACCCCAGATCCCTCAAAACATCCATTGTCTTGCCAGCCTTGTGAGCCGGTGCATTGTTCTGCAAAAAGTGAAAACCTTTCTGCTGCAACTTTTTTCCTTCAACGCCTCCTTTAATAAGCACAACAAGTTGGAATAGTATTCAGCATTTATTGGTTGGACCTTCGAGAGATAGTCAGTTAGTAAAACGCCTTCCGAATCCCAAAAAATCGCTTCCATGACGTTTGCTGTAGACCTTTGAGTCCTGAATTTCTTTGGCCATATAAAACCCGAGTGCCGCCATTGCAGGGACTGTTGTTTTGTCTCTGGATCGTCCACGTTTCTCCAACAGTGACAAGTCGCTGCAAAAAATTATCACCAGATCGCTCAGAATGCGGCAAAGCCGATTTGGAAGTGTCCACTCGTTTTCGTTTCTCATCGGCGTTCAAACATTTGGGCACCCACTTCGCTATCTTCTGCATATCCAAGTGCTCATGAATTATGAACCCAACACGTTCCCTGGATATCTTCAGTATCTCAGCTATTGTTTTAGCCGAGATTCATCGATCTGATAAAATCAAGTCGTGGGCACGATCAACAATGTCGGGTGTTCACCCTGTTGAAGGTCTCCCAGATCTTGTTGCATCTTGGGTCTCAAAGTCTACACGCTGAAAGTTGGCACACCATTTCTTCTTAGTGGAATATGAAGGGCACTTGTCACTTAGTGTTTGCGTCATACACTCAGAGATTTCCTTTGCAGTTTTCTTCTGCAGGAACAGAAATTTCATGACAGCCCGGAGTTCTACATTCGAAAATTCAACACATTGACATCATTCAGTTCAAAACGTCAAACATCTGCAAAAAAATAAAAAAATACATAAAAATAAAAATAAAGCTATTAGTCTGAAAACTGGCACTTTACAATACAAAAGAACACTCTTTCGAGCTGCAGTGACAAAATAATGCTACAATTACAGGAAGTGGGTTAGGCCGAGAACTTTTCAGCATCCCCTCATACGGTGTTTCTAATTTAAGTCCTATAATTTGACTTAAAAATATCACAATATCAGAGATTTCTCCAAGATTTACATGCCCATAAGGATTGGGAGACCACAAAGAAATGGCCAATCTCTGACACCATGGTACCACAGAGAGTCAACGTCAGTTTCTAAAATTTTGGTTTGTGTTATGCACGTTGTTAGTTAGCTTGTAACTACAGTCAGTCCTGTGTTCATGTGGATCCAGTGTCCCAATAATCAGGTGTTTTTTAACGACCAACGTGAGTAACTCCATGGGCTATAAGCAGTCGCCCGTCCCCAATTTAGGGTCACTGGCTCCAGGGAAGTGAAACAACCAGTGTCGTAAGACAAACACAACATCCATGCCTCATCAGGATTCGAAACCAGACCCTTCTCGGACGAATGATCATAAGTCAGTGCTTAGACCACTGCGCCACCAGGGCCGGCTAATTCAAAGTTACATGGATTTTTTGACGTAGAACTACATATGTCTTATGGTACGATGCAGATTAACAATGGACGCGACACAATTGTGTGACCAGTTTCAATTCGCAATAACTCCGGGGTTATCAGGGGCATGGCAACGGCACTAGTATAGTTTGACAGCGCATAGATGACCTTTAGTGACAATTATATGTGGTGGGTACGGCGGATCAATGGCAGTTCGTGACAGCGCGCTGAAGTGGATGGTCATTTTTGTGCTCTGCACCATTGGTTTCTCGAGTTTATGCACTCAGGGTTCCAAATGAACCTAGAGGCAGATCCGGATCAACACACAACGCTGGGAAGCACGACTCTCAATGTGATATGTTCACACGCGGTATACAACTGTTCCGTATTGTCAACTATGTCTCTTACTTCTTGTATCATCGACCACTGTTTGCCATAACTTACAGCCCATTGACTTTAAGCTCAGCAACATGGACTTCAGGCACAGCAGCAACTGCAGTTAATAACATAAACACTGGCGGATGATTCCGACCTACACATGTAATACCACCGACAAAATAAATAAACAAGATTACCAACACCACTGTGCATTTTATTCACCATCTTATCATAGACACAAGACAGGGAATATGTAGTTCTATGTTTAAACACAACGTGCGAATCCACTTTGGCCCCATTGGATGTGTGTGTGTGTGTGTGTGTGTGTGTGTGTGTGTGTGTGTGTGTGTGTGAGTGCGCGCGCGTGAGTGCGTCCGGGGGTTTGACGACCATCGTGAGCAACTTGATGGGATACATGTAGTCGCCCGTCCCTAATAATGTAGGGCCACCGGTTAAACGGAATGATCAGATCAGATCATATGTAGAGGATTTTTTTTTTTTTTTTTTTTTTATTGGAGGTTTAACGACCACCGTGAGCAACTCAATGGGCTATAAGCAGTCGCCCGTCCCGAATTTAGGGTCACTGGTTCCAGGGAAGGGAGAGAGCCAGTGCCGTAAGACAAACACAACATCCATGCCTCACCGGGATTCGAACCCGGACCCCTTACGGACGAATGATCAGAGGCCAGCGCCTTAGACCACTGCGCCACCGGGGCGGCAGAGGATTTTAGGAAGGGAGTGTCTGATCCCAGGTTTTAAACAAGCCTTAGAAATGGGAAACTAGGAGATTTGGGCTAGAGTGCCCGATAGGAAAGTGACACGGAAGCAAGGTAGAAAGGGGGAGGAACACGCCCTTTTTTATTACCGGAGGGCCAGTACCCGGGTCCCGACAGCCTAACGTGCCCATCCGACGCATGGCGGATATTTAGTGGTTCGTGCGTTCGTACCTGCCTGGAATCAAACCAGAAGCCTTCTCCATGGTAGTCACGAACATTGACCGCTGGGCAGCCAGTGCCGTAAGATAAACAAGGCATCCACGCCTCACTGGGATTTAAAAGCAGACCCATTTGAGGCAAACGATCAAAATCAGCACTCAGACCATTGCACCCACAGGGAGGCTACATGGAATTTTCATGAAACATCAATTCCCCTTAAGGTGGAGATAAAGGCATACCCAATACAGCCTTCTGCTCATAGATGGCGCTGAAAATCGCTCTGTTTTTGCGACCCCTTCTCGTGGAGGTCCTCGTTTTATGAGTGAATTGCGTGAAGTCTTTCCCTTATCAGATGACTTCTGAAAAAGCTTTTGTCAGTATCTTAGATTATCAGCATCTGATTTCTGATTTACATAAGTTTGGCGGTAGAAAATTAAATAAACTGTAATGTAAGTGATTTAAATAATTACTGGCATCCTAAGCAAAAGGCTATAACCGCTTAGTTATTATTGTTTGCATGGAAACTTCTAACATTCAAGAAAAAAGGTAAGGAAGTGCCACATTTCCAGTACTTGACGTACGTAGCGCGCCACCTATTAACGATATGCAACATTACTCCAACATGCGGAAATTTAATTTTAAAACATTCCCTATAATTGTTTTCTCAAATTTTCAAGCCACTGACCATAGTTCAGTTTCTTTGTCCATGTGCCAATTTTCACGAGTCAGGAAGCATTTCTTGTATGTGAATTTAAGTAACTCAATTTTCACCATTGCAAGTACAGCGGCGCATGTTCACTTGACGTCAACCTTTAAAACATCCACAAAGAAGCCCATCTTGTTGTGTATCTTGCAAAGGTTTAGATTATTGGCTGCTGTTGTTGAAGGTTTAACGACCACCGTGAGGAACTCAATGGACTATCAGCAGTCGCCCGCCCCTAATTTAGGGCCACTGGTTCCAGGTAAGGTTCGAGACTCAGATGAATGTTCTTCGAGCCATGACTGGGTGGTTGCAGCCTGGTGGGTTGGCACACTGTCCTTCTGAAACAGTCCATCGGCCACAAGATGCGTGAAGGCCATGAAAGCGTGTACAGTAGTAGCCAAACTTGTGGAAACAAGTGTATTTTTGAGGTTTGATGGCTCATAACACCACTTTTTTTTTCTTTTTTTTTTTTTTTGGAGTGATACCATAAAATTAAATATCAATGGAAAGATAATTTCATCAAGAATGTAATGCAACAAAGTTTGTTCAATTATCTGTATTCTATGAAAAGTTATAGCCAAATAAGCAGAAAAAGGAAGCACAGCTTGCTTAGGTTGATATCAAGTAGCTTTCCTTCATTTGAATGTAGCCAGTGAGCATGAGTGTTTAGAGAGCCAATCAGGTGTCATCTTGTTTTGGCAATGAGCCAATCAGGTCACAGTAGGATTCAGTTATTGTCATGTATTGGAGCTGAGAGGAGGACATTTGTCAGTGTGTTATGTGATTGCTATCAAGTTGGTTTTTGTGTGTGTGTGTGTGTGTGTGTGTGTGTGTGTGTGTGTTCTTTCATTTAGTGATCTTGTAAAACGTAATAAAATTAAAGAAATGGTGCAAATAGTTGACTGGTTACCCAGAAAGCGATGTAAAATAGTACTATTAAGTAACAAGGCTTCAGTTACAAAGAAATTAGAAGAAAAATGGGTAGAAACTTAACCAAAAGTGGTATTTCTTAAATTTTTGAAGAGGTATAAGGAGACTTAGTCACTACAAAACCAGACTGGTAAAGGCAGGAAAAGGTGCACAACAGCAAGTGATGATAGAAGAATTAAGAGACTGTGTCTAGGTGACAGAAGAAAATCATCTGGATGTATACAAGATAAAATGGCGCAATGCAATGCAAGGACTGTTCGGCGCAGACTGCAGGAATTTGGTCTAAAAGCTAGAATTCCAAGCAAAAAGCCATTTTTATCTCTTGCAAAGGTTGAAAAGATTAAACTGGGCTAAAACTCATGTTAACCGGACAGCGGAACAATGGGACAGTGTTATTTGGAGTGATAAGACCAAAATCTCCCTGTTTGGTAGTGATGGCATAAAATACGTAAGGAGAAGAATCGGAGATTTGCATCCTGATTGCATTACATGTTTTTGGAACGGGTCGGGGCCCGGGTGTTAGAGCCCCCCCCCCCCCCCCTCCAAAATTTTCGTCAAATCTACAGTTTTCAATTCAGAACCACCAAATCTGGTATACTATCTCGTGGTACTCTAACTTACACGGTAAACGGTTTTCAGAACGGGTCAAGGCCCTGGGGTAAGAGCCCCCCCCCCCCTACAAAATTTTCTTAAAATCTACATTTTTCAATTCAGAACCATCAAATTTGGTGTCATGAAATTCTAACTTAGCGGGAGGCGGTTTTTGGAACGGGTTGGATCCCGGGGTTTCAGAGCTCCCCGTACAAAATTTTCGTAAAATCTACAATTTTCAATTTAGAACCACCAAATTTCGTGTACTATCTCATGGTACTCTAAGTTAGACGGTAGACGGTTTTTGGAACGGGTCGGGGCCCGGAGGTTTAGAGCCCCCCCCCTCCCCCTGCCCTACAAAATTTTGTAAAATCTACAGTTTTCAATATAGAACCACCAAATTTGGTATACTATCTCATGGTACTCTAACTTAGACAGTAGAAGGTTTTTGAAACGGGTCGGGCACGGAGTCAGAGCCCCCCCCCCCCATAAATTTTTTTCGTAAAAACTACACTTTTCAACTTAGAACCACCAAATTTTGTATACTATCTCACGAAACTCTAACTTAGACGGTAGACGGTTTTCGGAAGCGGTTGGAGCCAGGGGGTCAGAGCCACCCCCTTCCATACAAAAATTTCGTGAAATCTATAGCCTTCAATTTAGAACCACCAAATTTGGTATCATGAAACTCTAACTTAGACGGGAGACGGTTTTTGGAATGGGTCGGGGCCGGGGGTTCAGAGCACCCCTCCCCCTCCCCCATTAAAATTTCGTAAAATCTAGTTTTCAGTTTAGAACCACCAAATTTGGTATACTATATCATGGTAATCTAACTTAGACTGTAGACGGGTTTTTGTGAACGGGTCGGAGCACCGGGGTTAGAGCCCCCCCCCCCCCCTCCCCACAAAATTTTCGTGAAATCTACAGTTTTCAATTTAGAACCACCAAATTTGGTATACTATCTCATGGTAGTCTAACTTAGACGACAGATGGTTTTTGGAACGGGACGGGCACGGGGTCAGATCCCACCTCATAAAAAATTTTGTGAAATTTACAGTTTTCAATTTAGAACCACCAAATTTAGTATACTATGTCATGGTACTCTAACTTAAACGGTAGACGGTTTTTGGTAACGGGTCAAAGCCCGGGGGGTAAGTGCCCCCACATACAAAATTCTTCTTGACAAGTGGTCAGAAGCCAGCCCCTAGATCACTCCGCCGCCGTAGCGGCACACGTTGAAATGTATTTTTCATAAGGCCCCAAAAGCTCTTATGGACATACTAGATTGAACTGGAAGCAAATAAATCATTAATATAATTTGTACTAGCAGGTATACCAGTTATTTGCCAGGTACGTATTACTATTTGTGGAATCACCAAGTTCAGCGGGTGAAAGTTAATGAATGAAAAAGATATTCCTGCAATTTTCCAGTAAACTTATTTCAAATTTTTTGATTTAGTTAATTTAATTTTGCGAAACAAAAAAAGAAAAAAAAGGAATGGGAATACTTACCTTCTAGGAGACATCTATAGAACTGCAGTACATGTGGCGTGTGCTTCTGTGAATCCCGCAACACAGAAATGCGATGTACCAATGTGATGTCGATTGCGTACGACTTCACATTGGCATTGATCATCTTTTTCTTACCTTTTTGAATTTTGAATATCTGGAACTCTCTATTTACATTACATTATATTTCTTCCTGATAAGCCGTTCTTTGGTAATGAAAGCTAAACTATATTGATTTGTGTTTTTAATACACCATTAAACGAATATTAGGTTGGTTAGTTGGTTGGTTGATGGTTTATGGTGCAAGGCCCTCAAAGAGCCAAAGAGCGCCTTAGAACGTAGATAGGGTATTCTTAAGAGTAAAAAACGGAACTTTTTACAAAAATTTTGTATGGGGCTCCCTTGACCCGGGCCCCGACCCCTTCCCAAAACCGTCTACCGTCTAAGTTAGATAAACATGAGATAGTATACCAAATTTGGTTGTTCTAAATTGAAAATTGTAGATTTTACGAAATTTTTATAAGGAGGGAGGGCTTTCACCCTCCGGGTTCCAACCCCTTCCAAAATCCGTCTAGCGTCTAAGTTAGAGTTTCATGATACCAGATTTGGTGGTTCTGAATTGAAAACTGTAGTTTTTAAGAAAATGTTGTATGTGTGTGCGTGGGAGGGGGCTCTGACCCCCGGGCCTTGACCCGTTCCAAAAACCGTCAACCGTCTAAGTTAGAGTACCATGAGATCGTATACCAAATTTGGTGGTTCTAAATTAAAAACTATATTTTGCGATTTTTTTATGAAGGGGGCCCTTACTCCCGGGCTGCAACCCCTTCCAAAAACGGTCTACCGTCTAAGTTAGAGTACCATGAGATAGTATACCAAATTTGGTGGTTCTAAATTGAAAACTGTAGATTTTACTATTTTTTTATTAGGGGGGGCTCTTACCCCCGGGCTCCAACCCCTTCGAAAAACCTTCTAGCGTCTAAGTTAGAGTACCATGAGATAGTATACCAGATTTGGTGGTTCTGAACTGAAAACAGTAGTTTTTACGAAAATTTTGTATGTGGAGGGCTCTGACCCCCCGGGCCTTGACCAGTTCCAAAAACGGTCTACCGTCTAAGTTAGAGTACCACGAGATAGTATACCAAATCTGGTGGTTCTAAATTGAAAACTGTAGATTTTACTAAATTTTTATGAGGGGGGCTCTCACCCCCGGGCTCCAACCAGTAACAAAAACGGTCTAGCGTCTAAGTTGGAGTTTCATGATACCAAATTTGATGGTTCTGAAATGAAAAATAGATTTTACGAAAATTTTGTATGTGGGGGGGCTCCGACCCCCGGGCCTTGACCCGTTCCAAAAACCGACAACCGTCTAAGTTAGAGTACCATGAGATAGTATACCAGATTTGGTGGTTCTGAATTGAAAACTGTAGATTTTACGAAAATTTTTATATGGGGAGCTCTGACCAACCGGGCCCTGACCCCTTCCAAAAACCGTCTACCGTCTAATATTTTTAGTGCCAAAGAAAAAGCGTAATATTCCTATCCTGTCTGAGTGTCCAAACCTTATAAATTTGATCAGGGCTAAAGACGTTCGAAATCGTACGTTTTCCCTCATTCGTTTTTTATGTAACCAAAATCTGCAAACGCGACGAGTTGACGTAGTCGACGAATTTGTCCGCGACGAATTGACGCTCGACGAATTGTCGCAGTCGACGAATTGACGCACGCGACGAATTGTCGCACGCGACAAATTGACGTATAACCGCCCAAACTGAAGCCTTCCGCACGTGATCTTTCCCAAGATAATGAAGCATTTATATTTAAACAGGATTCAGCTCCATGTCATGTTGCTGCTGTGTGCAAAAAGTGGTTTCAAGATAATCATATTCCACTAATGGAATGGCCTGGAAAAAGCACAGACCTTAACTCCATAGAAAATCTACAGAGTCGACTAAAGAAAGTTGTTAGTCAGAAGCAACCCAGCAATAAAACCCAATTAATAGAAGCAATAATTCAATTTGGTTTCACATTATAACAGCTGCAGAACTAAAAAACTTGGTTCACTGCATGGGAAGGTGTTGTAAGGTCATAATTAACGCTAAAGGCTACCCGACTGAGTATAAACTGACATGGTGAGAATTTTTGTGCATCTCATTTTTTCTGTGTGTTTCATTTTTCTTTTTTATAACTGCTGTTCTAATATAAAATCCTTTATAAAAGTTATTGCATTACATTCTTGATAAAATTATCTTTCCATTGATATATAATTTTATGGTATTACTCAAAAAGCAAAGTGGTGTTATGAGCCATCAAACCTCAAAAACACACTATTTCCAAAAGGTTTCCACAATTTTGGCCATTTTCTGTAGATTACCAGCAAGCATGCGCTGGTACAGCGCAGCGGTTAAGGACCTCTCCAGGCACACAAAGGGATCTAATGTGTCCCATAAAAAGGCTCCCTAAACCATCACAGAGCCAAAACCATCTTGATGAGCCAACCTGGCACGGCAGGGCCATTGCCTCATGCTGTTGACGCCACGCTAGCACCATTCCGTTAGCTCGGTACAACTGAAAACAGGATTCATCTAAGCACACAACGCGGCGACACTCTGCAGAGGTCTAGTTTTGATGTTCCCGTCACCAGGCTAAGGCATAATGTTCGATGATGAGCAGTCAACAGTGATGCACGAATAGGGCATCGGCTGCCATAGCCCATGGTATGTACCATGCACCCTTCCGTTCGTTCGCTGATGCTGTTTGGGTCTTCAACATTTAAATTGGATGTGATTTGAGCCACCATTGCCAAGCGGTTGGTCTGCAAAAGCCTGGATAGTCTACATAGACCCCGGTTATCAATGGCATGTGGTCTGCCATCGCTTCTTCTCTCGGCACTGGTACATCCGTCGATGGTATACTCGTGGTACACCCTTAATATGGTTGCCTTCGAAAACCCTAAGGTTCTTACCACTTGGGAGGTAGAATGGCCCATCTGTCTTGCACCGACAACGCGCCCATGATAAGTTGCTCAGATTACCACGTTTACCCATGTTCGCCGACTGCAATACACATTTGAGAAGCCCTGCTGTCTGCCTATTTATCGCCTGCGTTCGGTTTTGGGTCTGTTCCACTCTGCGTGGGGGATGCCCATGCCAACTGCCTATCACCCCTATCTCTAATGTTTTGGCTACTGAGTGTAGTTCCATGCAAGCAAAATGCCAATTTTCTCGTACTTCATTTCTTCAAGGATTAACACTGCTATTCCTCCACTTGCACATTCTCCTGCCTTCTCATGCCTCATTCTAACTATTTTAACTTCTTGTAATTTGGATGCACAAACACTTTGCAATGGAACACAGCTGCCAAAAAACTTGTGTCAAATGTCATCAAAGCTACCATCATGATTGGCTTGCTGCAGGAGACCTTGTTTTTATTTCACGCATTCCAATTGCTAATCTGACCCTCCATTTCCATTTAAACACCAACAGTTTCCTCTTTCTTTCACTTTTGCCATGAATATTAAAAAGGCAGAGGGGCTAATTCGCGCCGTCTTAACTTCCATTTTCGGAAATCATTGCCCACAGTTTCATGTTGAAATACAAACGTTTATGCAATAAAATGATACAACAATACTGAACGCAGGAAACATTGAGAGTAAAATGGAATTACAAGGAAAATCTTCATTTCGTTTCCGAAAGTTTTGAAAAAGCGAATACCGTCCCCAGACGGAAAATAACCCCATCCCTACCCACCAAAAAAAAATTCTCTTCAGTTCTACATCAATCTCAAGTATAATCCAAATTGTGAAAAAAAAATATTTAAAAAAAAAAAAAGAGGAGAGAAAAGAAAAAGAAAAAAGGGGGGAATTCCGCGAATGCGCGGAAGAATCTTTTGTGCATGGATGTGGATGCCTTTTGAATCCTTTCCGACATGAATAGAATCACGAAAGAAATATGGGATTACGCCATATTATACAAATTTTTGAAGATGACACTCCGATTTTTGGCATAAATGTGGCAAGGATGGTAAGTCAGATAATATCCAAAAACTTGAAAATTTTCATCGTCCTGGAGCGGGACTCGAACCCGCGTCTCCCAGAAAACGCCGGGGTATGCTAACCACTACACCACCCAGAACGATCAAGTTTCCGATCAATTTGAATTTAACCATCACACGATTCGCTAGTCGAAGAAATCGGCATTCATGTTTAGCGAATCTGGAGGTTAAGAATCTTATCCCGTGTTTGCCCGGAGAAGCAGATAAATCATGAAAGAAATACGGGATTACATCATATAATACAAATTTATGAAGATGACAATCCGATTTTTGGCGTAAATGTGGTTAGCATACCCGGGCGTTTTCTGGGAGACGCGGGTTTGAGTCCCGCTCCAGGACGATGAAAATTTTTATTAAATGTGACAAGGATGGTAAGTCGGATATTATCTGACTTACCATCCTTGTCACATTTACGCCAAAAATCGGATTGCCATCTTAAAAAATTAGTATTATATGGCGTAATCCCGTTTTTCTTTCATGATTTATCTGCTTCTCCGGGCAAACACGGGATAACATTCTTAACCTCCAGATTCGCTAAACATGAATGCCGGTTGCTTCGACTAGCGAATCCTGTGATGGTTATATTCAAATTGATCGGAAACTTGATCGTTCTGAGTGGTGTAGTGGTTAGCATACCCGGGCGTTTTCTGGGAGACGCGGGTTCAAGTCCAGCTCCAGGACAATAAAAATTTTCAAGTTTTCGGATATTATCTGACTTACCATCCTTGTCACATTTACGCCAAAAATCGGATTGTCATCTTCAAAAATTTGTATGAATAGAATGTTTCAGTTATTCACAGTCAATGGAACCCATTACAAAATATATAAAAACAAAAACCAACCACATTCCTACAGTTGATAAAATATCTAGAAACAGTTCCTTTCCTCACTAGCGGTTGAAAAGTATGTTATGAAAATTAACATATTGTGCACAAAATATTTTTCTTACATAAAAGAACATATCACAAAGCAATTTTTATATCAAACAGAGCAGATATAGAGGAAAATATGATCTAAATTTACACCCCTAAACAAAAATTTTGAATAATGAAAAAGCACAAAATATGTGAAAGGCATTCTTTACAGCAAAGTCTTATATTAAGGGAATACAATTATTCAAATATGTCTCTTGAAAGCAGAGATAGTGAGAAAAAGGTTTTGACACTTCTGCTCCCTAGCACGTAAATTATTTTAAAAGATAACATTCCCCATCTTTACCGTATGAAAAGGTATACTGTACAGTAAAAAAAAATTTCAGAACGATTTTCAGAAGCAGAGATACAGCATCAAATAAAACTACACACTAACACCATCTACTGCCAGAACTATGAACTACAAAACTGCATGATTAGAGGCAAAGTGTTCCATAAAGTAAATAGTATATGGCATTCAAAGAGTTCCTTAAATCAGACTTTTAAAAGCAGAGATATTAACAAAAACTAATAAGACATTTGCATAGCAGGAAAACTGTGCACTATTTTTGGCAGTAAATGCACATAAAATGTTTTGCCACTTAGCAGTATCTGACCGATAAAGGATTTTTTTTTTCTATCAGGTTTTTACACATGCAGACGTTGCAGCTAATACAATGCAAGTGGAAATGTGAATTTATGCCCTCTTGGTGACACACTTAGGTGTTAAGAAAAATGTTTAATTATATGCAAAACATTTCGCACCCAAAATGCTCTCTGGCAAAGAAAAATGTTTTCAAATAGGACTGTTAGAAGCTGAGACATCGACAAAAATAAAAAGTATGTTTACGCACCATGGCAGAAAAATTATGAACTTCTCAAACAGCTTATCATGGTGAGTGGTACCTGAATGTGAAATATTTTTTTAAATCGTGCTTGCAGAAGCACAGATGTTGCTGTAAATATATCAGAAACAAAAACAACAAAAAAATACACTTATGCCCTCTAATGGCCAAACTATTTTCTACAAATATTCGAAATTATATGCAAAATATTTTGTAGAGAAACGATCTGCGACAAAGAAAAACATTTTCAAATCTGACAGGTAGAAGCTGAGTGAGATATCAACAAAATTAAGATATACATCTACACACCCTGGTGGGAAAATTACGCACTATTTTCAGCATAAGGTATTTTCAAAAAGCTTGTTGTGGTGAGTGGTATCTGAGCACGAAGGAATTTTTTTAAATCAAGTTTCCAGAAACTCGGATATTGCTGCAAATATATCAGAAACAAAAATGTACACTTATGTATCTTAATGGGCAAACCACTCTCTACAAAAATTCGAAATTATACGCAGAACATTTCCTACCAGGAGCTCTATCGAATGCAAAAAGAATTTTTCAAATCGGACTTTTAGAAGCAGAGATATCAGGGAAATTTCAATTTAACTTTACACCTCCTAGCGGAAAAACTATGCACTACTTGAAGAAGGAGCTGTACCGAAAATAGTCTTTGTTATAAATGGTATCAAATGGCAGAAAATATTTTCTATTGGATGTTAAAAAACAGTTATATTGAATAAAATATGTTTCGAGGTCGATAGAACCTGCATTTATGCTATCTGGTGGTGAAGTTATGCATCATAGAAAAACCGGAATGCAAGGATGATTGTCCTCACATTTCAAGCTTCCCAATGAATATTTTTTTTAATGCAGAAAGAATTTTTCAAATCGTGTTAATAGTTGCAGAGATATGGTGTCCACAGGCAGACAGACAGACAAAGTGATAACATAAGTGCAATCTTTTTCTAACAAAAGATATGTTAAAAATTTAGCAGCATTCAAACTTACTCATTTGAACAGGATCCTTCCTAAATCAGACATATTTTCCAAACAAAATATCATCAATTTCATTAATAAAATAATTTCAGATGTCATTATCAACTTCACTAGCACAGTAATTTCAGAAGCCACTGTCTGATTTGACAACAACACACATGAAGAAAACTAACATTGTAGGCATACAAAAAAAAATTTAATGCAATAGCTTTTTTAGCAACTCCAAGCCTGATTGGAAGTTTTCAGTAGTAAACACTAAAAAATCCATTGTTTTTAGCTTTTTTTGCTAGTGAAAATTGAAAGAATCTGTAGTTTTCAGCATGTTTTTTAGTAGTAATGAATGAAACTATATTACCCACTCAGTAAAAATAAATTCCCAGAGCAGCAAAATGACAGTGTAAATTCACAAAATAGCGAATTTTTGTTTAAGAAATTGTCCATAAATTGAAAACATTCTGTGAGAAACACTGAATGATTCCAATATTTTTTTCTAGTTTATCTCAAAAATCTCAATATATGTACCAATCAGAACCTAACAGTAAACATAATTAGTGCCTACACTAACTGGAATCATCTTCAAACCCCAAAAAGAATGAAAAAAAAAAAAACATTTATTTTATTTTATTTTTTATTTATTTATTTTTATCATTTCCTGTAATGAACAAACAAATTTTGTTCACTGCAAGAAAGAATTCTAGTACTACTCCAGGACTTTACACAAAAAAACGAAGGACTTTCCAAGATCTGGAAAGGGTTCTGGGATTCCATGGGTCATAACTCTGCATGGCCAAAGACGCTTAGGCATCAAAAACATGTCGAAAAATCACGGGGGGGGAATGCAAGAAAATTGAAAACATTCAATAAACTCTCTCCAAAATGTTAAATGTTTAATGAATGTTAGAATCTAGAAAACACGAAAATAAACTTCACGGACATTGGTAAAAAAATTAAAAATTCATTTTACTCTGAGTTTTGATTTCCATAGTACATCAGATGCTTTCCGTAACACATAGCGGACCTACAATTTCCGTAGTGACTGTGGAGAATCTGTAGTAGTCTCTGCTTTTCTTGCATGGAGAGAGAGAGAGAGAGAGAGAGAGAGAGAGAGAGAGAGAGAGAGAGAGAGAGAGAGAGAGAGAGAGAGAGAGAGAGAGAGAGAGAGAGAGAATGACAAAAGCATTTCTTGCAGATCTAAAATTGTTTATTGCAAATAAAGGTGAGACAGATTTTTAATAACACAATGCTAAATACATTCTCATTTAGCATTTATCCCTAATACATTATCTATAGTTAGCACAGACCTAGAAAAAAAAAGCTGATAATAGCATTCAGATGAATGTAAACAATTTTTTCTTTTTTCAAATAATATTTATTCAGGTACCATTTTATATCAACACAAATAATAATAAAAAAAAACTCCATGTTTTACAAATTCCAATTTATATAAGATGAAATTATTAAAATGAAACAAAAAATGTTTCCTTAACAGCAGTCAAAAATGATAACAGAATGAGGAAAACTGAAGACCAATGTAACCTGCCTTTACACGTTTTTATTCAACAAAATGCTGCTCCTTGCTTAACATAAAACTTCACAATTAAAAGCATTAAAAAGCATAAAAAATATATTAAATAGACTGGCAATAATAGGAACATGGTGACAGCTAAAATCAGTTCTAATAGATAAAAAAATTGTTCCTTTGAAATAAGTATTATTATCACTGGAAACAAGTATTTCACATTTATCATTACAAATGATATTTTCCCAGTGCTAAGGGATGCAGAGTTTTGCAAGTTTCTGAAAAAAGAAAATATATTACTATTAAAATTCCATGTAATTAATAGTCATGAAATAAAATTCATGTAAAAATAGAAATGTGTTACAATATAAAAAAATTATACATAGTAACTACTATTCACATTACACACTTTATTATTTCAGTAATAAGCACAAATAAACTTTTCATGCTTGCTGTTCCTTAGTTCCCTGAAGCAACTACGAAAAATGCATATAAACAACTAAATTTTCATACTTCAAAACAGTTTGAAACAGCACAATATTGTTTAGAATAGTATGGTTCTTTGGTATTGTTACCTCTAAGCTGTGTATGTGCGTGTGATTGTGCAATTTAAAAAGTACATAAAAACAAACCTTAACATTTTTTTACTTAAGTGGAAAAGTCAGTTTAAAAGAAATCTTACTGCTGTATAAAAATAAAAGCCTATTCCTTTTTGCTCTGAGTAAGGAAATCACAATATAAATACATTCACTAAAACTGATGAAAAGTTGCATTATCTTTTTTCAACCTTTAGCTACAGTGCTAAAGGTTGTTTTGGAATTGATATTTAACTGAATCATTTATATTAAAGTGTGCTTTTCCTATGCTCACAATCGAGAAATTTCACAGGCTAGAAGGTCAGGAATCAGAAGATCACAGTGGTAACAAAGTACTGGTTCTCCTTGATTCTTCCAATAATAAAACAGAGGTTAGGGGTGACTCCCCAACCCCCACCATGGATAGTAAAGTAACTAACAAAGGTAGAAAAAAGATAAGAGTGAAAAAGAAGCAAAACCTGATTGTACAGCAGCAGCTGCAAGAACCAGTCTGTTATGAGCTCTAACTCCAGATCAATATGACCATCTCCAAAAGTAGCGAGAGGTATTAATGTCTACATTCGACCATACTAAAGTCTAAGCAAAAGAATAATGATCCTGAAACAGCAGAATATACGGTGTGACCAGCATTTTTAAAGAAATGTGAATAAACAAAGTAATGTAATGGCAATTAGTATTGCACGTATTTGGTGGGGTGGATGGGAATTTAATGACCATCATGAGCAACTCAATGGGTTACAAGCAGTCACCCAGCTCTACTTTAAGACCATTGATTCCAGGAAAGTGAGAGAGCCAGTGCAGTAAGGCAAACACAACATCCATGCTTCACCAGGATTTGAACCCGGACCCTTCTCAGATGAATGGTCAGAAGCCAGTGCTTAGACCACTGAGCCACCAGGATGACATCTGGTTTGTTTAAATATCATCATGAAAAACCTGACGTAATTTATGCCTTTGGAAAATGGTGGTGGTAGTGCATGAACAATAGCAATGCAGTGGAATAAATTAAACTTTGGTTACTTAAAATGCCCCTCAAAGTATAAATTTTCTCAGTTTTGTGTTATGCAGTTGCAAAACGAAACCCACATAGAATTTGTTATTACATTCCCATAGAAGTGGTTCATATGTAAAAATAAAAATAAAAATTCTGTCAGTTGATTAGTTTCAGTTTTTATTTTTTCTATAATACAATGCAACTAAGCTTATTCTGAGTGGGTTCCTGTTTAAAGAAACATGGCATACAAGAACCACCCAACAAAGGGCTCTGATGTATTGGTTAGTTCTTTCTCTTGTGATGTGGTGCTTCTCCATGAAAAAGTATATCAGGCCATTGTGCCTAATTGCTCCATGTTACAAGACATGAAGCAAACTGTCTTCAGAAACTGAATAAAAGCTTAATAACAGGCAATTTTCAAAACTAAATTTTGATAACTTTTTTATGAAATCAAGGAAAAATGTATTGAAAGAAAGAGATATCAAATTCTTGGCAAACAATAATTGCAAACAAAAGTCTAAAATAAGAAAAGTTTTCTGCTAAAACAAAAAAAAATCCCCTGAATTTTATGAAAAAATGCAATTTTCCCTAATTTTTGGAACAATTTTTGAGTTCCCTGAGAATTCAAGATTTCCCTCTGTTTTCCAAGTTGCATGTGCCTGTTACAGAAACTACAGATATGATTGCAAGATGTGACTAAAAAAGGACCAAAGGATATTATAATTTGTAAGGACACTTATTAGAGCATTGCGATTATTTTCTCTCCCTCTGTGTGTGTGTGTGTGTGTGTGTGTGTGTGTGTGTGTGTGTGTGTGTGTGTGTGCGCGTGCGTGCGTGCGTGCGTGTGTGTGTGTGTGTGTGTGTGTGTCAGTGGTATGGGGATACCTGCTGACGTCACACAGGGTCACCGCTCCGTCCGATGATACGCCCCCAGGGGGTTTAGCGGCACTATCTAGGCAGGACTGATTTGCTGGGGAGACGCCACCTTGCAGGAGGGCAGTGAGAGACGTGGGGCAGACACGATGTATGTAGTGAGTAGCAGTGAGCCTGCTGACGTGATAAGATACAGATGTCCTGAAGTGCTGCTGGTTAATCAACTACGTATGGCAATATCATTTCAAAAGGACGCCAATTCTAGATTAAAATTGTTGTTATTATTATTATGAGTGTTTCTTCCTTTCACAAGTTGTATATTATGGTGATACACGAGTCACATGGAACTAAGACACGTGGTAAGAAAGGTGTCTCTACCAAACCAACTAAGGTGCCCAAAGTCATACGGGTCTCTTACACAATTTTTAACAGTACATATCAAAGAAAATTATTAATTTCTGACAGCTTGTCACTTATCATCCAGTTTCACATATAAAATTCATATACTTGAGAGACAAAGTGAAACAGGTATATCGCTCATATTGTATGAGTCGCATATCTATTTCACTGAGACCATGTGGAAGAACATTTCTCCTCATGGAATCAGGTAACTTCAGAAGAAATCGGTAAGTTTTGACTCTTGTTAATCGTGTAAGCAGCAAGAATTTTTATCTTGAAATACAACAGTTGGGGAAACAAATGGCATGGTACATATAATTGTATGTACCATGCCATTTGTTTGAACTGTACAAAAATTCTCATGATATAGAGAGACAAATGTGCAAAAGGTTCAATAAAATGATTCAGTAATATAATTGCAACATTTCAGGCATCAACTGCAGATTTTGAATATGAATTCAATCAAATGAACACCACTGGAACTAAATTATGGGACAGATCAGAAGTTGAACATTTAGATCAGCTAATGAAAATGAACTGCTGCATCCCCTCAGAGAAAAATACTGCCACTGATGCAATATGCAAATACTGGACTTTTATGGACAGAGATAAAAAATGAGAAAACAGTAATTAAAAAAATTATTATATGTTTTATTTCATCTGTTTCTACAGAGATAGAGAATTATGTCATTAAAGCAGTTCTAGAATTGATATTTAATAAAATCATTTTCATATAATGTTACACAAGGAATTCATTAAATGGATAAGTAATTTTAGAACTGGCATTTAAGAATATATTTTCGTATCTTTCATTCAATTCTGTAATGAAGTGTATTTAAACAATTTTCTTGATAATATTTACTTTTATACTTATGGCTGAAAATAAAATTAAATACACATTTATGGAGAAAAATTTCTATTGCCAGCACTACAGTTTTTGACTTCACAAAGGCATATTAATGTGTATGAGCCTAAGCAGCATATTACTTATATTCTTTCATTGCTGCTGCTATTGTTTGATTCTTTATCCTGAAGAAACTCAATTTCCATTCACTGCAATATTTTCCCACCTCCTAGTACAACAACTGTTTTGTCTATGACATTAACTTCCACCTCATTTCTCTTAAATTATTATGATGTGCCATGCCATTACTAGAAGTTTTTGTATGTGGCCCAGCATGATGGGTGTGACTCACAATTTGCATCCTATGTAAGTCATTCTATAATTCACAGGTGGCAGCAATGCAATGCAAACTATTATTATCCACTAACAGCTTTTTTTATTTCAGCCAGCTGTAACCATGGTATTGGTGGAGATGAATAATCATCAAAGCTCTGAAAACAGGAAAGAGAATTTTGTTATGCACATGGAAGAAAGCAAAAATTGTGTGACCATCAAAGATACATACAGTGAATGTTGTAGCAGACACACATCATCTTGGAAACAAAAGTATAATGCAATGCCAGAATACGGAGAATCATTAGAAAAGGTTTGATGAATGCATAATTAAACATACATGAAAGCATAATTAAAACTTTATTTCAGCCATTTTATTTTCCCCAAAATATTTCCTCTGGCATTCTAAGTAATGTCTCGTCCTCAGTAACCATTTCTGGAAGCATTGATGCCACTCAATCTCTGACAATGTGTTCATCTGCTCCTCATAAGCTCTGACAGCTTCACCTGAACTAGAAAATAAGTGTCTTCTAAGTTGATCCTTCACCATAGGAAACAAAGAAATAACAAGGTTCCAGGTTCAGACAATTGAAGTAACCAAGAAGTAACAGGGCTCTAGATTGTAGACGTTCCTGAATCTGGTCCTCCCATGATTTCCTGGGCATTCCTCTGCTTTTCTTTTCTGCCACTTGAGCTGAAAAAATTTTTCTTAGCAAGCATCTCATCACCCATTCTTTCAACATGGACAGACCACTTATGAATATTAGTCTCCACCTTACTAACAACATTTTGCCTCACATTATACAACTGTAACACATCTTCATTCCCATAATGATCAGAGTGTCTTGCCACAAACCCTCTGTAAGTAATGCCTTTCTCCAGCACACAAACGACTCCTATGTCTCTTCTGTAGTACCCAGGCTTCTTTTTTTTTTTTTTTTTTTTTTTTTTGATTGGAGGTTTAACGACCACCGTGAGCAACTCAATGGGCTATAAGCAGTCGCCCGTCCCTAATTTAGGGTCACTGGTTCCAGGGAAGGGAGAGAGCCAGCGCCGTAAGACAAACACAACATCCATGCCTCACCGGGATTCGAACCCGGACCCCTTCTGGACGAATGATCAGAGGCCATCGCTTAGACCACTGCGCCACCGGGGCGGCGTACCCAGGCTTCACTGCCGTACATCAGAGTAGGAACAATTACAATTCCATACACAGTCATTTGAGACTTTCTTGAGAACTCATCATTCCTTTGAAATCCTCTTAAAGCAGCTATGCCTTTCAATGAAGAATTCACTCACCTATAATTTTAGCACCTAATTTGTTCTCTCTGTCAAACATACTTCCCAAATATACAAACTCATTCAGCTGGTCAAAAACTGAGCCATTTAGACTTATCCCACATTCAGTACTAACAATTCCTCACTCAAAAACCACAACATAGTTTTTCCCTTATTTATACTCAGTTTGAATTTCATACACACTTTGTACATTCAGGACAACATATTCCGCAATTCAGTTTTGCTCTCTGCCAACAGGACTGTGTCATCAGCATACACCAATCTGCATACATGGATATTACGAAGACATAAACCAGTATTGTCCATTTTGGCATCACGCATACATGCATCCGTAAATATATTAAACAGCCATGGTGACATTACACAACCGACTCCTGCTCCAATACAGAACCATTTCGATACAACACCATTTACTCATACACATGCTCTACTGCCAGCATACATGGCTTTTATACTATCGAGTAGATCCCGAGTGATACCATACTTATTCAGTACCTTCCACAGAAGAATCCTATTTACTCGATCATAAGTTTTCTCTAAATCTATGAAAGCAGCAAGAACTTTCTTACCAACAGACAGATACTTTTTAATCATCAAGCAAAATGCAAAAATGTGGTTAGTGCAGCCCTTACCAGGCATAAAACTAATCTGTACATCCCACACTTTCCCTGATATGAGACCTTCAGTACCTTATCGGGTAAATCCTTTTGTCACTGAAAAATGTTAAAACATTATGCTGGTCAGGTAATTCACCAAATCAGAACCCTGTACAAAATCTATGGATGCATGGATGCAGTTAAAGATAGAGAGAAAAAAAGAAACATGCAAAAGGATGTTTTTAATTGCATGAAAAAAATACAAGGTACCTTTTTTTTTTTTTTCATGCAAAAAAAAAAAAAAAAAAAAAAAAAATGCACACCAAAACGGAATTGATGGTGGTAGTAATTTAAGCATGGCATGATAATATACCTCAAAAAACATTTTTTAAATATTTTGTGCTCCATGCCAAAACATTGTAAAGCTTGTTTCCTTGGCTGGGTTCGATATGCAGGTAGATGATCAACAATACAGTATTATGAGGAGACCTGACGCTGCCGATAGTAATCGCACCACTGCCACTTCAAATTGCCCTTGGCAGTACATTGGGTCTCCCCTAATTCTAGGCTTTTCTTATTTTCTCAAGAACTCTCTCGAGAAGTTTGGCTTCAGTATCGAAATTAGAGTCCTAAGTCAACATCGGGTTTCCTGACCACAAATAGAGACCATCCCTCATTGACTGCTGACATTGGTGTGTACTCTATTCCTTTGGCATACTTGGATTGGTCTCTACAATATTATATTGGTATAACCAAGTAGTCTTTTAGGTTAAGACTGATGGAGCACAAGCATGGTGTGAAGCAAGACAAATTAACCACTGCTTTAGCACAACAAGTTAACATCCACACTGCTACTCCTAAATGGGATCAAATCAAGATCATTCCACAGACAAATGCAAGAGCCACTGTATACAGGGAAACAGTTGAGATCCTAACAAATCAGATGGCTTGCAACAAGGACATTTCCACTCACCTTCCTACTGTTTGGCACACAATTTTGGGTGTTCCACGCTCTTACATCTTGAACTAGCATACTCTGCATAAGGTTGAATATAAGCATCTATCAATGGTTTTATATTGTTTATAATTTGAACTTTTATTTAGACCACTTCTCATTTAGTTTAGAATCGGCAACTGCCTGATGAAGTCACCCGTTTGGTGTTCAAAAGCTTGCATGTATTCTTGTATTTATTTATTTATGCCAATAAAAGGATATTTAATACATTACAGCTGTTGTAAAGCTATTATTCATTCACTCAGATATCCAACAAAATACTGAATAAAAGTTTAGGTAAGCAGTAAACTAGTTTTTTTAAAACTTGTCATTAGTTGCTGTTACTTTACCCATTGGTATCAATATCTTACTACTTTAATTTTCATTAACAATTACTAAATTTAAATTAAACAACATTTTAATAATACATGCTTCTTTGTGCATACAGCTTTTGGTTAAGAAAAACAAATTTACTCAGAATTTCTGAGCAAAAACCAAGTAAAAACAGCTTAAATCCAACAAGTTCCTATTAATTTTCCAACACATAATATTGTATGGCTACTGCAAAGATAAAATAATGAATTAAATACCTTCAAAATTAAAAAGCAAGAACCTCTAGTACACAGGTAATCAAACACTTCAACAAAACAGTCAAAATAACTTAAAAAAGAAGAAGGAAAACTGATTGTAATCTGATACCACTAAAAAGAAAACACATTTGAAGAACTGATTTCAAGGTTTCTAAATAACAAAATTAGTTACATCAAAGACTATTACCTAAATAAAAATATTATTTATATCAATTATTTATGTCAAATGAGAAACAAACAGTACCTCAACAATTTGCATATCACAGCTAGTATATCCTTTCCGAAGAAAGTGCTGAGTGGCAACTGGAGTGCTTAATGCAGACCACAATTTAACACTTGACTCAACTTCAGCTAGAATACTAAAAAGTGAAACAAAGTCCAATTCAAGCATAAATGCAAAACAATAACCTCTTTAACAACTAATTATGAACAAAGTTTCAGATAAATCAATATTAACTTTAGATATATAAGAAAATAAAACTATTTTTCTCTTGAGTTACATAATCACTTGAAAACATTTTTGGTCATTTGATAACTATTAAAATCACCTCTAAGAAGTTTCACTACTTACAATAAACATCACTCACAAAAAAATATATTTTTTAATGCATTGTCAGAAATTAATTTTATTTTTGAATGCATTGTCAGATTTTACCTAAAGTCGGATGTCCTCATATTACAATTTTCATCAGTTCTCATTAAAATAGTATACTAAAAAATGGCTTACAGTTTTATGAGCTCACAGTTTAATCTTGGTTTACTATTATCTTATTGAAATGAGTAACTACATTCAAGAAAAATAGATCAATCATGGAACTCGTGAAACATCAAGGATCAAGGATCTATTATCACCATATTAACAGCCAATAAATACAAGAATATACTGAAATAAGTAACAGCATCCAAGAAAAATAGATCAATCGTGGAACTCATGAAACATCAAGGATCTATTATCACCATATTAACAGCAAGAATACAAAAACATTTCCATTTAAGCTTGGCAACAACATTCACATGTATATTCTTCCTAAGCAAACTACTGTCACTGATCACAGCAGTGGGGAAAAGGCCTAGACAGCCACCAAAATGCCTGAAACATTTGCACATAACAAAGAAGATAAGTAATATTCTTCAACTGAATATTGCATTTGGCTAACAGTTAACTCACAATACAGACAAACATTAAATGTTCAAAGTGCAATCTTCTAAAAACTTTGTGCTGCTTTTCTTTGCACCAAAGAAGTGGATAATAAAGCAGGATTATAATAAATGTGACTAACACCAGACTTCAAAAAATAATACATTACATATCACATGCTTAAAATGTTAATGAAGCAGCCATGACAGTCTATGAGTAATTACTAAAAAAACAATAATCTAACTGATTTTTGAGACACTGGATTTGTACCTTGACATACACTGAGAGTACAATTTATTATACACTCCACACCAGTCCACATACATGCCTACATCGAGTTAATTATGTTGGGCAGCAAAAATTTCCCATGAATAGGTCAGATACCTATTTGCTGTATAGTGTAACTTCAACTGTGATGATGGGTAAACATGGTAACCTGAGCGAGTTGAGTCGTGGTCAAAAAATAGATCAGTGCTCAGAAGATGCAACACTTCATTTCTGCGACTTTAGAACCTCTGGGATTTTTGAGTCCAATGGTCAAGTGTGTAGCAGGACTACATCAAAACTGGAAAAACTGGTAGCTGCTGGAAAGAATGTAGTTATAAATGGGTCACTGAATTCTGAGAGGTGAATATCACTTCTATATCATAACATCAGAATGAAGGGTCACAGTGAAGAGGATAATGTCAGCATTGAATGACAGGGAACCTAAGAAGGTTTGTGGAATGACTATTTGACATATGATGCTATGATTGGGCTATGGCAGATGATACCCACATCGAGCACTCTTGTTAACACATCAAATAAGTTACAGTGAGGCATGTATCGGGGGGGGGGGGGTCCGGAAGCCCCTCTCCCTGCCACCAAAATGTTTAAATATGCATATTATAGATAGATAGTTTTTGTAGTAGCACAAACATTACTGTTGAACAACTGCAAAACTCAATGCTTTTAAATGATAACTTTTGCAAATTATTAAATTGATCTAAGTATTTATGGTCTGATGTAGAAATCTGTACTGGTCAAGCAGGGTTCATGTATGAAGAAAGTGAAGCATAATAAATCTGGGGGAAAGATGAAAAGTAGTTTAACGGGCCAGCTTTTTAACTATTTTATATTAAAAATCGTGTCATAACAGTTCTTTTAAATCTCACTGTGTGGTTCAGTTTTTTTTTTTTCCCCAACATATATATGTTATTTGCTAAACCCGATTTTAGGACAAACTAGTTTATCTGAAGCGCGATAAGACAAACTAGATTATACTGAAATAAAGGTGGGGCTTCCAAGACAAAATGGTTTGGCCTAGTCTTAACTAGTTCGACCTGCATTTGCACTTTAATCTATAGGATATGGAGACGAATCGAGGGGAAATTAAATAAATTATCACTTATTATGTACTTCCCACGTTTATTTACTTAATATTGATTTTTTTTTTTACATAGACACCTGTTCGATGAACAGGTTTTGGTGCAGTTGCACCTAACGACACTTTGTCCAGTCCCAACTGAATGTTTGATCGCTGCAGTTCTCAACAAAATCTCATTCTCCTGATTAAATTCCTCCTCGTGTAAGAACTTCTGCTTCGGATAAACTAGTATGTCCTATCAAAACTATTGTGTCCTATCGCGCCTCGGATAAACTAGTTTGTCCTATTGTGCTTCAGATAAACTAGTTTGTTCTAAAATCTGATTTGGCCAGTAACATATACATAGTTCATACACTTTTTCACTCACAGAATTCCAGGACTTTTCCAGAACTTTTGGACTATCCATTCAAATGCTCCTACTTAAAATACTTTTGGACATACGATCCAAATGCTCCTACTTAAAATATAGTGAAACCATAGGTCTGTTCAACTGGTAACCTACAACTAACAACTTCCCTACATGCTTGAGAAAACAATACAGAATGCAGAAAGTTGAAAATGATGTATGCTGCAGCTAATAAGAAATAGAATCACAGATAAATACTGAAATACCAAAACTGTCACTGAAAATGTAACCAGATTTAATCTCTACAAAACTTCTATATACATTATACTATACTGATTTTGAGAAAGAATTATTTTTTGACATTGCTATCAGTTCAATTATTGAAGCAAATTACAGAATAAGAAAAACATAAAACTCAAAAAAATATAAGTATAATTACTTCCACCAATGGCTAAAAAGTATGTTACAAAAATTAACAATTGGAGCACAAAAAGTTTTCCATAGCAAAAGGAAGGTATCAGAGACACATTTTCAAATCAAACAGCTAAAAGAAGAAATATAAAAGGAAAGATATAACTCTATGCCTTCTATCAGAATTTTGCATAATGGAAAAGTTGAAAACAGGCAAAAAGTATTTTTCATGGCAAAAGCTGTGCTAAGGAAAAATAACTTTTCAAATATGTCTCCCAGAAGCAAAGATAGCAGAAAAAAAAAAAAAAAAAAAAAAAAAAAAAAAAGGTTCTGACCTTTACACCCCCTTTTTTAAATAATGTTGTGCATTATTTTAAAAAGATCTTATTGTAGCTAAAATCTTATTCATTCCCAATCTTTATTGTAGTGAATGGCATACTGTAAAAAAGAAATTTCTCAATAGGCTTTTTAGAAGCGGAGATACAGCTGCAAACAGAAGTACACAAACACCACTTAGCTGCAGCACTGTGAACTACAAACTTCCTCAAATATAAACCTAAAATGCTCCATAAGATAAATGGTATCTGGTGTTAAAAGAATTTTTTTTAATCTGACATTTAGAAGTACAGATATTGAGAAAAATAGATTACATATTTGCGCCCCCTAGCGGCGAAACTGTGCGTTTTTTTTTTTTGTTTTTTTTTTTTTGTTTTTTTTTTGGGGGAAGAAAATATACACAAGACATTTTCATAGTCAGTAGTATCTGATCAAAAAAGATTTTTTTCCATCGGGTTTTTATTCCCACAGATATTGCTGTAAACAGAAACTCCAACTTACACCCTCTAGTAGCACACTTGTGCATTAAGAAAAATTTGAAAATATATGAGAAATATTTTGCACCGAAAATGCTCTTTAACAACGAAAGAATTTTTCAAATCAGACTCATAGAAACAGAGATATCAACAAAACTAAGATATGCATCTCTACGTTCCCTGGTGGAAAAACTGTGCAATATTTTAAGCACGAGTTATTCTCAAAAGGATATACTAGGTAAGCGGTATCAGTTCACAAAAGATTTTTTTCAATCGAGTTTACAGGAGCTCAGATTTTCCTGTAAATGCATCAGACACTTATGAGCCCTGAACACTTATGAGCCCTGGTGGCAAAACCATTCTTTACCAAAAATAAGAAATCATATGTAAAACATTTCCCACCAGGAGCTGTATTAAATGCAGGAAGAGTTTTTCTAATCGGACTTTCAGAAGCAGAGATATCAGGAAAACCTTGATTTACCTTTTCCACCCCCTAGCGGAAAATGTATGCATTACTTGAAAATGAGACTGTAACTAAAATAGTCTCTGATATAAATGGCATTGAAAGAAAAAAGATTGTTTTTGAATCGGATATTTAGAAGCAAATATACGAAATAAAATTTATTTTGAATTTGATAGGATCTGCATTTATGCTCTGTAGCGGCGAAGTTGTGTATCAAAAAAAAAAAAAAAAACGAAATAACGAAATTAAAGGGTCATCATTCTCACATTTCAAACTTCCCAGTACAAAAAGAATTTTACAAATCGATCTAATAGTTACAGAAATATGGTGTCCCCAGCCTCACAGATGAAGTGATAACATGTACATGATCTTTTTTTTTTTTTTTTTTTACAAAAGACATGCTAATAATAATAACACAGCTTCAGTACTGCTAACAGACAAGAAAATCAAAATATACACACACACACACACACACACACACACACACACACACACACACACACACACTCGGCATTTTGCAGATGGTGGGGAGGTAAATTTGTCAGACATAAGTTATATCAGTAGAAAAATCCTCAACTACAAAACATCCTGCAGGGACAAAAATGGCAGAAACGGATAAAATTCCAGGACATGTAACAGAATTTTAGGACATTTCTAGGACGTGCACGAACCATGTATATATATATATTAATGGACTATGAAAGATTGGAAACAGGTAGCTTGGTCCAAAAAATACAGGTTCCAACTATAGCATACCAAAGGGAGTGCGTGGAATGTATGTATGTGTGTGTGGTGCCAACTGCAGGAGGCCATGGGCTCCACCACAGGTCAATGGAGGCAGTGCAATGTTTTGGGGCATGTTTACATGCACAACCAGTGAACATACTGACACCACCATGGCTACATTGACATACTCCTCAACCACCTACACCTTCTCACAGCTATCGATTTCCCAAACAGCATGATGTCTTCTTTCAACAAGACAATGCCCTGTATCATTGCATCCATTTGGTGAAGGATTGGTTACAGGAGTAATCCAATGAGTTCACAGCCATCAAATGGCACACTCACACTTGAACCCAACTGAGCAGCTGTAGGATGAAGTCGAGCAAGGATTGGATTTCTTTGCATATGTACTGAAAGGACTTTAGTGTTTAACTCATGATGCAGAATAGTGTGCATAAGAATTCCATTCATTGTGGTTAATATTGCATAAAAAGTTATTCACAGAATAAGATTCGGTAATGGTGTTATTTACAAATTTTGAAAAACCAGAATCAAGGCTTTGACACATTTCCAGTTCAGAGTTGATTTATGAGGTAGTACCAAAAAACTCATGAATGCACATATGTTCAACCATGGAAATAAACCATTGTTAAGGTGAAATACAACAAATTCTGAGGAAATATTTACCTGGAAAAAACAGGAAACACTGCACTACTAGCTTGAGCACACATTATTCTATCATCAATTCCTGACAGGAGACAACCCTGAAATTAAATGCTTTCATAACTACAAAATATAAGTACTATAAAATTTCATAATTTAGCACAAGTCATGTTAAACTAAGTTGATACAGATACTGCCATACTAAGTCACATGGAAAAGATCAAACGCTGTGGTGATATCAGTTAATTGGGTCATTAATTAAATTAGGGCAGCCATAAGTATAAACGTCACTGTGATTGACCAGGTGAGTGAGTTTGTGCATTTAGGAAGCATGTTTGATAGAGAGAACAAATTGGATAGTGAAATTAGTAGGCGAGTGAATTCTTCATTGAAAGTCATAGCTGCTCTGGGAGGTTTTCACAGGAATGATGGGTTTTCTAGAGAGTCCCGCATGGCTGTGTATGAAAGTGTAATTATTCCTACTCTAATGCATGGTCGTAGTGAGCGATGGGTTTGCCTCCTCGGGCGCTCCGTGGTAACAATGGCACACACAACAGCAACTAGGGCCTCTGTGAATCTTGGAGAGGTGCAAGTTGTTCTGTGTGACATTGGCGAAAAGACCCCAATGCACTGGGTTTTGTTCCAGAATCCCTAGGTTGAATGACCAACTGGAACCCTCAGCTGTGGGTTAATCCCCCATACTGATGTACTTACCTGATTAAAAAGACAAAAAGAAATATTAAGAATGACTCAAGTGTGGGATATGATGGACCTACCACACTTGAGAAGGACGGTCCACCACGGAATCGACCTGGACTTTCTAAAACGGCGTATGAGAAAGCGATCTCGGCTGAGTGAATGTAAGATTGGTGTATGGAATACTAGAGGTATAAATGGCAAGATGAGTGAGGTGATTGAGGAGATGAATAAGTATAGACTGGATGTGCTGTGTGTAAGTGAAACCAAAAAAGAAGGAAATTGGGGTAGAAGAAGTGAATGGCACAGTGAGTGTGTGGTCTGGAGTATTGGATAATATGAGAGGACAGGCTGGTGTAGGTGTGATTTTAAGTGAAAAGATGAAGACTATTTGATTCACTATAGTTGCATAAGTGAGAGAATTCTCTGGATTCGTTTGAAAGTGAAACTTCAGAGAATTGTAATTGTTGTAGTGTATGCTCCTTGTGACTCGGAACCTTCTGATAAGAAAGAAGATTTCTGGAAGGAGCTAAAAGCTGTTTTGAGCCAGTTTGGTGCTAAAGAAAAAGTTATAATAGCAGGGGATTTCAATGCTAGAGTAGGTGTGCAGAATGCAATTTCTGACAATGTTCTGGGTAAGTTTAATGATCCTTGTGTGAATGATAATGGTGAAAGATTAATTGAACTCTGCATTGAGAATGATTTGTGTGTATCTAATACATTTTTCAACCACAAGTATATACACACATATACTTGGGAAAATCGTACTCTTGGTCAAAAGAGTGTGATAGATTTTGTTGTTTACGATCAGCATTTCAAACACTTAGTTGTTGACACCCGTGTGATGAGAGGTGCGGATGTTGGTTCTGATCATTACTTGGTAGTGTCACGAGTGAAACTTAATGTTGGTTGCAGGAAAAGGAATAGGAAGAGACCCAGGATAGAAAAGAATAAAGGTTGATAGGCTCCTTGAAGATCATCAGCGGTATTCTGACTTACTCAGAGAACAACTGAAGGATCTGAAATCTTGTGAGAGGGATGTAGAAAAGAAGTGGGAATGTTTTAAGAACTGTGTTGTTACTGCTGCTAAAGAGGTCTGTGGCACCACAATAGTGGGTAACAATAGAGGTGATGCTTGGTGGAATAGTGAGATTGGTGAGGCAGTAAAGAAAAAGAAGGAAGCCTATTTGGGAATGTTGCAAGGTAGAGTCTCTGTGGATGAATATCGCTGTAAGAAGCGTGAAGCTGCTAAGCTGGTTTGCCACAGTAAGGCAAAAGATAGGAAAGAGAAAGTGGAAAGGCATGAACTGGCTTTTTGGAAAGATAGAAAGTCCTTCTGGAAGTACATGAGACTCAGGAAAAATAGGGGAAACAAAGTTGTAAGTTTTGTGAAGAATGAGATTGGGGAAATGATATGGAAGCCCAATGAGTAAGGGACAGATGGGGCAAATACTTCTGTGAGTTATTAGATCAGGAGAGCAAAAATGATTCTGAGACAGATGCAGATGATGTCACAATGAGGGATGAAAGCACAGGAGGGATCTCAAGAGAAGAAGTGTGTAAAGCTCTAAAATCTCTTCAGAATGGTAAGGCTCCAGGAGTTGATGGCATAACTGCAGAGATGTTGAAGTATGGTTGTGCTGGGAGTTAGGAATGGTCCCTTCGGGATTGGAAGGATGCTATTATTGTTCCCTTGTATAAGGGAAAAGGTGATCAGACTGAATGCAAGAACTATTGTGGTATTAGCCTACTGAGTGTGCCAGGGAAAGTGTTTGGTAAGGTTGTTATTGAAAAAGTACGAGGTCTTATATCAGAGAAAGTGTGGGATGTTCAGAGTGGTTTTATGTCTGGTAAAAGCTGCACTAACCAGATTTTTGCATTACGCATGATGATTGAAAAGTATCTGGCTGTTGGGAAGAAAGTTTTTACTGCCTTCATAGATTTAGAGAAAGCTTATGACCGAGTCAATAGGACACTTTTGTGGAAGGTATTGAATGAATATGGTGTTACTAGGAATCTACTTAATAGTGTGAAAGCCATGTATGCTGGTAGTAGAGCTTGTGTACGAGTGAATGGTGTTTTATCAAAATGGTTTTCCATTGGTGCAGGAGTTAGACAAGGTTGTGTAATGTCACCATGACTGTTTAATATATTTATGGACGCATGCATGCGTGAGGCCGAAATAGATAATAGTGGTTTATGTCTTGGTGATATCCGTGTGTGCAGATTGCTGTATGCTGATGACACTGTCCTGTTGGCAGAGAGCAAAAGTGAGTTGCAGAGTATGTTGACTCGGATGCACGAAGTTTGCATGAAATTCAAACTGAGTATAAATAAGGGAAAAACCAAAGTTATGGTGTTTGAGAGAGGAATGGGTAGCACTGAATGTAATGTAAGTATAAATGGCACTGTGATTGACCAGGTGAGTGAGTTTGTGTATTTAGGAAGCATGTTTGACAGAGAGAACAAGTTGGATGGTGAAATCAGTAGGCGAGTGAATTCTTCTTTGAAAGTCATAGCTGCTCTGGGAGGTTTTCACAGGAATGATGGGTTCTCTAGAGAGTCCCGCATGGCTGTGTATGAAACAGTAATTGTTCCTACTCTGATGTATGGCAGTGAAACCGGGGTACTGCAGAAGAAACATAGGAGTTGTTTGTGTGCTGGAGAAATGCGTTACTTACGTGGGGTTTGTGGCAAGACACGATCTGATTGTGTGTATTGCAGTTGTGTGATGTAAAGCAAAATGTTGTTAGCAAGGTGGAGACCAATATGCTTCGGTGGTTTGGCCATGTTGAAAGAATGAGTGATGAAATGCTTACTAAGAAAATATTTTCAGCCCAAGTGGCAGGAAGGAAAAGCAGAGGAAGGCCAAGGAAGACATGGGTGGATCAGATTCAGGAGTGTCTGCATGAGAAAAAGATTATGAGTATGAAGTATAAAAGATCTTGTGTACGGCGTGTAATGGATATCAGTGAAGCACGAGTTGTATGTCAAGATCGCTGTAAATGGCGAAGTTTGATACGACAACAGTAATTAAAAATATCTGGAAGTTTGTATTTCTTTTTGGAGCTAGCCTCTGAATCTCAGAGAACAGCTTAGTGATATGTATGTCTAATGCATGGCAGTGAAACCTGGGTACTACAGAAGAAACATAGGAGTCGTTTGTGTGCTGGAGAAATGCGTTAGGGTTTGTGGCAAGACACGGTCTGATTGTGTAAAGAATGAAGATGTGTTGCAGTTGTGTGATGTGAAGCAAAATGTTGTTAGCAAGGTGGAAACCAATATACTTCGGTGGTTTGGCCATGTTGAAAGAATGAGTGATGAAATGCTTACTAAGAAAATATTTTCAGCCCAAGTGGCAGGAAGGAAAGGCAGAGGAAGGCTAAGGAAGTCATGGGTGGATCAGATTCAGGAGTGTCTGCATGAGAAAAAGATTATGAGTATGAAGTATAAAAGGTCTTGTGTACGGCGTGTAATGGACATCAGTGAAGCCCAAGTTGTATGTCAAGATCGCTGTAAATGGAGAAGTTTGATACGACAACAGTAAGTAAAAATATCTGGTAGTTTGTATTTCTTTTTGGAGCTAACCTCTGAATCTCAGAGAACAGCTGAGTGATATGTATGTAATTTATTTGGGACAATTCTTAAAGAACATCCCAAATTAGATCTTTTGGATACAGTTTCGCATAACTGGGCTAAAGTGTTCTAGCCCCGAGTGTTCCAATTAACAGGAATCTACTGCATACCAAAATATGTGTCATATAATCCACAGATTATCTGTCAAAAAAGTTATAAATTTAGGATTATATGCTGCTATGGATAACACAACTCTTAAATTTAAAAAGGAAAAAAGAAGTTTTTGCAGCACTTTGAAAATCAGTGTCACAATTGTCAGGAAAGGTCATATGTTTAAAAATTTCCCAAAAATGCATTAGCAACAGGAAAATGTAATGCAATGTGAAGACAGAGATTTGCAAGCAGTTAGAAAGAAGTTTTCTTTTTCTTTACATAACAAGCACATTGACAGAAAATACACTGAAACAAAGGCAGTAATTTGCTCACACGCATGATCACGTGCTGTAGGAAGCTCAGCATCACACATGTTCATGGGTGAAACTAGTCTAACTACGGAATCTAACTATGGAAATGGCAGGTCTACATACCGAAGTGTGGTAACGGTGCAAAAACTCATTATTTTGCACCGTTACCACACATCTTTATTTACTTGAAAGTAACACAAAAGCACTTTAAAAATAAGTCTTTTTTTTTTTAACATGACGATCATTTTTCCATTTCACTGGACTGCCGGGTCATCCTGTGAATCGCAACTTTTTAATAGGAAATTATGGTTCAGGATGAATATTGCAGGTGCAGATTATAAGATGATTTTTCTTAATTTTAATCTGGATTATGCACCACTATGGATTATACAATTTTTTTCTTTTTAATTTCAGTCTGCAGATTATATGCCATACCTGCACTGGGGTACATCTGCAGATATGGCCTCATGTGGACTATAGCACAAACGCACCCTACTGGTGACATGTTGCAAATGGAACCTTAAATCATGAGACCAAGGTACCTGTTTGCAGTCTTCCATAGTCCAGCAGCGATATGCTTCCATAATGCAGCCCATTGCCCACTGAACAGTTGTACACAACAGCACTCAAAGTGGGCATCAACTGCCATAGCCTAGTTATGCCGTCATACATTGAATGGCCTTTGCACATATCTCCATAGGTGCCTTGTTATTGAATGTCAATCTTACCATCTTACCTTGTTATTGAATGTCAATCTTACCATCTTATTGAATGTCAATCTTACCATATTAAAGGTGAGTGCTGCCTCTTCTGTAATCCACTCTGACAGTGCATTACAGAAGAGGCAGCACTCACCTTTAATATAAATTGCCCATTTATCTGGCAGTTACTGGTTTTGATGTAATCACGGTAGACACATGCGAAGGTCCCATGAGTAAATCCCAAACACTGTGCAATCGCAGAGATGGAGCAGGCCATCTTCGAAGCACTGACCATCTGCCTACATATCAAACACACTCTCCCACTGGCGTTTTTAGCCGTCATCACAGATGCAGGTAAATACCTGATATCCAATGGGGAAATTTTCGGCTGGTCACATTGTTAACTTGGGGTAAGCAGGTCTATGGATGGGTGTGGCGTGATCATAAACTGTGCTTTCAATGTATGATACACCGAATGCTCACCGAATCACAGCCACCCCTATGCAACATGAGTTACACCCAATACTGCCATAAGGAAGAGGGCATGACATGTATGCTAAAGAGGTGTTCATAAATAGGAAGGTGGTTCAGTTGAAAGCAAAGCTTTAGATATGATGGGTAAAAGCCAGGGATTTATCGGACTTCAGGAAAGGCCAAATTGTGCACACACAAAGTGTTGGTTGATGCATCTATTTCAGAAACAGCAATACTTATGGGTTTGTTCCAGGGCATCTGTGGTTAAAATGTACTAAGGGTGGTACCAAAATGGTGAAAACAAAAATAAACACCAGCAACACGACTTTAAAGGGCTGTGAAAGGTGAATTCCAGAGGAAAATGATGAGTGAGTAGCATGTCGGCGTAGATGAGCCATAAGAGTAAACAACCCATGAGCCATAAGAGTAAACACCCCATGAGCCATAAGAGTAAACAACCCATGAGCCATAAGAGTAAACAACCCATGAGCCATAAGAGTAAACAACCCATGAGCCATAAGAGTAAACAACCCATGAGCCATAAGAGCAAACAACCCATGAGCCATAAGAGTAAACAACCCATGAGCCATAAGAGTAAACAACCCATGAGCCATAAGAGCAAACAACCCATGAGCCATAAGAGTAAACAACCCATGAGCCATAAGAGTAAACAACCCATGAGCCATAAGAGTAAACAACCCATGAGCCATAAGAGCAAACAACCCATGAGCCATAAGAGTAAACAACCCATGAGCCATAAGAGTAAACAACCCATGAGCCATAAGAGCAAACAACCCATGAGCCATAAGAGTAAACAACCCATGAGCCATAAGAGCAAACAACCCATGAGCCATAAGAGTAAACAACCCATGAGCCATAAGAGTAAACAACCCATGAGCCATAAGAGTAAACAACCCATGAGCCATAAGAGTAAACAACCCATAAGCCATAAGAGTAAACAACCCATGAGCCATAAGAGTAAACAACCCATGAGCCATAAGAGTAAACAACCCATGAGCCATAAGAGTAAACAACCCATGAGCCATAAGAGCAAACAACCCATGAGCCATAAGAGCAAACAACCCATGAGCCATAAGAGTAAACAACCCATGAGCCATAAGAGTAAACAACCCATGAGCCATAAGAGTAAACAACCCATGAGCCATAAGAGTAAACAACCCATGAGCCATAAGAGTAAACACCCCATGAGCCATAAGAGTAAACAACCCATGAGCCATAAGAGTAAACAACCCATGAGCCATAAGAGTAAACAACCCATGAGCCATAAGAGTAAACAACCCATGAGCCATAAGAGTAAACAACCCATGAGCCATAAGAGTAAACAACCCATGAGCCATAAGAGTAAACAACCCATATGCCACCCTTTCATGAGAACAGTCTATCAACATAAATGACTCACTGCTAGTGCCAACAGCATGCAAATTGGATGATAGAAGACTAGAAGCAGGTGTGGTGGTCGGATGAATTATGCCCACGATCCAGTATGTATTTGCCATCAGCAGCATAAGGTATTATATGACTCCCTCATGCATGGCATCAACTATCCAGGCAGATGAGGGATGTTGTATGATATGGCACAAGCTTAGCTGGCATGGAGTAGGACCCTGGTGCATGTGGACCCATGTGTGGATGCCACCTATTGCCAGGGACTACTTGCAGACCGTGTACATCCCACAATGTTATACCTCCACTCCGAGGGGGGGATGGGTTCTTTCAGGATAACAATGCCACATCACATCATGTGGACCAACATATGGATGTCAGTTATCACCAGGGACTGCTTGCTGACCATGTACAGCTCATAATGTTGTACCTCCACCCACTGGGGATGGGTTCTTTCAGGACAATAGTGCAACGTCTCATTGGACCAGCTTCATGCAGGAATTAATTTGACAAAAATAGTGGCAATATGGGACATCTCAAATGAGTTCCAAATTTGCCTGATCTCAACACAATTGAACTTCTGGAGGATATTGTAAAACACCAGGTAAGGTAGCTGGACACACACCCACTCCATACCAGAACTGTGGACTACAAAACAAACAAACAGCTTGGTTGCAGATGCAGCACACAACTGCCAAATACCTCGCGCAGTAGATATTGAGCCAGGAGATGGATGTTCTCTGAGCAAAAGGAGGACCCACCAAGTATTACATAGATCATCATAATTCAGCAATCACTTAGTGTGTAAACAAAACCAAAAGATAGCTTGAAAGCAAATTAATGCTGCAAATCTAAAACTGAAACAAAAAGCAATAAACATATCATTAAGTTGAATATATGTATGCACACCAAACACATCACTGGATGACCACAAGTCACTGCCTTTGAACCTGATAACAATGGAGACTGGTTCAAAGTTGATAAATAACATATGATACACTACACAAGAAAACAAAATCTGAAAAGTGTGTGTGTGTGTTTTTTTTACACTTTCCAACTGTAGGTTGAAGAAGCGTATATGCTCCAGCTTTGTACGTCTGTCCGCACGATAATCCCCATTAGGGACGAATCCAAAATCCTCACAACTCCTCACACCAAATCTCAATTATTGTTCACTGAAAGCCTATACATAGACAAATTTTCCGATACTTGCTGTAATGATGAACTACCCAGAAATATTCCTCGCCCCTGGAAACACCTGATCTCAGCCATATCCATATTATCTCAACCTCTCTGAATTCCCCCTCCCATTCTCTCATCTCTCCCACCCCTTTCTTGTGTTGACATGGCACACGTGGTTCATTTGATCATCCACGGACACGTCATTTACGCATCATTGTAATTACTTTTCATTCGACCATTCACTATTACGTCATTTGTTTAACTGTGTAATTATTTATATATGTTGCCTCTTCCATGGTGTGTGGTTCTTTTATCAGGTCTGATGATGGGTACCTGCAGGCAGGACCCGAAAGGTCTCACGCATTTTAAATATTTTTAACTATTTCATCTTAGTTCAAGTGTGTCATTAAATTCGCCTTTTGCATCGTGTGCAGACGGTCGTAATGTTTATGCTTTTACTCACGTAGCACGAAGTCTTCTGCATTGGATTCGTAAAAATGGTTCGATTTTTGATAAAATTTTAGTATGTGATATGAGACAACCTGGGGACGAACCCTATTGAAAATGGGCGAAATGGGATCAAAGGTCAGGACATAGGAACGGCATCCATTCTATCGCCCTTATGCATCATAACTTATGTAAAAATGCTTCGATTGCAACAAAACTTTAGTATGTTGTTCCGGAGGTATGCTGAACCAATTCTGTTAAATATCATCAAAATAGGATCAAAGGTCAGGGCACAGAAGCGATATTTATTCCACAGCCATTATCCTCATAACATGAGAATGATCTCTGGTATATCATATATTCATATTGCATTGCAAATGTCAAAAATGTCACTTAGCTGCTTAAATATTAGCTAAGTGACATTATGTCTACATTTGAGCTAACATTTAAGCAGCTAAGTGCCATTTTGCAAATTCAAAAAAAAATGGCATTTGCAAATTCAAAAAAAATGCAAATGAGAAGTGACATTGAATTTGCAAATTCAAATGTCACTTAGCTGACATTTGAATTTGCAAATGCCATTTAGCTGACATTTGAATTGACATTTGAATTTGCAAATGCCATTTAGCTGACATTTGAACTTGCAAATGACATTTGAATTAGCTGACATTTGAATTTACAAATTCAAATGTCACTTAGCTGCTAATATTTAAGCAGCTAAGTGACATTTTGTAAATTCAAAAAAATGTCACTTAGCTGCTTAAATATTAGCTCAAATGTAGACATGAGTCATTTAGCTCAAAATGTAGACATAATCTACATTTTGAGGTTACTCACCTTTATCCCAAATATCATTTAGAGGTTTTCATCTCTTACACACATTTCCAACACATAATTTTCAATAGTCACGTCGTGGTTCAAGGCACAAAAAAACAGAAACACACGTCATTTTCAACTCACGTAATCCACTTGTTGAAAATGATGTGTGTGCGTTTTTTTTTTTGGGGGGGGGGGGCCTTGAACCACGATGTGACTATTGAAAATTATGTGTTGGAAATGTGTGTAAGAGATGAAAACCTCCTAAAGGATATTTGGGATAAAGGTGAGTAACCTCAAAATGTAGATCTCTGGTATGTTGGAAAGTGTATAATAATCAATTCATTGCATGATTTTGCTAACTTGTTTATTTGTTACATTAAAATCAGTCTTAAGTTTAATAATGAGGGCATAGGTGACAACACTTACCACATATCTTGGTCCAGAAAACGATTTTTCTCTCAAATTCAAAATGGAGATAAAAGGCTAAAAATGAAAGCAAAACTGCATGTACTGTATTGCAGATACTCATCTCATGTGCATAAAAAATATGCATATATTCATAGATATATATTTTATACGTACACAGTGGCATAAAAAATTCAGTCACAAACAAAACGCACAATTGCATAAATATGAAATGAAAGATTATGAGTTGTTAGCAAATGGTGGCAACACTTCCCATTGTGGTACCTACTTGCCATTGCTCTTTTGTGCAAATTAATTAATGGTTTGCCTAGAGTGGTGGTCATGACTGTGCTACAGCATCATACAGCTGAAAAAACTCACTCCATTAGCAGAATTGTCAGACTATGTGCATCTAGCTAACTGTGCAAGAAGGGTCTGGGATAGAGTCCTGGATGAAGTATGGGTGGTATGTTTGTTTGTCCTATAGTGATGGTTCTCTCCTTTTCCTGAAACCAGTGGCCCTAAACCAGAATTGGATGACTTCTTACATGGTTCATACTCTTATTCAATCACAGAATTCTAGGACATCTGAATATTCTTAAAACACACAGTATCTAAATAATCCTACTTAAACTATTGTGAAACCACAGGTTTGTTCAATCTGTAACCTATTACAAACACCCCAAATGGAAATATAGTTTCCCACATGTTTTAAGTGAAACTATTTTTATCACAAATTGGCACTGCATTGTTCAATTTGCTGTAAAAGCAATTTTATGGGTCACAGAAATGGATCAGATTACCACAGGACCACAGGCAGAGTAAGTACCAATTTTGAAATTTAATTTTACTTTAAATATGGTAAGGTAGCAAAATTTCTTGGTCTCTGATTATTTTGTAAGGGACCATTAGAAATAGAAAAACATGCATTTCCTAGCAAAAATTCTTTTAAAATATGAAGTTGCTCTTTTTTAACATCACCAAAGATATTAAAAACAAAAAACATAAAAGAAATGTTTAAAAAATAAGAACATAATCAGGAGGAAAACTGAAAAAAAATGCAGCTTGGTGAGAAAAATATGAAATTCCCAGAATCATGGAGCATTACTGCTGAAATAATAATTTCTGGTGGTTCCAAACATTTTTGGTCAGCAGAAAGCATAAAGATATCCAAAATGTATTGAAAAATGTCAAAGAAATGTCAGAATATTAAAACCATTCAAAAATAAATGTTAAAAATATTCAATAAATGCTAAAAACTTGAAAAATGTGAAAATAAACTGTACAGAGATGTTGAATAACATTATTTCACTGGATTTTTTTATTTCTGTAATATAATCAGTTTTCTGTAATCTCACAGGTGTGATGCTACCAGTGGGCTACAGTGAGCCCACCCAACTTATCTTTGAGCCCACTCTATAACCCCCCTAATGTAAGCAGTTTGAATACATGTTACTGCAACCATCTAAGATTTTAGGGAAATTTAATAAACACATGAGTACTTTTTAAATTCACTGAAATTTTGTTATGTACAATGATTTTTTTATAAAATTTAGTGGTGTGCTATTCTGTCAAATGGATGAATTCCTCAGAGCGAATGTCTAAGAGAATAGTAGAAAGACACAATTTTGGTAATCATATTTTTAAAGTTTTAAAAAGATGGGAGAGAAAGATATATTCCTTATCTAGTTGCAAACTAAAATTCATAAACAGCCTTATGGCCTTATGGAAGCATATATATATCATCATCATCATCATTGTCAACCATTTTCAATCCACTGCTGGACGAAGGTCTCCCCAAGTTTCCTCCACAACGGTCTGTCTTGTGCCAGTCTCCTCCATGTCACCCCTGCATACTTACGAATTTCATCCACCCATCTCCCATGTGGTCTTCTTCTGGGTCTTTTCCTGTCCCTTGGAATCCAATCTAAAATTTCGGCTGTCCATCGATGATCTGTCCTTCTGGCAGTATGTCCAGCCCATTGCCATTTCAGGGTTTTAACTCTGATCATGATGTCTTCCACTCTTGTCATTTTTCGGATCCACGAGTTCCTCTTCTTATCTCTCCTGGTTACACGAAGCATGCACCTCTCCATGCTTCTTTGAGTTGTCTGCAGTCTTTGTATATCTCTTTTAGTTAAGGTCCACGTCTCTGCACCATACGTAAGCACTGGAAGGATGCATTGATCAAACACTTTTCTTTTAAGACATAATGGCATATTGCTCTTGAAAATTATGCTGTTTCTTCCAAAAGCTCTCCAGGCAAGTTTTGTACGTCGATTAATTTCTTCATCAATGTGACCCTCACTTGATATCTGGTGTCCAAGATAAACGTACGTGTCTGTTATTTCCAGCTTTTCTCCATCAATCAATAAATCTTCATTTCTTGTAAAAGCATTGAACATCACTTTTGTCTTCTGAAAGTTCATTTTTAATCCCACTTCTTTACTCTTGTCAGCAAGTTCCTGGATCATACTCTGCAGCTCTGATGGGGTAGTTGCAAAAATGACTACGTCGTCAGCAAAACGAAGGTGGGTTAGATAATCTCCATTAATCTTTATCCCTTTGTTTTCCCAGCTCAGCGACTGAAAAACACCCTCCAATGTGGCATTAAAGAGCTTCGGAGATATGGTGTCACCTTGTCTCACTCCTTTCCAATTTTTATGTGTGTTGTATTTTCAAACAGCCGAATCTTTGCACTTGCATTTTCATAGATGTTATTAATAATATAAATGTATGCATCTTCAATACCGCAGGTTTTCAGAGCCATTGTAACTGCTGATGGTTTCACCGAATCAAAGGCTTTTTCATAATCGATAAAAGCCATGCACAATGGAAGTTCATATTCCCTCGCCCTTTCAATTAGTTCTCTCAGTACGTGGATATGATCTATTGTGCTGTAGCCACTTCTGAATCCAGCTTGTTCTCTCGGTTGAGCCATGTCCAGTGTTAATTTCAAGCGGTGTGAAAGAACTTTAGTGAAGATTTTATAAACTACTGATAGGAGGCTGATAGGTCTGTAGTTTCCGAGATCCTCAATGTCAGCTTTCTTATGTAGTAGGATCATTGTAGCGATGTTCCAATCCTCAGGAATCTTTCCTTCATTAAGGCATCGAGTGAAAATTTGGGCGAGTACTGTTTCAATTTCTCCACTTGCTTCTTGTATGATGTCTACAGTAACTCCATCTTCTCCTGGAGCTTTTCCCCGCTTCATGTTCTTGATTGCATGTGCAACTTCTGCTGGAAGGACTGGAGGAACTCTGGTACTGGTATCTTTCATGATGTCTGGAGTGCATGTATCATCCCTTTCATATAATTTGGAGTAGAAATCTTTCACTCTTGTCAAAATTTCGCCTCTATTTCTTGTTACAGAACCATCTTCTTTCTCAGTGCCATAATCTGTTTTCTTCCCTTACTGAGATGTCCCTTTGCTATCTTTAGGCTTTGGTTGTTTTCAATTGCTTTCCTCACTAGTTCACAGTTGAATTTTCTTACGTCTTCAGTGATACTTTTTCTTACTGTCTTGCATAGCTCTATATATTCCACTTTGGAAGTCACATCTTCTTTAGTTGTCCTCATCTCTCTTCTTTTTTGCATCAACATTTTCGTTTTTCCTGATAATTTGTTTACATGCAACTTGTTCTTAGACCCAGCTAATTTTGTTGCTGTTTCCATAAGAGCTTTGGTTACTTTTCTGTTAACTTCAGAGATGTCCACTTCTTCCGATGTTAGGCCTTCTAAAGCAGAGAACCTGTTCTTCAGTTCCAACTTGAAGGTATTATGGTGTTTTTTAAGGTTGGTTATGTCAATACATTTTTGTTTGTCTTATGAGCTTGCCACGTTAAAGTTTGGTGTTGAGGTGCATCTTACATCTCACCAATCTATGGTCACTACCTGTGTTGAACTTGTTTAGCACACTGCAGTCTTCTATGATGAATTTTTTGTTACACATAATAAAATCAATTTCACTTGTCGTCCCATTTGGATGTCTCCATGTCCATTTCCTGTTTGGCTTTTTCTTGAAGAAGGAGTTCAAGATAGAAAAACCCTTCGGCCTCTGCAAACTCAACGAGAGTATTTCCACGCTGGTTTCTGTTGCTGTGACCGAATTTACCTACTGAAGTTTCATTCTGTTGTACGCGTTGCCCTATTTTTGCATTGAAATCTCCCATAATTATTTTCAAGTGCTGCTTACCTTTATTATTTAGATGACAAATTTCCTCATAAAATTCTTCAATTTCTTCTTCAGGATGACTTGTGGTGGGTGCATAAGTTTGAATAATCTGAGCCTGGTATCTTTTCGAGAGTTGGATAACAAGTCGTGCAGCTCTGTCAGAGGAACTTTCAACTTCTACAACTTTATCCTTCAGTTTCTTGTTTATTATAAATCCAACACCACTAGTTCTGCCAGTATCTGTCCCACGATAGTAGAAGAGATGTCCACTTTTCAGTTTCGATGAGATCTTCTCCTTTTCTCCTTACCTCACTTAGCCCCACGATGTCCCACTTGATTCTTTGTAGTTCCTCTTCCAATTCAAGAAGCCTTGAATCAGAAGATAGGGAGCGTCCGTTGTACGTAGCCAAGGTCAGCATCAGATGGCAGCCTAGTCCGGTCTTCCGGGGATTCTTAGCACCCTCTGCCTTCATGTCGCACTGGCCGCTGCCTTGGCCAGGTACATTCCAGCTGCCGGAGACTGAGGGCCAAGATTTAAGTTGTGGAATCATTTTGGAGGGTTTGGCCATAACTCACCACGCTGGCCAAGCGGGTTGGTGAGTGTGGGATAGCATTTCCTCTAATCCCGATGGTATAGTTATACCGCTATTGGCGGTCGTCAGAGCCCCTTTAGTGGGAACATTATGTACCACGAGAAGGCGGGGTTGACATTTGTCAAGGAGAGGCTGTGATGTTACGCATCACCTGACCTTACATATATATATATATATATATATATATATATGACCTTACATATATATATATATATATATATGTAAGGTCAGGTGGATGCGTAACATCACAGCCTCTCCTTGACAAATGTCAACCCCGCCTTCTCGTGGTACATAATGTTCCCACTAAAGGGGCTCTGACGACCGCCAATAGCGGTATAACTATACCATCGGGATTAGAGGAAATGCTATCCCACACTCACCAACCCGCTTGGCCAGCGTGGTGAGTTATGGCCAAATCCCTCCAAAATGACTCCACAACTTAAATCTTGGCCCTCAGTCTCCGGCAGCTGGAATGTACCTGGCCAAGGCAGCGGCCAGTGCGACATGAAGGCAGAGGGTGCTAAGAATCCCCGGAGGACCGGACTAGGCTGCCATCTGATGCTGACCTTGGCTACATATAACGGACACTCCCTATCTTCTGATTCAAGGCTTCTTGAATTGGAAGAGGAACTACAAAGGATCAAGTGCGACATCGTCGGGCTAAGTGAGGTAAGGAGAAAAGGAGAAGATCTCATTGAACTGAAAAGTGGACATCTCTTCTACTATCGTGGGACAGATACTGGCAGAACTAGTGGTGTTGGATTTATAATAAACAAGAAACTGAAGGATAAAGTTGTAGAAGTTGAAAGTTCCTCTGACAGAGCTGCACGGCTTGTTATCCAACTCTCGAAAAGATACCAGGCTCAGATTATTCAAACTTATGCACCCACCACAAGTCATCCTGAAGAAGAAATTGAAGAATTTTATGAGGAAATTCGTGATCTAAATAATAAAGGTAAGCAGCACTTGAAGATAATTATGGGAGATTTCAATGCAAAAATAGGGCAACGGCAACAGAATGAAACTTCAGTAGGTAAATTCGGTCACGGCAACAGAAACCAGCGTGGAAATACTCTCGTAGAGTTTGCAGAGGCAGAAGGGTTTTTCATCTTGAACTCCTTTTTCAAGAAAAAGCCACACAGGAAATGGACATGGAGATTTCTGCATCCAAATGGGATGACAAAGTGAAATTGATTTTATTATGTGTAACAAAAATTCGTCATAGAAGACTGCAGTGTGCTAAACAAGTTCAACACAGGCAGTGACCATAGATTGGTGAGATGTAAGATGCACCTCAACACTAAACTCGAACGTAGCAAGCTCATAAGACAAACAAAATGTATTGACATAACCAACCTTAAAAACACCATAATACCTTCAAATTGGAACTGAAGAACAGGTTCTCTGCTTTAGAAGGCTTAACATCGGAAGAAGTGGATATTTCTGAAGTTAACAGAAAAGTAACCAAAGCTCTTATGGAAACAGCAACAAAATTAGCTGGGTCTAAGAACAAATTGAATGTGAACAAATTATCAGGAAAAACCAAAATGTTGATGCAAAAAAGAAGAGTGATGAAGACAACTAAAGAAGATGTGACTTCCAAAGTGGAATATATAGAGCTATGCAAGACAGTACGAAAAAGTATCACTGAAGACGTAAGGAAACTCAACTGTGAACTAGTAAGGAAAGCAATTGAAAACAACCAAAGCCTAAAGATAGCAAAGGGACATCTCAGTAAGGGGGAAAAACAGATTATGGCACTGAGAAAAGAAGATGGTTCTGTAACAAGAAATAGAGGCGAAATTTTGACAAGAGTGAAAGATTTCTACTCCAAATTATATGAAAGGGATGATACATGTACTCCAGACATCATGAAAGGTACCAGTACCAGAGTTCTTCCAGTCCTTCCAGCAGAAGTTGCACATGCAATCAAGAACATGAAGCGGGGAAAAGCTCCAGGAGAAGATGGAATTACTGTAGACATCATACAAGAAGCAAGTGGAGAAATCGAACAAATTTTCACGCGATGCCTTAATGAAGGGAAGATTCCTAAGGATTGAAACAACGCTACAATGATCTTGCTACATAAAAAAGGTGACATTGAGGATCTCAGGAACTACAGACCTATCAGCCTCCTATCAGTGGTTTATAAAATCTTCACTAAAGTTCTTCCACACCGCTTGAAGGTGACACTGAACATGGCTCAACCGAGAGAACAAGCTGGATTCAGGAGTGGCTACAGCACAATAGATCATATCCACGTACTGAGAGAACTAATTGAAAGAGCGAGGGAATATGAACTTCCATTGTGCATGGCTTTTATCGATTATGAAAAAGCCTTTGATTCGGTGAAACCATCAGCAGTTGCAATGGCTCTGAAATCCTGCGGTATTGAAGATGCATACATTAATATTATTAATAACATCTATGAAAATGCAAGTGCAAAGATTCGGCTGTTTGAAAATACAACACACATAAAAATTGGAAAAGGAGTGAGACAAGGTGACACCATATCTCCGAAGCTCTTTAATGCCACATTGGAAAATGTCTTTCAATCACTGAACTGGGAAAACAAAGGGATAAAGATTAATGGAGATTATCTAACCCACCTTGGTTTTGCTGATGACATAGTCATTTTTGCAACTACCCCATCAGAGCTACAGAGTATGATCCAGGAACTTGCTGACAAGAGTAAAGAAGTGGGATTAAAACTGAACTTTCAGAAGACAAAAGTGATGTACAATGCTTTTACAAGAAATGAAGATTTATCGATTGATGGAGAAAAGCTGGAGATAACAGACATGTACGTTTATCTTGGACAGCAGATATCAAGTGAGGCTCACATTGATGAAGAAATTAATCGGCGTACAAAACTTGCCTGGAGAGCTTTTGGAAGAAACAGCATAATTTTCAAGAGCAATATGCCATTATGTCTTAAAAAAAGTGTTTGATCAATGCATCCTTCCAGTGCTTACGTATGGTGCAGAGACGTGGACCTTAGCTAAAAGAGACATACAAAGGCTGCAGACAACTCAAAGCAGCATGGAGAGGTGCATGCTTGGTGAAACCAGGAGAGATAAGAAGAGGAACTCGTGGATCCGAAAAATGGCAAGAGTGGAAGACATCATGATCAGAGTTAAATCCCTGAAATGGCAATGGGCTGGACATACTGCCAGAAGAACAGACCATCGATGGGCAGCGAAATTTTAGATTGGATTCCAAGGGACAGGAAAAGACCCAGAAGAAGACCACATGGAAGATGGGTGGATGAAATTCGAAAGTATGCGGGAGTGACATGGAGGAGACTGGCACAAGACAGACCGTTGTGGAGGAAACTTGGGGAGACCTTCGTCCAGCAGCGGATTGATAATGGTTGACAATGATGATGATGATGATATATATATATTGGGTTGTCGGAAAAGTCATGACGTATTTTAGCCATGTTTTGCAAAGGTCATTTATTGATAGAAAGAACAATGATCAATCAATGATATAATGCCCGTTATGTTCGATAACCTTTTGCCATCTTTCAGTGAGCTGCAGAATGCCTCGTTCATAGAAGGACCTGTCTTTCGTGGCGAAAAACTTTACAAGGTGCTGATTTACAGCCTCATCTGAATAGAACGTTATACCATGCAAGGAATGTTAAAGAGAGCGAAACAAGTGGAAGTTTGACGGCGCAAGGTCAGGCGAGTATGCTTGGTACGGCAATACATCCCACCCAAGCTCCAATAATTTTTGGCAGATGATCAAACTTGTGTGTGATTTCGCGATGTCGTGATGAAACACAACACCTTTACGATGAACGAGCTCTGGACGTTTCTGGATGATGGATTCGTTCAAAATGTCCAATTGCAGACAGTACACATTCGAATTGATTGTTTGGTTCCGTGGTAGGAGCTCGAAAAACACGACACCTTTAAAATCCCACCACACTGAGACCAGAACCTTCCGCTGATGAATGTCTGATTTGGATGTCGTTTGAGGCAAAGCAGCACGTCGGGATCAAGACCGTTTGAGCAGCACATTGTTGTACACAATCCACTTTTCATCACCAGTGATCAGTCGCTTCAAAAAAGGATCGTTTTCCTCACGTTTAATGAGCATATCGCAGATGTCTATACGCGCCGTCAATTGAACTTCTTTGAGTTCATAAGAAACCCACACATCGAGCTTGCTTACGTATCCCAGCTTCTTCAGGTGGTCGTGAACGCTTGAATGATGGAAGTGCAATGTGTCTGCAATCTCTCGTGTCGTGTAACATGGGTTTGACTCGATCAATGCCTTGATTTGGTCGTCATCAACCTCGGTTGGCCTCCTGGACCGAGGAGCATCGTTGAGGTCAAAATCACCAGCACAGAATTTTGCGAAGCACTGCTGGCACTGAAGTTCTTGTAGAGCATTATTACTGTACACTTTACATAACTTTTTACAAGCTTGACATGCGTTCTTCCCTTTACAGAAGTAAAACAATAAAATATGGCAAAAATGCACAGTTTGGTCTTCCATCTTCAACTTGATGTTAAATCTCTGCAAATCAACCAAATCGCTCACTATTCCTTTTAGACTGCAGCTAGAACTGGCACCTGTCGAATACCGTAGAGATAACAGAGCTGTGCATGCCTCTAGTACTTCCAAAACCGCCATCGGGTGCAAAAATATGTCATGACTTTTCCGACAATCCAATATATCATCATCGTCAACCATTATCAATCCACTGCTGGACGAAGGTCTCCCCAAGTTTCTTCCACAACGGTCTGTCTTGTGCTAGTCTCCTCCATGTTACTCCTGCATACTTTCGAATTTCTTGCCAGAAGGATAGACCATCGATGGACAGCTGGATTTTTAGACTGGGTTCCGAGGGAAAAGACCCAGAAGACCACATGGGAGATGGGCGGATATATATATATATATATACACACGGCAATAGAAACTAGCGTGGAAATACTCTCATAGAGTTAGCAGAGGCAGAAGGGTTTCTTATCAAGAACTCCTTTTTCAAGAAAAAGCCGCAAAGAAAATGGACATGGAGGCATCCCAATGGATGGGCAAATGAAATTGATTTTATTATGTGTAACAAGAAATTTGTCATGGAAGACTGCAGTGTGCTGAACAAGTTCAACACAGGTAGTGACGATAGAATGATAAGATGCACCTCAATGCTAAATTCGAGCATGGCAAGCTCATAAAACAAACAAAGTGTATTGACGTGACCAACCTTAAAAAGCATCATAATACCTTCAAATTGGAACTGAGGAACAGATTCTCTGCTCTAGAAGGTCTAGCATCAGAAGAAGTGGACATCTCTGAAGTTAACAGAAAAGTAACCAAAGCTCTTATGGAAACAGCAACAAAATTAGCTGGGTCTAAGAACAAGTTGCATATGAACAAATTATCAGAAAAAACCAAAATGTTGATGCAAAAAAGAAGAGAGATGAGGACAACTAAAGGAGATGTGACTTACAAATTGGAATATATAGAGCTATGCAAGACAGTATGCAAAAGTATCACTGAAGACATAAGGAAATTCAACTGTGAACTTGTGAGGAAAGCAATTGAAAACAACCAAAGCCTAAAGATAGCAAAGGGACATCTCAGTAAGGGAAGAAAACAGATTATGGCACTGAGAAAAGAAGATGGTTCTGTAACAAGGAATAGAGGCGAAATTTTGACAAGAGTGAAAGATTTCTACTCCAAATTATGTGAAAGGGATGATACATGTACTCCATACATCATGAAAGGTACTAGTACCAGAGTTCTTCCAGTCCTCCCAGCAGAAGCTGGACATGCAATGAAGAACATGAAGATGGGAAAAGCTCCAGGAGAAGATGGAATTACTGTAGACATCATACAAGAAGCAAGTGGAGAAATCGAACAAATTTTCACGCGATGCCTTAATGAAGGGAAGATTCCTGAGGATTGGAACAACGCTACAGTGATCTTGCTACATAAAAAGGTGACATTGAGGATCTCAGGAACTACAGACCTATCAGCCTCCTATCAGTGTTTTATAAAATCTTCACTAAAGTTCTTTCACACCACTTGAAGGTAACACTGGACGTGACTCAACCGAGAGAACAAGCTGGATTCAGGAGTGGCTACAGCACTATAGATCATATCCACATACTGAAAGAACTAGTTGAAAGAGCGAGGGAATATGAACTTACATTGTGCATGGCTTTTATCGATTAGGAAAAGGCCTTTGATTCAGTGAAACCATCAGCAGTTATAATGGCTTTGAAATCCTGCGGTGTTGAAGATGCATAAATTAATATTATTAATAACATCTATGAAAATGCAAGTGCAAAGATTCGGCTGTTTGAGAATACAGCACACATAAAAATTGGAAAGGGAGTTAGACAAGGTGGCACCATATCTGCCCAGCTCTTTAATGCCATATTGGAAAATGTCTTTCAATCACTGAACTGGGAAAACAAAGGGATAAAGATTAATGGAGATTATCTAACTCACCTTCATTTTGCTGATGACAGTCATTTTTGCAACTAACCCATCAGAGCTGCAGAGTATGATCCAGGAACTTGCTGACAAGAGTAAATAATTGGGATTAAAAATGAACTTTTAGAAGACAAAAGTGATGTACAATGCTTTTGCAAGAAATGAAGATTTAGCGATTGATGGAGAAAAGCTGAAGATAACAGATGCGTACGTTTATCTTGGACAGCAGATATCAAGTGAGGGTCATATTGATGTAGAAATTAATTGGCGTATAAAACTTGCCTGGAGAGCTTTTGGAAGAAACAGCATAATTTTCAAGAGCAATATGCCATTATGTCTTAAAAGAAAAGTGTTTGATCAATGTATCCTTCCAGTGCTTATGTATGGTGCAGAGACGTGGACTTTGACTAAAGGAGAACATGAAGATGGGAAAAGCTCCAGGAGAAGATGGAAAAAAGGCTGCAGACAACTCAAAGAAGCATGGAGAGGTTCATGCTTGGCGTAACCAGGAGATATAAGAAGAGGAACTCATGGATCAGAAAGATGACAAGAGTGAAGACATCATGATCAGAGTTAAATCCCTGAAATCGCAATGGGCTGGACATACTGTCAGAAGGACAGACCAACGATGGACAGTCGAAATTTTAGATTGAATTCCAAGGGACAGGAAAAGACCCAGAAGAAGACCACATGGAAGATGGGTGGATGAAATTCGAAAGTATGCAGGAGTAACATGGAGGCAGTGATGTATTCAGACATCTTCTCGGGGGTGCTTAACCCCCGTAGGTTTTTGGGTGATCTTTCCATATGTTTAGTCTAATTGAGTTCGTTTATAACTAAATATTTAGAGAAATTAATTAAAAAGAAATTAAGAAAATGAGGGAAAATATGATAATAATAAAAAAAACGTCCACATGGACTTCAGTCTGAAATTTCTATCATCCTTAAACTAAACAATTCTCACTGAAGGGGCAATTTTTCAAGTACTGACAACTTGGACTACTTCTGCAATAAAAACCTAATTTCACAGTGTAGAGATGTTTGCACTGCAATACATCATCATATTTTGGAAGCTGGCATTCAACTTTATTTCGGTCTTCTGGATGCCGACTTTCCATGTATACGGTTAAGCCTTAGCGTAGGTAATGTGAGGTTAGTGCTTCCAATACAACAAAATATTTGCTACCTAATTTTTAACAATAGCAAATTATTATTAAGTTTTCCCATAATAAGGGTTTTTTTTTTCTGGCAATAGTAGTTTACACTCTGTGACAAGAAAAAAAAAAAATCGAGGCACCTCAAACTGGCATTGAAACAATTAGTTAGTTTTAGGTTTTTTTACTACTATTTGCTAATCTAAATAATCTAAAGGGGCTGAAATCAAATGGCAGGGGAATGGCTTACACAATACATTTTCAGCTAACACTGTAATGATTCCTTAATAATCAGAAACACTCTTGTAGTAAGGCGAGGACATTTTTACTACTCCTAATGTCTTGGAGGGATGTTCTCCAGCACAGCCTTACCTTCACTAGAGTCCAAAATATTTTACACCACCCCATGGTGAAATCCGTAGTCCATTACTGAATTAAAGCAAAGGTATAACATTTCTACAATTTTAATCACTTGTATGTGTAGATTTCTTGGAATCTAATTGCGACATAAGAGCATAAGCAAATTTTTGTACTCTATTAAAAATATTTACATATACGGTATTAATATACTGTATATATAAATAACAAAATTGTGATTATATGTATATAATAATCAGTCAACAAGTTTTAGCTCCCTCGAAATTTGTAATTGCCCTCCCCCCTAGAAAAAACTCTCTCAATGCAACACTGCATGGAGGAGTGTTGTGGAAGAGGCTTGGAGAGACCTTCGTCCACAGCACTGGATTGATAATTATAATGGTTGACAATGATGATGATGATATATATATTTAATGATGAGCTAAAATTCTGAAGAAATGTAATTTGTCCAAAGTCATGGAGGTTTGTATCCAGGGTTCCCAGTACTGCACATATTGAATAAATGCTACATATAGTAAGTACCTAAAAACTTTTTTTTTTTATTGGGGAAAACATCATCAGCTTTTGTTAAAATCTACATGAATGGAATCTTTTAGCAAAATTTGTGCCCTCACCCCCATATGAGTACTTTTAGGGGGGGGGCTAAGAAAAATGCTTACCTCCTTCAAGGTTGTCAAACATTTTAGTAAATGTACAAGATACTAAAATACAACAAAAATAATTGATACAATCAATTATTAATATCTTGTTATTTTTAAAAATGCTTTAAAAAATTTTTTTGTCTATTTTAGTGTTTTATATTTATCAAAAATTTGGCTATACCAACTGCTAGGGAGGGGCTCAAGTCCCTCCCTGCCCCCCTCCTTTATGGGCGCTCTTGCCCCCATGTGATGCTTAGCTCCACGGTTCTGAACCGCTGATGTATCCACTGCTGTATAAGACCAACGATTTGCCAAGGGAGATGACAAAGATTATCCAGTCACACTTGTTGCTCACCCTATCAGGAGAAGCCAAGTGCATGTCAAATGAGAAAAGTGAGCTCAACAGTTTCCAGAAGACAAAGGAAAATTGCAAAATTCATAAAAAAAAATGAAAAGAAAAAGTTGATCTTTTGCTCACTAAATGAGCAATGGAAGACTGAAAAAGTTCAATGCAGAATAATTTACAGCAATAATAATTAAATTTCAGAACTTTTCCATGACTCTGGAGGGAAATAAGGAGAAAAAGGCAGATTTAAAGAGTTATTAAAGTCCAGGAGGTGTACAAATCCTGAAAGCACAGCAAATTGGTTGGTTGATTGGTTTGATTTTAATGGTGCAAGGTCCTCAAAGGGCCAAAGAGCACCACATCAGAGTATTAAAATAGTAGCAAACAACAGCATCAAAACAACCAAAAAGCATAAATCAGTAACAGTAACCAGTGTACGTGGCCAATGAGATGATAACAAACAAGATAAACAAAATGCATAAATATAACATATACAACGACTAAACACAGTAACGAAATATCATAATGTGATATAACATGGTTAAAAAAAGAATAAACAATGACATCATAAAACAGAACAATAAAAGGTGTAAAGCAATGATAAAATAGCACACTACACAAAATGTAAAACACTGGCAGAACGAAGAAATGAGAAAAGTGAAGACATGTCACACTGATCATTTAAAATTCCATCAGGGTCACTGAGTCATTGGATAAAGTAGGTAAAAAGAGATGACGAACATGATCATGAACAAAACAACGACAAGAAAACAATAGATTAACGATAGTCAGAGGTACATCACACGTACCTCACATTGGGGCAGTGTCGCCACACAGCAAATAGTTGAGAATGAAACAACAATGCCAAATGCGAAGACGTGTTAGTACAACTTCCTCCCTACAGTTCCGGCAACATGATTTCCAGATTCCGAGAATAGGTTTAACACAATGCAGTTTATTTTGTTCAGAGTGGTTTTATACCTGGTAAAAGCTGCACTAACCAAATTTTTGCATTACACATGATGATTGAAAAGTATCTGGCTGTTGGTAAGCAAGTTTTTGCTGCCTTCATAGATTTAGAGAAAGCTTACAACCGAGTAAATAGGACAACTTTGTGGAAGGTACTGAATGAATATGGTGTTACTAGAAATCTACTTAATAGTGTAAAAGCCATGTATGCTGGCAGTAGAGCTTGTTTACAAATGAATGATGTTTTATCAAAATGGTTTTCTATTGGTGCAGGAGTCAGACAAGGTTGTGTAATGTCCCCATGGCTGTTTAACATATTTATGGATGTGTGCATGCATGATGCCAAAATAGATAATACTAATAATTAATGACTTCATGGCTTCCTCTAATTACTTCAGTATTATAAATATTGAACGGGAAGCCAGACCTGTGGAAGTAGTAAGACGCAAGAACTCCTGAAGATGATCTAGTGTCTAGATCGAAAATTTGAGAGGTAAAGTACCTTAATAAATTTATCCTCTATAATTCCTGTTCAATATTTATAATACTGTAGATAATACTGGTTTATGTCTTGGTGATATCTGTGTGTGCAGATTGCTGTATGCTGATGACACTGTTCTGTTGGCAGAGAAATAAACAGAGTTGTAGAGTATGTTGTCTTGGATGTAAGAAGTTTGTATAAAATTCAAGCTGAGAATAAATAAGGGAAAAACCAAAGTTACAGTTTTTGAGCAAAGAATTGTTTGTACTGAATGCAAAATAAATCTTAACGGCACAGAGATTGATCAGGTGAATGAGTTTGCATATTTAAGAAGTATGTTTGACGGAGAGAACAAATTGGATGGTGGAATTAGTAGGCGACTGAATTCTTCATTAAAAGTCATAGCTGCCTTAAAGAGGATTTCACAGGAATGATGGGTTCTAGAGGAAGCCCCAAATGGCTGTGTATAAAAGTGTAAATGTTCCTACTCTAACATATGGCAGTGAAACCTGGGTACTACAGAAGAAATATAGAAGCTGTCTGTGTGCGTTACTTACGGGGGAAGGGGGGCAAGACATGTTCTGACTGTGTGAGGAATGAAGATGTGTTGCAGCTGTGTAATGTGAAGCAAAATGTTGTTAACAAGGTGGAGACTAATATGCTTCAGTGGTTTGGCCATGTTGAAAGAATGAATGATGAGATGCTTACTAAGAAAATATTTTTAGCCCAAGTGCCAGGAAGCAAAGGCAGAGGAAGGCCAAGGAAGTTATGGAAGGATCAGATTCAGGAGTGTCTGCATGAGAAAAAGATTATGATTATGAAGTATAGAAGATCTTGTGTAGGGCGTGTGATCGATGTCAGTGAAGCCGGAGTTCAGGTAAATGGAGAAGTTTGATATTACTGTTGCCATATCAAACTTCTCCATTTACAGCACTGTCAAGATCGCTGTAAATGGAGGAGTTTGATATGGCAACAGTAAGTACAAATTATCTGGTAGTTTGTATTTCTTTGTGGGGCTAACCTCTGAATCTCAGAGAACAGCTTAATGATTATGATGAGCTTATTTTCCACCTGTTGATTCCACAGACTCTGCCACATTTACTTGATATGATCATGAACAAGAAAGTGGAAATTCCTGTGAAACACTGACTAGGGTGTGATGACCAAAGAGGAAGCAGATCTAGCAGCCATATCATCACACTCGTTAACTGATATTCCAACACGGCGGGGATTCCAGCAAAAGTGAGCCTGGAAGCCAGCCTCGAGCAAACAAAGAAGCAACCTTCTCACGTCAAAGAAAAAAGGATGGACATGGCAATCCGCAGATGACAAAGACTAAAAGACACTTAAGGAATCCGTATAGACCACAGCACCATGATGAGAACTCGACTGAACATGAAAAAGGGCAAGATACACAGCATGCATCTCCGCCAGAAACACTGTGGCCTCAGCTGGAATCTGCGCAACAGAAACATCATGTACGCAGACGGCGGCGGATCCGACAACACCAACCATCTTAGATCCGTCGGTGAAAACTGGAACATAATCAGAATTGAGGGAACGGTGCTCAGCGAAAAGCTACTGGTACATTGATGCAGGGGTTGAGGACTTATCAAAAGAAGTAAAGCTGAGATTAGTGACGACCTCAAAAGGAAGCTACAACGGGTCCTCAACGACCCTGGTCTCTCCAACAAGTGACAAGCTGGGCCTTGCATCACGAGCTATAGCTACCATATGAAGACCAAAGGTTGGAGTATGTGAGGGCCTGTTATCAAATACATAAGTATACTGGGGATGAAATAAGTATACTGGGGATGAAAAAAAACGCGAGGGCCGGTTATCAAATAAATAAGTATACTGGGGATGAAAAAATGCATTGTTGGAAGAGATTGTAGTTTCAAGTAAAATTGAAGAGACAGCTGCAGACGGCATAATTCTATACTCCGAGTCAACCTAAGAGTGAACCACTATGAAGGGTATGAAACAGCTACCTCCACTACGAAAAATAGTCCCCACCGTTTAGAGCGAAAAGCATCAGAATTATTGCTTAGAATCCATTTTTTGTTTGCTTAACAGTTTATCAGACAAAATTGTTATCTAAAAAAAAAAAATTCTAGAAGTTAGAGCGCTTTTAGAAATAAATTTGTTCTGAGAAGCTGTTGAATCAAGAGCTTCGCACTTTCGGCTATTTCTGCCCACTTGAGATACAACTCGGACAGGGGGAAGGGGTGGAATACCTCTCCCAACATTAACAACACAGAGGCAATAAATTGACAATCGGGGAAACTCAAAGGCACTAAGGGAAGCAGTTCAGCCTCCACCAGACCCCCACTGACAATCCCCACTGCTTGTGAGATGTGTGGGTGGGTGGGGGGGGTCAGAAAGGAAACAGTAGAAGAGCACATTGGCGCGGATGGATACTGTTCTTGCGTTCCACGGCGAGATGTGATAAGGTTCTCCCGCCTTTCCCCGTAGTACATTTTTAGGATGAATTGGTGTATAGGAGCACAACAAGAGTGCAATTAGGAGAATATAAATGGACGATGTCATCACTCTTTCCACGTTATTTTTTAAACAACGCATAGCTACTGAAAAATTGTATTCCGGCACTGCTGGGATCGAACCCCAGAACTCTCGATAACTAGTCGAGTGCGTTCGAATTTACGCTACAGCGCCAACAATTCTCAGCGCAATGCGTGGTTTATCAGTCAGCATCTGACTACACGAATGCGTATTGATGGTCTCAGCAACTGAGATGTCGTCATCTGGTGGCATTTAACGCAACAGCTATTTTAATTGTAGCTGATAAATTCAAAGGGCGATAGAAATGGTTAATATATATCAAATACGTGGAGATAATGTAAATGGACGATGTCATCACTCTTTCCACGTTATTTTTTAAACAACGCATAGCTACTGAAAAATTGTATTCCGGCACTGCTGGGATCGAACCCCAGAACTCTCGATAACTAGTCGAGTGCGTTCGAATTTACGCTACAGCGCCAACAATTCTCAGCGCAATGCGTGGTTTATCAGTCAGCATCTGACTACACGAATGCGTATTGATGGTCTCAGCAACTGAGATGTCGTCATCTGGTGGCATTTAACGCAACAGCTATTTTAATTGTAGCTGATAAATTCAAAGGGCGATAGAAATGGTTAATATATATCAAATACGTGGAGATAATGTAAATGGACGATGTCATCACTCTTTCCACGTTATTTTTTAAACAACGCATAGCTACTGAAAAATTGTATTCCGGCACTGCTGGGATCGAACCCCAGAACTCTCGATAACTAGTCGAGTGCGTTCGAATTTACGCTACAGCGCCAACAATTCTCAGCGCAATGCGTGGTTTATCAGTCAGCATCTGACTACACGAATGCGTATTATGGTCTCAGCAACTGAGATGTCGTCATCTGGTGGCATTTCTACACAGCATTATTTGAAAATTAATGCTACACAGCATTATTTGAAAATATATTATACATTGAATAAAGCTCATGTTGAGAAATGGCTTCCTAGTTTAATTGAATTAATAATCTAAAGCAACTTTTATGGGAATTTTACTAGGAAATTTTTTCCTTTATAGCAAATTTTCAGAGAAAACTCTTCTCCTTCTTCAGGCTGTCTTGTTGTTGTCACTTTTTGCTTGTCACTATCACAGTTACGGTTTACCTTGACGGTTACGGTTAACCTTGACGGTTCAGGTTATTTTTCAACAAATCCTGCCAGATGTTAGGCAGGGAAAATCCTTTGCAGTCATTGATGATGGAATTTTGATTTTTCTCAATCTCTATTCCTTCTTTCAGTTTTCATTTTGGAAATTGCTTTGGAAACTGATTACTTTAAGGGAATTCCAATCCATGCTGTGCCCAGTTTCTCTAACAGGATTTTCCCTGCCTAACATCTGGCAGGATTTGTTGAAAAATAACCTAAACCGTCAAGGTTAACCGTAACCGTGATAGTGACAAGTAAAAAAGTTACAACAACAAGACAGCCTGAAGAAGGAGAAGAGTTTTCTCCGAAAATTTGCTATAAAGGAAAAAATTTCCTAGTAAAATTCCCATAAAAGTTGCTTTAGATTATTAATATTATACATTGTTTGCATTATGATAAAATTTCCCCAAAGCACAAGTTATGCACTTAGAAATCATTTTTATTCAGAATTTATTAGCATTTCAAATTATATATACAATGAATTAAAATATAATTCAAATGTGTGAAAGTTTGTCCAATCATGAGACAGAAAAATACATGGAAATTGAGCTCAGGCATCATATATTTTAAAATACAACTTAAAGCAAAGATACACGTGTACCAAATGTCCGAAGGGTGGATACCATATACTCAGTGTCATGTGCATTGCGGTCTGTGGCTTTGAGCAGGATGGAATATACACCATGGCTCTGAAGCATACCAACTTCGTCACAGTCGTTCCTTATCAGTGAAAACAACTTTATTGTCTTAATGCCAAAATCCATGCCTTGCTTATGACAGGCATTCTTTAAGATGAGAATTAAATCAGGAACATAATCCACAGATCCAATGTACGTGGTTTGGCTACCCACGCGATTTTGTGATACGTCAGCTTCAACTATGTCAACGCTCTATGCATACTACTTTAAGAGGTAATGAGGTTGCAACCAGGTACATTGGATCTGTGAATTATGTTCCTGATTTAATTCACATCTTAGAGAATGCCTGTCATAAGCAAGGCGTGGATTTGGTATTAAGACAATAAAGTTGTTTTCACTATTAAGGTAGGACCGTGATGAAGTTAGCATGCTTCAGAGATATGCTGTATATTCCATCCCGCTCAAAGCCACTGACCCCAATGCACATGACACTGAGTATGTGGGATCCACCCTTCGGACAACTGGTACACATGTATCTGAGCCCAAATACGTTAGAACTTGTTTGAATTGCACAGCTTTATCTAGGTTAGTTAATCAAGGTAATCATATCCCGGAGTGGAACAACACTTTATTAATTGCATCAGCTACTACGAAATTTGGCTTGTTGTTTACAGAAAGTCTGTACATTAATATTCTTGCTGAACATTGTTGTAATGATGATGTGCCATGGATTCTAACATCATGGAAATATATTATATCAAATTATGATACACACCATCAAAACTCATAACCGAATCTTATAGTTTATTTACATGTTTTGTATATGTATACATGGCAAATGTGCATGTGCAAAAGTTGGAGTAACACCTTGCCATGTTAATGCATTGTGGGTAATTGTTTCTGCTATATAACCACGATGCTTCACCCTCAATGTGCCTGATGACAAACCCATAGTGGGTCTGAAAGATCTTGCTACTTGTTTTTAGCTCGTTTTAATTGTAAATAAAAAGTATCGTCTTTTAAAGTTGCAATTATTTCCATTATTAATCATGTCTCGACAGCATTAAGAATCTTATTTGTTTCAACTGGCACGACTCTGAAAAAAAAGCCTTGGATACCTAGTATGCTGCCTGTGGTTACAGTAAATGAATTTGACTTACTTTATTCATCTTTCACTTATGGAACATGCTGTCAACATTCTGTTCCGTATGAGGTGCAAGCTCACCTTTGAGGGCATGCATTTGACTTTTGTACTTAACTGCAAGGAGCTACAACTTATCCCAAAGTTTCTGGCCATTGATAGGAATGCAGTCTCAAGAAGGGATGCTCGTATTTTGTCCATTGCTGAACGAAAACGTTTATTAAATGCTATTCGCAGTAAACAAAGCCTCATTGACTTCCTTAATAGGAAATCATATATTGCTTACTCATGGCTTGTAAAACTGGCACATCCCATCTTATTAAGACAGAATTGGGACTATTCATTCATCTATTTTCATGTCTGATGTTGAACAGCTGCAGCACAGGCACATTAATAAATTATGTGCCCTCATGGCTAAAAAAACTGATGGCTTACATGACTTATTAGGATCTACACATGCGACAAGTGCACAGATACAACCGAACTTTATTAACCTAAGCTCAGTTTCTGTAAATGATGTACAAACCACAACTCTATCTCGTGGTTATAAGTATTGCTACCAGAACTTTTGTCAAAATAAGCTTAAGTTGATATCTCAAGCAGAAAATGTAATATGCAGACTGTCGCTTGAGGAAAAGGGACCTACACGCTATGCTGTTACTCGAGTGCTAGCTCACCCTAAACAGGCACAAGGATTGGAGCAATGCAGGACTTTGCAAAATGAGCATAAACAGTTGTTGCTTCTTTCACGAAACCCAGATCTGTAAGTAGTATCTGCCGACAAGTCACAGCAAATTGTGTTGATGGATCGTGATGAGTATTGCTTAAAAGTCACCGAGGCAATTAACAAAATTTCACACAAAATAATTCGTTCTGATCCAACATCAGCAACAATTGTGGCATTAAGTTAATTAAAAAATCAGGGCTTTCTCCCTAATCCTATTTCCAGCAATATGCATCCACCCAATAACCTTAGGACCCCTGAATTGTTTGGCAGTGTAAAATTACATAAGGAAGGCCACCCTGTTCGCCCATTGATTTCGGGTTATGCTAACCCCACACGGCTCTTGGAAAAAGCTTTAACCTCTTATTTAAACCCTATAATTTTTAACTCCAATGTGTCTATTTGCAGTTCATCTTAGGCCCTTGCCAAAATTAAGTCATTTGACTCTTGGCATTCATTTTTTATCCTAACATCATTGGATGTTGTTTCTTTATATCTCAGTGTCCCCCTTGAGCTCGCTCATTCTCTACTCCCAAGTTTAGGTGCAACACCTACTGAAGCCTCAGCAATTATCGATGCCTTAAAGACTTGCAGCACGACGTACCTTCTTTAGATTTAACAATATTACTTACCACCAAAAAGCGGGTATCCCCATGGGTTCACCACTATCGGCTGTTTAGTCAAGGTGGTATTACAACATTTAGAAAATAAAATTCTTAAAGAGTGTCCCCTCAAACCATTACTTTTTCTTAGGTACGTTGATGACATTATTGTATTTTGGCCTCATTCTGTTTCTGCTCTTCACGGGTTTGCTGCATTGCTCTCCACTTCTTTCCCCACCATAAATTTTAAGGTTGAACTCGAAACACAGGGTTCATTACCTTCCCTTGACTTCTGTCTGCATTGTAACATATCTAACCGCTCAATCTCTTTTTCTGTGTTTCAAAAACCTTCTGCACCACCCGCATTGATCCCATACTCATCCGCTAGCCCTACAGAACACAAGTCTTATCTTTTTTTATTCGTACAGCGTATTCACACTCATCGTCTGTTAGACTTTGGAATAAGGAAATTAAATTCATTTTTAATCTGGCTTCTCAGTTTGGCTACCCACACGATTTTGTTATACATCAACTTCAACGGTGTCAATGCTCTATTGCATACTACTTTAAGAGGTAATGAGTTTGCTACCAGGTACATTGGATCTGTGGATTATGTTCCTGATTTGATTCACATCTTAAAGAATGCCTATCATAAGCAAGGCATGGATTTTGGTATTAAGGCAATAAAGTTGTTTTCGCTATTAAGGAAGGACCGTGACGAAGTTAGTATGCTTCACAGATATGGTGTATATTCCATCCCGCTCAAAGCCACCGACCCCAATGCACATGACACTGAGTATGTGGGATCCACCCTTCGGACAATTGGTACACGTGTATCTGAGCACAAATACAACGTTAGAACTTGTTTGAATTCCACAGCTTTATCTACGTTAGTTAATCAAGGTAATCATGTCCCGGAGTGGAATAACACTTTATTAATTGCATCAGCTACTACGAAATTTGACTTGTTGTTTACAGAAAGTCTGTACATTAATAATCTTGCCAAACCCTGTTGTAATGATGACGTGCCATGGATTCTAACAACATCATGGAAATATATTATATCAAATCATTATACACACCATCAAAACTCAAAACCGAATCTTATAGTTTATTTACATGTTTTGTATACAGTATATATACATGGCAAATGTGAATGTGTGAAAGTTGGAGTGCACCGTGCCATGTTAATGCATTGTTGGTAATTGTTTCTGTTATGTAACCACGACGCTTCACCCCTCACTGAGCCTGATGATGGACTCATAGTGGGTCTGAAAGATCTTGCTAGATTGTTTTTAGCTTGTTTTAATTGTAAATAAAAAGTATCGTCTCTTAAAGTTGCAATTATTTCCATTATTAATTGTGTCTCGACAGCATTAAGAATCTCATTTGTTTACCTATGCCCTTACTAAAGATGGGCTTAACAGTGATTTTCCCTTTATAGTGACTTTAAACAGTGACAAAATCACCATTTACGACAGCTGTGACTGAGCTGCATGGAATTTGGAACAGCAAGTCATCATCTTACTTGTAACAGTAACAAAATCACTGTTTACGACAGGGGTGACGAAGCAGTACAGTGACTCATTGTCTTGTGTGTAACATCACCATTACAATCAGTTTGCTTTGAATTCATTGTTCAGGAGTGAATGCACAGTGAAAGTCAAAACAAAAACTATCTTAAGTGTGGAGAAAAACAGAGACAGAAACAAAGCTCACACCACTAGTGACCTCTGTAATGTTTCAACAGAAAATGTTTAAATATGGTGACACTGTTTAATAAGGGGACTCAGTAATTGAAACTATGACATAGTAACAGTGCTTTTGGATTCCATATGTTGCTTGGACATGGCTAACGGTGACATTCTTAACAGTGAATCTGGAACTGTTACTTTTTGTCGCTGGTCATTATGGCGACAGTGATTTTTCAGTAATGGAGACAAGGTAACAGTGACTTGATTTCTTACCCATTTTTAATCATAACCTGGATGAGAAAAGGTTGTTGACACTTCAAAGAAGCATTTAATTGTTTTGAGTATCACAACTCTGAAAGTCGTTTACATTCCTTAGCTAATCTGCTTAATTTACATTCCTTAGCTAATCTGCTTAATTTACATTCCTTAGCTAATCTGCTTAATTGAACCAACACCTCCTGATTTATGTGCAAACATGCTCCTGTTGGTATAACAGGAGCATGTTTGCACATAAATCAGGAGGTGTTGGTTCAATTCCTGCTCTAGAAAGATGTAATTTTCAAGCTTTCTAAAAGATGGCTGCATGGGAAACGAACATACATACATATCACTAAGCTGTTCTCTGAGATTCAGAGGTTAGCTCCACAAAGAAATACAAACTACCAGATAATTTTTACTTACTGTTGCCGTATAAAATTTCTCCATTTACAGCGATCTTGACATACAGCTCAGGCTTCACTGACATCCATCATACGCTGTACACAAGACCTTCTATACTTTATACTCATAATCTTTTTCTCATGCAGACACTCCTGAATCTGATCCTCCTACAACTTCCTTGGCTTTCCTCTGCCTTTCCTACCTGCCACTTGGGTTAAAAAGGTTTTCTTAGTAAGCAACTCATCACTCATTCTTCCAACATGGCCAAATCACCGAAGCATATTAGTCTCCACCTTGCTAACAACATTTTGCTTCACATTACACAACTGCAACACATCTTCATTCCTCACACAATCAGATCGTGTCTTGCCCCAAACCCCCCGTAAATAACGCATTCCTCCAGCACACAAACAACTCCTATGTTTCTTCTGTAGTACCCAGGTTTTACTGCCATACATTAGAGTAGGAATAATTACACTTTCATACACAGCCATGCAGGAACTCTCTTGAGAACCCATCCTTCTTGTGAAAACCTCCCAAAGCAGCCATGACTTTCAATGAAGAATTCATTCACCTACTAATTTCACCATCCAATTTGTTCTCTCTGTCAAACATGCTTCCCAAATGCACAAACTCATTCACCTGGTCAATCACTGTGCCATTTAGACTTATATTGCATTCAGTACTACCAGTTCCTTGCTCAAAAACCATGACACTGGTTTTTCCCTTATTTATACTCAGTTTGAATTTCATGCAAACTTCGTACATCCGGGACAACATGCTCTGCAACTGACTTTTGCTCTCTGCCAAAAGAGCAGTGTCATCAACATGCAGTGCATGCAAAACAGTAGATAATAAGGCACTGTGTGTCAATAATGATCTTTTGTATAAGCCTTATATGCAATTACAAAGAATAAATTTATCAAAAGATTCACTTCTCACTGATTTCTAGCATCTAAAATTATTTCAATGTGTTAACAGAAAAAACCCAAGAAATGCAAACTAATACAGCTGAAAAAGGGGCAACCTACAAAGTATATGGCATATGTAGTTCTGTCTATGCTAACTAAGCATGTAGAAATCAAATAATAGGCAAAGGGTTAAGCTTTGTTTTTGACTTTTTACTTGAATGCTTTATGTCAAAGTCATTTCATTCTTGAAAGGGTACAACAGAAGTAAAAGTTTGTGTTCTTCAAAACTAATCAAGTAAGATAAAAATGCAGAAAAATTATTTCATTACCATTATGTCTGGAGATATATAATGAATCAGCAGATCTTCATGTGAAAGGCATAACCCAACAACAGCCACATGTACCAGATCTAGTTTCTCCAGGGGTGTACTTCGACAAGGCTCAACCCAAATTTTATCCCTTATGAAAGAAACAAATCATGATTCATACAATCTTTGTGCATGTATAAAATAAAGATAACAATTGAGTTTAGGCATGTATTACAAAATGAACGTGTGAACCGGTTCCACTTCTAAATTAGCACAATACAAAACACTAGTGGATATCTAAGCAGATCATTTAAAAACACATTCAATGAGCTTAATATTCATACAAAAAATAGGGGCAAAAAGAAATGCACTTTAGTAATGAAAATCTCTAATAATAAATCACAACCTAAAGTGTACCAACAAAGTTCCAAAAATTATTTTCTCCATTGTACATAGTAGAATAAAAAGCGTAAGTAGCTAATAAATATTTTTACTATCACCTTACTGTGTATAATAGGCCACTGGCTCTAAAAACAGGCAAACTAAACAAATAATATAACACAAGATTCCCACTCTGTCTCATAAAAAAAAAAAAAAAAAAAAAAGGTTAAGGGCTTTTAAGTCTCAAAAGTATTTTTAGGGCCTTACAAACTGTGTGTGCAATAATGGCACATGCATAAATACATTTTCTACACATGACTTATATTTGCAAATAAAGTAAAAGTTTGCATATTTTTTCTCATAATTTAAGTTTCTGGATGTCAGAAATTAGACTTAGTTTTCTATGCAAAGAGAATAATTATATATGCAATACAGGAGTATATAAACTGTAGAACTGAACAACACTGACTGTTTTATTAATAACTGGTATGGTTAAGTTACCATATTATTATACGTGTTCCATCATGGGATTTCAGCTGTCACATGAAACCACACACTATGGAAATGTTACACAAATTACATTTATTGGATTTTGTGCAGCCAGAGAGTAAGAAATATAGACATTTTTAAGTCTTTTTTTTTCTTTTCAAGCAAAAAATAAGAACTGCACCTTAAAGAAAATATGCACTCTCCAAGGATTTTTAAAAATTTCTAACAACTGAAAACCCTGTAACAATATATTATCTTGAATATTAATATAAAAACATGTTTCTGCTTACATAAATGTATGCTATAATGTTTTAAGACTCAGGCTTCACGCGATTATAACACATAAACCCATAAAAGGAGCGAAACACACAGTTACGTACGGTAAAAGGTTTGTTTAGCGGTAGCTTTCGGTCATCCTACGACCTTGATCACCCGCGATCGACTGGATGGGCTGGTTGCCAGAACTACAATTTGAAGTAGGGGTGTTGGAAATGTTGCCAGATTTTAGAAGAGAGATCCAAATAAATGGGATTTGGTGAGGGGGTCTCTGAATTGCAGTTTTTGGCGAAAAAAATTTCAATGCTCTCGTGGAAACGCAGAGATGCCTTGTTGATGAATGGGGCAACTTTTTGGTTTCTTTCCAAATGGGAACTGCAGAGGTGTCTTCAAGGGTTAGTGCAGATAAAGCTGTCTTTGGAAGAATATTGGGAACATCTTTTTAATGTTCACCAAGTATTGTTTTGATGCTTTGGTATGTGCTTCCAATATACACTGAGAGACCAGAGGAAGTTGAAATGGGAATAGCATAATCTCCAGGGGTGTCCAAGGGTGAGACAGGATCCTTGTCTTTAAGCAGGCACATTATTGCAGAAGGGTTTTGTTTCACTGTGAGAGTATAACCCATAGTTTTGAAAATCTTTTCAAAACTATGGGTTATACTGAAACCCACTTAAACCCATTGAAATTCATCAATGGGTGTGGAGCACCCATTAGTTCTTTGGTAACAGTCTTCAGTACTCTTTCACTATGTGATACTGTTCAATATACCAATGAAAAAATTCCCAAGAGTACTGAATGAAACATTAAGAACTTTGTATGATATAAATTCATCATTATAAAAGCATGCACACATTTAGAGATGAAATCCATTTTTTCTTTTAATTTTCACCAAATCAAATAAAGCAGGAATTCATTTGCTCAGGAGCAATGAATAAATACACTTAGCAGTTTTTTTTTAATAAAATCTTTTGCACAGTTGAAATCACATTTTGCTGGTGACAAATTTCATGAAATACTGGTGATTTATAACCCACCCTTTTCACAAAAATGAATGGATATCCCTGTTTCTCCACAATCAAAATTCAAGTGTGGTTCCATTAATCACAAGATTAATGTAAATCACAAAAGCAAAAAAATATGTACATGTTCACCAAATTCACCTGAACCATATTTACCACACTGGAAAGAGCTCATACTGTTCTTTCTTATAAACATTTCTACCAATTTTACTCCAAAAACAATACAGGAAACACTTGCTATAATAGACCAATACAGAGGCAATGGTGTCCATTATAACTGGCTAAGGGGGTGTACATGTACACTATTGGAAAAACAGCCAATAAACATACACTAAACAAGACACCCAATAAACAGAAAAGCACAAAAAATACTGTAAATACTGCACTAAACAATTTACATTTTGTGGATAATAGATGAGCTTGTTGTTTAATGATCTTAAATATGGTAACTGTTTATTCTGAGCTAGTTGAGTTATGACACCCTACTGAGGTTTTTTTTTTATTATTATTGACGAAAGAGAGGATTAACGACTACCATGAGCAACTCATGGGGCTATAAGTAGTCACCTGTCCCTGATTTAGGGCCATGGGTGGCCTAGTGGTCAGCGTTCATGACTGCAATGGAGAAGACCTCAGGTTTGCTCCCAGGTAGGTACGAACACTCAAACCACTAAATATCCATCGTGCGTTGGATGGGCATGTTAAGCAGTTGGGCCCCAGGTACTGGCCCCGGTAATAAATAAGGTCATCTTCCTTCCCCTTTCTACCTCGCTTTCGTGTCACTTTCCTATCGGGCACTCTAGCCCAAATCTCCTAACTTCCTATTTCTAAGGGTTGTGTAAAACCTGGGGTCAGACACTACCTTCCGAAAATCCTCTACATATGATCTGATCTTTAGGGCCACTAACTCTAGGGAGGGGTAAGAGGCAGTGCCATTGGACAAACACACCGCCTGTGTCTCACCAGGGACTCATGTCTAGTTCCAATTATCAGAGACCAGAGTCTAAAATCACCTGGGAAGCCTTCCACAGACAGTGACATGCCACTTGCAGAAAGATATTGTGAATGAGGTTCATCAATAGAAGGGTCCTTAGCTGAAGTAGGCTCAACAGCAGGAGCGTGGACAGAAACTGGTTTGTTCATACTGGAGATAATGGACCCCAACATGGACAGATGAGTTTTTCTTATCTTTTTGGGAAGGGAAGATTAACAAACAGATCACTTATGTTTATCCTAGGACTTGAGCCTCTGACAAATGATCAGATGCCAGGGCCTCAAATCACAGTGGCCTTGACTACCACATACATATTTCATTTGCAATAAAAGAAATCTGTTATTAAGAGGTCCACAGTAGCATAGGTTTTGTGTATAGTGAATTGTGCAGTAAAGCCACTCACTGTGATCCACTTCTTCCACAAAACCTTTAACGTCAGATTTCCTTCATTTGTTTAATACACATGAAACACATATTCCTCAAACATTAGAACTCACAAGATAACTACGCCTCACACATTTACTCGCAAGATGCAAATCTAAACTCACAAAATACATATTAATACATGTTTAAAAATCACAGCAGGAATGCTTAGCAGATTGAGACTCACCAGGGATTTATCCACAATCCCTTAACAGCCACTCAAATTTTGTCAACACCCCTCCCCATTAAAAAATCTCCACACTCGTCAATCCCTAGGTGTGTAACACACATACACACAAAAGCATATAGGTTATATACTGTATATATAATCCTCATCATTGTCAACCATTATCAATCCACTGCTGGATGAAGGTCTCCCCCAGTTTCTTCCACAACAGTCTGTCTTGTGCCAGTCTCCTCATGTTACTCCCGCATACTTTCGAATTTCATCCACCCATCTCCCATGTGGTCTTCTTTTGGGTCTTTTCCTATCCCTCGGAATCCAGTCTAATATATATATATATATACACTACTAAGTAGAGACAATCTTCAGGTAGTTTTTTAAGCAAATTTAGTTTAAATTCTTTGGTGTAAAAGTTAGTCTTTTGACTCTGCTCTTGGGTTTTACATATATATATATATATATATATATATATATTCTATAAAGAAGATACCTAAGCAAAAAAATGCAAATATAATTTTGACTCACACCTAGTACAACATAGAAAAGGTTATGTATCTACCTGTGTGAGTAAAAGGAGAAAAAGACAAAAAAATAAAATAAAACAACTGAATGTACAAGGTGTCGAGAATACTGAGCCTTGGCTTTATCAAGGACCAGCAAAAACTCTGCATTTTCTCACTTCCACAAAGACCTAGTTGGAAATGGGTTTCTACAAGGCCATAGATGCAAGTAACATTCCCACCTAAAATAGTTTAAAACATATATATATAAGTCATGTCCTCCGTAGAGTTGCATGACCTAGCACTAGTTAACAATTTCGCTTGCATCCATTAACCTTCATGGCCCGACCCATGCTCTTCATCTGTTACTATTAAACAGAGAGAAGAAGATTAAAGAGAACTCAAGCTGTGAGAGTGACATAATAATTAGAAATGATTTTCAGCCATAACGAAATTCCAAGTTCGTTTGAGAGAGAATTTAAACCTGAAAATCAATGCAAAAGAAATCCAAATTTTACATTGCAATTAAGAAAGGAAATGTTAATTTTTAACGAACAGATTTTTGAAAGAAAACTTGAGTCTAAAACCCCTACTCTACAACTTATGACAGCACGAATACGAGAATAAGTTAAAGATAATAATTAACTAAAGAAAACTTTGTGAAAGTTATATACCTTAAACAGTTAGTAGCAATATGTACAAAGTATTTCAGCAGTGCTTTAAGTGCATAATTAATTAGTTATTAAGAACTTAACTACTTTGAAAAACCAGCGCAGAGACAGCGCATAGAAAAGGAACAAGCTTAGCCATCTTCTGTTCCTAGGTACCCCAAAAGACGCTCAAAGTTACAAAGAAAAGAAAGAGTTAAAACCCGCAAAAATGTTAACAGACAAACCAATGCCTAAAAGCTGAAAAGCTAAAAAACGACAGAGAATAAGTACAAACATTGAACTTATAAAACCTAGAACCCAAAAACAAGGAAGAGAGCTTACCTCTTGTGTGACAAAAACTTTTCTCCTCATAAGAGAAGAACATGGCTGACCTCTTCCGCCACTCCCCAGACGCTGGGGGGCAGTGAGGTGGGGCTGATGGCCTCCTCATACAGCAAGAAAACAACGCACGGAGATTTTAACCAGAGAAAAAAATATATATATATATAAACTTAAGACTGTGGATCTGTATGATCAGAAAGAGCAGAATTGACTCTCCAGAATACATGAGAAATATTATAAAATACACGAGCAGTTTATTTAATAATCTTTGCATGTATTAAATCACCTTAGTGAGCTTCTATAGATTAATCAGAATCTTATTAATTTTAATGTTGGTTTTACTATTTTTAGTATAGCTATCCTAGTGATGAATAACTAGTTTTCTTTTTTATTTGTTTTTATTTTCTTTTATAAACAGATTTTTAAGCTTTTTTTGTGATTTTGTTTATATTATTTAATTTTTTGTTTTAATAGGACCGTCATATCCATAGCACTAAGGTTCCTTTAGGTAGTTAATAGGCATCCTCTAGCCAACTTCCTTACGGCTTTGATTGGTCAGAATCATATTATTAACTGTGTAGAAAATTAAAGCAGATCTGCCAACCTTACTCTATTATTCAGAATAATTTTTCTTAAAGTTCTTTTGATGAAAGAAGAAGGAATTTCGTTCTCTAGAAAACTTTCTAATAGTATATTAATGTGGTAATTGAAGTACAAATTGTTGCTGCAAATTCTTGAAATTCTTAGGACCTGAGAAATTAGTACATTCTCAATTACTTTGGTTGAAATGTTATTATTCCAGTGTAGATATTTAATTACTTTGAAAGGAAAATTAACTCTTTTATCAAAGAGGCTAATAGATGGGTTACCTCTGTTGAGCTTAATGCTTAAGTCTAGGAACTCAAGTTCCTGATTACTGTGGTTGGTTTTACATAAGTTAAGAGAGCTTGGATAGATATTATCAAAATCACTCTCTATAACTTCTGAATTGTTGATACACAGCAGATCATCAATATATCTAAAAGTGTAAAGGTAGTTATCTGAGCAGGTGGGGTGATTTTTAATGAATTTATATTCCTTAAAGAACAGGAATAGATTAGCGATATTCGTGGACGTTGATGTCCCCATTGGAATACCGTTCACTTGCTTATAGAGAGTATTATTATATAAGATATGGTTATTTTTTATGCAGCAATTGAGATAAGAGTTCCAAGTTCCTACATCAACAAATTGGTTAAGTTTAAATTCTGCATACAGCTCTTTAAAGGTAGTGATTATATCTGATAGAGGCAGATTAGTATATAGGTTTTCAAAATCATAACTATTAATATCTAGGGGACAAACTTTGAGTATAGTAGAAATTACTTCTGCATTATTATTAATTATCCAAAAATCTCTGTTCATCAAGTTAGAACAGTTTCTAATGTGTTTCAAAACCTTCTTTAAGACATCTTCAAAAGCAAGATCTATTTTCTTTTTATGACTCCTTACTCCACTAGCTATGAACCTGAACTTCACAGGATCCTTATGAAACTTAACCGTTGCAAAAAGAAATGGAAATTCAGGCTCATATCTTCTAGTTTGTGGAATTTTAAGTTTCTTGAAGAATGCCTTAAACCGATTTTCTAACTGCTTGGTAGAATAACTTACGGGCTCGTATGTTACTCTATTATTGAGTTCCATGGTTAACAATTCAAAATAGAACTTCTTACAGATAATTGCAAAATTATTGCTAGCTTTATCCGTAGTGGTAAAAATAAATTGGTCTTGTAGTTTGGAGAGTGACCTTTTAGCTTCTCCAGAGAAAAAGAGATTTCTGTCGAAACAAAAGTCCAGACCTGCCAACTCACCGGTGAAGCTATTGATTATATTATATTTCCATTCTGCGAAGGCCTCAATAGGCTGATTGTACGTTAAACTGGTTTTTACGATGTACCTATTTACATCTTGAGTGAAGCTCTCAAGAATCCTTTCTTTGGAAATTGTGAAGGAAGGTCTAAATTTAGAGCCATACTCTAATAAATTCCTAAGCTTTTCATTTTCAACAAAACTCAAGTTTCCGGTGATAATATGGTTGTAATTCTTATCATAGTGAACTGTTTCTTTATGTTCATCACAAGAACATGTAGTAATTACAGGAATGTAGCTCGAAGAGTTAAGTTTGTAGTTTTTAACTATTGACCCTAAGGTCTTAACATATTTAAAACTTACAATAGACTGGTGCCTGTGGATGGGAAAAAAATTGCATTATTGTAGAACAGCTTCCTAACATTGAGATTATCGTAGGCTTTATTTAGGAACCTGATGGTAACAAAATTACTGGAAAATTCTTTAAGAGAAATTTTATCTTTAAGAATATGTTTAAGAATGTCCAGAACCAAAGCAAAAACATGCTTATCAACATGGTCAGCAGTTTCATTCCAGAATTTGAAAAAACTTTTAAGGACAGAGTGCTTGAAGGACTTGAGAATTTTGTAAGTATTTTTAACAAAATTAGTGCCAGTTTTAAAGCTTTCCAGAGTTTTTAGCAAGTTAGCAAAATTCACTTTGCTTGATGTGCGAAATAACCTCTGTCCTCTATTACCTCTAGAGCAGCTCTTATTATTAACAAGAAAGAAGAGTCCACGAATTGAAAATTTATGCTGATTATGCTTATTGTCAGATAGAGTGGAATTAAGGCCATAGGGATAAAGAGACTGATGCTGCAAAATTTCAAGGGATTCAGTTTCTAGCCGAGCATAGAGGTCAGGGATAATATGTAGTACCTCTATTTTCACTTTGTCAAAACCATGAGTATGGAAATGCTCTAATTCAAAGGTAGAGTACTGGTTGGCGTTTGTGGAGGGGTACACTCCTGAATTAGAGAACTTGTTTACTAGAGACCTGTGACCATTAATCCTAAGATGAAGAGGATTTTTACTTTGGCCAATATAGCTAAGGTTGCAGACAGTACAGGTGAGCTTATAGATGGTATTGTAGGCTTTGCAAAACTTGTTGGAGCAATTATCCTCAACAGAAGAATACAGGTTAGGATCTGCAGATTTACATGTCAAACAACGTTTGTCATTTCATAACTTTAGATAACCTTTGCCAGCGAGTTCATACACTATGGGAAAGGGTGCTAGCCTAACCGAGCGGGAGGACTTAAAATATCTGAGCTGACCTCCAATCCTTTCATCGTCCTTAGAACTCCACTTGGGCCAAAACATACAAATTCTGAGCAAACCAACTAGGAAAAACTTTTTAGAAATAAGCAGTCCACTTTTTAATTTCTGTATTAGTCCTCTTCACTGTCATATAGTACAGTTGCCAACAGCAGTTAGCATTTACATGAATTTCCTAGCTTTAACTCGAAGGACTTTCTACCATAGTGCAATAATTTTTCTTTATTCGTTTAATTTGAAGTCCGTGACATAGTAGTTGTGCATGCTAGTGCATGTGTTTGTGGTGTTTTTCTTGCTTAATTCATATATTTAAAGCCAATCATGCAACCATTAAATGTATGTACATATTTCATAGTCTGTTACAGATTTTACAGATATGCTTCTGAATTGTGTTATTATGCACAAGATTTGTGAAAATATGAATGCCTACTGTTTCAGTAACAACCTATGTTAATACTTCTTTGCTCTAGTCTTGTTTAGGAAAGCATTTAGACATGAGATATAAAAAAATAAAAACAGCACAACAAATTAACTCATGTGTAGTTTTTGGAAAAAACTTTGAAGGTTATATAACCATTCTTAACTGTAAAAAAATCAACCATTCTCCATTTTTGAAGTTTTCCCCATTTTTAAACCTAGTTAAAAGGCCAAATATTTCACTACAAGAATTTTCAGCTTTCGAAAAAGTTCCTTTCATCCAACACCACCCCAAAAAATTTTTTAACCCCACCTCATTTTTCAGCACCCCTGCAACATAAAATTCCTGGATAAACCTGTACAGACCCACAAAGAAGATTGTACTTTACTGTAGATTGAGATTCACAAAGTGGATATGGTGCCCAGATTGAGACTTACAAGGCAGATATATTGTGCAGCCTTATAGCAACAATGATAGAAATGCTTCACAGGTTTTGGCTCATAAGACAGGTATGCTTAACTAACTGGGACTCATCAAGGAAGATATGCTTATACATTGGGCTTTCATCATAAAGCATGCCTCAAAAAATTACTCATAAAAGATGTCTCACAGATTAATCAAACAAGCATTCTTCATAAACAGAAGCACAATCCAAGTATGCATGATAGACTGAGACAGGTAAAGTAACTGTGTACCTGAAAACTGGAGAATAATTAAATGCACACAGTGAAAACAGCACACACACACACACACACATGTGCGTGCACAAACAAATACAAATAAAGCTTTTGATTTGGGAAACAAACAAAACACAGAAAAGCTCACGAATACACCTACTATTTCCCCTTAAATTTATAGTGTAAACAAAAGAAATTTAGTAAACAGGACAGAACTTTTTAAATCATCATTTCCTTTTCAATTTGAAAGAACAGCAAATTTTTCAAGAGAAAGCATTCACTACCACAAAATTGGCAATAAAAACAATACCTATGAAAAATAAAAGCAAATGAACAAAGAGAAATAGAGGCAAACTCAAGAAAATCAAGTACTTACTCAACTGTCCTAGGAACCAACATGCCTAATGCTTCAATAAAAAGATGAACAGGGATGGCATCTTCAGGTGAACTAATTACAACAATCATTGATCTTGTAAGCAAGGAGAAAAATATACTTTCTGACTGGTGAAATGTTTGAAGTATTTCAAAAACAATAGAATCTGTAACACAAAAATTAAGAAAAAAATCATATATACAAATACCAACAGGCAGAAAGTAGTAGAAATAGATATCACACTTGTTATGTTAAAGAAAACTTGAAAAACACAAGCCTTTTAACACCATCTTGGGCTCAATCAGATGAAAACATTCAGAGTGAGACTGGTTGTCAAATTTGAATTTTCAAATGTTTCATTATGATAAGAGGAATTTTCAAGGTGTAGTATTTCTACTACTTTCAGTTATTCATCACATCTACATTGCATATTCATTATTTATTAACAAGCAGAATAGTGTGATTCAACAGTATGGAAGCATTCAAAAATGTGGAGAATTAAGTTCAACTTAGTGAAAGTGTTAAAACTAAGAGTTCTATAGGAGTAATTTGTTTTATATTTGATGGTCAAATTTTCAAGCTATCATCATCAGGACCACATTACTAAAGTAGTTGCTTCCATTCAGTCAGGAGTGCCCAATTGCAATTATTGCTCAGCACGGTACTTCTTCTTTTTGTCATTACTGAGTACCAATTATGGAGTGTACAGTTGTCTATATATGTGTGACTAGGTCTTGTTAGCAATGTTTATAATAGCTACCTTATGTTCTTCCATACGGATTTTTATACTTCTCCATGGTTCACCATATATAGCTTAATCTGTCAACACAGTCGAGCTATTCATCACCCCTTTTTGTGCTTGGGATGTCTTCTTGTTGTTTTAGGGATAGAAGGGATTTCTTTAATTTGTTGAATTTGGGGTATGCCTTATTTTTAAAATTTTTAACTAATCTTTTTCAGTTTTCCTAAAAGTACTTTGTGGTAAGTTATTTTGCTTGTGAAGTTGAAGATATTCTGCTATTGTGTCTTTCTTGCCTTACTGCAAAAAATATTCTTTATGAATGGGGAGTGAAGCCTGGATGGTATGAATTATAGTCTAATATCTTGTCTGTGTTAGTGGTTTTGTAGATCTGTGTTAAGATCTTTTCTTCTTTTAAGGTCAGAGTTAAATTTAGATATTTGACGTTAATTCCTTTTTAGTGAATTTCAGGGAAGCTTCCAGTGAGTTAAACTGCAACAGAATGTGAGAGGGAAGAAACTGATCTTCACTATCTACTATAAACAATATGTCATCCATGAATCAGTCATATAGAATGAATACTGAGTGTTGTATCTGGATCTTTGCTTCCTATTTACTCACCTAGTAGTTTATCAGTAGTGGTGTTAATGGAGATCCCACTGAAAGTCCTGATGTTCGTTTATAGCATTTTTTCCCAAATTGGAGGAAATTATTTTGAAAAAAATATATATAAGCAGCTTGTGTATGTACATACATACATATCACTAAGCTGTACTCTGAAACCCAGAAGTTAGCTCCACAAAGAAATAAAGAAATACAAACTACCAGATAATTTTTACTTACTGTTGCCATATCAAACTTCTCCATTTAACATACAACTCGAAGCTTCACTGACATCCATCACATGCCGTACACAAGATTGTCTAAAAGCTTGTGTATATACCAATTAATATTTCTCTATTGTGGTTATGGTAAACTATTTTCTCCGCAAGGTCAACAGCTAGAAATTCTATCCATAGATTTAGGTTGATTTAGTATACATTGACACTAAAGCAAGGTTTGCTAAGACTGAATGATGTACTCCTGGTAAGCAACCTAGTTTAAGTTTTGCAAGTTTATCAAGTTATACACATCAAAAAAATTGGGGAGTAGCCCACAAGTAATTTACTGCTGTCCTCATAAAATGGAAAACATTATGGCTAAAGAACAAACATAACATCATTTCTTACCCAGAACTGCAACACAAGATGCTAGTGATGTACAAACCCAGGCAGCAAATGACATGAGTAAGAGTGCAATACAGCAGTCAACATTGGTTACTTCCCTTATCAGCAGTAATGGCAAGTAACACAAGAAATCAGGAATAAAGTTGGAATTATTCTGTGAATTACTGGATAACTACAGTAAAACATCATTAACGGACACTCCCAAGCAGCAGACACCTCCATTTAGCAAACAGTTTTGTAATCCTCAATCCTGCCAGTTTTGAAGAACGTACAGATCTCTATATTTACCACCAAATAACAGACAGTGATCTTGGTCATAAGACAGTTAACACAAATGTTCAAGAAAAAAAGAATTGGCAAAATTTTACTGTATAAGTTTTTATTTAGCTTCTTTGGGTGGAAATATGGTACTTTTGGTCTTCCAGATCCCCATTACAAAAAGTACTGCTCTGTGGTTTCAATATGGCTGATCTTTTTTTAGGAGTGGTAAAAACAGCTACTTTCAAACAAAATGAGGTATTTGTTGGCAATTCAGAGGAGAATTTAGACACCATTTTCAAACTAATTACATGTCTAAACTGGTCCCGGACGATTGGTCCAATGCCGATTCGTCCAAAGGGACAATTGGTCCAATGCCGATTCGTCCAATGGTACGATTGGTCCAACGCCGATTCGTCCAATGGTATCATCTTACCAACGGTAAACTGTTTTATTTTCCAGAAAGGAATAAGGATTTAAATTATTCTGTTCATTATATCCTTTTGAAAGATCCTTTCTGTATATTTGGTAATTGTAAACATTTTACATAAACCTGGTAAAAGACACTCAATGGAGCATTTCTCAGCTGTTTGCAAAGCACCTAGGCGCAGGCTTTTTAGAAGATTTTAAATTACAACCTAGATATTTGGTATTTGTAAACATTTTATAAAACCTAATAAAAGGCACTCATTGTATCATTTCTCAGGTCTTTACAAGGCACCTAGGCCATGGGCCTTTTTAGAAGATTTTGAGTTACAACCTAGATATTTGGTATTTGTAAACCTTTTATAAAACCTTACAAAAGACACTCATTGCATCATTTCTCAGGTTTTTACAAGGCACCTAGGCCGCGGGCTTTTTTTAGGAGATTTTAAGTTACAACCTAGATATTTGGTATTTGTAAATATGTTATAAAACCTAATAAAAAGCACTCCTCGTATCATTTATCAGGCCTTTATTCAAGGCACCTAGGCCGCGGGCCTTTTTAGAAGACTTTAAGTTACAACCTAGGTATTTGATATTTGTAGATATGTTATAAAACCTAATAAAAGGCACTCATCGTATCATTTCTGAGCTCTTTACACGCACCTAGGCCTAGGGCTTTTGACACTTTTTATTCTACTGATGTCATATTCTAACGTTTAAGTAAAGTTAAAAATACTAGCATAACATTAGTAAGTTTTCTTGATAGGTAAACGTTATAAATCTGACATCGGTAGGATAAAAACTGTTAAAAAAGCCTAGGCCTAGGGCCTATGAATTAATATTTCGTGCTTAAGTAAAAGCACAATATTATTAATTTGATTTGATATGTAAACGTTATGAATATGACATTGCTAGAATAAAAACTGTTGAAAAGGCCTGTGTCCGAACCCGACCAGAACGTTTCCATTGGCCAGTTGGCGGAACACCACTGCATGCTACAAACAGAAACGGAAAACTAGTATTTTATATTATTTCATGCAAAAGAGGAACATTGAAGTTGATTGAATGGCTCGTACATCAGTAACTTCATACGGCAGCAATTAAGTATAAAAAAAAAAAAATCTGTAACCAAAATACTACGCATGAAATGTAACATTATTTTACATTCTTTGTACTATATACCGGCACTTTCGTATAACATCAGAGATAAAATCAGAACAGCCGAGATTTTTATAACACGAGTAGCACTTTGGACAGATAGGACGGAATTGGACCAATCGTCCATTGGACGAATCGGCATTAGACCAATCGTCCCATTGGACGAATCGGCATTGGACCAATCGTACCTTTGGACGAATCGGCATTGGACCAATCGTCGTTGGATGAATCGTACCAAACCCGTCTAAACAGTGAAGGAAATGCAAAAGATTTCATAATGGTCAGTGAAGATTTGTGTATCGAAGAGGCAGCACAAAGTGCACAAGTTCATTGCTTTGAAAACATTCAAAGAAAATGATTTGATTGAGGAAGCATCTGAGGCAGTTGTAGAAGAGGTGTACAATTTTTTTTAAATGCTGTAATAGTGAAGAGTTACAAACATTTATTGTAAACAAATGAAATACAGGAGAATTAGTCACTACTGAAGAATTTGAAAATACATTTTGAAAAACATGATACGACGTAACGTTCAAAGCAAACAGAATATAAATTCAGAATTTGCTTGTAACACTTACTTGGTCATCCAGGTAACAACACCTCTCAGAAAACTTGAAAATTTCATTGCCCTGGAGCAGGAATCGAACCTGCATCTCCCGATTTCCGTTCGAGTATGCTATTTTCGATTTCCATTAGAGTCTGGGTGAGAGATGGAGTAAAAGGGTATGAGGAAGCAACGACGCTTCGACTAGCAAAAATCTGGGGATGTTCAGATTCCTAAGCTAAGTTTGCTTAGTCTCAGTTGCTTGGAACTTCACTGCCTTGGGTGGTGTAATGGCTAGCACACTCCCTCATGCAGAAAGTTCCTGGGCAGTCTGTGACAGATATCCTTGTGCAACAAAATAATCTGTGGGTGGTCACTAAGCAAAATAACTACTAGATGCGAAAAACGATAAAAATTGCACAGACGTATTTTTCTACCTAAAAAAAAAAAAAATGTCTAACCTAGGTACTATAGCAATTGAAATCTTAATTAAGATCAAGAACATTCTGGCCCTCTGTATCTGGAATTTTGCCACCATTTTCAAGCTAAAACACAAAGATTTATGGCATAAAATGATATTTAACAACAATAAAGCACAGAGGTATCACCTGGAAAAAATTGTCATAACAGGAGAAATCTTCACTCCATTCTACTTCCATTTTTGGAAAAATTTTCTCCATTTCCCATCTCAAACACAAACATTTATGTAATTAAATGATGATTAAACAATAATACAGAAGCACAGAGGGTGGAGGGATATTAGAGGGAGAAATTTTCGCTCCGTACAACTTTGAAAATGGAGGAAATTTTTCTGAAAACCAATCTTAAATGTAAACATTTATCTAATAAGATGATATTTAATGACCATATAGGGCAGAGGGAATATCACAAGAAAAAGAATTTCAGATTATTGGGTTCTGTCAAACTTTCATTTTCAGGAATTGTTGCCCCCACTTTCAAACAAAAAAACACATATTTGTGCAATAAAATGATATTTAACAACAACATCAGACAATCCTATCTTTAAGCATCGAGGGAACGCCGCAAGGAAAAAAATTTACTATTACGGAGAAAACCGTCACTCCGTCTAACTTCGGTTTTCGGAAATTTTGAATGGCTGAAAACTTGCATCTATGATAGAGAGTGTGCAAGATGATTTAATAGGGTTCTGGGGATATCATTTTTGTCTGCAGGACCAAAATAAATCTGCGATGTACGTCACTTGTAGCCGCGATTATGCTAGGAGGATGAGTACAAAATAAATCTGCAATATACGTCGCCCGTCGGCGTGATTCTGCTACGGGGATGAGTACAAAGTGAATCTGTGATGGATGTCGGCCATTGCCACGATTTTGCTCCAAGGATGAATACAAAATATATCTGCGATGTACGTTGCCACAATTCTGCTACGGCAATGAGTACAAAATAAATCTGCGCTATACGTCGCCGTGAACTGCTACGAGGAAGAGTACAAAATCTGCTATCTACGTCTCCCGTCCCTGTGAATCTGCTGCGAGGATGAGTACAAAATAAATATAAATCTGCAATATACGTCGATGCGAATCTGCTGCAGGGTCAGATGAGTAGAAAATATATTTGCGATGAACGCCACTAGTCGCTGTGATTCTACTACGGGGTTGAGTACAAATAGTCTGTGATGTACGTTGCCCATAGCCGCAATTCGAAGATGTGTACAAAATAAATCTGCAATATACGTCACTGTGAATCTGCTGCAGGGTTAGATGAGTAGAAAATATATTTGCGATGAACGCCACTAGTCGCTGTGATTCTACTACGGGGTTGAGTACAAATAGTCTGTGATGTACGTTGCCCATAGCCGCAATTCGAAGATGTGTACAAAATAAATCTGCAATATATGCCGCCGCGAATCTGCTGCAGGGTTAGATGAGTAGAAAATATATTTGCGATGTACGTCGCTCATCGCCGTGATTCTACACTACGGGGATGAGTACAAATAATCTGCAATGTACGTCGCCCATAGCCGCAATTCGAGGATGTGTGCAAAATAAATCTACGATATACTGCATGCGATTCTGATTCTGCTATAAATCTGCGACGTATGTCACCCATTAGGAGAAAAACATACGATTACAGGAGAAATCTTCACTCTGTTTAACTTACATTTTCAGAAATTTTAAAAGGTGGAAAACTTACACCTATGATGGGGAGTCTGCAAGATGATTTAATAGGGTTCTGAGGGCTACAAGTTTGGTCTGCAGGACCAAAAAATATCAGTGACATACGTCGTCTGTTGCTGCAATTCTGCTACGGGGGCATACTCAAACGGAAATTGAGAGACGCGGGTTCAATTCCTGCTCCAGGGCGATGAAATTTTCAAGTTTTCTGAGAGATGTTATATGGATGACCAGTAAGTGTTACAAGCAAATTAAGAATTTATATTCTGTTTGCTTTGAATATTGTTTCGATTTCCCATGTATCATGAGGAATATTTCTACCTTTACTGATGATGTGACTTGCCAGGAAAAATTGCTTTTATTATATTTTTTGCAACCAAAAATTGCAGGTTAATTTAATTAAATAATAAGCGGTAAGTACGTGGATTTTAAAATTCAGGATATAACATGTTTTATTGTTATGTATGTTTGTTTAAACACGCATCAAAATTTACAGTGTATGTACTGTGTTTTAAAACACTATACATGTACTGTACATATTCACATGTATTTTATTGTTTCTCACTGTCAAAGCAACTGCAAGTAAATAATGGTGCAGGTGAAGGTCTTGAAATGTTGTAAACAACACCTGATACTAAACTCTGTTAATCAGTGTTATTCTTATTCTTCAAATGGGAAAGGCAAAGGACTTAAACAAGCTCGACAAAAGCCAAACTGTAATGGCCAGATGACTGGGTCAGAGCATTTCCGAGACAGCAAAGCTTGTGGTGTGCTCATGGTCAGCCATGGTTAGTACCTTCAAAAAGTGGTCTGAGGTGGGGAAAACCACGAACTGCCAGAAAGGTGGCAGTTCATAGTTAAAAAACATTCTCAGTGATAAAAGGTAAATTTATACATATTTATTACTTTTATTTTCCATTTCAGTTTTGTAATCACTTTATTTTTTTGTATTATTGTTTTTTCTCCTCCAAAATCTTCATTCCTAGGGCCAAATTCATAAAACCTTGGCAGCAGACTTGAAAGATTATTCAAGATACAGAAAAAATAAGTAACGAACTAATTCACTCTCCTGCCAAACCATGACGATGATGGGCAAAACATATAACAATAATAACAAATAAAGGTAACTTGATCACGCTAGTTACGCTACAAGAAAAGAACTTTTACAAGAAGGTTCGTAAGTTGGGAGCTTTCGACCTTATCTTAGGTCTTCATCACGCCAATGGAGGACTAAGATTGTCGCCAGATTCTACATTTGAATTTTTTCTATTTTTGTTTCCAAAACTTAGAATTGATCTCCAGATCATCGGGATGTAGAGAGGAGATTCAGTATTGCAAGTCACTGGGTTGAAAATAATTTCCAGGCTTTCATGGTAACAGAGGGCAAAACGATTGTCAAAAGAAGCAATTCGTTTTGCTTCGTTCCAGCGGGGAACTGCAAATGTGTCTTCCATTGTCAAAATAGACAAGGCTGTATTAGGGTTGGCTTTCAAAACATCTTTTTTATGTTCTAAAATTCTGTGGTTAATGCTCCTGTATGTGCTTCCAATGTACAAGTTATCACCTGTTGAAGAAGAGATAGGAATGCAGTAAACTGCTAGGAGGTCCAGATTTTCAACTTTGTCTCTATCCCTTTGTAGAAGTTTCAAGATGTTTGGGGGGGGGGGGATTTAATGGCAAGATGGCAACCAAAGCTTCTAAAAAGAATCTGTAACTTATAAGTATAGGAAGGATGGTAAGGAACAGAACCAGAGAATTTCAGGTTTTCTTTCTTTTGAGGATGGAGGCATTCAATTTTCGAATTGTTTTCATATTTCTTTAAGAGGGAGTTGACTGTAAGAGCAGGGGAACTATTGGAGAGGGCAATTGTAGAAATTTTGGAGAATTCTTCTTGAAGAGAAAGTTGGTTGTTGCAAATGATATGAGCCCTGTGGATGTAAGACTCTGGCAACAATCTTAGTCCTCCATTGGCATGATATAGACCTAAGATAAGGTCAAAAGCTCCCAACTTACGCACTTTCTTGTAAAAGTTCTTTTCTTGTAACATAACTAGCGTGATCAAGTTACCTTTACCTGCCAAACCACATGCAACTTGCAAGTTTTTGGTATAAACCATGGTCATACAGTAATATAACTATGACTCACCATAAAAGGAAAAAGTATGGTCATGTGATGACAGCTCAAATGGCAGGTGAATATTAATATCTCTCTGCACTCTGAAAACGAATGGTACACAGACAAGACTTCTCTGTGATGCAATATGGTTAACACCACACATAGCAAGTTGCAAACCAGTTGTCACCAAACAAATCACAACAAAGGTGTAGGGGAAACAAAATAAATAGCATATATCTATTAAAAACAGTTTGCATAAATCTGTTTCAGCACCATACTTTTGAGCAAAAACTATGACTCAAGAGCTGCTGAACAACATAGACAGAAAACGAGAGAGAGAGAGAGAGAGAGAGAGAGAGAGATGTACCTGCATTTCTCAAAGACAGTGAATCAGACATACTCCATATTGCAGATAAAGTAAAAACATGCCTGAAACAAAGGGAAGAAAATTATCTTATTGCAAAACAAATACACCTGAAAATATCACATCACAAAAAGTAAAAAGTTTAACTTTATTTTTCAGCAAAAAATTGAATATATGTATATCTACGAGCAGCAAATTTGTACAGTCATTCTTCTTTATTCACCAGGAAATTTCACACACGAATATGGAAGAATGACAATGCTCAAGTAAATAAACAGATTTGACTTTTGAAATTAATTTAGCCTTTTCCTTTTGAAGGCAATAAAAAAAATGTGATACTTCCATGAAATTTCCACAAAAGCATAGTTATAATTTTAAGAAGGAATGCAACAAATAATCTTAGCTCCTGATGTGGGGAGGTGGGGGAGATTTCTTTAATTTCTAAATATATGGTCAACTGAAGTAACACACTCATGGACAATATATAATTTCTGGATGCAATAAAACATTTGTTTGGTCAACAGTCATTAAATGATGGTCACTTTCAATCAAGAACATAATGGAAACGTACAATGCAAATAATATTTACTACTAACAATTTATTTCAACCTAGTGGAAACAGCAAGTTCATGTAATAATGAAACCCAAAAAGATAATAAAAACAGATTAAATTCACACTGAATATACAACAAAAATTTGTATACATTAATTTTCCAGCTTTACATCAGCTTTGATCATACTATACTGCTGTTTAAATTTGAAGTCTGGAAGACAATAGCAAGCAAATAATCCAAAGCACTCAATGAAATGTTACAATGCTCACAGGACATAAGCAAATGGACACAAGAAACAAAAGCCTGCAGTGGAATTTGCATATCAATGAACAAAATGCTATCGAGAACGTAAACTGAGTTACATACAGGGAATGGAGAGGCACTTCTCACTGCCAGCACATGTAAGAAGCATACAGGTAGCTGCAAATGCTTTCCTTACATCTCATACATGTGTAAGTACCTGAAGCTGTATGGTGCAAGTAATAGAACAACTAGAAGAAGGCCAGTCTCAGGTTGCAAGGGAGTTGAATATCAACCCTGTATTAGTTTCATGGTTATGGCAGCAATTCAACAACACTGGTGAGGTGCCATGAAGGCCTGGCCAAGGTTGTCCAAGACATACATCTCGTTAGGACCATTATGTTGCTTTAATCCATACACGAGACTGGCCAAGTAACAAAAAAGCTGAACTTTTTAATCGGGCGAAAAAAATCAGAACATGCGACAAGAAAGTGTGAATATAAAGCAGCACGAGCAAGATGGAATTGTTCACTGTATTCACAATATAAAATTACTGCATTTAGAACAAAATAAAGTGATTTTAAAAGACACTGCTTCAAACATTCTCCCCCTCCCCTTTTTGTACTTGCTAGAACATTCAACTCAATTTTTCTCTTGTGTTGGCTTTCTTCTAAGCAAGTTCCATGGCCATACTTGTCTTGTGTTGACTCTGCAGCTGCACAGCAATCTTTGTTTAGTTTTTCTTCCTGTTGATATAATTCCCTTACTATTTCTTCACCACTTTTCTTTTCTCCTCCCCTTTTATTTCCTCAGATGACAATAATTTATCCATCATGCTGAAAGAACTTTCAGCTTGAGGACCATGGATGCATGATATCAAAGCTTTTGCTACTTTAGATAAATGGTGTGACTTTCAGAATATGAATACTTCTGAACACCATGCATCAATTCTAACTAATTTTCAAACTGCATCACTTCCGTTTTTGGAAAATTTCCCCTCCCTTATCAAGCTTAAGTGCAGACATTTATGGAGGGCACTTAACAACAACACATGATAATGAGAACATCGCGGGAAGAAAAAAATCCAATTTCGGGAGAAATCTTCGCTCCGACCGGCTTCCGTTTTCGGAAACTTCTTCTTCCATTTTTAGGTCAAAATGCAGTATTTGTGGAGTAAAAGGATATTTAAGAACAATACTCTGCAGAAGGAACATCGAGAGAAAAAAAAAAAAAAAAAAGATTACGGGAGAAATCTTCGCTGCATCTTTCGTTTTCAAAAGTTTCGTACGATGGAATCCCGTTGTCAAACGAAAAACGAATCCCTCTCCCCCACCATTACCCCCCAAAATTTCTGTTCAGTTGTGCGTTGATCTCAAGAATGCCCAAAATGATAACGTAAATGGCGGAATTTTTCCGAATCCATGGAAGAATCCTTGCCTGAAGACTACAGGGAAATCTTAGCGCCGTCATAACTTCCGTTTTTGGAAATCGTTGCCCACAGTTTCATGCTGAAATACAAACATTTAATAATAAAAAATGACATTTATCTAATAACTATATTGGGAACAGGCAACATCGTGAGAAAAAAAGGAATTACAATTACGGGGAAAATCATCACTCAGTTTAACTTCAGTTTTCAAAAGCTTTGAATGACGAAATACTATCCCAAGCGGAAAACGACCCCTCTACCCCCCCCCCCCACATTTATCTTCAGTTCTGCATCGATCTCAAGCATGACCAAAATTATGACAAAAAAAAAGAGGAATTCCGCGAATCCGTGGAAGAATCTCATGTATGTTTAATCGCATGGTGTCATAAGTCCAATACAGCATGGATTGTCTTCAGAGCTCTCCACTGTCACCTGGACAATGGTATCTAGGCAAATGATGTAACAAAGGCATAATGGCCTTTATGCCAGGAGACCCATGGTTTGTGTCCCGCCAACCACATCCCACAGAAGAGCTCATTTGAACTAGTGCAGGAAACATCAGTTTTGGAGCCCAGACAAGTGGGATGTCAGTTTTGTTTGTTTGTTTGTTTCCGGGTGAATTCAGCTTCAGTTTACAAACAGATTATTGCCAGTGTTTCATTTGGATGGAACAGAGAACCCATAATGATCATGCTTTTGTCCATGAGTGAGACTCCTTCAGAGGCGGTGGTCTCTGCTCATCTTGTTGGATGGTATTACGTTCAATGGCCACACACCACTCCACATGTTGATAGGAGGCAAAGTGAATGCTGATCGCTATAGGAATGAGATCCTACAGCCCTATGCCAGACATTTTCAGGGAGCTGTTGGTCCTCAGTTCCTTTTAATGGATGATCATGCTCGCCCACACAGGGCTCAGCTTGTCGATGATTTCTTGTAGGGAGAGGATGTTCCGCATATGAACTGGCTCGCCTGAATGCTACAAGTATGTCTAGGATGTTCTGGGACAACACGTCACACCTTGTCAGCACTCTCCCAGAATTCTTCCCGAGCTATACTCCATCTTCATCGAGGAAAGGAGAATTTTGGCTCCAGAGCTCATCGACAACCTAGTGATGAGTATGTATTATCATCGTGAGAGTTGTCTGTCCACATGAGGTAATCACATTCCTTATTAAGACATAGTGAAAAAATTTGGCAGTGAAACACGTAACACGCAAAAAATTAGAAGAATCCCTAATACCCTCTTAACACAAATTGGTTACGTTATGGAACTGTGAATGGTGGAACGTTTTGGTAGTTGACTTCTACCTTCCTCAGCCATGGAACAAAGCATGTGGAATAAACCGTGATGTTAGCATCAGTTGCACAGATGACATCTAACAACTGAAGTTATCAGTAGTACATAAGGAGAAAATCAGTAGTTTTGACAACTTTTCAGTAGTCAAATAAAGAAATCAAAATATTTGGATTTAGGTATTTAAAAAAACAAGTGTTTTGTGTAATATCTATAAACTAAATTATGTTTAACAAAATTAACATTTAACTTATTTATTTGTTGATATTTAACAAAATAAATAATCGTCATAAAAAGGTAAACAAAAATAATCCCAGAATTTCTTGAAATGTGCACATCATGCTAGACATTTAATTATTTACCAGTTGATAACTGAAACAGCAAAGAAACATTTTATAACTATTGAATGTTGAGTAAAAGAAAAAAAAAGTAAGGAGCTTTATATGCAATGACACTTCATTCGAAATTTTTCTGATCAAAGCATACTTCACCATTCATAGACATTTTGACTTTTTTATCAAAAGAGCTTCCAACGTATGAGTCCCTAGATTTGGTCATTTGGTTTTGAGTCCCTAGATTTGGTTGGACACTCGAAGAATTAAATATAATTTTAAATACCCATAAATCTCTTTGTACTGTTTTGCAAAAACACACACAAAAAAAAAAAAACTCTGCCACATACTTCCTAAGCTGCGCTGAGATCCAACGTGTGGAACACAGGGCCTCTTAATAGCCTTGGCGACGCACAGAAGCCCAATAAGAAACCTGTTTGATCACAGTGTCTGTATTACGATGGGCTCTCTCACAAAGCTACAATGCCAAAGACTGCTCAGCTGGCGCCCGAATCTTCAATGTCAGCAATCACCCAATGTAGCGTCTGGAACGAGACACCGCAAGAAACTACGTTGGAGCTGTGCACAAGATACCGCGAGAAACTACATCGGAGTTGTGCCCCTGATGTTCACGGGTCTCTCAGACTGGAAAAACCTGTTTGTACAACTGTGCTTGGTCACGGCTTGGTGGGGGCCAATGGCAATTACGGCGATTACATCGCGCATAAATACACCCCGATGGCAATGAATCGTAGTTTCGTCAGTCGAAACACCATAACATCTATGTTAAATTCACACTGGTTTTTCATTATGTATCGATACATCACCCAGCAGGCACACTAAGCCATGACAAAGCATCTGCTCTGAACCCAGACTCAAAGCTTTGATTGCAGGAGCTCATAGTAATCGGTAATGAAAAGAAATCATTTTATACTAAATTTTCCGTAGAAAAATTAATTAAATGTGTAGTGCATAGTATGTGGTTGTTAACCGCAGAAACTATGGAGAATCCGCAGTAAACGGCATCTCTGCAGTTGTTGCCAGATTTCAAAATGGCTTTCCAAACAATAGGGATCTGAAAATGAGCATCCGTATTGCAAGTGTTAGGGGTAAGGCAACCCTTCGACCTCCCAACTGGCAAAACGTAAAACATATCGCTTCGTTCAGTAATTGGAAAGCCCTTAGGTACCGTGAAAGCATTGAAATCTACCTTTCCCCTAACACTTGCAATATGGACGCACTTTTTCAGATCCCTATTATTTGGAAAGCAATTTTGAAATCTGGCAACAACTGATGTTAACACCTCATGGTTCATTCCATGGCTGAGGAAGGCAGAAGTCAACAACAGAAACGTTGCCCCATTCATAGTTCCATAACACACTGGCGTGCAAAAATTAAGGATGAGGCGGTTTTTCAAAAGTAACGTCGTGCAGAAGTGCTCCATATCAACTCAAATCATACCATAGGATCCCCAAGATGTAAGAATATGGGACAAGTGAGCAAAACCGTCCAAACAAGGAATCCAAAGGATACAAAGGCACTTTATTGAAAAGGTAGCTTCGAGCACAACTGGACAGAAGACAGAAACATCCTTGTGACGGGCGGCTGCCAAGAAAAATCCAGACTTTAGTAGGGGATATGATCACCCCTGACTGCGTTGCAGGATTTACAACGTCTGTCCATGCTGAGGACAAGGTTGTCAAGGAGCTGTTGAGGCATCGCGGCCCATTCCTCTTGCAGCGCCAATCGCAGCTGCGGAATCGTTGCTGGGAGCTGGTGACATGCTGCCAAGCGTCTCCCGAGAAGGTCCCACATGTGTTCGATTGGATTTAAGTCCGGGGATCTTGCGGGACAATCCATGCGTTGAATATCTTCATTCTCCAACAGCTCTGTGACAGCCACTGTACGATGAGGTGTAGCGTTGTCGTCCATGAAGAGAAACTCAGGACCCACAGCACCTCTAAACAGACGCACGTGAGGCCGGAGAACCTCGGTACAGTAGCGGACATCAGTGACTGAACCTCCTTGGAAGATGTGGAGGTCAGTACGGCTACTAAGCATGATACCGCCCCAAACAAGAACTCCGCCACCTCCAAACCAGTCCCTTTCAATGATGTTGGAGGTGTGATTGCGTGTTCCCTGTTCTCTCCAGATGTGTATACGTCCAGAATCGCTCATCAGACTAAATCGGCTCTCATCCATAAAGAGAACTTGACCCCATTGCTGATGTGTCCAGTTCTTGTGTTCCTGGCACCACAGAAACCACCGTCTCCGATGAGCAGGCGTTAATGGCACACACCGTACTGGTCGTTGTGCAAATAGACCACCTTTGTGCAGCCTCCTAGCCACGGTAAAACGCGATAACGGACGTCCAGTTGTTTGTTGCGTGTGCCTTGCGATTTCTCCTGTTGTCTGCTGTCTGTCTGTTCTCGCCTGTAGGACAATGTACCGGTCGTCCGCTACTGTGGTTGCTTGTGGACGACCACTGCTAAACTCTTGGACAGCTGTTCCTGTCATTTGAAATGCTCTCCAAGCTCGTGAAACGATGCAGTGAGCGATCCCGAACTCCTCGGCCACACTGGTCACACTTCGACCTTCTTCCAACTTCCCAATGACATGACCTCGGGTAAAGTCATCCAGATGTCGTCTACTGGATTGCCTGTTGGCCTTATCACACGGTGGCAGCAACTCGACGTCGTTCAAACCGATGTACACCGTGCAATAGCTTTCACCGAATTGCTGAGCGTACACCACCGGTGTGCTTTATACCCCCATCCCCCCCCCACACACACACACGTCATGCTGCATATAGGAGCATGCCCTACCGTACTGGACCCTAGTCTATCTCCTGAGTGGTCTTTTGGTCCGTTCTGCCTGCTCGTTCCGCTGTTATGCTAATTTCTCCTCTTCGTCCTTAATTTTTGCACACCAGTGTATAACCAATGTGTGATAAAAAGATATTAGGAATTCTTCTAATTATTAAGACATTTTTAAGTTACATTCTTATATCCCACCCTGGTGACATTTGCAGATGTGACCCTGTATACACAAAATGAATATATATTTGTCTGTTATTACAAAATGTTTAATACTCCTATGATGGTGTCTCCTTATATGTCAAATGTCTCTACTTGCTGTTGTGTATTTTCCATTTTTTTTTATCCCTGCAAATGCCTGCCAGACTTTAATTTTGGACATTAGTGTGGTAGATTGAATATGCATCACACATCAATCATCTTGAAAATTTTAATAGAAACATTTATGCATCTGAAGAATGTTCTTTGCACAACACTAATTTTTTCAGGTGAATGGGAACAGGATTTTCGCAAGCGAATTTGATTGCCATTTCTACCAGACTTCATTAATGACAAAAACATTTTCTTCACTGCTCTGAAAACTGTAAATCCACTTCATCCCTGCAAACTACATGGATTCATGGATGCTTTCTAAATGTCATTCAGTCATAGACAAACAGTAAAGAATGAAGTCAAGACTTTGTGTCAAACAAAAACTTAATCAAAATCTGAAATTTTCTAAAAACTTTGTAATATGATCAAGTGTTTCTATGTATTTTCCATACACATTACACTAAATTCATGCATAACAAATGGCATTTTAATATATATTACTGTTGTTTTTATTCCAGCAATATACCACAATGTGAAATTTTTTTTGTCGTCATTGCAATTTCATATATGCAGAAAAGGGCACATTTTCAACTTTTCCCGCAAGCAGAGAGTACAACCATGTTTTTTTTTCCCCCTTTCCTTTTCTTCTACAAAAAAAAAAAAAAAAAATACTGCATGTGTGTATATGTGCAAAACGTAACTTTCATTACAGTCTCTGGCTGGGAATAGCCAAACTAATTTCATTAAAAAAAGAATATGAACCTTTAGTACATGTGATCACACTCAACATATTCTCCTTACAAATCTCAAAGAAACACACATACAACATACCCTATTACATAATCTATGCCATTTCTGGAAACACTGTTAGAAATCATTTGGTCAATGCCTTTTATAAGCACATTTTTTCTGAATATTTTCTACTATCTGAAACCCAAATCATTGTTTTTTTTTTAATTTGGGATGTATGTTGTTCCGGACGTACAAAGTTGGCATGAAATTCAAACTGAGTATAAATAAGAGAAAAACCAAAGTTATGGTTTTTGAGAGTGGAACTGGTAGTACTGAATGTAATATAATATAAGTGTAAATGGCACAGTGATTGACCAGGTGAATGAGTTTGTGCATTTACGAAGCATGTTTGACAGAGAGAACAAATTAGATGGCAAAATTAGTAGAAGAGTGAATTCTTCATTGGAAGTCACAGCTACTTTAGAAGACTCCACAGGAATGATGGGTGGTTCTCATGAAAGTCCCAAACAGCTGTGCATGAAAGTGTAATTGTTGTTTCTACTCTGATGTATGGCAGTGAAACCTGGGTACTGCAGGGGAGACATAGGAGTCATTTGTACACTAGAGAGATCAGTAAGGTGGAGACTTGTGTACATTGTGTGACGGATGTCAGTGAAGCTTGAGCTGTGTGCCAAGATAATGGATTCATTTGTAAATGGATTCATTTGATACGGCAACAGTAAGTAAATAATCAGTAAAAAATTCATCTGGCAGATCGTCTTTCTTTGTGGAGCTAACCTCTGAATCTCAGAGAAAAGCTTAGTGATCTGCATGTATGGATGAAGTTTTGAAGCAAGATCAGACAAGCGGGCAGACAAATATTCCAACATTCACAAAACTTTGGTAAAGAAAAAATTTGCTATCTGGGAAGGTAAATAACAAAGTTATCGATTTTCAGACCCAGCTGGACAAACCTGTGACTTTCAGAAAACAATGATGCCCTGCAAGACAATAACTGCATATTCAAATATTGGGTCAATATTAATCTAATATCAAACATGCAAACTTTCTCAAATTTCAAATAATCTGTGCAGCCAAGGTTTAGGGAAGCTCCATATTTGCTTGCAAATACAACTCCTGTGAAGAATCAGTGAAAATGAGAGTGAATCAGTCGATTTGACAGTACAAATCAAAATGTTAAGGAAAAGAAATGTTTAGAGTTGTAGGAATATGTTTATCTTTGAAAAAATATATATAAACTTGAAGTCTGTATATAAAGTAATCAAACTGATTTTTTTTTAGGCTAAACAAACCTGTGGAACAGGATAATGGATCACTGGATACTACATGATTTTAAGAATCAAATGACAGAAAGGAGGACATGATAACAAATGACAGAAAGGAGGACATGATAAATGATGGATGATCCAGTTGTCAAATATCTTTAAAAACTTGCTCAAATGTAAAAAGCTTTTATTGTTGGGCAGTTCAGTAATCAGCTGAAGAATTAAATATGGACAAAGAATACTGACTAGAAGTTTGAAAAGAAAAATCAGAATATATCTTCCAAACATTCTAGAAAAAATCTGTGCTTAGTGTTGATAATACTGAACTTAGGGATTAAAACTTACTGTATCTCTTTCAAAACCTTTTGAATGTGAGAAAACTAAACAAAATGCTATTAGGTATATAAATAAATTTTAAGGGATTTCCGTTCGGTGTCGTACTTATTACTGCTCGCATGTATTTTAAGGTGGCAACACTGCGATATTGCAGTACGAGACACCAGCTGTCAGAGTCAGTATACGACGTTCGATTGAGGTGCGAAGACGTATTTGTTTTACTTGATGGAAAATGGCAACTTTCCTCCCGACAAAACAGCATTTGCGGGAAGTGTTAGTGCATTACTTTATTGACAAGAAAAGTGCTGCTGACAGCTATCGCTTAATGTCAGAAATCTATGGTGAACATTTCCCATCCATAAAAACATGTGAGTATTGGTTTAGATGATTCAAAAGGAACGATTTCGATGTCAGTGATAAAGAACATTCTGGACCACCCAAAAAAATTGCTGATGCCGAATTGGAAGCTTTACTCGACGAGGATCCGTGCCAGACCCAAAAAGAACTAGCAGCAGCATTAAATGTTAGTCAACCATGCATTTCACAACGTTTAGCTGCCATGGGAATGGTGCAAAAAGAAGGGAATTGGGTTCCACGTGCTTTGCGGGAAAGAGACCTTGAACGTCGAAAAACCATTTGCGAATTGCTGCTTCAAAGGCAAAAAGAAAGGGTTTTTTGCATTGTATTATTACTGCCGACAAGAAATGGTTATGGTACGATAACCCTAAACGGCAGAAAGCATGGGTGAAGCCACGTGAACCAGGTCCTTCAATGCTAAAATGCAATATCCATGGTTCAAAGGTAATACTGTGTATCTGGTGGGACCAGAAGGGTGTGATCCACTATGAACTGCTGAAACCGTCAGAAACTATTACTGGTGATCGGTATCGAACCCAATTAATGCATTTAAAACGAGCTCTCATGCAAAAACGGCCGGAATGGGAGAATAGACACAACAAAGTCATCTTACATAGCATGAGAACGCAAGACCACATGTTTCTCAACCTGTGAAAAAGTACTTAGAAGGATCCGACTGGGAAGTTCTACCCCGCCCGCCATATTCGCCAGATATTGCACCATCGGATTACCATTTGTTCCGGTCGATGCAGTCAGCCCTTTCTGGAGAATGGTTTAGTTCTTATGAAGACATCAAAACTTGGTTGGACAACTGGATCTCTTCCAAGGAACCGGAATTCTTCCTTCGGGGCATACTGTACGTTCACTGCCCAAAAGATGGGGTAAAGTTGTAGCTTCAGAGGGAGCATACTTCGATTAATATTAAACTATTGTTTCTGTTCTCCAATAACGTGTTTTGTTCACCTCAAATCCCTCAAAACTTATTTATATACCCAATATATTATTTTTATCATAACACTACACCAAAAATTATGGCATTTCATTTCCCCACACAGTGCTTTTGATGCATAAATTTTTCCCACCCCCACTAGTGCAGAAATACCCAACATAATTTCTTGGTTGTACTCTGAGCAACTTTTCTTACATTTCCAAAACTATAAAATATCTAATCAATTGAAGAGATCAGAACAATGAGACAGGATAGAAACAAGTACTTCCTGAAGGCACTTGCTTGCAATGGTTCACCAAACAAATGTACATGGTTATTATGGTAAATGTGGAATGATTTTAGATACTTATATTTTAAAGACTATTTAACCTAGATATTTAAGAAACCATCACTTGAAAACTCAGTTTATTATCTTTCCAGGTAAATCACTGATAATATTGTCATGAACATCACTGTCACAGAAGAAATGAAAACAGCATCCGTGCTGTCAGCTCTCAGCTTTGGGAGAACCCCAAAGGTGGTTGCCAAGTTACACGAATTCTCTTTGTCTTTTGTCTACGAGATCAAGAGAAAGGTCGACAATGCAGAGGACCCTGACGATGTCTCTACCAAGCGTAAGAAGCATGATCCTACCTCCAACACCATCAGGATGCCAGAGTTTGTCACCAAGGTGCAAAGGATGGTGCACAACGACCCGAAGAAATCAATTAACGCCTTATCCAAGGAGCTGGGTGTTGCTTATGGCACCATCCACCACAAAATCATCCACAACGACCTCTGCTACAGCTCCTATGTTCTTAAGAGGGATCAGTTCATGGACGAGGCCACACAGGAAAGGTGTCCGACAACTTAGGCAAAAAAACTGCTAAACAAATTCAAGCACCGCGAGAAGAACAACATGCTGAGATCTTCTCAGACAAGAAGAATTTTGACCAGGACCAGAAGGTCAATAGGAGGAATGACAGGTGGTTGTGCAAGAACCCTGATGACGTGACTAGGGTCATGCACACAAAATTTCCTACCGTCGCGGTCCTCGGGGTCATCATCATGCCTCCTCACTTCTTTGAGGTCAATGCAGATGAGTACATTTGGTGCTGAGAGATGTAGTGAAGCCCTGGATGAATGTCACTGCTGACAGGAGTTTTACATCTTTCAACATGATTTTGCCCCACCCAACAAGGCAAAAGCAACTCAGAAATGGCTTGAAGAGAGCATGCCCTACCCCTTGTCACCAGATGTTTAGCCCACCAGCTCCCCTGACTTGAATCCCTTGGATTACTATATGTTGGGCGTAGTTGAAAGAGGGACCAACAAATATCCCCATAACACCCTTGACTTTGTCGGGCATGCCATCACTAATGTCACGACAAACATGAACAAGGTCCAGGTCACCAAGGCCTGTGATCGATTCCTCTCAAAAATCAAGGCTGTCATCACCACCAACGGCGGGTTCATTGAATAATTATGAAGTTTATTCACATCAACAATTGTACAAGATTTTGCTTCAATAAAACATATATTCATGTTTCAATTAATTGCTTTATTACATACATAAATTTTCCACATTTACCGTGATAACCCTGTACATATATGTTAAAAAAAAGTCAGAAGGTTGTAACTTTAAAGTTGATAATGCCAATTAAGTCTCTTTTTCTTTTTTCAAAAGAAAATCTGTACAGATTATGCACAACTGTCAAAATAAATACAAACTTCACCACTGCTTTTCCTTGACTTCATTTCATAACACTCATGATCTTAGAAAACGTAACATATATAAAAAAAAATGCCATTAGGTAAACTTCTGCATGTGGAACATTTGCACAGAAATGAATTAGTGATCACAAATTCAACAAAAATTTTGTAACTCACAATCCATCAGATCCAAGGTCACATTTTGTCCTTGCTTATCTCAAAATGAGGTTTTAACATATTTATAATCAACTTGCACTTATTGTAATATGACCTTTATATAAGGTGGTATTTGAAATTAAAATCAAAAATAAACCTGAAATTTCATAAAAGTTTTGCAGAAAACCATGATTTATCTCACATTCCTCCTCCCATGAAGTAACTCAATTAAACATGAAATGGCAGCAAACCCTGAGGCAAAAAGTGCTATCATATATTGGTTTTATTTTTTCCTAAAAATCTTCATTATAAAAAATAATGATTACATTATCAGAACAACATATTACTTACCTATGGCAGGCCATACAAGCATCTTTACATTCATTCTGAACTGTTTGAGGTTGTCCATCTGGAGAGAAAATTTTAAAAAAGAAGAATAAGGATGTTTAACATGCCACAATTTTGTGTTTATATGATATGCACTCCATAGACAAAAGTATTTAGACACTAGATCAAATGGAAAGAACAGAATTTATTAGCCAAAATCAGTACATATTTTTGCACCACCTTAGTTCATTGTGACTGCAGAGACTTCTAGGCATGCTTTCTATGACATGCGAATAGGTCTGTCCTGAAAAGCTTCTGCCACATCTACCCTACAGGAAGACCTTACTGGCTAAAATTGGATTTGGTGTTCCAGCTCATCTCACTGATGTACTATTGCATTTTTGACCAGTGTTTTCAGACAGCTAATCTAATACTTGGGTGTTCTGCTCCTCAAACCAGACCCGGAAAGAACTTGCAAAGTGGCAAGGCACTTAATCGTGTTGAAACATGCTGGGATCTGAGCCAAAGTAATGCCACAGCATAGGCAGTATGAAATTGTTCAGAATGTCCTCACACCAGGTGGTTGTTAGGTTGGAGGACACCACAATCAAAGGACAGAGTCTTTCCCAGAAGAAGCAGCCCCACACCATCGCATATTCCCTTCTAAACTTGACTGAAGAGACAATACAGTCTGCCTGACATCATTCCCAGGCCAAATGCCACACACCCAAATATGTTTATCAGAACAAATGAGTAAGTAGTGTGATTTATCAATCCACATGATCTCCTTCCACTCTTTTGTTATCCATGAATGGGGAGCAAGGCATCACTGCAGTCATCTGGCATTGCTCAGGGTGATGTAAGGCATGCAGCCATGGACACAAAGATCTTGACAGACTATTCTGGTGTAAATAGCTGTTCCAGTAGCTTGTGCAACATTACCAGTCAGGTCAATAGCAGAGGACATGCTTGCCTTCTTAAAATTCTGCAGTAACCACTGTTTGTCATGATCACTCAGTTTGTGTAATCCCTCACAATGCAGCTTCACTGTATAGTGAAACCACCTACTTTCCATCAACGAAAAACATCAGAGACATTGGATTTGGGGAATCCTAGAAAAGCGACAATGCTACAAACTGATTGCTTACTCAGGTAGCATCCAACCACTATGCCCCTTTCAAAGTCCATCAGTCCAGTTCCACACACAACACAGTTGCTTCCAATGTGTTCTGACAGGTGTGCCAATACTCCATTTTATGTACAACACCCAACACGCTATGCAAATGCATGTGTCATTTGCATATATGGAGATGTCCAAATATTTTTGTTTAATTAGTGCATACAAGGACCTATTGGGTTCTCGGAAAAGTCATGACGTATTTTGGCACCTGATGGCGGTTGGGCGGTTTTGGAAGTACTAGAGGCATGCGCAGCTCTGTTATCGCTATGGCATTCGACAGGTGCCAGTTCTAGCTGCAGTCAAAAAGGAATAGTGAGCGATTTCATTGATTTGCGGAGATTTGTCATCAAGTTGAAGATGGAAGACCAAACTGTGTATTTTCGCCATATTTTACTGTTTTACTTCTGTAAAAGGAAGAACGCGCGTCAAGCTTGTTAAAAGTTGCGTAAAGTGTACGGTGATAATGCTCTACAAGAAAGTCAGTGCCAGCCGTAGTTTGCAAAATTCCGTACTAGTGATTTTGACCTCAACGATGCTCCTCGGTCGGGGAGGCCCACCGAGGTTGATAACGACCAAATCAAGGCATTGATCGAGTCAAACCCATGTTACATGACACGAGAGATTGCAGACACATTGCACATCCATCATTCAAGCCTTCACGACCACCTGAAGAAGCTGGGATACGTAAGCAAGCTCGATGTGTGGGTTCCTCGTGAACTCAAAGAAGCTCAATTGACGGCGTGTATAAACATTTGCAATATGCTCATTAAACGTGAGAAAAACGATCCTTTTTTTAAGCGACTGATAACTGGTGATGAAAAGTGGATTGTGTACAACAATGTGCTGCGCAAACGGTCTTGGTCCCGACGTGCTGCTTCGTCTCAAACGACATCCAAAGCAAACATTCATCAGCGGAAGGTTCTGGTCTAGGTGTGGTGGGATTGTAAAGGTGTCGTGTGTTTCGAGCTCCTACCATGGAACCAAACAATCAATTCGAATGTGTACTGTTGGCAATTGGACAGTTTGAACAAATCCATCATCCAGAAATGTCCAGAGCTCGTTCATCATAAAGGTGTTGTGTTCCATCATGACAACGCGAGACCACACAGAAGTTTGATCACCCGTCAAAAATTATTGGAGCTTGGGTGGGATGTGTTGCTACACCCACATACTCGCCTGACCTTGTGCTGTCAGACTTCCACTTGTTTCACTCTCTTCAACAGTCCTTGCGTGGTATAATGTTCAATTCAGATGAGGCTGTAAATCAGCACCTTGTACAGTTTTTCACGACGAAACAGAGGTCCTCCTATGAACGAGGCATTCTGCAGCTCACTGAAAGATGACAAAAGGTTATCGAACAAAACGGGTATTATATCATTGAGTTTTCTTTGTTCTTTCTATCAATAAATGACCTTTGCAAAATATGGCTAAAATACGTCATGACTTTTCCGCCAACCCAATAGAAAAATCTCATCTCTTCATTCATGTGAACACACAACACATTATTATTAATCGATAGAAACATAAAATGCATTTACTTAATTAGATATTGTTCTCTGAAGAAGCAGTTCTTGAAGGAGGAAGAATATCAAACTCACATAACATATTTACAGGAAAACACAGTAAAACAAGTTTCTGAAGAAGGACAAAACACTCCAACAAGCTCTTGGAGAAATTTTATTCTAATAATGGACAATCCTACACAGACACATGAATTGTTTTCTTGTCATACCTGACGATTAACCATTAGACTACAGTTTTGCAATGTGCTTCTTACCCTTAGACACTCGCCTGAACACACACACACACACAATTCTAACTTTGTCACACATGCCAGGACAGAAATTCAAGAATTGCTCTCATCTGGAATAACACTGGAAACACCTATGAATCTCTACATAATATCCAAAACGGAAAATTAAAAAAAAAAATGTATGTCATTCAATCCTAATGAATTCTATTAGTATTCTGTGGTTCATTTTTAACAAATTTGCACAAATGCACATGCATTTAGAACTAAGCACATTCCAATCATGCCATAATGTTCACCAGGAAGTAGATCATATATATATCTATTCGAAAGTATGCGGGAGTGACATGGAGGAGACTGGCACAAGACAGACCGTTGTGGAGGAAACTTGGGGAGACCTTCGTCCAGCAGTGGATTGATAATGGTTGACAATGATGATATTGATGATGATGATACAGAAATGTGATGAAATCTGGAAAACTTGGCAGGAATGACACACCAGTCATTTTACGAAAACCAAAATAATATCCATTATAAATTAATTACCATATATATAAGGTTTCAATTTACTTCCGATATTGGAGGTTAATTATTTAACGTGCATTAATGCATTTGCATTTTTGAACTTCACTTTTAGTTGGTAAAGTTCGATGAACACTTACCGCACGTGGGGCTTGGCTTTCAATCCATATTTCCGTTACGTGGATGCAGCACGGGATTTTTTCATTTGGCCACGGGTCTGCTTCTTCTTTTTTTTTTTTTTCTCCGTTGGAATTTATTTTGTCTTATCACCAAATGAGTTTTTCCTTTGCTGCATCCTCATTTACTTCAATATTTATTCATACCCGAGTACTTTCGGTACTACTACTATACCGTCTTCGAGGGGACATTTTGCTCCAACTAGCACGGACCGTGTCAGCTGGGCATTTCGGTGGTTCTCGCGGGCTGCTTCTGTCATCTGCTATCGCTTCTTCTTGGGCGTTGTGGCGCCATCTCTTGTTGGTCAGTGATCTCCTTTTCGAACTTTTTCTTTTTTTTGCTCAATTTTAATTAAATTTCTCCAGCTGTTTCTCAAATTATTAGGGTCATTGTGGTTGCAAACTTTTGTCCTATTTTTTTCAATCATTACCGACTCTGCTATTCTGAGGTGTTTTTCGGATTTACAGCTTTTAATGATTTTTATATTTTCGAATTTTGGATATTTTTGGTTATCCAGACAGTATTGAATCAGTGCTGTTTTTTTCTTCTTTTTTCTGCCAGTTTTTTATGTGTTGTTTTAATCTGTGTTTAAGCTTATTTTTGGTACTTCCTATATAAGCCATTGGAGGATTTTCAGTAATAGGAATTGAATAAATACCTGCTTTTTCTAACATTCTTATTTTATCATTATTTTTTGTTACTATATTTTTGATGGTATTTACTTTTCCTCCAATTTGAATGTTATGCTTTTTTACAAATATTATTAATTTCATTGGTAGTGCCTTTAATGTAAGGAAAACCATTTAAATATTTGATTTCTTTTTTAATTACTACAGCATTATTTTTTTTTATTTTCTTTATTACTTCTGTGTCCCATTTTTTTATTAAATGGTTAGGATAACCAAAGCTGCTTGCAATTTTTTTTATGAATTTGATTTCTTCATTGATGAACTGACTATTTTCAGAATGCGTATATGCTCTTTTAATTAAGGTTTTTATACTATTGCATTTTTTGAGGATATGGATGTGCTGAATTGTATGGGATTAGGACCGGAACAAATGAACTTTTCCGATAAACTCTGTATAGTAACTTATCTGTGGATTTGATAACATGTACATCCAAAAAGGCTATTGCATTATTTTTTTCCATTTCAACCGTGAGTTCTATAGTTGGATATAATGCGCTGTAACGTTTTGTTAATTTTTTTTTTTTTTTTTTTTTTTATAATTCAAGAATTCAAAAAAGTTTTAGTTTATTTATATGAAAATAATATTTTTACTTACAAGAACAAAATATTCAAACAAAATTCAGGAGGCCCAATGGGCTCACCATTATCAACTCTATATGCTGAGGTTGTGATGAACGAAATTGAAGAAAATGTCCTACATCATATGGAAGAAAAACCAGAAGTGTACTGTCGATACGTAGATGACATTTTCATTCTATCAAAACTGAACGAAGAAGAATTAAAAAAATTAACAAAACGTTACAGCGCATTATATCCAACTATAGAACTCACGGTTGAAATGGAAAAAAATAATGCAATAGCCTTTTTGGATGTACATGTTATCAAATCCACAGATAAGTTACTATACAGAGTTTATCGGAAAAGTTCATTTGTTCCGGTCCTAATCCCATACAATTCAGCACATCCATATCCTCAAAAATGCAATAGTATAAAAACCTTAATTAAAAGAGCATATACGCATTCTGAAAATAGTCAGTTCATCAATGAAGAAATCAAATTCATAAAAAAAATTGCAAGCAGCTTTGGTTATCCTAACCATTTAATAAAAAAATGGGACACAGAAGTAATAAAGAAAATAAAAAAATAATGCTGTAGTAATTAAAAAAGAAATCAAATATTTAAATGGTTTTCCTTACATTAAAGGCACTACCAATGAAATTAATAATATTTGTAAAAAGCATAACATTCAAATTGGAGGAAAAGTAAATACCATCAAAAATATAGTAACAAAAAATAATGATAAAATAAGAATGTTAGAAAAAGCAGGTATTTATTCAATTCCTATTACTGAAAATCCTCCAATGGCTTATATAGGAAGTACCAAAAATAAGCTTAAACACAGATTAAAACAACACATAAAAAACTGGCAGAAAAAAGAAGAAAAAACAGCACTGATTCAATACTGTCTGGATAACCAAAAATATCCAAAATTCGAAAATATAAAAATCATTAAAAGCTGTAAATCCGAAAAACACCTCAGAATAGCAGAGTCGGTAATGATTGAAAAAAATAGGACAAAAGTTTGCAACCACAATGACCCTAATAATTTGAGAAACAGCTGGAGAAATTTAATTAAAATTGAGCAAAAAAAAGAAAAAGTTCGAAAAAGGAGATCACTGACCAACAAGAGATGGCGCCACAACGCCCAAGAAGAAACGATAGCAGATGACAGAAGCAGCCCGCGAGAACCACCGAAATGCCCAGCTGACACGGTCCGTGCTAGTTGGAGCAAAATGTCCCCTCGAAGACGGTATAGTAGTAGTACCGAAAGTACTCGGGTATGAATAAATATTGAAGTAAATGAGGATGCAGCAAAGGAAAAACTCATTTGGTGATAAGACAAAATAAATTCCAACGGAGAAAAAAAAAAAAAAGAAGAAGCAGACCCGTGGCCAAATGAAAAAATCCCGTGCCGCATCCACGTAACGGAAATATGGATTGAAAGCCAAGCCCCACGTGCGGTAAGTGTTCATCGAACTTTACCAACTAAAAGTGAAGTTCAAAAATGCAAATATATATAAGGGTTCCATACCTACTGATTTTCTGGAAAGAGGTTCTGTGCTGCTGTTGAGATATGTAGGGACAGCATGGAACTTTCTTGGATATAAGTGCCTGGAAACAATCTCTTCACTTAAATTCAGATCTGAGACACAGTGACTGAAAAGAGAGAAAGAGAGAGATGAGAGGGGGGTATCATTATATTAGTTATTACCACCTGACAAACAAAATTGCACCTCTACTTGTATTGTTTCATATCATTAAATCTTGTTTTTTTACAGAAATTAATGAAAAATAAATCCCATGAGAAACAGTTCTTTATTAATATGTGGCAGGCACACATTTATGCCATTATCAGCACAGAAGCACTGCATTTCTCACTGTTTCCCATGTAGCTGTTAGCTTCAGAAAACTTGAAAACTAAATCACTCTGGAGTAGGTATCAAACCTGCATCTTCTAATTTTCATTTGAGCATGTTACTGTTAAACCACCCAGGACAATAAAGTATAAGGAACTGAAGCTAAACAGGTGGAGCTTAGGAATATGCTGTAGCTCAAATGAAAACCAGGAAACACAGGTTGGATTTCCACTCCAAGAAAATACAATTTTCAAGTGTTCTGAAGAGTTAGCTACATTGGAAACTCAAAAATACAGTGCCTCTGTGCTAATAATGATATACTATTAGCACAGAGGCACTGCCTATCATGTGTTAATGAAGTATTTCTTCATAGGGATTTGTTTCTTTCCCATTTCTATGGTTATCTGAAGCATTTGTGAGCTATATACATACCTGAAAGAGATAAGGTTGTTGATACTATAAAGAAGCACTGAATTGCTTTCACTAATGCAAATGTGAAAGTTGTTCAGATTCCTAAACTACAAATAATTAGCTTCAGTTACTTGGAACTTTCTTTTCTTTAATGGTGTCAAGGTGTAATGGAGAGATCCAGGTTTGGTTCCCACTCCAGGGAGATTCAATTTTAAAGTTTTCTTAAGAGATGTCTACAAGAGAAACAGTAAAAAAATGGCACTTCTGTGCCAATAATGATGTCTTATTGTTTCATTTTACACACACATCACACAAGAATATAAAGTTTAAGATATACACTGTCTGACAATAAAGTTCCAAGACAGCTGCTCTTACGAGAAAAGTTTAAAGCACCGAGTCCAACTGTGGTTATGGTTCTTCAAAGTAGCCCCCTTCTTATCGATGTACCATTTTGATTGCTCCACTAGATGAGTGAAACACTTTTTGAATTCATTTACCGGAACACTGTTCATTTCTGAGGTAACGGTTTTCTTGATGTCCTGAACAGTCATGAAACATTGTCCTTTCAACGCCAATTTCACTTTGGGGAACAGGAAGTAGTAGGCAGGAGCTAAGTCCAGGGAGTAGAGCAGATGGTTGAGCCTGGGTACTCTGGACTTGGCAAGGAACTATGTCACCAACAGTGCTGAGTGGGTAGGCTCGTTGTCATCCAGAAGGAATCAACTTCGACGTACTCACAGGTGCGGCCTTACACGATTAATTATCTTCTGTAGGCAATAAAGAACTTTGCAGGTAGAAGGCACTGGTGATTGTTGCACCCTCTGGAAGTCATTCCCTGTGAATGATGCTGCTGCTGTCAAAAAACATGATCAGCATTACCTTGATTTTCGACTCCTGCAGGCAAACCTTCTTGGGTCTCAGTGAACTTGGTGCCCTCCACTCCATGCTTTGCCTCTTTGATGCTGGATCGTGCTAAAAGCACCACATCTCATCACCTGTCACAATGCGGTTCAGCATCGAAGGGTCCAATTCTTCGGCCGCAATGAAAGCCTTGCAGCTTTCAACTCTTTGCACTTCCTGTTCTTCAGTCAAACTGTGTGGCACAAACCTTGCACAAATCTTCCTTTTCCCAAGATCTTCCTTTAGAATCAGCCGAATTGCTTCACGGTTGATATGGAGTTCATCTTCCATCATCCGTACCGTCATTTGAAAGTCTGACTGCACAAGAGAGTGAACTTTCTCCACCATTTCCTCAGAATGGCTGGTTGACAGTCTTCCACTCCTTGGGTCATTCCCAATGTCTTCCCTTCCCTCGTGAAAACGAGCATACCATTGAAAAACGCAACCACGGGATAGGGCATTGTCACCGCAAACAGTTTTTATCATTTCAAAGGTCTCTGTTGCCGACTTGCAGCAAAACTTGTTGTTTACTCGCTGCTCTCTGTTCAAATCCATGACAATGGTCTTTTTGGACACCTTCTATTAACAGTCTTCAGAATTGGACAGGTCTGCACTTTCTTAGAATGTCATATGTCCTGTAAGAGAGAGAAAACACAGTTACAGTTTGACCCATAGAATATATTTTTACCACTACCATTAACAGAGTAATACCCACTTTCCTGGAACTTTATTGTCAGGCGGTGTATACATGACAGCACTTCCAATTATCTTCTCTCTCTCTTAAAACAGACCACAATAAAACATTCATTCTTTCGCAAGTGTTGCAGGCTCTAATGTACAGAGGTCTCCAAATACATGTAAACTGAATCTATCTGATCACACATTTTCATTAAAACAAGCTTAATGTTATTAAGCCGAAATTAATTCAGTTGCATGCACATGACGAATGCTGTCACCACATTCATTCAATTGAATTTACTACAGAAAGTCTTCATCTTCTTTAAAGAGAAACACATTTAATATTACAATTAACAGATAAAAAAGTAGAAGATACGAGCTTTGCAAAAGATACTGCGATGAAATTTTCTGTTTGAACCAAAATAATTCCCCCAATGAAATTCAAATCCAGGAAAGTGTTTTAAATTATTCTCTAGTTTCTTAATATATATATATTTTTTTATTTTGAATTCTTCTCTTGAATAGATATTTGAATTCTCTTAATTTAAAAAAAATGAATTTTTTTTTATTCTTCTCTAGAGAATAATTTAAAACAAAAAATATATTTTTTGTTTTAAATTATTCTCTAGTTTCTTAACATATATATTTTTTTAATTTTGAGTTTTTCTCTTTGAGAAGTTTTCTTTTTCACGTGCTAAACTGCATAGTCATGAGTTCATTTTCTTCAGGTTTAAGGCTTAATTATTTAACTGGTTTAGCTCTGTTAGAATTATGCAAACTGGGTGTAACAGAAACCCATACTCAGATGTTCTGTCTAGAAATGGGAGTTGTAATCTGTATAGGACCTTGATAAAGCCACAGGTGAAAGCTGCAAATATGTTCTATATTCCTTCTATCCTTTGGTAGACATAAACAGTATACGGGTTTCGTTTAAATTCATTCTTAGCTAAATTGTTGTGTATGTAAGTTTTCATATAGCTTTCTTAATATTACTGTCAAATGAAGCAGTTATTACTAAATAAAGGATAGTTTCAATGTTGGGGATAGCTTAGAGAATTTCAGTAAGATTTGAGGAAAGGGATTTGTTTATATTTGTTTTATTAATAGATTTTTGGTGGGAAGTGCCCCGAAACAGGGCCTCCAGCCATACAGGAAGATGATGACAATTTACTGGGCTTGTTTAAGGATTCTCCCTGTCCATAACTTGAAAGGATATCAGTGGACAAGTGGAGAGCTTAGGGTTGAGTAACCCTGGTAGCACACTTTATCACTTCACTTTGCAAACAGACCAGGAGAAAGGGGGACCTGCTGTATTAACCCCACTCATTGCATTCACCTACTTATGTTCCTTGCTTTGATTTTTTTTTTTTTTTTTTTTTTGTGGTATAAAATGAACCAAAGCTTATCATTTCACATTCTCATTCCTTACATTGCTTATAAGGTGACATACTATTTACAAATGTTATTTTTCATTTGTCTTTTTAAAAGCATTGATATTAAAAAAATTGAAGAGGCTTTCTAAAATGCTTTCATATATTTCAATCACTTTCCCTGTTATACTTCTGTTAATAGTAAAACAATGAACACACCAACAGGACTTCTTCTTTTTCCTTAAAAGAAGGACCGTTATTACTGTTAGTAATTCATTAATTATTCTTCTTGTGAATTATTAGTTAGCAATAACATGTAATTCCCAAAGCTGTTTCCTTTTAAACAATCCAGAAGGGTTATTTGTTGCTTAAACACACTTTTTTACTTCTGAAATACTGTAAATACAACATATCATATAATAATAAAATAAATGATAATCTGCAGCTCAAAATATTCCCATAGGCGCACTAGTGGTTTTTTTAGAAAAATATTAGCAATTTGGTCACACACTCAAAAAGGTTCACCAGCCTTGTTCTACTAGAAGGTATTAACAGAAAGGACAAACCATATATTTCATGCAACCAAATGAACCCCATGATTACAAGAGCACTGAGGAACAATCAATCAAGAAATCTTAAGCCACTTATAGTTCATTAAGCAAGACATTTGCATGCAAATAGGATTTGGTTTATTTTCCCTTTCCAGTAAGTGTACATGCACAATATGTTCTGTCTCTGTAACACCTATCTGTCTCCAAAATCTTTATATGAAAAAAAATTTTTTAGGCTTCAGCACACTACAGAAATGTATAACTCTTCAAAAAATTTAATAATTACCCTTGTAAAAAATCTTCCACTGTCTCACCAAATTCTGAATCAATGCAGTCAAAGTATTCCTTGTCATTGAGATCAAAAGTCTTTGGAATGTTTGGCATAAGTACAAACTGCAATCACACATTGAAGAAATTAAAATAAATCACCTTATTTTCTATATCCTGAAATAATGAATATATACTGTACCATGCAGTAAAACATAGTAGACACTTGATGGTAAAATTATATTTTAAATTCATGACAATACTATAACTTTAAAGCAAAGTCTGCTACTTAAAAGGACAGAAAAACTGCATACAAAAGAGTGCTTGAGAAGATATCTAATAGTCAATAATAAAGGTAAGCTTGTTTTACAGAATATTTATAACAACTCTACAGTAATACTCAGAACTTCATAAATTATATACATCCCAAATTATTTAAATGTCGCTTTTGCATTTTCTGCTTTAAAAGGGTTGCCAACAGTAGCCTGCAACTACAGAGTTCCATCCCACTACAGAAAATATTCAATACTGATGTCAAATCCAGCCAAACCAATAGCTAATTGCTTGTTTTACTTTTCTTCTTTAAGTTTCAATCTACACCAGCATTAGTGGCAGAGAGGAGAGACAGAATATGAACTGTAGAACAGCATCCATATTTTACCTAGAATCCAAATTCGGATCCAGTATGTATTACAAAGAGTTACAATTTGTTTTAACATCTCATCTGTTTCCTTTTGGATTCTCAACTAGTAATGAATTTTTCGAATATTACAATCTTCAAGTACTGAAATTGTAAACAGCATTCACATAGTTCTATGTTTAAAAAAATGAATCAAAACTGCTGATCCTTTTTCTGTAGTTCACATTGCTAAAAACAAAGAAACTTTCAATAAACCAAGAGAACACTGACAGATATTCAGACTTCAGTGTTCATTAAAACATACTATATAGTATTCATATTTGTTCATTAAAACACACCTAAAACAGTAGAGGTTTGAAAGGGCCTTAATTTGGAAAGCCTGGGCCGGCCTGTACCTGAATATCAGAGAGCCTCGGCCTGACTCAGAATTCCCAGTTTACAGCCTGACCCGATCCATTTCAAACTTCTATGAAGCATTCTCTACCACTTATTGAAAATAACACAAGGTTCTTACAGAGCTGGGGTCTTCAACCTGTGGCCAGCAGAGCACTTTTTAATGGCCCATGAATCAAATGTCAGCAAAAATTCTAAAATAGAAAAAAAATTATTTCTGAAATGGAATGAAGTATCTTGAGTACATGGACCTTGAATTTCCATGTCTTCTATGAGCTACGCTGCAATAAATTATATAACTGAAATTTTTAAAGAGTAATAAAAAATATAGACATATCAGATACCTACTTCAGACTTCTTTGTAGCATAGGATGATGTTAACTGAATCGTTTCTTTTCCCAAAAGTTCAGTTTTAGGATTTAAAACCTCTCTGAAATAATTGATACTCATAATAAACAAATGCATTTTTACTCTTTTTCATGTTGTCCATGATTCAGAAAAGGCTGAATACCCCCTACTCTAGAGAAAGAAAGTTGCTTCATTGAACTGACTTGCCTTAACAGTAAAAGGAATATAACACAAAGAGATATGCTATTTCTCATAGGAATTCCTCCCACACATGAGGTTTAGACAATGACTACATACTCCTGTTACATATGTAAATGCTTTTCCTCTGCTACACTTAAGTACAAACAAGGTAGCCCTTGTTCCCAAAATATGTAAACAAATACAGTAAAATTTGGATATAACTAGCTCGCATAAAGCGAAGTTCGGTATATAACGAATTTTTATCGGCTCCCTTGAGTTTACACAGCAACTTAATGTTAATTGTATCGCATATTGCGAATGACATTTTTGTCACAAACCGCTTATGACGAACTTCAGCTGAAAGAAGAATAAAGGTGTAAGTTTACATCTGGGTTGCAAATTTCCAATCCAACAGTTTGTGGTTTGCAGAAAAAAGATCACAGCTGTCAAATGGCACATCTTTAAGCAATACAATCCCCTAGCCTCCAGGAAACAATGATACGGATATCTTTACCGATGTCACCAGTGGGGCTGCCAACGTTGAATAATTAAGAACTTAAAAGTGATCTACGGCAAAAATGTGCTGAGAAAATTTTTATAAACATAGAAACCAAAAAACCCACCATTATTGATGTCAAAATGGCATGTGACGTGATAAGAGATGCCTGAAATTATGTGTCTTCAGAAACAATCAAAACCTGTTGGAAACATGGGGGTTTCCCATCCAAAGTGATGATGCTGCTCATGTGGTAGCTGCAGAAATGGAAGACAAAATTTGGGAGCATCTGAATGAAATGAGAGTTATCCCTTCAGATGTACTCCTGAGAGATTATCTACGGGCTGAAGATTGTGTTGAAACTGGACCGACCAACACAGACCAAGCGATCGTCAAAAGTGTAAAACATTCCCCTTCGGAAGAGTCCAACGAGGAAGACATGGAGACAGAAGTAAAAAACTGTACAATTTCCAACGAAGTTGCTATACAAAGCCTTGAGAATTTGCGCATTTACTTGACGTCAAAAAATAGTACACTGCAACACTGGATTAAGTTGAAAAACAATTAACCGTTGCCATTGTAGGAAGCCGAAAGCAGATGACCATCGACAAATACTTTTGTTCCAATGCCAGGGCTCCACAAATGCGGTCGCCAGGTTGCCAACGGCAACCAAAATATTTTGGCTGGTGACTATGTTTTCAGCAGTTTTAATTAGTACAGTGATTTATTTATTTTTTTTTTTTTTTTTAATGTAATGAAGCAAATTTTGGAAAAGTTGTATTTTTATCTTTTATGGAAATCAGCAAACTGCAGCATGCGTGCGGCCACACAAACACTGCAGTCTCTCTCCTATCCAGGGTTCTTAGTATCTGCCTATCCTCCACAACACATCACGTGACCGGTGGGAAAGGCTGGCTCCTCGTGGTGCTCTCTGTTGCGATCCAGGAAGGGTAGGAACCCCAGAATCCTTTGCGCTGTACGAATCTTAACTGGGAAGCATGCTTGCTGGCTGCTATGCTGCATAACACAAAATATTAGTAATAAAGGAGCTTCTGTCCGAGTCGCAACTTTCTTGACCTACTTAACAGATCAACAAAACAACTGCATTAAGAGAGTTTGATATGGAAATAAACCATATAGATTATCTTTTCTTCGTTTACTGTAAAGAAAAAAGTGTTTTCGTGATTACGTAATTCTGCATAAAAACGTAATAGCTTTGCTTTTATCCCTTTAATTTCTGAGTGAATGATATTTTTGTAAACAACTCCGTACATTTTTTGTGCACTGTTAAAGTAAACCAAAGATCTCCGTCTTCCGAAGTGGGATATCATCGAAACTTGTGTCATCGTTTTGTTTCCAGTTAAGAGTTTCGGCTGTAACAACATAGTCTCAGTCCACTACGCGTAGTGCAGGTGGCCATCTTGGAAACCATTGTTCTTTTTTTTTCTTTTTACCTTGGAAAGAGTAGGGATTGGGGCATGGAATGACAAGGTAAAAGGGTATTTTTTTTTTCATTTGTTTTTTTAATCATAGAGAAGCGTGCGATCCCGATGTGTCTTACTTCATGCAACTATACATTTCTTGCGTTACCTGACGCTAGCACCCTTAACGTTTCAAAGGGAGGATGAGCTACAAGGGTTGTTTTTTTAAAGTAAATTTATGATGGTAAGATTATGTAAACAATGTGTGTTGATTTCTGGAACTCCTTTCCAGAGGCTGGCATCTCGTTATATAATTATACAGCTCTGTGTGTGTGTGTGTGCGTGTGCATGTGTGTGTGTGCGTGTTAATTATTTATTAGAAAAAGCTAAAAATGCTTTTCTCCGTAATTTATTGACTCATAAATTGACTTTTGCACCATATTCTTTTCTTGATTTTTGAAATGTCTTCTAGATGTTTTCAAGCAGTTTTCTAGATTTTTGCTAAAATTAGGAAATTCACTTCCTTCATCAACTATATTATTTCTAGCACCCAGACTTATGCTAAAGCAAGCAGATCTTTGAAGTTGAATGGTTGTTTAATTTTTTTGCGTAAAACACCGTCGTAACACAGCAGAAGGAACAAGAGATTGAGAGTGTCATCGCTCTTTGGTGTTGGTGTCATCTCCCTCCCTGTCACAGGTGTGCTATCTTTGTCCCACTGGACTTCGGGTTCCGTGCTGCTTATGGAGAAGCCCGTGTTACTTTTCTGTTCTGATGCTTTGGAAGGATTATGACTGTGATAATAAAATTTATAACCAGCTTAATGCGACTTAAAAAAAATTTGGTGCTATTTGCTTCAAATTAAAATTGCTGGACTTTCTTAGCTCACTTTGAGGCACAGTTCTTTTATGCTCAAGTTGTTTTTATGATGGAACAAAAGAGTCTACTTTCATTTTTTCAGAAGCGACCATTTGGAACTCCGCAAAATGATGACAAAGGCCAAACTGAAAAACAAACTTGGATTGCCTCAAAAGACTACAAATGAAAATAAGAAAGATGGCAAGAGAAAATTTCAGAAAAAATGGTGTGAAGAATTTCTATGATTAGTGTTTGAAAACGATAAAGCTTCATGCTAAATATGCTCAAAATATCCCAATATTTCAGATAAAAACTTGAAATTTGTTTGTGGTTTCCAGTGGCCTTTTAAAATTGAGACTTTCAAGATACACCAGCTATCAAAAATGCACAGAAACTGCATTGAGCATGATCTTGCTGTAGAAAAACCAGAGTGTACACCATTAGCAGTGTGTCACAAAAAGATGGATGAAAAAATGTTTAACCATCTTGAAAAGCTCTTCAACACTGCATATTATGTGGCAAAATATAATAAGGCATTTATAGATTTTTCAAATCTGATTGTGTTATTAAATAAATTTGATGTAAATGTGAGTCTTGAACAATATCAGAATGATATGAGGTGTAAAGAGTTCATATCACATATTGCAGATGAGGTTAGGCAAGAACTAATTGCAGAAGTTAAACAGTGTAACCATGCAACTATCCTTCTTGATGCATCAACTGATAAGTCCACAGTAGAAGAGTTACTTATTTATATTCGCTATGTCAAAAGCAAAAAAGTGAAAGAAGTGTTCCTGTCAGTAGTACCTCTTCAGTCATCTACTGCTGAAGGGTACTACAAGGTCTTGGATGAAGAAATGAGAAATTTGGGAATTGGTTTGTTAGAAGGACAGTGGTTGGTCGGACTTGGTGCAGATGGCATGGCAAATATGATTGGGAAAGAAAATGGATTAACTACAAAAATAAAGAGAAACATCCCAGATGTTGTTTCCCAACACTGTGTTACTCGTAAATTAAATTTGAGTGTTCTGAGCTCAATAAAAAATGTAAAATATCTAGATGAATTAGATACTGTTCTCAAAAAACTGTACAAGTTTTACTGGAACTCGCCTAAACGAATGGGACAGTTAAACAGTATTGCTAAAATTCTGGAGTCAAAGATTTTGAAATTTCAGTATCAACACAAGGTTCGGTGGGTTTCAAGCAAAGTAGGTGCTCTTACTGCATTAGTAAAGAATTATAATGTAGTTATAGCTCATTTAGAAGATGTATCAAATGAGAAGGGGGATGATGCTGCCTGCTGTAGCCAGAGGAATTGTAAAAAAAAAAAATGAAAAGTTTCAGATTTGTTGCAATGCTGCACTTTTTACTGGATTTTTTGCTAATATTTAAAGAAGTTTCATTGATTTTTCAAAAAGAGCAGTTACTTTTAAGCCAAGTTAAGCTACACATTAAAAGATCACTAAATGAACTTAAGAACTGGGAATCTAGTCCTGCCTCACATGAAAGCCAGTTCACAAATGTGACAACTATCAGTGGAAACTACTTGGGCATTCAACTTACAAACATTGACAGTAAAAGCTCTCAGTCAGACAAAAACAAAAGGATCAGCAATGGGATAAGGTACCTTCAGGAATGATTTTTAGAGTGAGACTACTTTACAAAAGCTTCTTCAGTGTTTGACACCTTTGTCTGGCCAGAAGAAAACCTGGAAGATTTTGGAAAAAGTGAAATTGAAGTTCTTGCCAAGCACTTTCAAAGACATCTTTCCTCCCGTAATGAAACCTCATGCGAAACTAAAATGAAGTCTCTAATGAGTGAGTGGTATGAATTTTAAGTTTTAGGGCGAGGTTTACAGATTTACTCCAAAAAACATTATCTAAACAAGAGAGATTTCCAGTTCTTGGCCACTTACTGGAAATTGTTGCAGTTCTACCAACATGTACTGCATCATGTGAACGTGGTTTCAGTCACATGAATTTGATAAAAACAAACAACAGAACATCCATGGAAGCATCAACTTTGAATGATCTCATGATGATTCACTTTAATGGCCCTCCACTTAAAGACTATACACCACAGAAAGCTATTGATAGGTGGTTCTTTGGATCCAAAAAATCTAGACACACACAAGGACATATGCCAGTAATTAAGAAGCAAAAATTAGGAAACACAGAATTTGAAGAACTACATCAGAAATAGAATGTTAAGAGAATTTTTTTTTTCCTAGTGGAATGTCCTTTATAAGGCATACTACTATGGCCCAAACATTTGAGAATGTGTTAATACAATTTTCATTTACAGTTTCTTGAACCTTGATTATGCGACATAAATTCTTGTTGATCTTTTTTTCAAAATCCCTATTAATTGTGAACATTTGAAGTTACCAAATGCAACATCTGAATTCACAATCCATATTACTATATTAGTGATTATTTTTTTCAGTTAACAAAATGTGTCCCACAAAATTCAAGAGATGAGACTAGACCACCACCACAGTTTTTCTTGCAGAATTGTATTCAGTCCTGATCAGTATAAAGTACTTCTTTAGTTAATGTGAAAATATGAAAAGTGTAACTTTGGACACAAACATTTCAACTTATGTATATTGTTGCACAATTCCTTATTAATATTTATTCAACATGTTAAAAACATTCTGTAATCTCTTACTGAAATAGTACAGTCTACTTTATATAATTTCTGATTTTCACTTAAATAAATGTATGTAATTTGTGTAAAAGCATATACAGTAACCCATACTTGTAACTAGAAGTCCAAAAATATGTTTGCCATTGGAAACTATGGTTTCAGCAGTTTTATTAGTATATCTTTTCAGCCATGCAATGAGCAACAGCTAAAAAAAAATCTGTGCTATTGATCTATAACAAATCCTCAGTCTGTGAAAAAATAACTTCATGTTTATGCAATTTTTCTTCCATCAGACTTTTTTCAACAATGCTTTTGAGAATCTAGGGAAAATGCTGCAGGTGTTTCATGTTTGCTCTGCACATGACACCTGTTCCTTTTGTATTTTACAAAATGGACTAAAATTAAATAAATTCTGCAAAATGAGTTTTGTAAAACTTTTTTTGGATACGTTTGTCAGTCAAAAATAAAGGAAGGGGGGAGGCCTGGAACTAACAATTATTTCTGAAGGTATGAAAGTTAAGCCTAGTCCCACACTATTTATGCTGGAAGAAGCGCATGAACAGCGATTCTGTTGGGGGGGGGGGGGTCAAATATGTTCTGTACTTGAAAAAGTCTGTATTAATTATTCATTAGCCTTCTAATTATTTGTTCAGTTGCTGCTTACCATCTTTGGTGAATCCCCAGCATTGTGCGGGGCTCCAAGAAGCAACCTGCCAATTGGAGAGTTAGTGTATGTGAGTTGGAGAAATTCGAGGCCGCTGTGGTGCAGTGGAAGCATATGCGGCGCGTAACTGGAAGACCCTGGGTTCGATTCCTGGTGGCGGCCCATGAAAATTTTTCCGTGACTCACTTATAAACATGGAAAGAGCGATGACCTCTGTTTGATGGAGGGGGGATTTTTGCTGGCCACTGAAAACTTTTGCTGGGGGCTACCAGATTTTTTTCAATTTGTGGAGGCCTGTTCAACGTACAGTTGTAGTGCGTACTACTGCAGTCTGAAAATATGTATTGTATGTAGTATAATATGTACTACGTACATACTGTACAACCCTGTTTAATAGTTAAAAATTCCATTTGATTCCTTTGCAAGTTTCTGTTTATTAGGTATGATGTACAGTTCTTTATTCTTTTTCTCTTAAGACATTATGCTGTTAATTGTGAAATCGAACGTTTTAACTTAGGGGAGGTGGGTTGGTTATTATGAAGTTTGCTTATAACGAAGTTTTTTTGGCCTCCCTTCAGCTTTGTTATATCCGGGTTCTACTGTACTTTGAACTTCCTCATCTATGTTGTTGCAACAAATGGTGCCAGAAGTTTGTTTTGGTTTCAGTTTCGTGAAGCTGAAAAATCTATTTATGTAAACATTTCTTGGAAAAAGAGAAAAGTCATGTGTTTTTGAAGCTAAAGCCAACAGAATGAAAATGGAATTTGATTTCAACTTTCAAACAAATAAACCATACCATTTCAGATTCTCATCTTGGAGCCAGGCTTGTAGGTTTCAGCTCTAATTAATTAATGTATACATCTGGTGGAAAAATGTCGTAAACTTCGATGTAAGGCTTGACTAGGCCCGAGCACAGAATTTTTCACTTAACTGTTGAAAAACAAATACCACTCAGTTCAGACCTCTACCTAGCAGGGGGATTTAAAAGATAAGTGATAATCCAGATAAATTGGATTTTCATTGCTAATAACATACAGCTTTACATTATTAAGGGCTTAAAATGAGAGGTTTGAACTTATCTATCATTTAAACATATCTTGTTCGTTTGAACCCTCAGGTTGACCCTTTCCCCAGTTAATCATTAATTTTACACCTACAACTAAGAAAACTAATATTTACAAGTTAAAACTAAATAAAATTACCATCAAACCACAACATTTAATAGCTCAGAAAAGAAGGGCTAAAACAATTTAAAAACTCTAACACCACAAATTTTGAACAATAAAAAGATGTTTCAAGCTAAGGAAAAGACCAAATTCAAACATGATTAAAACTTGTATTTTGCAAGTATTTTTGGCGACATAAGTAATCATCCTTGGGCAGCAGCAGCTCCATGTGGTCTTCATCTTCATTACTCATGTCTTGTCATGTGTCAGTAGAAGTCAGATGGTAATGTGCATCATGGTGAATGTTCAACTGTTACAGACATGGTCAAATGAGGAAGTTCAGACTATTATTAAGTATAAATGGGAACACACTTTCTCAAGAAGTAACATCCTTGCTGCACTGGTGGAAGTGTGTGGGGGGGGGATGGGGGGAAATGTGATGTCCAAGCAAATGGTGAAAAGGTGGTGTTAGCTGTTAAGCAAAGGATGAATGCATGCATATGTGAAGAGTGAACTAACTGGATGTCCCTCTACTACCACAGCAGATGCCAACATGGACGATGTGAACCAAATCATTCCGGACAATAGACAACTTGACTAGTTTCAAAACTTTATAAATAAAGCAGAATCTTCTTTGTACAGAGATTCAGAAAACTAGTATGAGCCAAACAAACATCCTAAATGTCAAAAGTCATTATCTTGAGAAATAGAAGATGGATTTAATATTAGTAAACATAAGATTGTGAGAATGCACAAACACTTACCCTGCATTCTTTGCAGGAATATCACTATTTTCAGCATGTTTCCTTCAATTTGCGATATGAACATCATGTACCTCGTTTGTTTATTTTTTTATATATTATAAATGTATATACTTTAGAAGAATCGATTATGTAACAAGTTATTATACTGATCAATATTCTCACTTTTGAGTACCATTAATATTTTCTTACAGTATTGTTAAATTTATGTTAGTATTTTTTTCCTCTCCCTTTGTTCCTTGAATATCAAAAGAGAAATGAAAAAAAATGAGAGGGAAAAAATGCTAATTTAATGATGCTATAAGAAAATATTAATAGTACAAGTGAGGATATTGATCAACAGATAGCAGCACATTCCATCTGACTTCAATTTTTCTAAAGCACTGAAGTTTCTCTATTCCATAATCATCTATTTTGATGCACTGAAGGAGATTGGTATCTGGTGGGGAGGCCAGATACCAAGCTCCTACAGTGAGGGAAGTGCTTGATAGAAGGAAGGGGGATCTTGGACTAGCACGACTGCACACAATAGTTCTACCACAAACCAAAGTCACTGGAAATCTTACACTGCTGCGTCACATCAGATGAAACAGATGACTTCACATCTCCACACATCATGGAAGGAAGTGATGCCACAGAAAGCTAGAACAAAGTGATCCAATCAATCCAAACATTTTGACCATTACGTATTAAACTTTAGGAATACTAAGATATTTCAGCTGAAACATCAGCCTTGTTCATACTAGAAGCAAGCACTCAAATGATTGACATAATTTCTTAAGCTGTTGCCAGTAGAACTGCAGAATTTTGGAACATAAAAGGAATGTCAGAAAAAGCCTTCCGGCTTCTGCACTTTCTCTTCTAACTATTGAAGATACCTCTGCCTCTCCAAACTGGAAAAGTACGAAAAGGATTGCACCCTTCTCAAACAAATTTTCATTATGTTACAGAGAAAGAATTGAAATTCTCTTCAATAAAAACTCTTGAAATTCGGATGCACCCTTCGTTATTCCGATAATTTGGAAATCTCTACTGGCAACACCTAAAGAAACAATGTCAAACACATGAGTGCTTGCTTCTAGTGTGAACAAGGTTAATGTTTCAGCCAAAAGATCTTACTATTCCTAAAGTTTAATATGTAATAAATCATGAGTGAAAATTAGTTTCATTATTGGTTTGTAAAATGGTCTTTCTACTAATTTCGCCCTTTTTTTTTTTTTTTTTTCATTGCGTGAAAAAATTCCAGAACTGTTTTAGGATTTTTTACAAGAATATGAAAGATCAAGGGCATTCCAGGCCTGAAAAAAAGGGGGAAGGGGGGAAGGGGGGGTCAAATTCCAGGACTTTTCTAGGATTCCAGAAGAAGTACAAACCCTTTGTTAAATCAAAGTATCTTTCAGTTCTTACATGTGGGTCAGAGACATAGCACTTCAGACAACTCAAAAAAGCATGGGGAGATGCATGCTTAGGGTAATCAAGGAGAAAAGGAAAAAGAACTCGTGGATCAGGAAAATAACAAGAGTTAATGACATCAAGAGATCAAATTTAAGACCTTGAGAAATAGAAGATGGATACAGAACTTATAGAACGTGTAAAACAAGTGACAATGAGCTGCATACATTGCTAGAATTGACTACCACTGGACAACTGAAATATTAGACTGGATACCAAAAAACAAAAGAAGACCACCTGGGACATGAATGGATGAAATTCAAAAATGAGCTGAAGTGGCATGATGGAAGGGAACAGCTCAAGACAGAAAATTGTGGAGGCCTTCATCCAGCAGTTAAAAATGGTTGATGATGATGGTTTAATCTTCCCTGCTTGTTTTTGCTCTACAACCTGTTTATATGTTTTCTGCTGAATGAGGATTAATTCAAAATTAAGTTAAAAATGGAATCATTATATCTCATGTGATTCTATCATAAAGTTCACATACCATTACGTGACCCCAAGGTGAGCCGCGGATGGCTTAGTGGTTAGTGTTTCAGATTATCGATGCTGGGTCCCCAGGTTCTAGCCTGGGCTGATCCTTCAGAGATGGTGTGATTTACTAACAATCGCTGAATATCCGCTGTGCATCGGACGAGCACGTAAAGTGACGGCCCCCAGGCTGGACCCACTGGTTAAATGGGTATCCTTTCCTATGTCTTCCCTGAAATTCTCTCACCCATCTATGTGCAATATCGTACTTGTACGGTGGCGCCATCTACTGTACTCTAATCTCACTACAAACTGTTCTGTCAAAAGTCGTTAGACTTGCTCTCATTCCTTCCGTTTCTGCGTCCTGCCCAAAAGGCGATCTCGCTGTGGGTGGCTGGGACCTAAACTCTACTCCCTGTGGACGGAAGTCCTACATGAAAATGACAAATGCTCTCAGAACTGACATGTGACCCCAAGGTTCTTCAGGAAGACGCTTTGACGTCTGTAAGTTCTGTTTCACACGTTCTATAAATTGGATACAGTCTGCGGTGGTACATTAACTTATTCAATTAAAATATAAGTCGGTTAAAAGTCCTAAAAATTTTACTCACGGAAGTGCTTATTCAATCCAACATCAGTAGTTATTGAGAGTTTCTTTGTCCAAAGTTGTATCTTGCTTCAATATGGTCAGTTGCTAGGGTTAGCTCGAGAGCCATTTCGTCAAAAGTTATACCCTACTTCGATTATGTCCAGTTGCTAGGGTTAACTCAGTTCTGCTCGTGTCGACATCGTATTGAATGGGTAAAGGTTTCCAGATAATAATTAAAGATTCTTGAGTTAAAAGTTACTATTTACATACCACTTGAAGTTCCACATCGTACTTGGCCATTAGGAGCAGAACTGAGTTAACCCTAGCAACTGGACATAATCGAAGTAGGGTATAACTTTTGACGAAATGGCTCTCGAGCTAACCTTAACAACTGACCATATTGAAGCAAGATACAACTTTGGACAAAGAAACTCTCAATAACTACTGATGTTGGATTGAATAAGCACTTCCGTGAGTAACATTTTTAGGACTTTTAACCGACTTATATTTTAATTGAATAAGTTAATGCACTACTGCAGACTGTATCCACTTCATAGAACATGTAAAACAGAACTTACAGACGTCAAAGCGTCTTCCTGAATAAAAATGGAATATTTGCATAATGAACTTAACTTACAAAAGCAATATTGGACACTCAATTCTACATAATTTTGATCTCATCCTATTAATTTTTTCAACGATAAAATAAAATGTTATGACAACCAAATGTGAATCAAAAAATTAATGGAAAGAAAGTAAGAAGCATACAATGGCAAAAATTAAAAACAAAATGCTCACTAAAAATGAAGAGTCTTCAAAATATTTGTAGTAAATACACAATGTAAATGATGCTGCATACTAACAATAGCAGTGGCCTTAATTTTAATTAGTCTTACATCATAAAAGCATTTAAATGGGAATATTTCAATTATATATACTTACACATTTATTTTCTGAAATTCCCTGAGAATGGCTGAAAATAAGGGATTCTATGCTTTCATTTTGTTTGCATCTTCACAAAATAAACATTTAAAAGAATGCATGGCAAAGTAAATTAATTACTACATGATACTAAAAAGCACAGTAAAGCTTTGTTAATCAGTATTAGTTAATTCAAAATAAATGAAAGTTCCTAGCTTCAAGTTCATCTTGTTAACATTTTTTAAACTAGTTCATTCCAAATATGGTTACATTATTTATTGGATGCTGCATTCTAGCCCTGCAATGACTAAAACCTTGAATTATTCAAAATTACTTTAACATAAATTCCTCCAATTTAAAAAATAAAGAAATTTAAACAGCACTTTGTGCACCTTTGATGTAAAGGTACCTGAAGCCTATACATCATTTTGGCAGTTCTGTTGCTAGTAATCCAACATAGTCAATATTAAATAACTGAGTTCCAGATGGAGTAAAATAATTTATTTGCTTCCTGTGTGTACACCATCTCCGAGGTGCCAACCTTCTTCTGTGCCTATTACTAATCACCATACGAAGCCTCGTCGTTTACGTGTGGGAAGGGTATTTCATGAGAAATTAATGTGTGAAATGTGTAACAACCTTATAAAACCAAATACCTTATAACATGACCCTTCTATTTTAATGGTTAATATTTTTTAATAACCCAAGTGGGAATGAATATCGGCTAGATATCGAACCAATATCGGTTATGGTAGCTGAATGTCAGTTAATATCGGACACATACCTGCCAACCAAAATTTTCCTAAATCAAAAAGATTGCTTGCAAAAATCAAGATTTACCATAAAATCAAGAAGATTTTCCCTAAAATGAAGACGATTTGCAACAGTACCAGAACCGTTAATTCACAATTATCTATTATTAGGGGAGAGTGGTTATGTATGGGATGTGCTAGCAGTATGTTTGATGATACCTGTTTTCAATTATTTTTCTGTATCAGTCACTCATTGATGGAGTTTAGAAATTGTGATTATTTTCAAGGTTTTGATTTTTTTTTAATTGAATGATGCAATTTTAGAAATAACTTGATTTCATTTAAACAATGACAAGACAGTGACCTTTCTTTTTCTTTTTTTTTATGCCTTTGCAGGACAATTTTATCCATCATGAATGCATGACAGCATTGTTTTAGGTAAAAGATGAATAGTGTAACTTTGAGAATATGAATACTTTTGAACACAAATTTTCAGCTTCGTCACTTTCGTTTTCGAACCCCCCCCACCTCTCTTTATCACGCTGGAATGCAAACCTTTGGGGGGGGGAGAATATTTTAGAATACAATATACATGTTCAGAACATCGTTGGGAAAAAAATACAATTACCCGTGGGAGAAATCTTTTCTAAGTCCGATTATCGTTTTCGGACATTATTCTTCCATTTACAAGTTGAAATACAAATATTTATGAAATAAAATGATATCTAACAACAATACTAGGCAGAGGAAACATCGCGTGAAAAATGAAATTACGATTATAGGAGAAATCTTCACTGCGTCTAACTTTCGTTTTCGAAAGTTTTGAAAGACGAAACTTCCGTTTTCGAGTTTCAGGTGAAAAACATTCTCCCCCACTACCAATTGCCCCGAAATTTCTGTTCAGTTATGCATCGATCTCGAGGATAACTCAAATTATGGCGGAAAAGGAGAAATTTCTCGAAGCCATTGCACGCTCATGCCTGAAGATTACAGGGAAATTCTTGCGCCGTCGAATTTCCGTTTAGGGAAATTTTCCCTCCACTTTCACACTGAAATACAAATAATTTTGGAATAATGTGATGTATAACAACAATACTGGAGAGAGGCAACATCGCAAGAAAACGAAATTACAATTATGGAAAAAATCTTTATTTCATTCACTTCCATTTTTTAAACACAAAATACCATCCCGATGCGTATTTTTACACGTTGGTAAAATTCTTTAAGGCGTATTTTTACTCGCCGATATCAGTTACAATAGCTCTGAAATCCTGCGGTATTGAAGATGCGTACATGAATATTATTAATAACATCTATGAAAATGCAAGTGCAAAGATTCGGCTGTTTGAAAATACAACACACATAAAAATTGGAAAAGGAGTGAGACAAGGGGACACCATATCTCCGAAGCTCTTTAATGCCACGTTGGAAAATGTCTTTCAATCACTGAATTGGGAAAACAAAGGGATAAAGATTAATGGAGATTATCTAACCCACCTTCGTTTTGCTGATGACGTAGTCATTTTTGCAACTACCCCATCAGAGCTGCAGAGTATGATCCAGGAACTTGCTGACAAGAGTAAAGAAGTGGGATTAAAAATGAACTTTCAGAAGACAAAAGTGATGTTCAATGCTTTTACAGGAAATGAAGATTTAGCGATTGATGGAGAAAAGCTGGAGATAACAGACACGTACGTTTATCTTGGACAGCAGATATCAAGTGAGGGTCTCATTGATGAAGAAATTAATCGGCGTACAAAACTTGCCTGGAGAGCTTTTGGAAGAAACAGCATAATTTTCAAGAGCAATATGCCATTATGTCTTAAAAGAAAAGTGTTTGATCAATGCATCCTTCCAGTGCTTACGTATGGTGCAGAGACGTGGACCTTAACTAAAAGAGACATACAAAGGCTGCAGACAACTCAAAAAAGCATGGAGAGGTGTATGCTTGGTGTAACCAGGAGAGATAAGAAAGAGGAACTCGTGGATCCGAAAAATGACAAGAGTGGAAGACCTCATGATCAGAGTTAAATCCCTGAAATGGCAATGGGCTGGACATACTGCCAGAAGGACAGACCATCGATGGACAGCTGAAATTTTAGATTGGATTCCAAGGGACAGGAAAAGACCCAGAAGAAGACCACATGGAAGATGGGTGGATGAAATTCGAAAGTATGCGGGAGTGACATGGAGGAGACTGGCACAAGACAGGCCGTTGTGGAGGAAACTTGGGGAGGCCTTCGTCCAGCAGTGGATTGATAATGGTTGACAATGATGATAATGATGATGTATTCTGCGTGTTTCCCGACGCATATTTTTACGCGTTGGTAAAATTTCGATGCGTAAACACTTTTTGATGCGTACTAGGTGCATAATTATGCATTTTGGCGAACTCTGCACGGCGCAGAATTAAAAAAAAATTCAAACTTTGGCGCAGTTAGCGCAGCTATTCCAACACTGAGAGAGAAGACAGAGGGAGTTTGGAAGGATTGGCGGGAGGGGGTGGGTGTGTAGGTGTGGGTGTGATCTATAAATAAATATCGCTCACTGCTAGAAACATGAAATAACATAAGATTCAATCGCTATGAGATCATAAAAAAAAAAAGCAGGAGTTTACATTAAGCGACAATAACAATGATATCGATTTCCATCAATTAAAAAAAAAAAAAAAATTCACGTGCTGTTTTGGCGAAAATCCGGAAGAAACTATCTTTCGACCGTAAAACCACCCCAAAATTCGTTCCGGGAAATCCAGAATACTTGGCAGGTATGCGGACGTCATTGCACCGATAACGGCTTTTCCTACATATTACGCAATATCACCTTGCCGTTCTTCACCAGATATCCGTCCGATATTGGCTTTACCGATGTATCTAATATCTGAATTTCAATGGCGCTTACTTAGAAACAACACCAATTAAACGTTTTCGCATTTGTGCGAAAAGAACTATAAATGTATTCGCAAAATGCGATCGCAGTTTAAACTGTGATTTTAACAAAAAAGGACAAAAAATTCAGAACTTTTGCGAAATACACTGAAATCCATAATTCTGTAATTAGGCAGCTGAAACCGTAACAATTACGGAAAATCCGTAATGGTTGGCACCTCTACCTTCTAAAAATGGGATGTTTCAATAAATAAATTCCCTGCATCTAGTATTTTATCTCCTGTTGTACTTGCAGTATGAGAGTTGTGCTAAAAATTAAAAGCTAGCAACATCTACACATTTACTGGTGAAACAAAGAGATGTGCAGAGCATTCCTAACTCAGAGATCAGATGTCATGGTGAATGTGCAACTGTTACGGAAGTGGTCAAAAGAGGAAGTTCAGGCTGTTATTTAATATAAATGGGAACACATTTTCTCAAGAAGTAATATCCCTGCTGGACTGGTGGAAGTGTGGGGGGGGGAGAGATGTGATGTCCAAGCAAATGGTGGTGTTAGCTGTTCAGCAAAGGATGAATGCATGCATATGTGAAGAGTAAGCTGGCTATCCCTCTACAACCAGAGCAGATGCCAACATGGACAACGTGAACCAAAACATTCAGGACAATAGACAACTTGCCCAGTTTCCTTTATCAATAAAGCACAATCTTCTTTGTACAGAGGTTCGAAAAACTGGTACGAGTTGAACAAACATTCTAAATGTCAAAAGTCTTCATGTTGAAAAACAGAAAATGAATTTAATATTTGTAAGCATAAGATTGTGTGAATAAACATACACTTGCCCCACATTGTTTGCAGAAACACCACTATTTTCAGCATGTTTCTGTCAATTTGAGTTATGAATGTCTTGCACCTCATTTTGTTTTGTTTTACATGAATAATAAATACATACACTTTAGAAGGTTCGATTATGTAACAAGTTACACTGGCGGAAAGTGAAAAAATAACACCAAGAAGAAGACGTCTGATACCAACGAAATTTATACAGCATAATAACAGAATACAGAGGATAACATGATCAAAACATTATGGCAAAATACAGCTGTATTTGCTGGTAAACTGAAAAATAACATTTCCATGTAACATGGTTAGTATGAGGTTGAACCGCCATGAACTGCGTCACACTGTGCAATTCTGGCATGGAGTCTGTCGTACAGATGTAGGACGTAAGTTTGGGGTATTGAGTTCCAAACATCCTCAACCTGGACGCGTAAATCGGGAATGGTCGTGGCTGGCCGTGGAGACCGGATAAGTCGTTGTCCCATAAAATCTCACACGAGCTCAATGGGGGACAAATCCGGTGAACGTGCAGGCCATGGAAGTTGTCTCATACCCTGAAGTGCATGTTGCATTGCACGTGCCGTGTGTTTGCGTGCGTTATCTTGCTGGAAAACACCACAATGGACCGACCTTACAAATGGCACAACAACAGGCTGAATGATGTTGCTGATGTAGGAGGTGCTGTTTAACGTACCCAGTACCAACACTAGTTGTGTACGGGAGTGATAGCTGATCGCTCCCCACACCAGGAGACCAGGTGTAGGCCCTGTGTGTCGCTGGCGGATGCAAGAAGGGTGGAGACGCTCCCCTGTGCATCTGCGAACACGCATACGGCCATCGGAAGCTCCCAAGCAGAATCTGCTTTCATCGCTGAACAAGACAGATCGCCATTGTGTTCTCCAGAGCAGACGTTGGCGACACCACTGCAGCCGTTCCTGACGGTGGGCTGGAGTCAGAGGTACACATGCCAGAGGCACACGTGCACGTAGTCCAGCATCCAGTAGACGGTTGTGGATTGTTCGCACAGTCACCTCAGGTGCAACGGCAGCTCGGATTTGCGTCGCAGTGGATGTTCTGCTTGACAACGCCGCTCTTCTTATGCGTCGATCGGTCCGCTTATCAGTCCGTCTGTGACTCCCGGTTCCACGTCTTCTCGTGTGGGAATGTTCCTCGGACCCTCTACGCCACCATCGTACCACCACCGATACTTCCCGTCCAATTCGCTCTGCAATACGAAGATACGACCACCCGGCCTCGCGGAGTCCGACTAGACGACCTTGCTCAAAGTCCTATAACTGCTGAAATCGTACACGTCTTCCATGTCTAGGCATTGCAGCTTCTTCAAGGTCTTTGCACGTGTCCGCACGCCGACGACTGATTACATTCACTTCGTCGTACTCCTTAAATACCACCGACGATAATTTGCATATTATGCCGTGCTGTGGCGTAAGCGCTCACCGTTTGGTCCCGAAATTAACATCACACCTACGTAAACTCGACCCCATTAACATATGTAAATTTCATGATCGTCCGCCAATTCCTTCTTGGTGTTCTTTTTTCACTTTCCGGTAGTGTATTATACTGTAATTAAATAATATGTGTTTACGGAAAATAATGCTACTATTGGCAAATTTTAACTTACGATAACACCATGTGGTTAGAGTATACTTACATCGTTTAGTTGTCTACATGCACAATATTCTAACACTTGTAGAATTTTCTTCTTAAATTACTTTTTTTTATGGTATACTAATTATAAACCTAAATATGGGTACATGGGGTGCCAAAATTCCAGCGCAAATATAAGACATCACCACGGAACCCAAGTTTTCGAAGCACCATGAGGCGTCATTGTTATGTGTTCACATAAATATAAAGCAATTGCTAACGGTGAGTGTTTGCCCTCACCTCCAAGTTTATCGTCATTAGCAATTCCTTGTATGTGTACAAACACATAACAACGACATTGGCAATGATGCCACGTGGCGCATCGAAAACTTTGGTTCCATAGTAATAAGGTAGATGTATCATATTTGCGATGGAATTTCGGTACCTTATATACACATATTTAGGTTTATAATTAGTATACCATAAAAAGAAAATTGTAAGTGTTAAAATATTGTGCATCTAAAAAACTGAAGGAGGTAAGTATACTCTGAATGCGTGGTGTTAAGTTAAAATTTGTCAATAGTAGCATTATTTTCCATGAACATATATTATTTAATTACAGTATAATGACTTGTTAATCAATCCTTCTAAAGTATATATATTTATAATATAAGAAAAAAACGAGGTACATGAAATTCATATCATGAACTGGCGGAAACGCGCTGAAAAGCTGTTCCTGCAAAGAATGTAGGGTAGTGTATGTTTATTCACACAGTCTTATGCTTACAAATATTAAATCCTTTAAGCACGTTAAATGTGCCTAGAAAACGTTTTAAGCTGTCTTTGACTATCATTGAGTCAAAACAACAGTATCAAACTAGAAGATGGATGTTTCTCTATCTTTTGCTGTATTTGATCATTTCTGTAAATAGCCTAACCATCTATTTACCAGACCCAGGATGAAGAGAGAGTGAGTGGGAGAACTGTTAAGTTCCAGACACAATAGGCATTCAAATTTTTTACAAGTTCATACAAACAAATACAGTCGAACCCAAATGTTACGGGCTTGCATAATATGATGAAGTTCCACATAAATGGAAAATTTTATAGGTCCCTTGAACTTTGTAATATTCTCCCTTATTATTCAAACCATGAATTATGATCTTTTTTTTTTTATTTTGGTGGAAAAGCATATAAATTATATTGAAGTTCAGCACAGCCTCAGCAAGGGGGATGGATAAGTAGGGGGATAAGTGCCATTCACCCAGTTTTTAGCCATTCTCAGGAGTTGCGCTGCTGATCACATTCTTTGCAATTTGTGAAAAAAATAATCATTTTGGCAATTTCCTTTTTGTATTATTATAACACTTTGGCAAAAAAAAATTTAATTTGACAAATGAGTTGGCAAAAACTTTAAAAGAGCAACAGCAACCATTGCATTCTGTTTCACTGGAAGACTAGGGAATACCTGCTATTGACAACACCTCTTGACTCCCCTAACAGATATATCAGTTTGCATTATAGACAACCATATGGCCCAAACAACTAATGTTGGTTTCAAAAATGACAACTGTTCACCATCTTCCCCGTAACACTGCAACCAAGCCGCAGCCAATGAATCAGGGAATAATAGAAAATATGAAAGTTATTTACAGATAAAGTATATACTTCATAAAGTTCTAATTCCGAAAAAGATGAAGCAACAGCTATCGGTGTTAGAATGGCATGTGATATGCTAAGCTGCGTTTGGAGAGCTGTTTCAAAACTGTGAAAAGATGCTGATTTTGGAAAAGTCTTTCAGGTGAACAATAAAAACGTATCTGCAAATAAGGCTGAAGACAAATGAAATGAAAGTGATAAAGATTATGAAAAAATTTGAATGCCTGTTGAGAAAAGGAATATCAAGTCATAATCTTGAAAAGAAATATTACCTCTGATATTTCTTTTCAATATTATGTGAACACACATGAACAGGTCTTGGTAAAATCGCCAAACACGGATGCAGACATAGCTGAGAAAATTCAGTGCAAGAATGATGACAGTCAAGCAATGAAGAAGAAATCATCATGGAAAAGCACTTGCTGCTGAAAGTTTAGAAAGTCTTGGGGTTTATTTTGCATCTAGAAAGATTTCAACCACTGTACTACAAGAAGTTGAAAAAAATTAACAGCTACTACCATGCCAAGCAACAACTGACTCACATTTTTGACATAGTGTTTTTAATAACAACACAGATGCGTCAGGAGTTACATTATACACTAAAAACTGTGTCAGATGGAACCAGCATGAAAAAGAAAACTGCCCAAAACTAAACATTTTTTTCTTTTTGTCCCGAAATGAAAGATTGAAAATTATGTACTGTTTAACCTGTCTGAAACAGAATCTGATTAACACAGAAAGCTAAGAGAATAAATCAACCTGGCAACAACGGAAGGTGTCCAGATGTTACCATGCCATCACGAATTTTAACTGAATGGAAAACATTACACAGTAAAGTATAACTATGAACTCACATGGACCACAAATAGCTTGATGTTGTACACAACAAAATTAATCAGAGAGAGAGAGAGATTGCTTTTGGGTTATTTACACAAACTGCAGCACATTCACTGCTTGGCTTCTACTTAAGCATTTGTCATGACTCAGGTTTAGTTCATGTGACCAACATTGCTCTCTTCACTGGATGCAAAATCCAAAGTCTTCACAGCTAGTTGTTTCGTATGGATTTCAACGAGACTCTCTGATTTAGTTCTCTTAACATTTATTCATTTAGATGATCATTCACAACCTTTGCTTGTTGTGAGTTATCTTCGTTCACTTGCCTCTTACCATGGCACCAAAGAATAACATTCTGGATTCAGAAGTTAAAATTACTGAAATGCATGAAAAAGAAAGTGTGAGTACAAAGCATTTGGCAGAGAATTTCAATGCCAGGAAAATACAGATTTATGACATTTTAAAGTGAAAAGAGGAGATAACAGAACAGTGGCATAAAGGTAACTAGTTTTTTTTTTTTTTTTTTTTTTTGATTGGAGATTTAACGACCGCCGTGAGCAACTCAATGGGCTATAAGCAGTCGCCCGTCCCAAATTTAGGGTCACTGGTTCCAGGGAAGGGAGAGAGCCAGTGCCGTAAGACAAACACAACATCCATGCCTGACGGGATTCGAACCCGGACCCCTTACGGACGAATGATCAGAGGCCAACGCCTTAGACCACTGCGCCACCGGGGCGGCGTAACTAGTTCAATAGAGAGAAAAATGGAGAAAGCTGGAAATAAAGAGACCAGATAGTTGACTGAATAAGATTGTCTGAGAATGGTTTGTTAGTGCAAGATCGAGAAATTTGTCAATTTCAAACCCTATGCTGCAAACAAGAGCAAGAGATGTAACAAAAAAAAAAAAAAAGGACTTGGATAAGAGTTTGATGCTTTAAAAGGATGGTTAGTTTTCAAATGCGGCACATTTCATTCAAGGAAATTTGTGGTGAGAAGTAGAAGACATCAAAGAGAAAAGCTTCAAATTGGATGTGAAAATTATCAACATTAAGCATTGCAAAATATTCAGAATATTTGAGATTTTGCACTTCTCCAAGGTGACTGCAAATTATTTCAGTTAATGAGCAGCATTCTTCCTCTAATTGAGTGTCATATTGTAAGTGTTTCTGTACAGAAATTAATGTTTTTTCATTCAAAAATATAGTAGTTTGTGATTTTTTTCATTGATAATATGGTACTACAAACAATATATTCTATCTTAAGTAATCACTAATTATGTAGAATCTGTTATTATCATGACAAAAATTCAAATGTTTACATTTCATTAATTTCCATGGATGCACCTGAGTAAGATGAAAACCTATTTAAAATGGAAAATAATTCCATTCCCTTGGATTCGGTCTTAGACAGGTTTCACTGTATATTTTATGTAATATGCCAAAAATAGTTATTTTTTGTGTATTCAGTTATAATGAAGTGCACATATATCAAATGTTTTTAACTCTCTCTACAACTTCGTTATACATGGGGTTCAACTACATTTCATTCATTTTCCTCTAAATGTCAAAGTACATGCCACTTGATTCCAACTACTGGACACTAATATATTGCACTTTTGGCACTTAAATCGCCATGCTATTTCATTAACTAATTTTCTGAGACACTCTTTTAGCGTGTCATTTAATGATGGCTTAAAAGAAATGGAGCAAATTTTCATAGTACATGAAATAAACCTCAGTACAAAGATGAGAAATGACAGCTGCTGGGAGTGCAGTCCACGGCTGCATAGGTATAAAAAAAAGGCATACAGCCGCAACTGTGCACACATGGGGAAGGAATCAAAGAGAATCAGTATGTGGTGGGTTGTTGTTACTGCTAGGTTATAAATATTGAACATAGGAGAATTATCCATTTGTTTTTTTAATTTTATGAACCTCTAGTTAGTGCAAAAAGTCGAAACATGAAATTAACATAAAACTATTAAACCAATACTGTTAGTGAAATTTCACACAACAAATACTGTCTGCTGGGGGTTGAAAATACATATGAATAAGAAACATGCTTACCTAGAAGAGTACCTAATACATGCACCAAAATGAAGTACACTACCTGAAATCAAATAGAAGAGTGAGTGATTATAACTTGCTGAGCAGCAAACCTATTTTATATTTAAGGTCATGAGCCAACACTACTTCAAACAAAATTACAACACACTCATAAAATTGCATTTAAATACAGTTTTGTTTCGTTTTTTTATATTTTGATATAAAACCCCGTTCCTGCTGCTGTATTGTTTAGGTTTTTCAAACAAAGGAAAGAACTGCACTTCTTGCCAACACAAAATTTGCTATTTTAATGGCACAGCTCCATGGGCAAATATGCATAGGCAACAAATTTCATTTTCATTATTTTTGAACCCTTAACTTTATTGTCCCATTTCTGAAGAACACATACCCTGCACATGATATATTGAAGTATATGCCCATTACACTTTTTACACACACACACACACTCCCCCCCTCCCTTCCTATAACCATATATCATATATACTCACATATAAGCCACAAGTTTTTGGATGAAATCCTGCTTTGAAAATGGGGGAGTTGGCTTATATGTGGTTCATTGAAAAACAGGGCTGGACTTCCAAAGTGTTACAGGAATTATCCTGTAGCATTTGCTGGTGGGTTTGTTTATGTTTTAGTCACTACATGATAGTTTTCTGACCTTCCATCAGTTATATCCTCAGCTGTTCCCCTCAGTTTGGGAGGGAGAGCCTATAGATATATGCTATGACTAGCTAAATACCCGTTCTTCGAACATGATGATATTAAAAATATTTCTATAATACAGGATTTCATACCATAATATAATTTGTACCATAAATTAATATACTAATAATACACTTGATCAGTTTGTTCTATAACTTTATTATATCTTATCGGTAATAAAATGGATTCAAATACATAATGTTTATAGCATGAATTTCTGCATCCTTATAAGATGTGGAGTGTTGTCATTTGTAACTAAACATTTTTATAGCAATGAACAAATGGAAAAATAAAAAGAATATAGTGACTTATGTTAGTGCTTTTTTGTACACTATGTTGGCTGTTCTGGAATCATCCACCAGTATTACCAAACTGCTAGGAGAACTAACTCTTGAGCACACTACGTAAAACTGGCCATGAGAGAAACAGTTTTCTCTAAAGTCGATACCAACTATTTTTAAGAACTGCCCTTGTGATTTATTGATCGTCATAGCAAAGCTGACATTCAATTTGATTTTTGACTCAAAAAACTTTGACGTTTGATATGTCAAACGATAATATAAATGCCTAAATGCAAAGCATATTATGATATAGCGCTTTTTACGTGATATTTTTTAAAAGTTTTTTTGTTGTTGTTTTTTTTGTGAAATAAATTTAGAACATATTGAAAATCCTTGACATTTGATATATCAAACGATAATAAATATTTAAATGCAAAACATATTATGATATAGTGCTTTTTACGTGATTTTTAAGGTTTTTTATAAAATAAATTCAAAACAAATAAATTTAGAACAAAATATATACTGAGCAGGTTCAAGTCATTCTACACTGCATGTTTCTTTGCTCTTTTGGGAAACACATGTCTGCCTGACTTATTCTGTCAGACGATGCATATGCAATTTTGTTTATAACTGTAAATTTAAAACTTCAAGCCTACACAAAACAAATCAAAATGTGCCGTTACTCTTCACTTTCATCGTTAAAATATTAATAGACAACAGAACAAAATAATAATAGAAAACAGAACAAAATACATTACTTTCAGCATAAATGTGAAAAGAACCTTGCTTATAAACAATTTCTTAAACAATTTCATTCGAAACTGTACATTTAAAAGCTAGCAAGTCAAATGTTTTTGGAAAGGTGAGCAAAATTGTGTTGCCATCGCTAATATCTCAAGAGGGAAACTTTTTTTTTCAAATTTCAATTACTATGAAAATTTATCCGCCTATTTATATTTATTGCAGTCACCTTACTACTTATATCACGTCACCGTTGCTTCGGTGAAAACGAACATTGATAATCTAATTTTGACTCAAAAACCTTGACATTCAATATGCCAAATGATAATACAAATGTTTAAATGCAAAGCATATCATGATATAGCGCTTTTTACGTGATATTTTTTAAAGTTCTTTTTTCCTAGTTGTAAATGCATTTATGGCACCTCTATTCATAGTGATTGTGGAATAACTTTTTTACGGGTCTTATAGAGGTTATTTTTCATGACAGTTGGTTGTCAAATTTTCGAACTAAAGCCTAGTTCGTCATCAGGACTATGTCACTGGAGTAGTTGCTGCCACTCAATTGGAAGAGTCCATCCGCAATTATCGTTAATTGTGGTACTTCTTCTTCTTGCTATTTCGATCCCTTCTTCTAGTTTCCTCTTTACTAAGTTTGACTGGTGGGCGATTATTTTCACTGAGTCCCAATTTATGGAGTGTCCACTTGCTTGTATATGTCTGTCTAGCCCTGTTTTGTTCCCAATGTTCCTAATAGCTGCTTGGTGTTCTTTCATTCGGACCTTAATACTACTCCCTGTTTCTCCTATATAGCTGAGTCCGCAGTTACAGTCGATGCAGTAAATTACTCCTTCCTGCAATTGGATGTCCAATTCTTTCTGCTTTGAAGCTGGCAGGAATTTCTTTATTTTGTTATTAAGATCTGGAGCTAGCCTGATATTATATTTTGTTCCGATCCTTTTCAGTTTCTCGAAAAGTCCCTTGTGGTACGTAATTTTGCTGGTGAATTTGAAGTTGGTTTTTTCCTGCTTCTTTTTTGGCACTTGTTTAAATATTTTCTCAACATATGAGGAGGGGTAATTGTTTTTTGCCAATATTTCCTTTAATTCTTCTTTGTGAAGATCTTTCTGAGTAGCTGAAGAGACCAGGATTTCAATTTTTTCCAAAAATTGTCTCGCCGTATTCGATTTAATATAATCAGGGTGGAATGAGCAGAAGTCTAACATCTTCCCTGTGTTGGTGGGTTTTCTAAAAAGCTGAGTGAATATTTTCCCCTCTCTTGAGGTCAAGGTTAAATCTAGGTAATTGATGCTATGGTCTTTTTCCTGTTCCAGGGTGTACTGCAAGGTATTCTCTAGTAAGTTAAATTCTTCCAGAATCTGAGAGGGTAGAGATTGGTCCACAGTATCTACTGTGGACCAATCCAGAAGCAGAAAAGAAAAATATTGATAATTGGTTAGCTAAAGCAGTGAGAGATAAAAACAAAAAGTTTAAGGAAAAATTGAAGATTAAAGAGAATAAGTGGTTGAATCCAAAGTTAAAGTCTACAGCACCTGGCCCACAGTTAATACCATCCTCCACTAACAAACATGTCATAGATCTGACGGAAGAAAGAGTAGATGAAAACCTGATTAATCTCCTCAATAAGGGATATAATTATAACCTTTCCTCCGCAACACTTGATAAAAAACGTATACTGATTGATTTAGAAAGCATCTGTAGTAAGGTAGAAAGAGAAGATGAAAATACAGCAGTTACTTTAAGGAAAGAATTATCAGACTGCGTCTCAAAATTTGTAAAAAAGCCAGTAAAAGTTGATTACAATTTTAATAGAAATGCCATTGCTGACCTTAAAAAATTCAAAGCCAATGATAAAGTTGTAGCACTGAGAGCAGATAAGAGCAAAGTTTTGGTATTGGTAGAAAAAGAGAAGTATTACAATAAAATGGAAGCTGAATTGAGCAAGCCTTATTATGAAGAACTCAATGGTAACCCTATAGATCAAACTGTCAAAAATCTTAAGAAATTAATCAGCTCTTTAAGAAATAAAAAACAGCTTAATGAGCTCTTCAAAAACTTCTCCAAAATCCAGTCAAGAATTCCACAGATCTATGGTACGATAAAAGTTCACAAAGAAGGCCATCCAGTAAGACCTATAATAGACACTAGAAATTCGCCACTCTCCAACATTAATTATTATTTACTTGGTCACCTCAGAGATATTTTCCCTTCTCCTCCCTACCTACTAAAAAATTCCATGCAGCTAAAAGGAAAACTGGACAACTTGCCAGAATTAATTCATCCAGTAATAGCAAGCCTGGATATAGTCTCTATGTATACCAACATTAACCTGGACCTCCTACTGGAATTCATTGCAGATGACCTTGCGGAAAAAATAGTATTCCATAATCACAATAGAGAAATACTACTTGGCATATATGAACTGCTCCTATTTTCCTTCAAGAATAATTTCTTCCAGTTTGGAAAGAAATATTACAGGCAAACTTCAGGACTTGCAATGGGTTCTCCACTAGCACCTCTGCTAGCAAATTATTATATAAGTAAACTAGAGGCAAAAATCCTTATACAACCCTCCTTGTTTGCTCTCTATGTAAGGTACATGGATGATGTCCTAATTATAGTAGATACTGTGGACCAATCTCTACCCTCTCAGATTCTGGAAGAATTTAACTTACTAGAGAATACCTTGCAGTACACCCTGGAACAGGAAAAAGACCATAGCATCAATTACCTAGATTTAACCTTGACCTCAAGAGAGGGGAAAATATTCACTCAGCTTTTTAGAAAACCCACCAACACAGGGAAGATGTTAGACTTCTGCTCATTCCACCCTGATTATATTAAATCGAATACGGCGAGACAATTTTTGGAAAAAATTGAAATCCTGGTCTCTTCAGCTACTCAGAAAGATCTTCACAAAGAAGAATTAAAGGAAATATTGGCAAAAAACAATTACCCCTCCCCATATGTTGAGAAAATATTTAAACAAGTGCCAAAAAAGAAGCAGGAAAAAACCAACTTCAAATTCACCAGCAAAATTACGTACCACAAGGGACTTTTCGAGAAACTGAAAAGGATCGGAGCAAAATATAATATCAGGCTAGCTCCAGATCTTAATAACAAAATAAAGAAATTCCTGCCAGCTTCAAAGCAGAAAGAATTGGACATCCAATTGCAGGAAGGAGTAATTTACTGCATCGACTGTAACTGCAAACTCAGCTATATAGGAGAAATAGGGAGAAGTATTAAGGTCCGAATGAAAGAACACCAAGCAGCTATTAGGAACATTGGGAACAAAACAGGGCTAGACAGACATATACAAGCAAGTGGACACTCCATAAATTGGGACTCAGTGAAAATAATCGCCCACCAGTCAAACTTAGTAAAGAGGAAACTACAAGAAGGGATCGAAATAGCAAGAAGAAGAAGTACCACAATTAACGATAATTGCGGATGGACTCTTCCAATTGAGTGACAACTACTCCAGTGACATAGTCCTGATGACGAACTAGGCTTTAGTTCGAAAATTTGACAACCAACTTTCATGAAAAATAACCTCTATAAGACCCGTAAAAAAGTTATTCCACAAGTTCTTTTTTTGTTAAATAAATTTAGAACAAAATATATACTGAGCAGGTCAACTCAATTCATTCAAAACTTAGGGTGGGGCTTCAGTTGCTGAGCAACAATGGCTCGATCATTGCAAAACGTCCTAGCGTTATCAAAGCTGGGTTATTTAAAAAAACCATTTCAACCCACTTAAAGTTATCATAGGAAAAAATCTTTTCTTAGTGCATCTCTATGTTGTAAAAGGAACATTCCTGCCAAATATGAAAGTTCTAAGTTCAGTAATTTCTGAGATTCGGTGATGAGTCAGTGAATCAGTGAGGGCTTTCAGTTTTATATATGTACAGATCATACTAGTAGGTGTGACTATTATACTCTCAAGACGTCACAGAGAAACAGCACTTCTTCCATCAGCCAACATTATATGTGAGCCACAAAAGAAGACATTGATTTGAAACCGAAGTAAGAAGAAAATTGCGATTACAGAGATTTTCCATATTATTATTCCATTCTACGTATTTTACTTGTGTTCCATGAAATATATACATGTATCTCTCTATTCTAAAAAACAGTAACTGCCGCTGTTTTAGAAATTTGGTGACACTCGTGCTTTCTTAGCTCACAGCGCAAAAAGTACTGAACACAAAAATATGAAATTGTTTGGAGAACACGCTGAAGTAACCCATTTTTCAATTCTGGTGATACTTCAAGAGCTATTGATTGTATTTCATAGTTAAGGTAAGCAAAAAAGTGCTATCAGTTCGCTTTTCAGACACACAGCAATGGAAACTAAACCTAAGACTAAAATTACTGACTTACTGACCATTTTTGATTACAGAAACTGACTTTTACTGATTTTACTGACCATTTTCCATCCCTGGACACACTAACAGCAACAGAACCATGAAACTTTGTAGGCATGTAGGGCCATGGCCGAATTTTTGCACCTAGTCACCCTTTTTTTTTAATTTTGATTTAATTTACGAAAAATCAATTTTTTTTTATTTCACAAAATTCCCTATTTTGTGATGGGATCCATTTTAAAAAACGGATATATGGCAAACTATAAATCATAACGCATTGCAATTTGTACATCATAAACTCATAACTATCATCTCTCTTTAAAAAAAAATAAAGAAAAAATAATTTTCTGATTTTTAAGCATTTTTTAAAGACACAAAGGAAAGGAATGAATGACTACCTCTGTCTTCAATGGTAACCACACAGAAAAGTTCTGGTTCCGTGGGGTCTGGTACGATTCGTCCAACGCCGATTAATCCAATGCCGATTCGTCCAATGGTACGGTTGGTCCAATGCCGATTCGTCCAATGGGACAATTGGTCCAATGCCAATTCGTCCAATGGACGATTGGTCCAATTCCGTCCTATCTGTCTGAAGTGCTCCTCGTGCTATAAAAGTCTCATCTGTTCTGATTATATCTCCGATGTTATACGAAAGTACCGGTAGTCCAAAGAATGTAAAAAATAATGTTACATTTCATGCGTAATTTTGTGGTTAGAGATTTTTTTTTTTTTTTTTTTTGAAATCGCGTTTTCTTGTTATACTGTCCTAGTTGCCGTATGAAGTTACTGATGTACGAGCCGTTCTATCAACTTCAATGTTTCTCTTTTACATGAAATAATATAAAATACTAGTGTTCCGTTTCTGTTTGTAGAATGCAGTGGGGTTTTCCGCCAACTGCCCAAGGAAACAACTGGTCGGGGTTTGGACAGAGGCCTTTTCAACAGTTTTTATTCCAGCGATGTCATATTCATAATGTTTACATATTAAATCAAGTTAATAATATTGCGCGTTTATTTAAACATGAAATATTAATTCATAGGCCCTAGGCTTTTTTAACAGTTTTAATTCTACCGATGTCAGATTCATAACGTTTACATATCAAATCAAGTTAATAATATTGAGCTTTTACTTAGGCACGAAATGTTAATTCATAGGGCCTAGGCCTTTTTAGGACTTTTTATTCTACCGATATCATATTCATAATGTTTACATATTAAATCAAGTTAATAATATTGCCCTTTCACTTAAGCACGAAATATTAATTCATAGGCCTGCGGCCTAGGTGCCTAGCAAAGACCTCAGAAATGATACGATGAGTGCCTTTTATAAAGTTTTATAAAATGTTTACAAATACCAAATATCTAGGTTGTAACTTAAAATCTTCTAAAATGGCCCGCGGCCTAGGTGCCTTGCAAAGACCTCAGAAATGATACCATTAATGCCTTTTATAAAGTTTTATAAAATGTTTACAAATATCTAGGTTGTAACTTAAAATCTTTTAAAAAAGCCCGCGACCTAGGTGCCTGGTAGGTAGCTGAGAAATGATTCGTTGAGTGCCTTTTACAAGGGTTTATAAAATGTTTACAAATACCATATATCTAGGTTGTGACTTAAAATCTTTTAAAAAGGCCCGAGGCCTAGGTGCCTTGTAAAGACCTGAGAAATGATACGATGAGTGCCTTTTATTAGGTTTTATAAAATGTTTACAAATACCAAATATCCAAGTTGTAACTTAAAATCTTCTAAAAAGGCCCGGGGCCTAGGAGTCTCGTAAAGACCTGAGGAATGATACGATGAGTGCCTTTTATTAGGTTTTATTTACAAATACCAAATATCTAGGTTGTAAATTAAAATCTTCTAAAAAGGCCCGGGGCCTAGGTGCCTCGTAAAAACCTGAGAAATGATAGGATGAGTGCCTTTTATTAGGTTTTATAACATATTTATAAATTTTCAATTTACTTCCAATATTGGAGGTTATATTTTTAACGTGCATTAATGCATTTGCATTTTTGAACTTCACTTTTAGTTGGTAAAGTTCGATGAACACTTACCGCACGTGGGGCTTGGCTTTCAATTCTTATTTCAGTTATGTGGATGCGGCATGGGGGTTTTTCATTTGGTCACGGGTCCACTTCTTTTTTTTTTTTCCCGTTGGTATTTATTTGGCCTCGTCACTAAATGAGTTTTTTTCCTTTGCTGCATCCTCATTTACTTTCATAATTTTTTATAAATCTAGTACTTTCGGTAATACTCCATTACCGTCATCGAGGGGACGTTTTGCTCCGACTAGCACGGACCGTGTCAGCTGGGCATTTCGGTGGTTCTCACAGGCTGCTTCTGTCATCGGCTATTGCTTCTTCTTGGGCGTTGTGGCGCCATCTCTTGTTGGTCACTGATCTCATTTTTCGAACTTTTTCATTTTTTTGCTCAATTTTAATTAAATTTCTCCAGCTGTTTCTCAAAATATTAGGGTCATTATGGTTGCAAACTTTTGCCCTATTTTTTCCAATCATTACCAACTCTGCTATTCTGAGGTGTTTTTCGGATTTACAGCTTTTAATGATTTTTATATTTTCGAATTTAGGATATTTTTGGTTATCCAGACAGTATTGAATAAGTGCCGTTTCTTCTTTTTTCTGCCAATTTTTTACGTGTTGTTTTAATCTGTGTTTAAGCTTATTTTTGGTACTTCCTATATAAGCCATTGGAGGATTTTCAGTAATAGGAATTGAGTAAATACCTGCTTTTTCTAACATTTTTATTTTTTCATTATTTTTTATTACCATATTTTTGATGGTATTTACTTTTCCTCCAATTTGAATGTTATGCTTTTTACAAATATTATTAATTTCATTGGTAGTACCTTTAATGTAAGGAAAACCATTTAAATATTTGACTTCTTTTTTATTTACTACAGCATTATTTTTTATTTTCTTTATTTCTTCTGTGTTCCATTTTTTTATTAAATGGTTAGGATAACCAAAGCTACCTGCAATTTTTTTTATGGATTTGATTTTTTCATTGATGAACTGACTATTTTCAGAATGTGTATATGCTCTTTTAATTAAGGTTTTTATACTATTGCATTTTTGAGGATAAGGATTTGCCAAATTGTACGGGATTAGGACCGGAACAAATGAACATACCAAATATCTAGGTTGTAAATAAAAAATCTTCAAAAAATGCCCGCGGCCTAGGTGCTTTGCAAACAGCTGAGAAATGCTCCATTGAGTGCCTTTTACCAGGTTTATGTAAAATGTTTACAATTACTAAATATACGGAAATTATCTTTCAAAAGGATATAAAGAGGAGAATAATTTAAATTATTATTCCTTTCTGGAAAATAAAAAAGTTTACCGTTGGTAAGATGATAGCATTGGACGAATCGGGGTTGGACCAATCGTACCATTGGACGAATCGGCATTGGACCAATCGTACCATTGGACGAATCGGCATTGGACCAATCGTCCCTTTGGACGAATCGTCCGGGACCGGGTTCCGTGACCTGCTGCCATGGTGATGCAGCTATTTTTAGCATTCTCTTTTCATTGGGTGAAAGGACAAGCTACGATCAAACTGGTAATGACGCAATGCTTAATGACGTAGCAACGCTTTTAAAGTTTAATGTTTTCTGCTGGAATAAAATAAAATTAAATTAGAATAAAAAGGGTAGCCATGGAACATTTCTCTGCTTGAAATCTTCGCAAATTGTTCGACCACTTCTACATGACCTGGTGATTTGAAAATTCTCATGTTGATAGGTTTTAAGGTCTGAATACCTGGAAGAGTCTGAAAACAAAAAGCAAAAAAAGCAAAATAGTGACTTTGGAATATTCTCTGCTTGAATTTTTTGTGAATTGTTCGATCACTTCTCAATAACCTTGAGATCAGAAAATTGGCATGCTGACAGTCCTTAAGGTCCGGTTACCTAAAAAAGTCTAAAAACCAAACAGTTCAAAAGGGAGGCTTAGCTTTACTGTTCAAAATGATAATTATGTTTAAAGATAATTATGCCAGAAACATTGAAATGCTGTAAAAATTCCATGAAATTTGGATTTAAAATTAAGGGGCGCTGAAGCTTGATCCATTTCATGTCAAACCATATGCATTGACATCACAACCCTGTTCTAAACCGTGAATTATGGATCTTAAATTACTTTTCTTTCCCTTAATTACTTTTCCTTTCTTTAATTTTATGTTCAAAAAATTACAGATTCACCATTCAGAGAACGGGCATAACTGCTAGTTCTTTAAAAAATTAGACCCTGTTTTGCATTACACTATTTATATTGTGCAGTGGTACATAGAGAGATGTGATCTGAAATGTAAACAAGTTGCCAGCAACTGCAGCATTTTAGAAGTACTTCCAAAAAGAGAAAAAAATTATGAAGTACTTTTTCACCCAGAGTAGGATTCCTATAGGAATAGGTGCCGCTAATGTGATAAGTACACAACAGGGGCGAATATTCGGGGTGTGCTAGGTGTGGCACACGCCCACACAGAGTCGCAATTCAACCTATTATATTCGATATCATTTTTCCCGATTTGTTTCCAATAAAACTCACCAGAGTTCATCCTAAGGCGTTTAGTGGTGGTTAAAATTCATTTTCCCACATAAGGTTTTCATTAAAAAGAGAAGGTTCGTTCCGTAAGCACATCGCATTCGCGTTAGAATCCCGGGGTGTGCTGTTTTGCATACGCACATCCGATGACCTTAAAGCAGCTGTGGTACAAGTGCTCCCCAAACAGCGCTGCAGGTAACGTTCTTAGTTCCCTGTGGTCTCAAACGTACCAGCGGAACTCTCAAGGTGTGATACCTAAAACAGCACCGCTTGAGTCTCATGGAGCAGCCAGTTACTGTTATATTGTTCTTGTTTTTTTCTTTATATGTATTTCCAGTAACACTCGCTGAAGTTTGTGTGCTAAATTTAATTCTGTTGTGCAATATTTTCATGAAGAGGAGAAGGTTCATTGCTTCGTGCAGTAAACATAATGTAGTAAATAAAATTTGCACCTGCAGGAGTGCTATTTTAATAGTGTCGTCAAAACAACTGTAATTCAAAACACTCCAGATGGTGCTACAGGTCTTGTTTTTATTTCCTCGTGGATCTAACGCAGAGGTTTAAATTCATAGGGTGTGCATGCTCAAAAAAGCACCACTGGTCATATTTGTTTGCGTTTTGAATAGCATGGAGTCATAAACACACTTCATCGTTGTGCTACGAGATTTTTACCTTTTCGTTGTTGTGTAAATTGGTGTTTATCAGCACAGATACAAATGAATTTTGGCATCCATATACAATTTGAATTTTGAAATCCATTTAGGTTGATGTACTAAGGGTCCCATTTTTGCATGAGATTTTGCAGATTGTGTAAAAGTGGGTTAAATAAAGTACGCCTCGTGATGTATTTAAAACTTATATACACTGACGGAAAAAAAAATCCCAACACCACGAAAAAATAGTTGTAGAGGAATGAAATAGCGGCAATTTGTATAGGTAACATATTTAATCGATTAAGGTTTCAAGATCACAGCTTAATGTAAGCGCGAGAAGAGCCATTTTAAATGTGAAATGCTGGTACATTAATAACCAGTGTAACTGCCAGAATGTTGAATGCAAGCACGCAAACGTTCATGCATTGGGTCGTACAGGTGCTGGATGTCAGTTTGTGGGATGGAGTTCCATGCCTGTTGCACTTGGTCGGTCAATACAGGGATGGTTAATGCTGGTTGGGGGTGACGCTGGAGTTGTCGTCCAATGATGTCCCATACGTGCTCGATTGGTGAAAGATCTGGTGGTTTAGCAGGCCACGGCAACATGTCGACACTCTGTAGAGCATGTTGGGTTACAACAGCGGTATAGGGACGAGCGTTATCCTGTTGGAAAACACCCCCTGGAATACTGTTCATGAATGGCAGCACAACAGGTTGAATCACCAGACCGACGTACAACTGTGCCGTCAGGGTGCGTGGGATAACCACGAGAGTGCTCCTGCTGTCATAGGAAATTGCTCCCCAGACCATAACTCCAGGTGTAGGTCCAGTGTGTCTCGGCCGCAGACAGGTTGGTTGCAGGCGCTCACCTGGCCTCCTTCTAACCAACACACGGCCATCACTGGCACCCAGGCAGAACCGGCTTTCATCAGAAAACACAACAGATCTCCACTCCGTCCTCTAATGAGCTCTAGCTTGACACCACTGACGTCGCAAACGGCAATGGTTTGGAGTAAGTGGAATGCACGCTACAGGGCGCCGGCTCGGAGCTGTTCTTCAAGTACCTGATTTGTAACAGTTCGTTGTGTCACTGTGGTGGCAACTGCAGCTCGAATTGCTGCCGCAGACGCGGTATGATGCGCCATGGCCATACGCCGTACACGGCGGTCTTCCCTCTCAGTAGTGCCACGTGGCCGGCCGGAACCCGGTCTTCTTGAGGCAGTAGCTTCCCTTGACCACCGCTGCCAACAATCATGCACAGTGGCTACATTCCTGCCAAGTTGTTCTGCAATATTGCGGAAAGAAAATCCACCTTCTCGTAGCCCTATTACACGACCTTGTTCAAACTCCGTGAGCTGTTGATAATGGCTTCTTCGTCTTCTTAAAGGCATTCTTGACTAACATCAACACACTACGTTGAATCTCAACGATAACTAACGCTCACGAACGTTACAGCACATATTTACAGCAAACCTGCTTTGCATGTTTCGAGGCGCTACTAGCGCCACACATATGCGCCAAGAGCGAAATTTGCATAGACGTCATCTTACAGATGTACTCTCACCGCCTACCAACTATCGTTTATCTAACACAACCCCTTCTTGGTGTTGGGTGGGTTTTTTTCCCGTCAGTGTATAAAGAAAAAGATACCGAACATTCGTTCATCACTAATATTTGCGCAGAAAATTCAGATTTTTTTTACCATGGAGTGTAAGAAAAATCTTTATTACCGTAAGTTATTATAAGACAGCTAAATAATAGAAATGCTTTTCGTATGTTCAAATCAGTGCACAAATTTTGCAGCTCAGGATACATAATAAAATTGTAGCGTGTTTTTTCCCATAACAGCACACACCCAACCTTAATGGGAATGCGACACCACTGGTACACAACCTAATCCCGTTTTATTAAATTGAGATCATGGAATTTCTTGCTTTGAAAACGAAGGAATCCCCTCATTATTTATTTCCTCTGAGGGACCATGGCACTTTCCGCATGCAGTGAGTCGGGCATTTTGGCTGTCTCAGTCCCAACTACCAATCAGAAATCTCTCCTCTTCTGAGCTTTCACATCAAATGAGAGTGTAACTTTGTGTGGGTGTCTCCAAGTCTTGCTCCCACAAATTTTCTCAATGCTATGGAAGATCACAGATGAAGAATTTTTACAAAAGATGGTAACTTGAAAAAGGCCAACATTGGTCTTGTTACTTCTTGGGTGAAAGAACTGTTTGACACAGTTTCACCAGAAATGGTTATATAGCTTTTCAAAAAGTACTGCATACGTAATTCCATGAATGTTACAGAAGTTATTTCAGGGCTTGAAAAATGCCAGACACGAGATACCCAGGGCATGTAAATTATTGAACTGGGTATGTAAATAAAAAATCTAGTTGCCTGTTCAGGGCGACTAAATTTAAAAATAAAAAAGTTTGGAATAGAATTTTCTACTACAGGAAAAAAGACAGGGGTCACATGTTGTGTTTCATTTCACTGCTAATTGCTGGAAGTTGTATTATTGTAAACGAGTGCCAAGGACAGAAGAATATCACTTCTTTAATTATATTATGCTCTAGGTCCATAAATAGGAACCATATGTAGTTTTGTTCCAAATGTTGTTTATAGTCAGCAATGGGATGCATGTGTTTGATGGAACTAGGCTCCTGTGTTTAGTGACAAAGGGCAAAAACTTCAACGAAAGGAACGTAGCAGAATCACTAAATTTTGCAAATGCCAATTTCATCATCATACCATTTTATACCAACTTGAGATACATGCATTTGTGGATTGAACATTTTGAATACAGACCCTTAAAATGGAAATGCAAAATATAAAAAAAAAAAGTTAATCATATTTTTTAACTTAAAAAATGAGGAATCTGATTTGTTATCTTAAAAGATAAATTTTCCTGGGCATCTAGTTTTTGCTACCTGAGCAGGTACCTGCACATGCCCAGCTGAACATGTAACTTTTCAGATATTTTTCAAGCCCTGTATTTCAAAACTTCAATATTATGATATTATTGAAGGTTCTTACAGTTAGATAATCTCAGAAATTTGCATAATTCATTTCAATAAATATATGCTTTTCAAAATTTTGAAATTTAAGGTTGTCTTGTATCAGGGTCAAGGTTTTTCACAAATTTTTAACTGCTGAAATAGAGGGGAGGGGGTTGGCTTATATGAGAGCATATATGATATTTTTCACTCCCTTCCTATATCTAGTAATTTCGTTTTATTCCAAAATCAGTATTCTCATAATCCTGCTAAAAATACGGAAAAATATGGAAACCATTTTACACACACTTTGAAACTTCTGTAGGGAAAACATCAAACAACTACAAACATAATAGTATATATTTTAAATACCACTTGCATCTACAACAAGCATGCAGCCTAATACGTTTCCCCATATTGAGCAAGCCTTTTCTACAATGACCCTACAAGCTGAAAGGGGAAAAGCAATATTACCCATACAGTAGCAGCTAACCTTTACTGCCCATCCTCTTCTGAAGGTGATCAAAAACTGTGGGAAAAAATGCTTTCATTATTTACTTCACCAAAATCCATCTTCCCCGAGACAAATGTCAACACAGTCTTCTCATAGTGCACCTTATTCTTACTGAAGGGGTTCTAATGACTGACCAATAGTGGAGAACTATGTCACTGGGAAGTATCATATTTGGGATTGGGATCTGGTGAATTTATGCAGCATACTTGAACTATTTTAAACTCTTCTTACATTGAATATCTCCCATTTTTCACTCTCAAGTCTTCTAAATAGGTAGAATAAAATATACTTAGTGATTCAGTGTGCTTGGTTTACATCTGCTGGAAGGAGTGGTTTGATAATCCATAGCTTTGAGTGTTGGTGCTAAGGCATAATGTTTCAAAATGAAGTTGACCAAATGAAGTTATGACTGTTTTAGAAAACGTGATGTTGATGACGGAACTTTTAAAGTAGAACTGAGTTGAAAGCAAAGGACACAAAACACAGTTAAAGTTAAAAAAATTAAACAGTTCAAGAAGACATGATGTTGTTGCTCAGAATAGGTAGTTGATGACTGTCACTGACTCTCATGCTTTTCGGACATTTTCTCAGGGATCATAGCATACTTCTGGAAAATTTTAGGTAGGAATTTTAGGACTTTTTAGAAAAATTTTAGGAAAATTTTAGGAGTGTATTTCAATAAAACTAGATGTATATTTGTATACATCTAGTAAAACAACTTTGTATACATTGTAAAGAGTTTGCTTCACACTCTTCAACCATATATACTGTACTGACAGACTGTGCATGACATCAAAATTTCTGGCTCCAACATAAAATCACATGACAACAGTCAAAAAGATGGGTTACACCTGCTGTGCTTATGGTTGCTCTGAGCGATATAGTAAAGAAAGTTCTATGATTTTTCATGGGTAAGAAACGAATTAAATACCTAAGTCAATAAAGTTCAATTACTTAACCAGAAACTTGCAGCTATTGATATAAAAATATAGTAACTTAAGAAAAAAATGGAATGCATGTTCCAAATTTTCTGCAAATGTTCATCACATTATAAATCACAAAATGTAAACAACCTGATCATGCATGTATATAGCTCATAAGTAAACTTACTTGAAGAGTTTTCATTATATATGAGGCGCATTCACATAATACACCGAAAACACTGAAGTTCTGCAGCGTAAATTAGTAATCATAACAGCATTTTTACACGAAATTTGGAGTCTGATGATGACGTGCCCAATGTTTGAGCCATGGCGGCTTTGATGCAGCTATTGCCAATGCGCAGTCCATTAGTATATATGGTCGAAGTTCACACCCAAATTTTTTTGCATAACGTCTAATGTCTAAAGTTTAAGTATGATTTACTTCTAATGTTCAGTTCTTATCTTTTCACGTGTTATTATCATATTCAAGTATATTTACCACATTCAGTTTCACTTTGAACATTAATATGCTGTTGAACCAGAAGCAATTCACGATTTTCACAGTAAAGTTTTCAGGTTTCACATTAAATTATAATATCCTAAAAGGTAATTGAAAACCAAGAACTATGTACAACTGTTCACTGTATTACTTTTCTCATATTATTGTCTTAACCTTTTCCTGATTAGCCTATCTTTTTCTGCTTCCACCACAACTAATTTACTTTCAGTTTTCTTTATTTCAGCTGAACCTTGTATGATCAAGTTAGAGGCAACTGCTATTTCAACAGTATTTTGTTTTTCTACAGCTTTTCTCATTCTTTCTGTTCCCTCTGAATTACTGCTAGGGAGGCTTTCTCTTTATCTTTTTAAGCCTATTTATTTCTGCATCATTTTCTTTTATTTTGTCATCAAACTCAGCTTTTCTTTTTTTCTCTAGCTGCTTTTCCTTATTTTCCCTCTCTTTCTGCTTCCTTTCTTTTACCTTTTTTTATTCTTTTTTTCCTTCAGCTTATCAACATACTCTTTATAAAATTTATGTGAATAACGAACACTATTTAACACATTTCTTGTTATGGGAACTTTACTTACACATCCATAGTGTTTAATGGCCCCTTTAACTATTCTTAATGATGTTATAGTTGAGTCTTTTAACTTAGCCTTGTCCTTCCTTAACAGAGCAGTGTTAACCGAAAATCCCCTTTCTGCATCAGCATTACCATGAGGTAAAACTAAAATTGACTTGACGAGTTTAGCAAGATTTGAGTATTTTTCTTTTCTGCTGGAGTCTTTAATACTAAATATATTACGCCAGTAATGATCAATCCGCACTGGAATATGCCCTTCCTCTGAAAATTTCACTAGTTCATCTAGAGTTGGCTTATCGCAATTTAAAAGTGTCCACTCTTCTTACTCTATCAATTTGTTCCTCAGAAAGATGCAAAACACTTGAAATTCTGGTTATTTCCGAAAGTCCTTCAGTGACTGAAAAAGTTGAGTTGACTCTTTCTTTGGTTCTTTTACCTTTAAAACTTCTATGTCTCTTAGCTTTTGATTGCAGAATGGCAAATTTGGCTTTAAATATTTTGTGGTTGAAATTAGTGATGATCTTACATCTAAGAGAAATAATTTCTGCCTGGTCTCCTGAACATTTCTGAGGAGATTTTTGTCTTCATACCAACTTCTAACTCCCCTAGTTTTTTCCATGAATTTTTGTTTTCAAAATCTACATTCTTTAGGTCTTCTCCAAATTTCCCTGCAATAACATTATCTTGGATAAACTGAGCCATAACATTTCTCCAATTAAAGTATTTAAATCAGAATATAACTGGTGTATTTTTTGTCTTCTTCACTCTGATAACACAATGAAAACTTTTCAAAATTTTGGTGTGAAAATGAAATTAATGCTAAATAGCAAGGAGTTAGCTCATTTTTCAGGAAACAGTGAATTCTTTTATACCTTGGCCGAATTGCGTAGTTGTTTTTCAAATATTTTTTGAGATGGCAAGAAGTTTAAAAAATATTCTGTAATATTTAGCCATTGATCCAAGAGCCTCTGGGCTACAGAACCAACGGTTAACCATCTGTTGCTGACATGACGCAAAAGAAATTTGGCTGTGACTAATGTTATATCCTCGACAGATTTATAATCCTCTTGCCTTGCAGCACTACTCTTTAAAAAAGTAATGCATATCTGTAGTAAATTACACAAAATCTATATTTAAGCTTGTCAAAAAATGTTTAAATGCATTACTAACAACATGCAGGTTGCTAAAACCTAGTTCCAAAGATTTCTGGCCTGTTTCTTGTTTTACAACTTCATTGAATTTGCGTAAAAGCACTTATTTACATTTGGGCTGTCCATGGATACACAAATAATTCTGTTCAACGAAATATTGAAGGATGATAACACATCAAGAATTTCTTTTAGCAAAATATCTGCTGTTGCATGACCCAGAAAAACGCTTGTTAGGTATCGGCAAGAAACTGAATTTATTTCTGAAGACCAGTACCTGAGATACACATCCAACTGCTGTTTCACTTGTGTATTTGTAGTTTCATCAAATGCTATAGTAACCTTTCCTGGGCTACTAGATGCAATGTCTTTTTTCAAATCCTCTTCAAAATATTTTGACAATCCATGTGATATCACATAAGCAACTTTTTTTTCTTTAAGTTGCATTTTGGCTGCAATAGCAGAATCAGGAAACATTTCTTTGAAAAGTTCAACTGTTTCAGTGCATGAAACAAAAGACATATTGTCCTTAGCAACTTTCATGGCCCATAATGCTTTGGCTTTAGCCAACTGTAAATCATGACTCAGTACTTCACTAATATTTGTTTTGGGCTGAAGATCCCGTCCTCCAAAGGCTTTCAGGATGGACTTATTTTGAAATTTACTTTGAAATTTCTGCAAATGTTTTTTTCCTTTATGATGCACTTTTATTTGTGAAAAGCCACTATTAGAATGTTGAAAAATTTCTGAACACAATATACACTTAGCAGAAAATATTGTTTCAGTTGCAGAACACCATTCTTTCAACTTCGGCTCCGTCCAATTCTTTTTTGGCGAGCCACACATCTTGAAATTTCGTTTTGGATTTAGGCATCTTAAACACTTGTATTACTAACCAGAAAATGAAAGGGAAGTACAAAAACACATTCCAATATTGCAAAACCAGAAAACTTCCTGAAATTTGGCTGAGAGGATGTAAGAAGATAGAAAAAAAAAAAAAAAAAAAGCAGGTCACCACTAGAGAACTGAACCTGCACACAGCACAGAGAACACCATAAAAGACGCAAAACCAGAAACTATGATACGCATCTCACGCAAGTTCAGTCAAAGCGAGTCGGAGCCGAGATATATTGCGCATCGAAGGTCGCTGTCGCCGACGCACGATCGAAGGTCAATGATCACGTGCTCTACTGTCTGCCACGATAACACTCAGCTACCATCCCATCGTCATTACCGGAGGTTACGGAAGGAGACCACATGTTTCCTCTTGTTGCTTCCACCTACCTGTGGTTTACAACAACAAAACATCAGCAGAAAGAGGAGGTTCCACAAGGCATGTACAAAAATAAAGCATGACTTCAATTCAATGGCAGAGCCACGGAGTTCTGTCTGCAAAGCGCAAACCAGGGGTGAAAATGACCCCTCCCCTTTTCCCTTAGATCTCTTGTTACTCTTGAAAACTGTCCGAAGGCAAAAAAGTGGAGCGCCCGCCCCGAAGCAAGTGCATCTTGATGGCGTCATTTTCCTCCTTCAGCAGCACAGCATATAGGCTGTGTTTCTACAATAACAGGTCTTTTTTTTACCTTACCATAATGGTAAATTTATTGGCGTTAATAACGGTTGTATTTTTAATAAATAAGCTTACGAAAATTTTAGGAAGAATAGCAAATTTTAGGTATAATTTTAGGAATTTAAGGAGGGTCACAAAATATTAGGAATTTTAGGAATTTTAGGAGGAATGCGATCCCTGTTTTCTTCTGTATGCCCATCAGCAAGGAGTTTTGCCAAACTAGCCACTGGTCATAAAGTGCTTGTTGATGGTTGAAACTAATTTGAACTTTCTATCTTGGTGTAATTATCATCATAATCTTGAGGTTTCCCTAATTATCAATTATTAAAACTGATGATGAGGTCATCTAGTGTTCAGCATTCTTGTAGGTATTTAAAATTTATTTTTTTATAGATAAAATTTCCCTTTTTTTTTTTTTTCAAGTTCAAGAAGTTTCCATACATATGGCACTGTTATATGGTAGTAATTATTGCAGTTATAATGATTAGTTTGTTTGATTTTAAGTCCTTCTGTATGTCATATACAAAATTTAATTTCTTGTTGGTTGGTGATTTTTATTTCTTCAAAAAGTGGTTCCATTTGGATTTTCAGGCAGTGCTAAAATAAAACTGTTTTATCTTCTTTTTTTTTCAAGTCATCTATAAGTTACTGTAATATTTCTTTCAGACAGTTTTTTTTTATTCCTATGTATAGAGCTTTACATTGTTGGTAGGTTGAGATTGATGAACTTTACTCCCCTCCCCCCTCCCACAAGGACTTAACAACTCAACCCTATGGCAAGAATTGTTGAAGACATCATGATCACAGACTCTTAAGTGTCATTGGGCTGGACATAATGCTAGAAAGAATTGGCTACCATTGGACAACTAAAATATTAAATAACACTACCAAGGGAAGAAAAATAGCCAGAAGACCCGGTGAGAGATAGGAGGATGAAATTCAAAAAACATGCTGGAATGACATGGGAGAGAACTGCACAAGACAGAGAGTTGTGAAGAGAAAATTGGGAGACCTTCATTCAGCAGAAGATGGAAAATCATTGGTGATATAATAGATTTCTGAAATATACATCTTAGCTGAAGATTTTCAGCAGGCCCACCAGCTGAAAATCTTGTGTACTCAATGTGTCATAAATGTTGAATGAAGACCTAAGACAGAGCTTACAGTTAAAACTACTAGTAAGATGATACTGCCTTGTCTGCAAGATATTGGTTGGACAGTGCAAATGACCTCTTTTCATCAATACAACAGGAATGAGCATAACATCACACTTTTCATCAAAGAAAAAAAAACCTGCCAGATGAAGTTCTACAGACAGCACAACAGGACCTATGCCCACACCAGTGAGGAAACTCACGACATTGTTCCCCATGTTTGGAGGACAATCATCTAGCATCAAAGATGCTAGATGATGGTTACATTTACAAAGGCCATTCCATAAAAACTGAGAGTCCTTTTTTTTAGTTGTCAACTGTGCAAAGGGGAAAATAATCATGCAATGACTTAACTGAACCAGAATCATGGTCTGCTTACCTGTTGCCACAGGCACTTCTATGGCAACAGTAATTAGCGGTGACAGACAATTCTGGTTTTGTAATTGTGCAGTTGTTTAAGGTACATCTGCCTTTCGCCATACAGCTATAAAGGTGAGTGATTCAGAGTTAAGCAGTGAAATGCATTGTGCTATAAAATTTTACATGCTAGCGTTTGGGCAAATGGCTCCAGAAACAGGTGATTTAATGAAAAAGCTTACAAAGATAAATGTTTGGGTGAGTCAATGATTTTTAGATGGCACCATGATTTCAAAAAAAGGGTGGTGTGGGCAGAACTTGCTCCTAGGCCTGGTCAACCTGAAAGTGTTGTTACGGAGCATATTGTTAACTCTTTGGGCAATCCTTCAAGAAGATTGACGAATGATGTGTGAATATATAGCAGTGACAACTAATATTTAAAAAGCATCGACATTCCACATTCTATGCGATAAATTACGGCTGCAACGTGTGTGTTCCAGAAGGGTACCTCATCACCTGACGAGAGAACAATTGTTAGCCAGAGTTCAAGTGTGTCCGAGTGGAAACAAGTGATTGCAAAGGATCCAAACTTTCTAAACACAGTAAAAACTGCCAATGAAACATGGGTCCACTATTTCAACCCTCACAAAGCGCACAACGAGTGCCTGGAAACACAGAGGCTCGCTCCTCCGAAAAAAGTCGCCAAAACTAAATCAGTTGGGAAGGTGATGATGATTATTTTCTTTGATCATGAAGGTGTAGTCTACCAGGGGCATGCCATTCCTTCACAAATTACTGTCAATGCGTATTACGTTTCAGTCTTGAAGCATCTGTGAGGATACATATCGATTAAGCAACCAGAACTGGTGGGCAAGTGAACCCTACCCAATGATTAATGCCCGCCCACATGTGGCTGCTTGTGTTCAACAGTTCCTTATGAAATGCGGTATTGAAATCATGCCACAGCCTGCGTCACAACCCTGATTTTGCCTCATGTGATTTCTGGTTGTTTCCAACAATGAAGGAGAAGTTCCGTGGCCCAATATTCAACACAGATACTGACGTTATTCAAGCTGTACAGAGGTTGATAAATCAGCTTCACCAAAATGCCTTCACCACATGCTTTGAAAAGCAGACTGAATGACAGGACAGTTGCATATCATCCAAAGGAAGATACTTTGAGGAAGAATAACATATATTTTGCTGTACCTATATTTCTTCATTTTGTGTGATTTTGCTCTCAGTTTTTGTGGAACAGCCATTGTAGTTTACTGTGGGATGTCATACCATGGTTCAACAGAGGTACATTTATTTGTAAAAAAAAAAAAAAAAAAAAAGTGTCAAGACCGATGCAGAAGTCTATAATAAAAATAAACCAGATTTAAAGAAACTTCTGAAGCTTCTCAACCAGACTATGTTCTACAAGCAGCACTGGATCTTCCAGCAGGATTTGGCACTTGGCACCCAGTATCAAGGACAGAAACACCTTAACTGTGGCTCCAGGACAATGTACCTGAGTTCATTTCCCATGATATTATTGGCTATCTCTTAAGTTCACACCTCAATCTCCCTGACTTCAAATTATGGGACATTTTGGAGAACAAGGTTATCTTTTCCAAATATGCCAATATAGTCAACAAAAGCCAGGTTTAAGGTGAGCAGTTGCAAATTTAGACTTACAATGATTACTTTTTAGACTTTTAATGATTGGTCACTGCCATTTGAAGGCTCGTGTGTAAAGGCTGAAAAGACCATTTTAAATAATTTTGGATTTCATGTTTACTTCAAAAAGGGTCCAAATGAATTACACAAATGCTGAGTCACACAGTTTCCCTGTTTTAACCAGCATGCACCTCGCCTGCCAAAGGTACAGCTATGAAATGACAGGACTGTGCTTGTGGCAAATTAAATGTGTGGTGCAGGTTGAAAGTGAGTGAGAGACCATTGATCTTGAACTATCTGTAACTGGAAATGCAAAGTTCATCACACTCTCTGCTGCATTAGTTTGGTGACACATGTCACTGGAAGCAGACATGTTTGTCATGCATCAGAAAAATGCTGAGTTCAAAAATTGAGCAACAAATGAACATGAAATTTGTAGTGAAATTAAGGAAAACAACTTCTGAATATTTTCCTATGTTGAGGCATAAGGGGAAGAATACATTTTCACATGTGCATGTTTCTACATGGTGTAAGAGGTTCAGTGAAGGCTACATTTTTTATTATTATTATTTTTATTATTATTATTATTATTATTATTATTATTATTATTATTTTGTACAGAAATATTATATTCAACTATTACCATGCATCCAACTCATCACAAAACTTGAAAATTTTACCATGATGGTAAGAGACCTGAACCTGTAGTCTTTGCCAAATTCTTTTCAAGTATGTTTATCACTACATCACCAAGGACGCGAATCCATCCAGAGCGATATAATTTTCAACTATTCTGAGTAGTTATCTACGTCGTAACAGTTAAATATTATCGTTCTGTGCCAAAAAAGAAATAATAATACATTCTTGCAAGCCTGCCATGTAGTTAGGTTTATTCTTCCTTATCATAAGTGTTCAAATGAACCACTGTGTTCTGTCATTTTTGCATCTTAGTAATGTCACTAGTATTGCCTTTAGATATTGTCTCCAACTGCAAACTGATCAGTGTTACATGATACATTTGCCATTTTATGCAGCATGAGGTATGCATACACATGCATAGAGATACAGGAGATGTTTATCATTTCCTTATTTTAGCTGTTTTCCCTTACACCAGCTGATTAACAATGTATCACTACTGCATAGTTCAGAAAGACAGAAAGAAAGAGAGAGAGAGAGAGAGAGAGAGAGAGAGTGCAGCTGTGAACCTCCAAACTATGAACATTTTCAAGGCACAGTATTTGCAGCTATAATGAATTAGATGCATAAAATAAATTTGTTAACCACCTTAGTACCCACTGATGATTACATGAGCACCAAAATATGCAAATCGGTAAGATGATTTGCTTTTCCAAATTTATTTTTGAAAGAGAAAAAAGAACAGAAAAGAGAGGACATTTTTCTTAACTTACTGATCTTCAAATTTCTGTCTTCCTGGTGCATTGAAATGTCTTCATAACTCCTCCCAAAATACTGAAAAGAAAGAAAGAAAAACTAGAAGAGTCACAAAGATTATGTTTAGCTGATACAAATTGAAATGTACTGGTAGAGATTTAACTAAAAGAAAAAGAGAGTTACAAGTAAGCCTTACCTTAATCATGATAAATAAGTGATAAAAAGTGCAAACAATATTCCTTCCGGACATAAAACAGACAAGGGCGCAAATTCTTGTTTGCACATTGTGACAAAGAAAACCTGGTGTTTTGTGACTGAAAATACAAAAGTCCACAGAAATGGTGTTAGACCACAGGAATAGAATATATGCTACACAAAAACTAAAATTAAAATTCTGTGAAGTAACACAAATAATAATTAATCAGCATACTCTTCTTAAGAATTCAACGGATTAGTAATATGAAACCTGCAACTGGAAATCAGCATGGCAATATTTAAGCAAGCACAACAGAACTGTACCACTGGCAACATACAACCAAATCAAGAGTTGGAACAAAAAAAACAATGTGAAATCTGCCACTTATAAACACAGTATGACTCCAATATATAGACTACCTGCCATGTGCATTATTTCTTAACATGCTAGGTAAGCTGTTGTCGTGGGCTTAAGCACTTAACTACTGCTAATTACATATTTTATGAGAAAAATGCAGATGATTCATACTAAGGAACAACTGCACTTAACTAAAAAGCAGTGAAACAATCTGCCAATTTGATACAGCCAAAGTGCATATGAACACCAAATTTTTTTTTGCACACTTATTTTTCTGAAAGCTGAAGGTTCCACAACATAAAGCTTCTGCAAAAGACAACAGCCAGAATTACTCACACTACCTTGCAGCTAAATAGCTAAGATAGCAGCTTTGCAAACTGAGCCAGATTTGAGTCTTAGAAGAATGCAAGTTATTGTTCACTTATGATAATTAACACAGCAATCAGACATCTCTGAATTGACTGTATTTATAGTTATTCACGTAATATCAATCACATCAGAAAACTTTAAAATTTTATCGCTCTGGAGCGAGAATTGATCCCACATTCTTTACCGATTACTGCTCACACACTATTTATTAGCATACTCGAACAGAAAAAAAGACGTGTCTTATCCAGAAAAAAAGATGTGTTAATTTTTTTATCATGACGTATTTTTACGTATTATGAGAGGGATATTTCTTCCACATTATATATTGTTCACTCACTGCCATGACTTTATTAATACACAGCATCACAACCCATTTTGGTTGTTTTGTACACCTATTTTTCTGAAAAATGAAGGTACCACAACATAAAGCTTCTGCAAAAAATAACAGCCAGAAACACTCACACCACCCTGCAGCTAAATAGCTAGGACACCAGCTTTGCAACTGAGTCAGGTTTGGTTTGAGTCCTAGACGAATACAAGTTATTTTTCAGTCACTGCCATGGCTTCATTAATAAACAGCATCACTACCCATTTTGTTCTATTCATACCACAGAGTCAGTAATCGCAAATTAAAGATGGATGATTCTTTCTAGTCTTCAAACTCACATGAGTCAATTCAGCTTCTTCCTCCACTTAAAATCAGAAATGTAAAAATTTCTAATTTTAAGTAGAGGAAGAAGCTGAATTTTCCATTTGAATAACTTTGTCTTCCAATGTGAGGAAATCTAAGTATTATTTTACTGCTTTTAGAACATAATGTTTGCTTTATTTTTAATTATTTTTAAGCCAGTCCATGAAGACAGTTTGCCTTAACTCATATATTAACTTTCCAAATCTTGCAAATTCTCAGTCAGATGAAGAAAGCAGTACGTCTGCAAACTGTAAGATGGTAAAATTCTTACAGTTCGCTGATGAAAATTAATTGCAAGATGGCAAAAATTCTTGCCACAGATTTTTATTTCCTCTTTTTCTGAATCCAATTGCCAAAACAACAAACCCTTCACTAAGGTTGTAAGAAGTTTGAGTCAGATGGTTTCTCTTATCTAATTCCCTGCTTACGGAGAACTTATTGAAATTTTTGCAAGGTTTTATCCTACAAATGGCAGAGTATTGATATTTTAAGGTTTCAATATATGTTGCATCTATGCCCAGCTTTAAAAAAATGTATGTGCATTTAAAACAGAAACAGTTTCAACTGAGTTAAAAGCTTTTTTCCAAAATCAATAAAGGCTAAACAAAGAGTCTTATTTTTTTTTATTTTACCTTGCTTTTCATTTGGTAAGCAGAGGCAGAAGCAGATGACGTCACAGTGAAGGATGGAAGCACAAGAGGGATCTCAAGAGAAGAGGTGTAAAGCTCTAAAATCTCTTCAGAATGATAAGGCTCCAGAAGTTGATGGCATAGCATCCGAGATGTTGAAATATGGTGGTGACTTTGTAATTGACTGGTAAACTGGAATTTGCCAGTTGTGCTGGGAGTTAGGAATGGTCCCTCGGGATTGGAAGGATGCCATCATTTTTCCCTTGTATAAGGGAAAAGGTGATCAGACTGACTGCGAGAACTATCATGGTATTAGCCTACTGAATATGCCAGGAAAAGTGTTTGGTAAGATCATTATTGAAAGTACGGGGTCTTACATCAGAGAAAGTGTGATGTTCAGAGTGGTTTTATGCCTGACAAAGGCTTCACTAACCAAATTTTTGCATTATGCATGATGATTGAAGAGTATCTGGCTGTTGGCAAGAAAGCTTTTTGCTGCCTTCATAGATTTAGAGAAAGCTTACAACCGAGTAAATAGGACACTTTTGTGATAGGTGTTGAATGAATATGGTGTTGCTGGGAACCTATTTAATAGTGTAAAAGCCATGTATGTTGGCAGTAGAGCTTGAGCACATGTAAGTGAATGGTGTTTTATCAAAATGGCTTTTTATTGGTGCAGGAGTCAGACAACGTTGTATAATGTCACCATGGCTGTTTAATATATTCATGGATGCGTGCATGTGTGATGCCAAACAGATAATACTGATTTATGTCTTGGTGATATTCGTGTGCACAGATTGCTGTATGCTGATGACACTGTCCTGTTGGCAGAGAGCAAAAGTGAGTTGCAGAGCATGTTGTCCCGGATGTACGAAGTTTGTGTGAAATTCAAACTGATTATAAATAAGGGAAAACCAAAGTTATGGTTTTTGAGAGAGGAACTGGTAGTACTGAATGTAATATAAGTCTAAAATGGCACAGTGATTGACCAGGTGAATGAGTTTGTGTATTTAGGAAGCATGTTTGACAGAGAGAACAAATTAGATGGTGAAATTAATAGGCGAGTGAATTCCTCATTGAAAGCCATGGCTGCTCTGGGAGGTTTTCACAGGAATGATGGGTTCTCTAGAGAGTCCCACATGGCTGTGTATGAGAGTGTAATTGTTCCTACTCTGATGTATGGCAGTGAAACCTGAGTGCTACAGAAGAAACATAGAAATTGTTTGTGTGCTTGAGAAATGTGTTACTTATGGGGGGGGGCAAGACACATTATTCTGATTGTGTGAGGAATGATGTGTTGCAGTTGTGTAATGTGAAGCAAAATGTTGTTAGCAAGGTGGAGACTAATATGCTTCGGTGGTTTGGCCATGTTGAAAGAATGAGTAATGAGATGCTTACTAAGAAAATCTCTTTAGCCCAAGTGGCTGGAAGGAAAGGCAGAAGAAGGCCAGATAAAGTCATGGGAGGATCAGTGGATTCAGGACTGTCTGAATGGCAAATAGATTATGTGTATGAAGTTTAGAAGATCTTATGTACGGCGTGTGATAGATGTCAGTGAAGCCCAAGTTGTATGTCAAGCTCACTGCAAATGGAGAAGTTTGATATGGCAACAGTAAGTAAAAATTATCTGGTAGTTTGTATTTCTTTCTGGAGCTAACCTTTGAATCTCAGAGAACAGCTTAGTGATATGTATGTAGAAGAACTACACCAAGTATTCATTTTTTTCCTAAGACAGTCTGGATGACTTTAAAATTATAATTCATGGACAAGTTCAAGGAATTTTTTTTGGGGGGGGGGGGTCTTGGTTCCTTCACATATTTGAAAATAGTTTAGACTTCATCATCTGCTGCAATTCACTTCTGAATTTCAGTCTAGAAGTACACAACATCTGCCAGACTGAGATGCAGAATACCACATACACCCACTGCACATGCCACATGTTATCTATATCAGGGGTGTTCGTGTCCTTACCATGTTTGGAGCAATTCTTGAAGCTGGAAAATATGCAATTTGGAGCTGAAGCATTGGATTTTGGAGTTGGAGAAAATTTGCATTTTGGAGCAGCTCATGACAGCATTTTTAACTGTTTAAAGTCCATCATGCTGTGCTTTTAAGGGTTATGTTTATATATTGAATTACCATTATTTTTTTATAAACTATGAAAAAATGTTATATTTCAGGTTTGTTGACATTTTACTGCTTCTTGTATGACTGTTAATTAGCATTTCTGTCGTTCCCACAGTGAGATAAATGGAAAAACAATTATACTACCCATGATTTATTGAAAACTACGTGACCTGCAATATTTTAAGCGTAACATATTAATATGAGGGGTTTTCTTCTGAATGCATTTGTTTTGCTGTAACATGAATAGGATGCTGCAGCGTCCAAGAACTGTTGCTATTGTTACTGAACGCTTGCGAATATACACTTAGGAAGAATAAATTATATGTAATTGCTGTTTGTTGTTAGGTTGGTTTTTAGCAGCATATTTTTTGAGATTCATGGCATTCAGATGAAAATACATTATTTCTGAAACCAACCAACTGGCAAGCCATGCCACGCGTATGTGGTTTGCGTGTGCATCACAAACTAATAAGGTTTTCTGAAGGAAAGCATACCTTTGATATAAAAGGAAAACTAATGTAACATTTAATAATTAAATTGTAAAGTCACCTTTCAGCAGTTGTGCCACGATACTTTTCATACAATGTTTTTCATCCAGTAATTATCAACATCAAACTTTTGTTATTGCTGTGAACAATTACAACTGGAACCAAAACTTTAAGATAACAGTGAGCTTTAGTAAAGTTGGTTAGATAAAAGCTGCTTCCATCACTTAATGCTTCTGCAGTGGCATTTGGGTGCGAGATTGCCCCCTCCTTCTTCAGTAGTAGTAGTAGTAGAATCAGTTTGATTTTTGTTGTTGCTGTCTGAAAGAGCCACTGCTCTTGCATACGTGGGATCCTGTATGTATGGGCATGGACATTAAGCAGACGATTGCAAGTTAGTAAGTGGTTCAACGCACCTTCCTTCTGGAAAAAGGAAATTGTGAGGGTGAAGATGGTCTCCAAGGTAGGTCAAAATGAGGAAAAGAAAACCTCCTAAAAATTCTGCTCCCTAAACATACGGAGCAAAATTCAGACTTTAAGTAAGAACCAAAAGATCGGTATTCCTGATAAATGATTACAAGTTATGCGATATAAACAATCCTCTTATTTATCCATAGCGCTCGTCAGTGATTTTGATTAACATACATGAGACTGACGAAGAAAAAAACAAAGCTGTACTTTTTAATTTGGTGAAAAATCAGACTGCATGGTGAGAAAGTGTGAATATTACACAGCATGAACAAAACTGAATCGTTCACTGTAATTTATTTATGAAAATATTTAACTAGATCACACCACTGTATTCACAATTATAAAATTACTGAATTCCAAACAAAATAGGGTGGTTTTAAAAGACATATCTTCAAACAGTTTTTTTTTTTCCTGGTTTTGTTCTTGTTCTTGCTACAAAATTAGCTCTGGTTTCCTCTTGCGAGCAAACCCTACTTTCTTCTCAGCAAGTTCCACGGCCATATTTGTCTTTTGTTGACTCTGCCACTGCACAGCATCCACTGTTTATTTTTTTTCTGCTGATAGTTTTCCCTTACCATTTTCCTTTGTTCATTTCTCTCTTTTTTCATTTTTTTTTTTAATTCCCTCAGATGACAATTTTATCCATCATTCTTAAAGAGATTTCAGTCTGAGAACCATGAATTCTGATATCAGAGCTTTCACTATTTTAGATAAATGGTGTAATTTTCAGAGAATGAATACTTTTTTTTTTTTTTTTTTTTTGGAACACCGCGCATCAATTCTTACAAATTTTCAAACCCTCACCCTTATCAAGCTAAAATGCACAGCACACACATTTCTGACTGTGATGACATTTAACAACTACATAGGAGTGGGAACATCGTGGGGGGGGGGGTTGATTACGAAAGAAATCTTCGCTCCATCTGACATCCGTTTTCGAAAATTTATCCAACATTTTCAATCTGAAATACAAATCTTTATAGAATAAAAATGATATCTAACAATACTGAGTAGAGGAAACATCACGAGAAAATAAAAATTACGATTACAAGAGAAATCTTACCTCCGTCTACGTTCCGTTTTCGAAAGATAAAATTCTGTCCTCCGACGAAGAAAACAATCCCCCTCCACCACCACCACCATCACCACCAATCCTCCCAAAATTTCAGTTCAGTTGTGCATCGATCACGTGATTGGTCCAAATGATAACAAAAAAGACGGAATTCCTCGAATCAATGTAAGAATCTCATGGCCGAAAATTACGGGGAAATTTTCGGGAGGCCTAACTTCCGTTTTCGGAAATCGTTGACTACAATTTCCAGCTTAAATTATGCAATGAAATTATATTTAACAACAATACTGAACAGAAGCAACATCATGTGAGAAAAAACATATGATTACGGGAAAAATCTGCACTCCGTTTAACTTCCATTTCTGAACGTTTAAAAAGACAAAACAATGTCCCCAGATGGAATATGACCCCTCCCCCCAACCTAATACCCCGAAAATTCCTTCACTTTTGCATCGATCTCGAAAATGACAAAAAAAAAAGGGTGGGGAGGGAACTCCGCGAATCCGAGGAAGAATCTCACGTACAAATTAACCGCTGAATCGATTTTGAATGTTGTAAGATTACCCTAAAATATCAATGCCCAGTAAATTTTAACTTTTGGTACAAAACTGGCGCAGATTTCGTCAAAATCACGATTTTTTAGCAGAATGGCGCAAGAACAACTTTTGGCACAAGCTGGCACAATTGCCGCAGGTCTGGTAGCCCTGCTATATACACCAAACAACATCATCAACTGCAAAAAAAGAGTTCCCACATGGGAAATTATGAGATACAAGACAGTTGTGAATGTGCTGTATCTAAGTCCAACAGATTCTATGATCCATAGTCCATGATGATCTGAAAGGTGAAGAGTTAGTGCTTCAAATCATCACAGAGACCATATTCTACAACATTAGCTTTTTTTTTGAGGAGTTAGACTTTTAAACTACACAGCCCAGCCTAGAATAAGCTGGGGTGTGTAATTTAAAGTCTCTAACAGATTCTATGTTCCAAAGTTCATGGTGATCTTTCTAAAAAGTAAAGAGTTAGTGCTTCTAACCATCACAGAGACCACATTCTACAACATTAGTTTTTGGGGGGAAGCTTGGGAGGGGGGTTAGAGACTTTAAATTACACAGACAGCCTAGCCTATTGTTAGCTGGGCTGTGTAATTTAAAAGTCTAACAAATTCCATGTTACAAAGTCAATGATGATCTGAAAGGTGAAGAGTTAGTCAGGGTTCCCACTTGATTTCAGAAATAAAATTCCCTGACTTTTCCACATTTTCCAGGAAAATTTCCACAAAACTCCACACCATACTTTTACAGTAGAAAAACTAGACTTTCTATTCAATATGCAGTAAAATCGACCTAAGCAAAGATTATGCTAAGCATATTAACATAATAGATTAATGATAAAACCATATACCTTACTAGTAATTAGCAATCAAAATATTTTAAAATACAATTAAAGCCCAATTTTATGACTCTGTGAACTGGCAAAAATAATTGCTGAATTGGGGGTATCATTAAACCGGGGAACTTTAGCAAAATTGGGACCCTAAGGAATTGGCTGTATTAACTTACATTGCTTGGAAAAATAAATTACTCCTACATGTACACAATCTTTTTTTTTAGTTTGGTAATTTCTTCTTCAATTTTTTTGCTTTGAATGTCTTTTTCTGTTTCAAGTCTTGCTCTTTTTTGCTGAAGCAGTTTAATTTGGTCCCAAGTTCTTTTCTTTGCATTTTCAGCTCTTTTTTTTTTCTTCCCCACGTTCTTTCTTCTCCTCTAGTGCAAGATGATATTGAGTCCATGACATCTTCATGCTCTGTAACATCTCAGGGGTTATTGGCATGGATAGTGGACCACTATATGATTTCACTGCATCATATGTGCTACGTAAAGCAATTAAAGATTTTTCCTGTAGATTTTCAACAAGAATGTCTTTATTTATTGAAAAACCTGACTCTGATGAGGCATTGCCATGGGATAAAGTCATAACGATTTCACTACTTGCCATAGATCTTTAAATTCTTCGTTATTCAGGTATTTTGGAAAAAAACACACCTAATCTTGTGTTTTTGTACAAAATAAAGAGAGATATTTTTTCCACTCTTTTTCCACTTTGTTTGTAAATGTTGAAAATTGCTGCTTACAACAATCTGCTGATAATGCTGGTAAAATTCTACTACCATGCAGAAGTTGCAGCAAGTTATCCATTCGTTTTTTTTACATAGTACAGCATTAGAACATAGTAGATGAGGATCTAAGTAGGACATAGATCTCACGGTCAAAAAAATTATTGGACTATTTTCAATAATCTTGTTGGTCATATTAACCAAGAAATTTTTACATTCAGTGACAAAAAAAATGTGTACTTCTCGCATTCAGAGGCACTACTTTTTCTCATGTAGCTCCTGGCAGCAATCTTAATATCAACTTCATCATTTCTTTTATGGGATTTAATGGAAGACACATTTATCTTCATTCATTTAAAGGGAGTGGGAGATTCCCTTAGTAGTTCATGTTTAACAAATCTTGCCATTATTTGCGTTAACAGATCTGCCAAGGAGCTGTACAGAAAGGAATCATAGGTGAAGGACTTTGAAATGATTTCAGAAATGGCTCCAAAATAGCAGCAACTGATATAAAAAGTGATATTTTTGCCAAAATTAACTTATCATTACATGCATCTTTGATGTTTCTAACAGAAACAGTTTGTGGTAAATCTTTCTTTGCTGTTTCAAAATATTTTTTAACATGAGGGAAGACCTCCAGCACTTTTTCAGCAACCCTAACGTTTTCCACCCATCTAATTTGGCAGAACTTCATTGGAAAGACATGACTGTTTGTTAGGGCTATGAAATCTGCACCCCTTGCTGGACTGTCTTTAAACAATATATACATAGCTTGAAATAAGAATTTAGCTTACACATTGTTATTCTGTTTCCTCCCTGGAATGCTCCGTGAATTACATGGAGACTACATGTCCCAATATTTAATAAAGAATCACCTTTGTTTTCTTTAAGTTCATCACAAATATGTCTCCAAACTTTAAGATTCACGTGTGACCCATCTATAGAAATTTGTAAAGGATTTTCCGAATTTAAATCTGATGAGCCTTCACAAATTTTTTCAAATAAATCCTGGGCAGTAGAATGGCCAAGGAAAACTGAATTTAAAAAACGAACCTTCACTCCATTAGAATTTTCAGGCCAGTATCTAATTATCAAGTCCATTTGCCCTTTTAGGACAACAGCATTCAAAGCTTCATCAATACATAGTACAAAATATGATGGTGAAATTTCTTTCAATAGCAAAGAATGAAAATGTGGGGCCAAACCAAAAGTAACAAAGTACACCATTTTCGTGCTTCCCAAGGTGATATTCTTTGCTACCTCACTATCAGGGAACATGGCTTGAAATATCTGTGCTGCATCCTTGAAGTTATTGTAGGATGAGTGTGTCATCACTAATTTGAGAGCACAAAAAATTTCGGACGAAAGTTTTTTTTCTTTAGTAACAATTCGCCACCGAAGAACATGCCAATGTCGAGTTTGACTCTTCTCTTTGTATTTTTTTATCACTTTCAACACTAGAAGCACTGCTAAATAAGGTAAAAATAGACACTTGCTTTGTACTCTCGACTGACTTCCGGTGCTTAACACTCTTCTAGTGACTAAATATAGCTTGTCTGCCCATGTTGCTTAAGTTGAACGTTTTACAGCAAAGTCGACAATGTGCTGTACACGGATCCATGTGTACCACTTCGATCCAGTTCACCCATTGTGGTTTCAATTCTTTATCTGTCCATTCCAAATTAAAAACTGTTTTCTTATTACTCATTTTGAACAAAATTGCCAATGTGCAGTGAAGATCTTTTAACTCAAAGACTGCTCAAAGCTCACGTGCTTCCACCTGAAAGATAATGCTAAAATACGATAACCTGTACTTACGGTTGCGTTCTCATTCGTTGGAGCAACTTCATGTCAACAAAGAGCAGGATGGGGGAAGGGATGCGCAGCTAGCACTGGTATTCCCTTCCCCCTATCCTGAGGAGACAGCAAAGGCACTGGAAATCTTCGCCTCAGCGCAAATATCATGCGCTCCGCCATGCTCAATCTCCCTTTATTTCCCTCAGCAAGAGCGGCATGTGACCTTCTTGTTCTCCTCGGACTTCCGGGTTCAGCAGCGAACAGAACCCGGCTAGCGAAGGAGGATTCGGGTACAAAATACGACAAAATCTTAACACTTGGCAGATCTGACAAGGGATTGCTCATTTTCCAGGATAGTTGTGCAGATTTTCCAGGTTTCAGTGAAAAATAGCAATTTTCCCTGACTTTTTGGACAAAATTAAATTTCCTGACAATTCCAGGTTTTCTCTGACCCGTGGGAACCCTGGTTAGTGTTTCAAACCATCTTAGAGACCACATTCTACAACCTTAGTTGTTGTTTTTTTTTTAGGGGTTACAGACTTTAAATTACACAGCCCAGCCTATTATTGGCTGGGCTGTGTAATTTAAAAGTCTAACAGATTCCATGCTCCAAAGTCCATGATGATCTGAAAAGTGAAGAGTTAGTGCTTCAAACCAACATAGAGACCACATTCATTCTACAACATTAGTTTTTTTTTTTGGTTTTTTTCTTGGGGGGGGGGAGGGGGGCATTAAAGACTTTAAATGACACAGTCCAGCCTATTCTTGGCTTGGCTTTAGTGTGGAACACCTCTTCATTCCGAAACATATAACAACACTCAAACTTCAAAGCCACTTTTCTCAAAAAAAAAAAAAAAAAAAAAAAGAGTATGCTAACATCAGTGACTGAGTGGTCAGAGGCAGGCTTCTAGTTAGTTGTCAAAGATGTGCATGTGCATGATTAACAGATAAATCATGTGTGGTGTGTTTGTCCTAAGATGCTAGTTTTGCCCCTTCTTTGGAACCAGTGACCTCAAATTAGAGAGACTACTTCCTCAAAGAAATAGAAAAGAAAGAAAAGAGACAGAAAGTACTGGAAAAGTAAATTCTACAAAATAAGCACTAGAGTAGAATGAAAAGGAAATCTAGAGCAAGTTTCTTTTAAAAAAAAAATCCACTTGCAAAAGAATATTTTTATAAAACTAAAAAATTCTGAGGCATCCTTACACCTTTTGATCTACCAAAAACTCAAAACATTAAATATAAGACTGTTTGCAATGCATGGCCACTGAACATCTGGAACTATTATATGGGACTGTTTGCAATGCATGGCCGCTGAACATCTGGAACTATTATATGGGACTGTTTGCAATGCATGGCCGCTGAACATCTGGAACTATTATATGGGACTGTTTGCAACGCACGGCCGCTGAACATCTGGAACTATTATATGGGACTGTTTGCAACGCATGGCCGCTGAACATCTGGAACTATTATATGGGACTGTTTGCAACGCATGGCCGCTGAACATCTGGAACTATTATATGGGACTGTTTGCAATGCATGGTCGCTGAACATCTGGGACTGAACAACTTATGGTACATACGAGTGGAAGAATGATAGAGACCTCAGGATGTATATATGTAAGTAATTGCTATTACCTAGTTTTATTTTTTTAAATAATAATAGTGATAACTTTCTGCACCACCATAATCACAAGTCCACATTTTGACGTCTGTAATAGTAATTATACAGAGATACTGAATCTCTTTATATCGAGCATTAAATATTTCCAGGTTTCGGTGAAAAACCTGGAAATATTTAATGCTCGATATAAAGACTAATCTTTAACTTTAAAAGACAAGTTAATCTTTTTTTCAACCAGTTTTTAAACATATTTTAATAAATACTGTAATTTCTGTCATATAATCTATGAAATAACTGTTAAAAGAAGTTATAAATTTAGACTGAGGATATTATGCAGCTTAAAAAACATTTTTGCGGCAATTTCATTTTTAAGAATCTCTGTGGTAATTGTGAAAGAGAGGTGATAACATTCAAAAAGTAACAAAACTTCATTAGCAACAGAAAAAAAAAATTGTAATGCAAAAATAAAGGTTAGCAAAGTGTGGAATTTTTTTTTTTTTTACTTACAAGCATTTTGAAAAGAAACAATGCCACGAAAGCAGTACTATTTGCTCTTGTGGAAAGTATTTAAAAGCTCAGCAGCACTTATGACCACAGCATGTAATCATTGTTGTCAGTAATAACTTTGCAAATTGCATTCAGCAGCTTTTGCTGCATTAATTGCACTAGTTAAGTTAAGGTTTTTGTTTGCTCTCTAGTTGAAACATTTTCAAAGATGCCAAAATTGTCCAGTTTTTTTAAATGTTTAGGTCTATTTACTGAACTGCTGTAATGCTGAAAAAAATTAGGATTTTGGCTTTTTACTCATGTTTTTAAAGACAACTATAGAATTTTCGCTCTTTATTTACTTGTCTTTAACAAAAACTAAGGATGTTTGCCTACATTTCTTTATGTAATAAGAAAATTTTCGTCTTACTGCTTTGGACTTCCAGGTCATCCTGTAAATCATAATTTTTTTATTGGAAAAAATCACGGTTCTTCATCCACATGACAGGTGCGGACCATAGAGCATTTTTTTTAATTCTGAATTTCACAGTCATTATAAAACACAAAAATGAAAAAACAAATTCTGAATATCATGATCTGCAGATTATAGGGATTAAAATACTGTACCACGTTTTTTTTTTAATAGGCATTCAGATATGCAGGGTACACAGCATTAGTTAAAATTTCCACCAGATATAATTTTGACAAAGAAAAAACAAAGTTATGGTTTTCAAGTGAGGAACTATTAGTACTGAATGCAAGAGCAGTCTAAATGGCACAGAGATAAACCAGGTGAATTGCTTAGTTTATTTAGGAAGCATGTTTGACACCAAAAACAAATTAGATGGTGAAATTAGTAGTCTAGTGGATTCAGCTTCAAAATAGTCATAGCAGCATTAGGAGAATTTCATGGGAATGATGGGTTCTCAAAAAAGTCCTGAATGGCTGTGTATGAAAGTGCAATTGTTTCTGCTCTGATGCACAGCAGCAAAACCTGGGTACTGCAGATGAGACATAAGAGTCATTTGTGTGCTGGAGAGATGAGTTACTTACGTGGAGCTTATGGAAAGACACTCTCTGATCATGTGAAGAATGAAGATGTGCTGCAGTTGTGTAAGGTGAAGCAAAATGTTGTTAGTAAGTTGGAGACTAATATTCTTAGGTGGTTTGGCCATGTTGAACGAATGAGTGATGAGATGCTTACTAAGAGAATATTTTCAGCCCAAGTGGCAGGAAAGAAAGGTAGAGGAAGGCCAAGGAAATCATGGGAGGACCAGATTCAGGTATGTCTGCTTGAGAAAAAGATTATGAGTACGAAGTAAAAAAGGTATTGAGTGTGACGGGCGATGGATGTCAGTGAAGCTTGAGTTGTGTGCCGAAATCACTGTAAATGTAAAAGTTTAATACATCAACAGTAAGTAAAATCTAGGACCATCAGTTTTAAACTTTAATCTGACAGATGAGCTTTCTTTGAGAAGCTAACCTCTGAATCTCATAGAACAGCTTAGATGTGTGTATATATGAATGTATAATCATGGCATGAAAAAAAAGGGCACAAAATCTTTAAAAAACATTGATATTTACAAAAATTAGGATTCTCACCTTGAAAGAATGCAAAGGACTTAAGCACCTCAGCAGCGTATTTTCAAAAACCTCAGAGGGAAGATACTCTTTCATTTTAAGAGCAAAGCGTTCAGTGTGACCATGATATTTACATTTATCCTAAAAATTGTAGAAAACAGATTTTAAACTAAAGAAACAACTAACATTTCGAGGCAAGTTACTTATTTGAATTTATGTATTTTACATACTGATGTAATTAACTAAAGAACAAGCAATGACTTGCCTTGAAGCTCCGGACTAATTGATGAATACTTTCAATATCATCTAGGTTGTAATTTGCTGTGGAGTCAAGGAACTTGCCATCACCTATAAAAATAAAAATCACAACTAGATCTGTCTGTATTACTGGAGCATGATCTTACACAAAGAATACTGTTAGCAAAATATGAAACAGGTATATAATATCCTCAGAAAAAGAAGCATTAATTTAATATTGCATTATTGGACTTAATGTTAAATCCATTTTGAACACTTACCGCACATGTTGGTTTCCGTATTTCCGTTGTGTAGATGCGGCATGGGGGTTGTTTTTCATTCGGTTGCTGTTCCTTTTTAATTGGCCTCGTCACTAAATGAATTTTTTTCCTCCCTGCTGCTTCGACATTTCGATATGTTTTTTACCCAAGTACTTTCGGTAACATTCTGTTACCGTCATCTAGGGGACATTTTGCTCCGACCAGCACGGACCGTGTCGGCAGAGCATTAGGTGGTTCTCGTGGGCTGCATCTGTTCACGGCTATCACTTCTTCTTGGGCGTTGTGGCGCCATCTCTTGTTGGCCTGCGATCTAATTTTTTGAACTTTTCTGTTTTTTTGCTCAATTTTAATTAAATTCCTCCAGCTGTTTCTTAAAATATTAGGGTCATTGTGGTTGCAAACTTTTGCTCTATTTTTTTCTATCATTACCGACTCTGCTATACTGAGGTGTTTCTCGGATTTACAACTTTTTATGATTTTTATATTCTCAAATTTAGGATATTTTTGGTTAGCCAGACAATATTGAATAAGTGCAGTTTTTTCTTCTTTTTTTCTGCCAATTTTTTACATCTTGTTTTAAGCTGTGTTTAAGCTTATTTTTGGTACTTCCTATATATGCCATTGAAGGGTTTTCTGTAATAGGAATTGAGTAAATACCTGCTTTTTCTAACATTTTTATTTTTTCATTATTTTTTATTACTATATTTTTGATAGTATTTACTTTTCCTCCAATTTGAATGTTATGCAGTAATGATAGAAAAAAATAGAGCAAAAGTTTGCAACCACAATGACCCTAATATTTTAAGAAACAGCTGGAGGAATTTAATTAAAATTGAGCAAAAAAAACAGAAAAGTTCGAAAAATTAGATCGCAGGCCAACAAGAGATGGCGCCACAACGCCCAAGAAGAAGCGATAGCCGTGAACAGATGCAGCCCACGAGAACCACCTAATGCTCTGCCGACACGGTCCGTGCTGGTCGGAGCAAAACGTCCCCTAGATGACGGTAACAGAATGTTACCGAAAGTACTTGGGTAAAAAACGTATCGAAATGTTGAAGCAGCAGGGAGGAAAAAAAATTCATTTAGTGACGAGGCCAATTAAAAAGGAACAGCAACCGAATGAAAAACAACCCCCATGCCGCATCTACACAACGGAAATACGGAAACCAACACGTGCTGTAAGTGTTCAACATGGATTTAACAGTAAGTCCAATAATGCAATTGCATTAATGCACGTCAAAAAACGAATTAACTTTTCAATAGCGGACTTTTTCTAACAAAATCCAATATTGGAAGTACTTGAAATGTTAATTTAATATAGTAAAATCTATATATTAATTCCATCAGGCTTTTTACTGTGATTCCTATTTTGAGAGAACGGCTGAACGTAAAGATATGGTTGAGGTATCAAAATACCATTTAGATGTGCCAGTCAAAGAGAAAAATGAGATTGGGGCAATGGTTCGACCATTGTGGGGCATTAAAGTTCCCATGTAAAGTCCATAGGAGAAGCGTGCAGTTGACATTCAATCGCCTGCAGTTGACTCGTGCGCTGTTGAAGGCGGAAGCATGGAGGGACTGAGATAGTCCAAAGTATTCTCTTTTCTGAGCGAACTGTTGCGCAAAGCAACGCTAGCAGGCATTCGAATCAAAGTTCTTCTCATCGGAACAGCAAACACTCTCGAAGACCTGATTGCATTATGCCGTTGGACTGTGTGATGTATACATACAATTTAATATTCATTTGTTCCAGTTTATTCATGTAGGTAAGATGTTTCCCATTATGTAAAGATGTAAATAAACATTCTGCTGACCATTGTTAGTGAAAATATTTAGAATGCACATATTGAGTTGCCCCACCTATATTTTCATTCTATAAGCTTTTTTACTGTGAGACCTATTTTGAGAGAGCAGCTGAACGTAAAAATATGGTTCAGGTATCAAAATAAAGGTCTTACCATGTAGATGTGCTAATCGAAGAGAAAACTGAGATTGGGGCAACAGTTCGGGCATGGCGGGGCAGCAAATTTCCCATGTAAAGTCTATGGGAGAAGCGTGCGGCCCTTATCTATATCAGGCACTCAGTTCAGTGTCAGACTTTGTGTGTGCATGGTGTTCTATGATCAGCCCTAAAGTAAGTAAATACTTTATTGCATACGTACCCTTAACAGAATGTCTTTCCCGCAAAAAAAAAAAAAAGAAAACGTAAGAGCCTTACTGGAAGGCGTGAGCAATCAATGGATTGCAACTATATGTCTCAGACAAGAGAGAATGAAGAGTATTCACAACACGAATCTCATTCAAACAACATTTACAAACACAGTTGTGACTGAACATGAGTGGACTTCCGCCTCACATTTTACGACTGAAAAAGGATGCAGTCGTGATGCTCATCATGAACCTGTGGCGCAGCGGTCTAAGCACTGCCTTATGATGATTCGTCCGTGAAGGGTCCGGGTTCGAATGCCGGTGAGGCATGGATGTTGTGTTTGACTTACGGCACTGGCTCTCTCCCTTCCCTGGAACCAGTGACCCTAAATTAGGGACGGGCGACTGCTTATAGCCCACTGAGTTGCTCACGGTGGTCTTTCAACCTTTAGTCAAAAAAAAAAAATTACGAACCTGGACTTTATTGAAGTGGTTGAGTGAATTTGTCAATCAAATAAAGTTTACATTTGTTGTTTTATATGAGTTTATCCCTTTAAAAAAAAAAACTAACCGTCGATTCCGATGGGTTTTGTCTAGTATTGTATTAAAATAATACTTCATGATAATCAGATAATACACTAATGCACATGAGCACTTAAAAAAAAGAGATTTATTCAAAATAGCAGGATGTATTTATGCCAAGGTTTATTATTATGAAAGCAGTTTTATTGTTAATAATAATCAGGGTTTCCACCCCATGTCATTTTTTTATCCAATCTGTTAACCAGAGCATTTGTGGGACTCCATCTTTGGATGTTGGTAGATCCATACATGAGACTGACAAAGAAAAAAAGCTGAACTAATTTTTAACAGGGTGAAAATTAGGAACACGCTGAGAAACAACGTGAATATAACGCAGCGTAAGCAAGACAGAATTGTTCACTGAAATTTATCTATGTAAATATTAAACTGGAGCTCAGCACTGTATTCAATATATAATCATCATCATCATCATCATCATTGTCAACCATTATCAATCCACTGCTGGACGAAGGTCTCCCCAAGTTTCCTCCACAACGGTCTGTCTTGTGCCAGTCTCCTCCATGTCACCCCTGCATACTTTCGAATTTCATCCACCCATCTCCCATGTGGTCTTCTTCTGGGTCTTTTCCTGTCCCTTGGAATCCAATCTAAAATTTCGGCTGTCCATCGATGATCTGTCCTTCTGGCAGTATGTCCAGCCCATTGCCATTTCAGGGATTTAACTCTGATCATGATGTCTTCCACTCTTGTCATTTTTCGGATCCACGAGTTCCTCTTCTTATCTCTCCTGGTTACACCAAGTATGCACCTCTCCATGCTTCTTTGAGTTGTCTGCAGTCTTTGTACGTCTCTTTTAGTTAAGGTCCACGTCTCTGCACCATACGTAAGCACTGGAAGGATGCATTGATCAAACACTTTTCTTTTAAGACATAATGGCATATTGCTCTTGAAAATTATGCTGTTTCTTCCAAAAGCTCTCCAGGCAAGTTTTGTACGCCGATTAATTTCTTCATCAATGTGACCCTCACTTGATATCTGCTGTCCAAGATAAGCGTACGTGTCTGTTATCTCCAGCTTTTCTCCATCAATCGATAAATCTTCATTTCTTGTAAAAGCATTGAACATCACTTTTGTCTTCTGAAAGTTCATTTTTAATCCCACTTCTTTACTCTTGTCAGCAAGTTCCTGGATCATACTCTGCAGCTCTGATGGGGTAGTTGCAAAAATGACTACGTCATCAGCAAAACGAAGGTGGGTTAGATAATCTCCATTAATCTTTATCCCTTTGTTTTCCCAGTTCAGTGATTGAAAGACATTTTCCAATGTGGCATTAAAGAGCTTCGGAGATATGGTGTCACCTTGTCTCACTCCTTTTCCAATTTTTATGTGTGTTGTATTTTCAAACAGCCGAATCTTCGCACTTGCATTTTCATAGATGTTATTAATAATATTAATGTATGCATCTTCAATACCGCAGGATTTCAGAGCCATTGCAACTGCTGATGGTTTCACCGAATCAAAGGCTTTTTCATAATCGATAAAAGCCATGCACAATGGAAGTTCATATTCCCTCGCTCGTTCAATTAGTTCTCTCAGCACGTGGATATGATCTATTGTGCTGTAGCCACTCCTGAATCCAGCTTGTTCTCTCGGTTGAGCCATGTCCAGTGTTACCTTCAAGCGGTGTGAAAGAACTTTAGTGAAGATTTTATAAACTACTGATAGGAGGCTGATAGGTCTGTAGTTTCCGAGATCCTCAATGTCACCTTTCTTATGTAGCAGGATCATTGTAGCGGTGTTCCAATCCTCAGGAATCTTTCCTTCATTAAGGCATCGAGTGAAAATTTGGGCGAGTACTGTTTCGATTTCTCCACTTGCTTCTTGTATGATGTCTACAGTAATTCCATCTTCTCCTGGAGCTTTTCCTCGCTTCATGTTCTTGATTGCATGTGCAACTTCTGCTGGAAGGACTGGAGGAACTCTGGTACTGGTATCTTTCATGATGTCTGGAGTGCATATATCATCCCTTTCATATAATATGGAGTAGAAATCTTTCACTCTTGTCAAAATTTCGCCTCTATTTCTTGTTACAGAACCATCTTCTTTTCTCAGTGCCATAATCTGTTTTCTTCCCTTACTGAGATGTCCCTTTGCCATCTTTAGGCTTTGGTTGTTTTCAATTGCTTTCCTCACTAGTTCACAGTTGAATTTTCTTACGTCTTCAGTGATACTTTTTCTTACTGTCTTGCATAGCTCTATATATTCCACTTTGGAAGTCACATCTTCTTTAGTTGTCCTCATCTCTCTTCTTTTTGCATCAACATTTTGGTTTTTCCTGATAATTTGTTCACATGCAACTTGTTCTTAGACCCAGCTAATTTTGTTGCTGTTTCCATAAGAGCTTTGGTTACTTTTCTGTTAACTTCAGAGATGTCCACTTCTTCCGATGTTAGGCCTTCTAAAGCAGAGAATCTGTTCTTCAGTTCTAACCAGTGACCCTAAATTAGGGACGGGCGACTGCTTATAGCCCACTGAGTTGCTCACGGTGGTCTTTCAACCTTTAGTCAAAAAAAAAAAATTACGAACCTGGACTTTATTGAAGTGGTTGAGTGAATTAATATATATATATATATATATATATATATATATATATATTTTTTTTACATTTAACAACACAGGATAAATGGAACATCACAGAGAGAAAAAAAATATGATTACAGGCAAAATTTTCTCTCTGTCCAACTTCCATTTTAGGAAATTTTTCCTTCATTTTCAAGCTGTAATACAAATATTTATGGAATAAAATGATATTTAGCAACACTACTGGGTAGAAGAAACATCATGAGAGAAAAATAATTACGATTATGGGAGAAAACTTCACTCAGTTTAACTTCTGTTTTCAGATGTTTTGAAAGTCAGAATTTCGTCCTCCGACGAAAGCGACCCCGCACCCCTCCATTACCAATCCCTCCCAAACTTCTGTTCAGTAATGCATCGATCTCGAGAACCATCGAAATGATTATGGCAAAGGCAGAATTTTTCATATTCAAATCCACTAAAGAATACGTGCCTGAAAATCGCAGGGAAATTTTCGTGCAGCCTAACTTCCGTTTTCGGAAATTTTTCGTCCATTTTCAAGCTGAAATGCAAATATTTATGGAAAAAAATTATATTTAACAATCATTCTGCGCAGGAGAAACATTGCGACAAAAAGAAATCACGATTACGGGAAATTTTTTTCACTCTGTTTAACATCAGTTTTCAAAAGTTTTAAAAAATGAAATACCACCCCCCCCCCCACTCTAACCACCACCACCCCAACTAATCCTCCAAAATTTCTCCAGTTTTGCATCAATCTCAAGGATAACCCAAATGATGACAAAAAAAACGGAACGGAAGAATCTCGTTTATGTAGATCATGAGCATTTGCCTCAAAACCTTTTATATTATCCAGCTATAGTTCATTTTACCCCCCCCCCTCCCCCACACACACATTTTATGTTGTAACAGTTTCAAATGTTTTAATCACAAAACATTTTTCTGAAGTAAAGGTGTTGAAAATGATGTATATCTCTGGTCACGTATCCTGAAACTTTATCAAGTCTTCAAGTTTAAGGAGCATGACAAAGTGACAGGACAAGTGCATAAAACAATTTGAAGTTAACATACAAAAATTTTAGTTGTGCTTAGATCATTTTCCTGCCACTTTTTCCTTACTTTGTGGCATCCTAATTCTCCTTGTAGATAAGTAAGAATCACCTTACTGTCTCCAAGACAATATCAACAAGAAGAATTTTTGGGTGTAATAAGCACATCTTTTGAATCCGTTCTGACGCAAATTAAATTTATCAAAGCTATTCAAAGTCAATGTAACCAGTATGGAAAACAATAGATCTCATGAAAGAAAGAAGATTTTCAATAGGGTTTTTAATCCCTCAGATATTGCTGTAAATGGAATCGTGAGCTTACGAACTCTTACAAACAGAGATATCAACAAAAATAAGATGTGACTTTACGTCCCCTGGTGGGAAAACCATGCATTATTTTAGGAAGAAAGTATTCTCAAAAGGTTTATCCATATAAGCGGTATCGGTCCAAGAAAAAAATTCAGTAGAGTTTTCAGAAGCCCAGATTTTGCTACAGATACATCAGAAGCAGAAATTAACACTTATGACCCCTGGTGGCCAAACCATTCTTTACCAAACATTAGAAATTATGTGAAAAATATTTTCCAACAGGTCTTGTATGCAATACAGGAAGAATTTTTCAAATCGGAGCTTTAGGAGCAGAAATAATGCAGAAAACGCAATTTACCTTTGTGCCCCCTAGCAGAAAGTCTATGATTTACTTGTAAATTTTGAATTTATAGGAAAAACATTTCACATCAGAAACACTATCCAACAAAGAAGGAATTTTTCAAATCGGACTCTTAGAAGTGGAGATATTGACAAAAATAAGATATACATCTACGCCCCTGGCGTAGAAACCATGCACTATTTTAAGAAGAAAATGTTTTTAAAAGGTTTGTCGACATGAGTAGTATCGGTCAACAAATGACGTTTTTTTCAATCGAGAATTTAGAAGCTCATATTTTGCTGCAAATACATCAGAAGCGGAAATTAAGATTTACGCCACCTGGTGGCCAAACCATTTCTTTACAAAAATTAGAAATAATGTGCAAACGATTTCCCATCAGGTGCTGTATCCGGTGCAGAAAGAATTTTTCAAATCGGAGATTTAGAAGCACAGATATATAAGGGGAAACGTAATTTACTGGTATGCCCCCTAGCGGAAAGTCTATGAATTACTTGAAAATTTTGAAATTATATGAAAAACATGTCACACCGAAAACACTATCCAACAAAGAAGGAATTTTTCAAATCGGACTCCTAGAAGTAGAGATATTGACAAAAATAAGATGTACATCTACGCCCCCTAGTGGAGAAACTGGAATTTTTTAGGAAATTAAATTTTTGTGCCAATATATTAGAATACCTTTAAAAAAAAGCAATTTTAAGTCTTTTTTTGTGAGGCTGACATTTTTTATTTCTTTGTTCCTCACTTTTAGCAGTTATCAGCGATGCAGTGCTTTTACCAAGTCTTTCCACACAAGGCTGTGAGCAGAGAGGTTTGGGAGACGCAGAAGTGGATGAAGACGTGATCAGGAAAATCATAATGCACAGGCGCTGTTGCCCTTGAGGTCACTTATTCTCCCATCAAAATTATACTAACCTGGGGAGGGGGGGACAGAAATCTGTAAAATAACTGTAAAACAAGTAGAATTTCTGCAAATTTTATGGGTAAACTGTAAAACTTGGCAGGTATACATCAACTATCCTTACAAACATTTGCAACCTTCTGAAGACAACATGTGAACTTGCTGAAAACCTTTCAAGGTCTGCAATTTGTTTCTACATCTCAAGATGTTCAATTATGCCATGCACCTGCAAACACAGTACAACTTTAAATCAAAACAGTGACTGAACTGCTGTTCTCTCAATCATTCTCTGCATAGTCAATGAAGATACTCAACCCAGAGGTTAAGCTACGATCGCTATTTTCGCAAAATTCCATTAATTAATCTAAAACGCGCGAGAAAATTAGCTTCCTGTCGCAAAATGGCGTCAGACATTAAAATATCACAGAGGTGATTGTGTTCCAAAAATTTGAACTCCTGTAGTCCAGGGGAAAAATTAAAATTCCGCCACTAATTCGTGGTTAAAAGTATTCCATCATCCATTGTTCGGTCTGAGGACTCACCGCGCGCCAGTTCGTCCACTACGGCGATTCGTCGCGCGCCAGTTCAGCGGTAGACAAGGCTATATTTCTTTAGCATTTTGCTACAACTTTTCCCTTCATTTTAGCATTTTTTGAGCCAGCTTAAACTCTGACTCAACCCATCACATTTTTTTCTGATTCACTGAAGTGGATCTGGGTTCAAGTACCAGATGAGACATGGGTGGTGTGTTTGTCTTATAGCTCTGGCTCTTTCCCTTCGTTAAAACCAGTGCTCCTAAATTAGGGATGGGGGACTGCTTATAGCCATTAAAATTGCTCATGGTGGTCATTAAACCTCCAAACAAAAACAAAAATAAGAATCTTATATATAAAACACAAAACGTCTTTTTTTCTGAAGCAGCAAAAACTCTCGAACACCAAACTGTGCCATCGTGAAATTTGCATAGCTTATTAATACTGGAATTTCTAGGTCAACGCAAATAGTTTAATATCTGTAAGTTGTTCCTTCCGCGAGTTATGAATTAATTAATAAGCTAATCAATAAAGTCAGCATCGTTTGCTACGTCATTGTTATCTGTTCCAAATCTGAAAGCACGTGACTGCATTCATCCACAGGTGTTTCTATTCTTTGAGAACTAATTCATATTAGCAGTTCATATTCCGACTTAGAAATCGATCGGAAAAGGCTACTATTTTTCATTTTTACGTGCATTATTTCGGAAATATTCTAGTTGGATAATGCTTACCCAGGCATTCTGTTTCTAGCAATGATTCACTTTTCTCGCACGTTTCAGGTCTTCGTTGAAGCTATTGTCCTATTGTCCGTTGTATGTGCAGCTACCAATCGCATCCAACACACTGCTTACTTTGGGTAGATTCAGTAGATCTTCACTTTAGGATTCAACAACATCAATTCTTTACCGTTATTAATGCTCTAAATTTTTCGCCCAGTCTTTGGGCATCCTCAGGAGCGTGACAACTTTTCCACTGATGTTCAAGGTTTATTTCTCGTCAATGGAGTCCGATACCCCATGTTGCCATTCGTCGGATATGCCAACTACGTTTGATTAAGAAAAGTATCTAATACAGCGTATCCGACGAATAGTTATGGGGGATGATTATGATTTAGAAACTACCAGGCAGAAAGACTCTACCCTTAAGGGGTCTATCTTCCTTGAAAAGGTCATCTGGTTGACATGGGAAAGCTTGGAACCTTTGATTTTTGTTTTACACCTATAACTTTGGATTACTAGTATATTTTTACTGTTTTAAATCTGAATTTTTACGATTTTGGAGTTTTACATTTTTTTTTTCTTTAAGAAAGGGTAAGCAATTTCTGACATTTTCATAATAAAATAATAAACACAGCCAACAAAACAGCATTGGAGATTTGAAACACTACAAATCTTGTCTGTTTGGTAAATAGAAGCATCAAAATACATAATAAGTTTGTATGTTTAACCTGCATACTTAATGATGATGTTAAGAGACTCAGGCTTGAGGTTAGTCTTTCGTTGCTTACACATTTGGATTTTTCTGTAAAACTTAGGGAATCGAAAGACATTAATTTTGCATCATCCGTTTCTTTATTCCACTTTTGCAGTTTGCTTAAATTATCTTGAAGCATTTTAGTGCTTCAGAAAGGCAACAAATATATGAAAATGTAGCTGCACAACTGATGAGAAACCAGGGCGGTGATAGTCAAGTGTCTTGTGGATTATTAACAACAACAACTGGCATGCTCAAAAATATTTCTGATGTCAAAAAATTTTAACAGAACATTTTGGAAGCAATGGTTGTTTTGTCAGTGACATGGAATCATGTTTTATTGGAAACAATACTCCACTGTTTTGCAAAAGCTGGATTTCGATATCTGACATCAGCATGCAACCGAACTTTCAGATGATTCTACACCCCAAGAAGACATCATTATGCAATCCAACTGGTATGCAACAATTGAAAAGGAAAATGTGTTTAGCTTCCAATATTATACCAGTGGTGATGCAGTTTTGACATCATCATCACTTATGACTCTATAATGATTGATAACAAAAAAGGGCAATGAGAATATCTCCAATGACAAATGTACATGATTCTCAGGTAAGTACATCAGCACCCAAATTTGGTGATGAACTGAAAACATTTGACATCTCATTAGGGTTTTCTTTTATAGACATAAATTCTGATAAGAAAACAATGCAAACTCTCAATAGCCTTTAAAATGTAATGATACAACTTAAAAGTAAACAACAATCAAATATTAATGTGGTTTTTTTTTAACCATGTTAATGCATACATACTTTTATACTATACTAAAACATATCTCCTAGTGCATAACATATCAATTGTAAATGAATTAGTGCTAATGCTTTGTATACTGTGTGCATACAGTACAACTACACATGGTATATTCAAGTACTGCAAATCTATGCAGTGTGATTAAAATCAATAAAGCTAAAAACAAAAAAAAAAGCTATGGAAAAAAAAAGTTAACTGAAAATGGTAGTACATAACAAAAAAATATAGCACATATTGTGTAGTATCTAGTATGATAATACTAACGGCTACACCATATGTTGCAACGCAGAATAATGTACTACCATCTAGAGACGGAAATGCACCCTGTTTTGTTTATGCGTGTTTTCAATTATATGTTAATTTTACTAGCTCCCTTGAAAACTGTATAAGAGAGACTCTATTTAAGGCAAGTCTTAGTAGTGAAGCACATGCTGACCAATACTTAACATATTACAGTACAGAGTAAAAGCAGTTAAATAACATACACAAATACATTTAAATAAAAAAGGATGTCATACGATTTCTTTGTGTGATGGGTATAAGGTTTGACTGAGATATCTCAAATTCAGTATGTTTTGTTTAATCAGTAGTCATTTAAAACTAAATTAAAATTACTTTTCTTTTTTTTGCTTTCAGTGAACATTTTTCACACCATCAATTCTTACAAATCATAAATGCATAAACATACCAGCCTCTTTAGAATCCAAAAGAAGTCTGTCAATTTCTTCTGTTGCAAGCTTGCAGTTGCTTAGTTGGATATACTCAGCAGCCTACAGAAACAACAGAATTCAACAATTTTAGTTTTTAAATAAAACATTTTACCCTAACATTCATAGTACATCATCATATATATAGTAAGCTAATGCAGACAAAACCTGAAAAAATATTATTCTTAAAACTACTTGTGTTGCATACACATACCATAATGATAAAAATATTATTCAGTCTTTTAGTTAACAAATTTTTATGTCTGCTTCATGGCTACAGTTCAAATAGAAGTTGGCACCAATGAAGTGGAAGTAGCAAACCCAACTGGTAACTGATGAAGCCTTTTTTCTTTTCTATTATGAGTCTTTTTTTTAATTCAAAACAAACTCAAAGTAGAAAAAATAAAGGGCTCTGTCATGAGTGGCCACCTATGTTGATAATTCTTACATCAGTGGAACAAAATTATTTCTGAACTGCAACTATACAGTGACGTACAAAACAAAATGTTAACTGTGACATCACTGAAGACCTGATGGAGAAGTGATACCAACTTTGAAAATTAGACAAGAGTATTTTAAAAACACTATCAAAATCTCAAATAAGGTTTTCTTTTATGATTAACATTTGAAAACATAAGAGCATTGTTGGAGTTTGATCTCAGTAAAAAATCAGTTTGGTATTGTTATTTTTAATGTACCTCATAGGTCTTCAAAATCACAGTTCCTAAATTATGAAACTATTAAAACTACTAAGAACACTGTTGTGTCCAAAACTAATCCTCCAATGTGCTTGTTAATTCACACTGACTTAGGTTACCAAAATTACTCCAATTCTGCTGGCAATTTTATTCATAAAAGATATAATTAATGAAAAATCAAAATTGATAATGAAATATGTAAATACTGATATTACTTACTTGGGCCAAGTTTCTAAACAGTTCTTCAGAAAATTCAATCAGTTTGCTGAAAAGTAATTTTTATCAGAATTTCCCATTTTCACAACATTCAAGCAAAATACTTGTTTATTGGGCTTAAACAGTAACATTTTAAAAAAATATGATGTTTAAAACTTAATTTCATAAACATATTCCCTACATTTAATTTAATTTAGAAAACATTTATGAATGCAATATTTGTAACCTAAAGTCTACTATAGTTTCGCTGGAAACTATGGTCCAGCTTCATCGAGACTAAGCATTTTTCATTCATTTCTTGCTTGTGATGATGTTACCAGTTTCATGTGACCATCAGTATTGATGAGTGCTTTCCATGCACTCAATAGGTATGCAGATAAAGATAAATCCTTTACAAGGTTATTACGGTTTTGAAAAATGTGAAATGCTTCTAAAAAGTCTGGGTCAAATTTTTATTTAGGTCCATCTAACAGTTTTCATACCTGCCAACACTAGCAACAGCCTTGTCAGTAGTAACTAGTATTACTGCGCAGAATAAATAGACACAGGAGAGTGGGAACATCGCGGGGGAAATCTTCACTTGGTCCGACTTCCAGTTTTGGAATTTTCCCCCCATTTTCAAGCTGAAATACAAATACATATGCAGTAAAATGTTATTTAACATAAATACTGGATAGAGGTAACATCGCAAGAAAAAAGAAATTACGATTACGGAAAAAATCTGAATTCTGTCGTCCTTCCATTTTTGAAAGTTTCGTAAAGATGGAATTCCGTCCTCCAAACATAATCGCCCATCACCACAAGCCCTCCCTTTCCTTCAAATTGCTGCTCACTTGGGTGTCGATCGCGTGAATGACCAAAATAATAATGAAAAAGGTGGAATTCCTCGAATTCACGGAAAAATCTTATGCCTGAAGATTACTGGGAAATTTTTGCACCGTCTAACTTCCGTTTCCCAAATTGCCACCTACAGTTTCAAGCTGAAATACAAACATTTATACAATAAAATGATATTTAACATGAATACTGGACACAAAGACAACACCAAGAGGAAAAAAATTCTGATTACGGCAAAAAAATTTATTTCGTTTAACTACCGTTTTCGAAAGTTTTGAAACACGTTATACTGTCCCCAAACAGAAAATGACCCTCTCCTCATCGAAATTCTCTTCAGTTTTGCATCGATCTTGAGAATGATCTAAATGATGACGAAAAAAAAGCAGAATTCTGCAAATCCGCTTAAGTATCTCATGTATGTCATAAAATAATAGCAAAATAAAAAAAAATTTAATGAAAATTTGTAGAATCCGTAATTTAGACAGTGAGTTCCGTAGTTCCATAGTCAGACAACTAAATCCGAAGAAACTACGGCCATTCCATAATAGTTCACAGGCATGCAGTTTTGTGTCATGAAACAGAAATTGGTGGTTATTTTCCCAACAGTGCTGGGTTATGGAAGATTTTTTTAAGTTCACACTTTTTAATATATGATTGATGTTCTTTTACTGAATTTAAGTAATCTCCATGTCTGACCTATGTATGACAGGCCACACTGACACTGGATGTGATAGATTCCCTGAGAGTTTGAGAGTTTGTGTCAGGAATTGAGTCTTTTTTTTTTTTTTTTCCTTGTAGAGCAAAACATATTAGATACAGGAGTGAAAATCACTTTGAAATTTGATGACCTAAGAATTTTTGATATTTTGAAACAAATTTCAGGGATGAATGGAAGAACTGCGAAGTTTCATTGAGAATTTGGAGAGATCGGAGTCAAGGCGGATTTGTGTTGAGTATTCCATATATCTGCTCTCCCGAACAATTTTTGTAGGAATTTATCAATGCACAGATGTGGATATACAGAAATAAATGTACTGGCAATAATGTTTTAGTAAAATCAAAAATTATAACAACTGCAGCACCTGTACAAAAGTGCAGCAACTATTAATCCAGGCATTCTGTTTCTGATTTACATAATCAAAATATTTCATAACACCCAACATTATTTACACTTACTCTATCTGTAAGTTTTACAACAATGCAAACTCCACAAATATGGATACATCATTAAATATGGAGTACTGTTGCTTAATTGATATAAAATTTAAGTAATGTCTGACTTTGCAATGTCTTTCTAAAATCATGTTACACGCTGAACAATATGGAGGTGAAAAATCTGCATCCTGCTGGAATCAGATGCAAACCTATTATTTTTTTACTTTTTTTATATGAGCATAAAAGGTGGACGTGAGTTCAACTTTTATTGCAAAAAATGCAAATTTGCATTAAATAAAAAGGTTAGTATCTACTAGCCCTTTAGTTTACGTGGCTATCTAAATAAATCAATAGCACTACTACTATTTCAATAACTGTTTCACACGTTATAACATTTCTTGTGCTGAGTGCCCATTGTCCCTTAATCTCCGCATCTATTATATAGGCAGTTCCAAAAGAAGATTTGCTACGCGATTGAATGAACATATAAACAACTGGACAAGAAAAGAAGTTAAAACCTCTCTTGTTCAACACTGCTTGGATAATGAGCTTATACCTGATTGGGAAAACTGCAAAATTTTAACAACACACAAAAAGCATACCATATATACTCGCGTATAAGTCGACCCCCCCCCTTCCACTTTCAGAGTAAAAAATCGTAAGAAATCGGAAACTTGCATATAAGTCGATTCCAGAATGAGAAAAAAAAATTTCAATGAATTTATTTGAAAACGAAAAAAATTATATATGTAATACTAAATTTAATTTGCATACCCAAAAACTTCATCGGAACCCTTCAAAATCCGATTCCAAGTCAGACTCGCCACACAGTTCAAAAAAATCTTTCTCTGTCATCGGCGCGTCATCATAAACATCAGTATTCCCATCTATGCCTGCGTCATCAGAATCACTGTCATCATCACTCATAAAAATCTCATCATCCTCTGTGCCATCAAGTTTGTTACTAATGCAACATTTCTTGAATGATTTCACGACCATTTCCGCAGGTATCGCATCCCAAGCATCCTTGACCCATCGCGCAATCAAAACGACATCCGGCTTCTTTAGATTTCCGCCCTTGGTTTCAGTCGGCAAATCGGAACTTATCCAATCTGCCCAATACCTCCGCACATTGTCCTTGAAGGGCTTATTAAGGCAGACATCTAGTGGTTGAAGAACAGATGTCAATCCACCTGGGATGACAGCAAGAGTTGTTTTTGAATTTTCTGCAGTTTTTCACTTCTGCACAACGGTGTGCGACAAACATATCCCACACCAAAAGAGAAGGTTTCCTCAAAAGTGCACCTGGCCTTTTGTTCCACACATTCTTTAACCAGTCAATTGTTCCGGATTCGTTCATCTATCCTTTTTCATGGGCACAAACGAGCACACCAGACGGAAAGACAACGCTTTTCGGCAGAGTTTTGCGCTTGAAAATAATTACCGGAGGTAGCTTACTGCCATCGGCCAAACAGGAAAGAACAACCGTGAAACTGGATTTTTCGTGGCCAGTCGTTTTGATCAAGATATTTTTTTCGCCCTTTTGGTTCACCGTCTTATTTCCAGGAAGGTCGAAACACATGGCGGTTTCATCCATGTTCCCTATTTGGGAAAGTTCAAAAGCTGTCTCTTTTCTCTTTTGAATTACATACTTTTGAAATTCCATTATCTTTGCTTCGGGGTCACAAGGTAACTTTTGTGCAATTTTGGTGCGCTGGCGTAGACACAACCCATAGCGGTTCATGAACCTTGTGCACCAACCTGGTGAGGCACGAAAAGTGTTATTTGCGGTTGCAAACTTTTCATCTTTGCTAGCTTCATTGCTCGCAAACGTATACCAGTTCGCATTACAATGTAACCATTTTGTCTGCAGCCCACAATCCAATCATTCAAGATACTTTCCAGCTCTGGGAAAGATGTTCCACGAGCGCAGCGCCTTTTGCGATTTTGGGATTTTCACCAAGTCCGTTTTTTTTTATGCCAATCTCGAATCAGTTTTTCGTTAATGCCAAATTGACGTGAAGCAGCACAGTTGTTAGTATTTTTTGCAAAAGAAACCACTTTCAACTTGAATCCTGCATTATAGGACATCCGTTTCTTTACACAATCCGTGTCACCCATAATAGGAAAAGCGAGACACGTGCGATTAAGAACAAGAAAAACACGTACGATTAAGAACAAGCAACACCTAACACTGACTGTCGCATGGCTCCGTTACGTCGAAGGTCAGCGCAATGAACTTGTAGTCGGAAGGGCGGAGCTTTCTATGTGCGGCTGTGACTGCACTGTGGATACGCAAAGCCAGGAGCGAGGAGACTTTTCAAAGCGCGGAGAAATTCGGAGGGTCGCGATTTCGTAATTCTACCACATCAGTGTTTTTTCTTTCTTTCTTTTTTTTTTTCTTTCGGAGGGTTGCAATTTCGTAACTAATACCGCATCGGCATTTTTATTTCTTTTAGGATGGATTGCCTTTTGCCTCACAGGAAGAACTTTTGGACTTACAATTTTTTTAGACCTCGCGTATAAGTCGACCCCATTACTTTGAAGCTCTCATTTTGTCCCAAATTTCTCGACTTATATGTGAGTATATACGGTAATCAAATCTTGTGGTCAGAAGCCGTTGCAATTGAGAAGTCCCAGGGTAAAAATTGTAATACTTCCACACCCAAAGAAATGCCATACCCCTGGAAATATCTTATAGACCAAGGAAAAAGAATTAAAATAGAAAAAAGAAATACTTAGACAATCCATGAAGAAATGCAAACTGAAATCACAGGAAGGACAATAATGAACCACTGAAGCGATAGATGGCGTGTTGCTGCATAGACACGTAAATGGGAGTATGCATGAACACAGCGGTACTTGTTGACGTGGAACACTGGGGTTATGAATGAGACATGTAGGTCGACTATATGAGACACGTAGGTCGACTATACGAGACATCGTTGTTCAGCGTTGAACAACATACATTTTGCTGCTGAAGAAGACCGTGACAAAGACGGGGCTAAACTAGTCCAGATATTCACGTTGTGGGTGTTCGTCATTGTGATATTTCTGCTCGCTGTGCTAACATAAAGGTTGTTATCTTCACCGTCCGTTTTTTAGTCAGACTTGCTGTTTTATACTTTTGACGACCGCATACGACGGTAAAGTTTTCAAAAAATATTTTTAAGAATTTTTTTTAGAATTTTAGGATTACTTAGGCATTCATTTAAATTCTGACGATTTGGACTTTAATACTTCTGCTGATGAGGGTTAATCTCTCGATGTTTTTAATTCAGACTCTTTCTGACTTCCTTTGTCACATTCATTTAACTGGTTTTGAATACCTCAAGTGTTTTTAAATAATAACTCAACGAACCTGGTCTGCACAACATTCAGCTAAACAACAAACGGAATATAATCAGCAGTTGGACCTACATGTATACTTCTGAAAGTTTATCTTTGAGGGTAAGTGCACATTATAATATCTGAAAATTTTGTTTTATTGACTGGTAAATTACTGAATTCGATAATATTATATAGAGGCGGAGATTAAGCGACCAATGGGCACTAAGCACGAGAAATGTTATAACGTGTGAAACAGTCACTGAAATAGTAGTAGTGCTATTGATTTATATAGCAAATTTGCATGTTTTGTGAAGGATTTTCAACTGCCAACACTCATGGGTCAAATATATTCAGTCAAGTTTCCACATGCATAGTGACTTCAAATGGTTTACAGCGGAGCCAGAAGCTATGTTGTCAACATCCAGTTGTTTACTACCATGCCGTATTGATTTAAAATGAGTAAGACAATTGCTAATCCTACTAGTTTGAAGTTTGGGCTGTAATAATATTTCTGCATGCAAAAAGCCTTAATGGGGCAGAAATTCACCAACTTTGTGATATTTGTGGACTGAGTATGATGAGTGAAGAAACAGTAAGGAAATGGTGGAAGCAGTTCAATGAAGGGCAAACAAACGTCCATGATGAAGAGCAGATAAGGTGGCCGTTAGTAGGCAGGCAGTGATAACATTGCAGAACAAGTGAACAACAAAGTTAATGAAAACTGGAGGTTCAAAATTTCTGAGTTGAGTACTCATTTCACTCAAATTTTGTGAACTGTGGTCTTCGAACTTGTCACAGAAAGATTACATTATCACGAAATCTATGCGAGGTGGGTCCCCAAGCTGCTCATCAGTGCCCACCAAAAACAACAAATGGCTTAAGCACTGGCCTTCTTGCAACAGTGACATACTAAAGGTGATGCATTTCTTGACCATATCAGTGCAGGTACTGAGACTTGGGTCTTATACATGAATATGGAGAGCAAAACAATTCTCCATGCAGTGGATGCATATACTAAATCCCACTGGAACCAAAACAATTTAGACACATTTTCTGGCAACAAGCTCATGGTGACTACTTTTTGGGACCGAAAAAGTGTTTTGCTTGTTGGCTAACTGCCTTGTGGAACCACAATCACATCTGAAGCTTACAATGTCAAGTTAAAAAAATATAAGGACAGTGATTCAAAACAGACAATACTGCCTCTTGACCTCCAGAATTGTCTTGCTTCTTGGCAATAAATATGCACACACAGCTGTTCACACCTGTCAACTATTTGAAAAATTCAAGTGCAAAGTGTTTAACTCTTCACCATACAGCCCAGACTAGAAAATAAAAGACTACCACTTGTTCCTGATATTTTTAGTATCACAACATTTTCAAAATAATGAACTGAAAGTGTAGTGGAGAACTGGATGGGTGCCCTGGTGGCAGCATTCTTAAATGAGAGAATACAGAGAAGCTAGGCCCTTCCATGACAAATACTTGAATTCTGGAGGTGACCACGTGGAAAAGTAGAGTAAGGTAAATGTTGACATTTGGCTTTCTTTTTTTTTTTTTTTTTTTTTCCGGAGTTTACTTCTCCATGGAGGAACAGCATACTGGTGGACTACACCTTTATGATCAAAGAAAATTATCATCATCACCTTCCTAGCTGATTTGGTTTGGCAGACTTTTTCGGAAGAGTTGAGCCTGTGCGTTTCCAGAAACACTTGTTGGGCACTCCGTGACGGGGTCGAAATAGTGGACCCATGTTTTATCGGCAGTTATTATTGTGTTTAAAAAGTTTGAACCTTTTGCAATCATTTGTTTCCACTCGTGGCAAATCTGAACTCTGGCTAAAAATTATTCTCTCATCAGGTTATGAAGTACCCATCTGGAACACAAACGATGCAGCAGTAATTTGTTGCGCAAAATGCCGATGTTTTTGAAATATTAGTTGATGCAGCTATGTCTATACATATCGTCTGTCGATCATCTTACAGGATTGCCCAAACAATGTTAACAATACACTCTGTAACAACACTTTCAGGTCGACTAGGCCCAGGAGCCAGATCTGCTGACAAACGCCCTTTTTTGAAATCATGGTGCCATCTAAAAAATCTTTGATTCAATCAAACATTTATCTTTGTAAGCTTTTTTCATTAAATCAATGGTTTTTGGAGACGTTTTACACATGTGATAGTAAAAAATATCCACAGAACGAATTTCACTTCTTGACTCTGAATCACTCACTGAATGGCAAAATGCAGACATACCTTAAACAACTGCACAACAACAAAACCAGAATCATCTGCCACGGCTAGTAATTGTAATACTTGTTGCCATAGATACTTCCTTAATTCAGTTAGTCATCTGCGTGGTTAGTTTTCCTCTTCGCACTGCTGCCAACTCAAAAAAAGTTACTCTGTTTTTATGGAACAGAATTTGTATTGTATATGAGTATATACTGTTTATATATCACATAAATGAATATATTCATATAAATGGTGCATATTAATAAAACTGGAATGATGCATGTTTAGAAATGGTCTAAAAATGATTTATGCCCACATACAAGTTCCCAAATAGAATGTTCCTACCAGCTTACACATACACATTACTTGTTGCAACACTAGAAATATCAAATATACAATATTGTAAAACATTTTGTTATTCCTCTAGTTTGGATATCAACAAGACAAACTCCACAACTAAAAGTGCCACAACAGAATGTGTAGTGCAGCCACTGCATGAAAAAGAATTTTAAAAAATTGAACCAGTATTTTTATTTGTATATTCTGAAATGTTCAAAATTATGCAACATGTCAAACAAACAAGAAAGTGCATGAAGATTTATGTACCCTCATGCAGAAGAAAAGTTTTGAGAAGACATTGGGCTACATAACTTCAGAATTTCAGCACCAATTATATTTCAAAATTTTTGAGAAAACCTCATTTTACAGCTTTTCAGAGCAGCAAAAGAAGTTGTTCATTAAAACCAAAAAACAACATATATAATCAATGTTACAAAAGAAAATGAGATATTACTTATAAATAGGACTTACAATTTATCAAAGGTGACATAGGCCAAGCACAATGGACGTACAAAACCTCGTGCCTCCACATCAAATACTGTGAAGTGATTCACCTGAAATGAATAACAAAACATGGTGCACCAATATCCTAAAATGCATCACAGACATTTTTACAATGATTATTGTTCATAGGTAACCTCTGAATCTCAGAGAACAGCTTAGTGATATGATGGTGATGATGATGATGATTTAGCATTCATCAGCAAAGCTTTAGAATGTATGCATATGATGTACATGAACAGTTTTCAAATTACATTTCACAGTTTGTTAGTTTTTTTGTTTGTTTAGTTTTTTTTTTGTTGTTTTTTGTTATTTTATTTTAGATTCAATTTTTTGTCATTTGTAATTTTATTTTATTTTATTTTTATTTTAGGAAACATTTCATTTTTGTTAATTTAAATTTTCAAGTTGTCTACCAGGTCACAAGTCCTAAAAAGGTCAAAGAATGATGAAAGCTCAAAGAAGTAGCTTTACAAGGGCAAGAATGTCCTGTAATTTTCCAAAATTTGAATTTTTCTGACAAAGCTACTTTTTTTTATTTCATTTCCTGGTTATATTACTCATTTTTAATATTTTTCTAATCATGTTTGTGTTTTATTTTTCAGTTATAGTCCAAAAGAGTGACTGTACTTTTTAAGAATGTTTCCTAATGAAATGCATATTTTTCCTATTCCTAACATTCTCTTCAAAATCAATCAATAGAGCAAATGTTTTCCCAGTCCCCCTATCCCCTTTTTGAAGTGAAATTAAATTTCAAAGTTGGTACTTAGTCTGTCAGTAATGGAATTGACACCATTTCTGAGACCTAAAAAATGTTTTCGTGACACGGTAAGCAACAGTAGTACACAGGAATAACTCCCCTCTTTTAGCTTCTTGCCCCCTCCCCTTTCTTAAAGATTTCAATTATGCATTTCATTTTATCTTTCAGATTTTACAATATCATTGTTTTTATAATATTTGACTCCTAACTTCGAGGAATACTTGGCATATAACCTACATGATTTTTTTGCCATTTGTTTGCATGAAATTTAGACCCACTCACTTACGTGAGTCAATCTCAATGTTTAATTATATTACCAAATTATCTCTTGGCTGGCATTTGTATTGCTGAAAGAAATTGATAAGCCCATCTGCTGAAACAGTGTGACAAACATTATCTACTGGTGAAGTAAAAAACAAACCTGTAAACCTGTAATGCTTGAACTGTCGAAATGACTAGTACGAGCAATATAAGGGAATAAACCTCAACAAGGTAGGAAGTTTTATTGAAGTATTAATAGCCTTGCCATTTAAACATCTTAGCACAAACATAGTCTACAACCCAGTTAATGTACTGCAGTTAATAACTTTTTTATGTGACATACAGAATATGATGATGAATTTTGCATTCATCTAACCAATACTTAACAGCAGTACCAATTTTTTTTATTTAATTTTGCTTACAATGCACATTTTCTATTCCTTTCCCGTCTTGATATATCCAGAGAAAGAGCAAGCATTTTTGCATTTGTTTAAATCAAACTTAAAATAAAAATGCTGCTTTCAGCCCAATTCGCAAAAGAAACAACTTTATGGATAATGAAGAGCAACAATGGAGAGTCCCAGTTTTGAACTTTTATTTTTTTCAAACAAAACGAAAAATCCTTGCTCTTGTTATTTGTTGATCTAGCAAGAAGTGACTGCAGAATAAAAAAACATGCATTTTAAGTAAAATCAAGTTTCATCTAACTGCTTCGTTTGCAGTTGAAGGCAGTAAAAAATAAATCTTGCTATTTCTTTGCTGCACATTCAATCATAACATACTTATTATGCCAAAACTGGAATCTCTAATGTTATAATAATTGCTTTATTAATTTTTCTTTAAATCATCTTATTTTTCTTTGAATAAAGCTCATATTGAGAATTGGCTTCCTAGTTTAATTGAATTAATAATCTAAAGTAACTTATGGGAATTTACTAGGAAAATTTTTTTCATTTATAGCAAATTTTCGGAGAAAACTCTTCTCCTTCTTCAGGCTCTCTTGTTGTTGTCACTTTTTGCTTGTCACTATCATGGTTACGGTTTACCTTGACGGTTACGGTTAACCTTGACGGTTTAGGTTATTTTTCAACAAATCCTGCCAGATGTTAGGCAGGGAAAATCCTTTGCAGTCATTGATGATGGAATTTTGATTTTTCTCAATCTCTATTCCTTCTTTCAGTTTTCTTTTTTGGAAATTGCTTTGGAAACTGATTACTTTAAGGGAATTCCAATCCATGCTGTGCCCAGTTTCTCTAACATGCCTATCTAATCCAGTCTTGTTGGAGCAATTTTTTATAGCTGCTTTATGCTCAGCTATACGAGTTTCTAGTCTGCGACCTGTTTCACCTATGTAAGATAGTCCACAACTACAATTTACTTCATAAACTACTCCTTGCATTTTTAAAATATCTTCTTCTCTTTGAACTATTTTAGGGAAAAATTTTTTTAACTTTGTTCTCTAAACTTGGAGCTAGCCTAATATTGTATTTTTTACTAATTCTCTTTAAAGCCTCAAATAAACCCTTGTGATAAGAAATTTTTCTAGTGAATTTTACTTCTTGCTTTTGTGGGTTCTTCTTACCATTAAAATTCAGAAGCTTCTCAATTTCTTCTTTAGGATAGTTATTTTCTGCAAGTATGACTTTAAGCTCTTCTTTATGGGCTTCTTTTTTATCTTCAGTAGAAACTATTTTATTAATTTTTTTCTAAAAACTGACTTGCTACATTTTTCTTAATAGAAACTGGATGATACGAATTGAAATCCAGTAGTCTTTATTTTTTTTTTTATCAGGCTTTGCATTTCACTGGTTTTCAGGAAGTATTCTGTTTCACGGATTGTGTACCCAGATAGATTTTTTTTTTTTTTTTTTTTCATATTTACAACTCTACCCATCAGTTTGTCATCAGGTCAGTGTCAACGTAACAGGTTTTGCCATTCATGATATAATTACCAACCCTCATAGTCATTTATATTGTCTGCCTGTCTTCTATTAGTGGTAAACAAAAATTTTTCAACCGCCCCCGCTAGCTGGTGCTGTAGGTGTCTAACCAGTCGGCGACCCGTGTTGTCAGTTCGTACATGAAGCCAAGCATGGCGGTCGATAAAGTTCATTTATGGCACTGTTTGTTATTCATGTTTCATTTAGAGAAAAGTGCAGGTGAAGCATATGGTTCAATATGTCAGGCTCATAGCGAAATGGTTATGGGTGAGCGAACGTGTCGAGAATGGTTTGCCAGGTTTAAGAAAGGTGATCTAAGCTTGGAAGACAAGCCACGTGCAGGTAGACCGCAGGAACTCGCAGATGAGAAGCTGAAATCGCTGTTGCAAGAGGATGCCACACAATCGACCACGCAACTGGTGAAACGTTTGAAAGTGGCTCAATCGACGGTGGTACGGCATCTACAGGCTTTGGGGAAGATCCAGAAGATTGGTAAGTGGGTTCCGCATACTTTAACGGAGAGTGATATTAGTCAACGATTGGGCATCTGCATGTCGTTGCTGAAGAGGTTTCAAGGGAAGAATTTCTTGTGGGAGGTTGTCACCGGGGGTGAAAAATGGGTCTACTGCGACAACTCCGTATGCAAGCGATTCTGGGTCGACCCAGGCCAGCCATCAACATCCAATGCAAAACAGGATATCCACAGGGAAAAGGTGCTGTTGTGTGTGTGGTGGGATGTGCATGGAAGGCTGTACTTCGAACTTTTGAAACCAGGCGAAACAATCACTGCACAACAATATAACGATCAGTTGATGAAACTGAATGCTGCAATCAAGCAAAAACGCCCATGGACTGGTAAAGGACGCCGCCCAGTCATCCTGTTACACAATAATGCCAGACCACATGTCGGTGCCACCACGAAATCAACCCTTGAACAGTTACACTGGGAGGTTTTACCATACCCTGCTTACTCCCCGGACATTGCACCCTTAGAATTTCATCTATTTCGCTCTATGCAAAATGCCTAGCCCAAAAGCGGTTCACGACGGCTCCAGAGGTGGAAAATTTCGTCACTGCGTTCTTCAGCTCAAAACCCGAGTCCTTATATCACAGGGACACTCATTTGTTGCCTGAAAAATGGCAAAAGGTCATTGATGCTAACGGCCAATATTTCGTTGAATAAATGTGTACTGGTTTCCTGATTGTTCCTGTCTCCTTTCTGCTTAACATGGTGGAAGCTTTTACATACTCCTAATATAAATAGACTCCTTAGTGGGCAACAGCACCAGTTAAAAATGTAAATTATTTTTTCAATTTTGAAGAAACAAAAAACATTATAGTACACATTTGCATGTGTGTGTAAAAATACCTGTTTGCATGTTCGCATATATGTGTGAATGTGGCGCAGACCAATGAACAACATATATAGAAACTGTTTGTGCACATACATATGCAATGCATTAAAAGATACTGCACATTCGTGCTAATAATATACTAACACATATTTGGACACAGACAGATTTAATCTACAAGTCTTTTTCAACCAAAGTTTGAATGAACACCAAAAGATCTAAATACTTATTATAATAAAACAAATAAATTAAACAGCATATACACAAGTAAGTTTAATGGCATTTTCACACATGCAAATTTCAACTGTAGTCAAAAAATAACAAAAACCAGAGTAAAACAGAAGTGTAAAATGGGAATCAATAATACAAACTTCATCTTTCCCATCATTTAATGAGGGAAAACATTTCACTTTTGTGTGCAAGTTTTCAGGAAGGAGACTACTGAATTATGTGATGTCTCATTATAATTAAAGTACACTAACATAACTGATCTCCCAGTTATGCATGTGTTAACAATTATGATATAGTGTTCATATTAAATTAGCGCAGAAAACTAAATCAAAAGGGCAATGATGTTTCAAAGAGAAGTCATTAAGGGCTTAAGCAAAAGAAACTGTTTGTTCATTTAACACTAGTATTAAAACTGCAATTAGTACTATTAGCACTAGTAATCAAAGATATAGCAATTAGCACTAGTAATCAAAGATATGTATCATAATTTCCAACAGATGGTGCCAGCACAGCACTTTGCTTTAGGATGTTCTCCAAGCAACTTACCCAACAGTGCAGCTGACACTCGGCTGCTGGCAACTCTCATTTTAAGATAACTAACTTTTTGAAGATGCCCACAGACGATGGGAGAAAATATTTAAATTAAAGGTCTCCTGTCTAGTTTGGTGTGTTGCAGTTTTAATTTAAACTTTTAAGATGTAAATTTTCCTTTTAACCATTTCAGTTGAGATACAAGTATCGTAATTCGGTGTTAGTTATTTGAAAATTTCAACAGATTTTACGGTTGTGTCATTTTAGAGTTAGGTAATAATTAAGTTGCAGTTTAAATAATTAGTGACTAGTTATCGTATCTTACTTTTGGTTAATGTGTATAAAGATGTTTATAGAGTAAGCATTTATATCTACTAAGTATATCACACCACCGGTAGATTAGGCTTTGGTACGAGCTAAAAATGTAATGTAACAACATGGGCTTCAGCAATGTCATATTTGCTAAAGGTAAGCTTCCCATTTGTATAGTACTGATAAAAAAAAGACAACTAACTTTTTAATCTGGTGGTGGAAGGGGGAAAAAAATAGCAAAATATATCTAAATCCAAACTTCCCATCTCGTATTATGTAACACCACTGCTCTGAAACTGCAGAAATTAATGAATATACAATATATTTCACTAAGTTTACCCCCCACCCGCTGTACCAAAAAAGTCTGAATATTTCTACAGAAAAATAGTGTTTAAGGTTATCTTGAAAATAATGTTTTTCAAGCTACTGGCTACAGTGATAATGTTATATACCTGGTGTTCTCAAAAACACACCTTTAGGATTTTTCTTGTAAAAACAAATGAGGAAAACTTTGAGCCAGGATTCATCAGAGGATTGAAAAAAGACTGGGTGCAAAAGTTTGAAATTAAAAAGTGAGGTGCACTTTTTAATTTAAGAGGGCATTAATCATAAAAGAGAGAGGCACACACACTCTGATGGGGAAAAAAGAAGAGGCACTATTTTATTTAAAAAGGTATTAGTTATGAAAGAGAATGGTGCACACTTTGAAGGGAGAAAAGGGCATTTTTAAAACCACAGCAGCAACTGCACTTCATTTTTATTTATTTACTAATAAAAAAAATTGGCACATAGTATTACAGTAATACACAGACACGTAGCATAGTTTCAGATTGTCATGCAAGGATTTTTTGAAACTTAAATGTAGGTAAAGCATATAACTTTTAACATGAAGGCTGGAAGGGTGTATCGCTCCACGAAAAATGCCTAGAATTAGCCTTGCTTCAACATGGCTAATATCAAGGTCCGTACATACTTACAGGAAATAAATTCCAGGACTTTTTCAGGGGTTTTCCAGGAGTTCATATGAAAGTTTCAAGAGTTTAAAGTTTTTCTAGAATCATATAATTTTGTTTTATATTTTGCAAATTGGGGTATAATTTTACTGTGCATTTAGAATTTTTGTGGTCCTATGGGTTCCATTGTTACATAGTGTTCTTCAGTGTGGGTTGCATCTTCAATGAAGTGGCAAACTTTCCCCGTACAAAAATGATGTGTATAAAACTTACACGAAGCAATCTGGAGCTTAGAACAATGATAATAATACAAAACAATTTTCCCATGGCACTGAAGATTCCAACGTGGACATTGAATAAAAAATATCAACAAAGATTATTGGCTACAGAGACGGACTTTTGAAGGCATTCTGCAAGAAAACCCAATGTGAAAAAGTGCATAATACAAAAATTCAATATATTATGAGTGTTAAAGTTGACATTCTTCAAACTATTGAGATGCAGAGATTGCAATGGTTCGGCCATGTAAGGAGAATGTCATCAGAAAGACGTCCTAAAATTCTGATGGAGTGTGAGGTTCTGGGAAAGAGGGGAAGAGGAAAACCAAGGAGAAAGTGAATGGAGGAGATAAATAAAGTTTAAAAAATAATGGACTGGATGAAATGATATCCTTGGGTAAAGAGAAGTGGAGAAAGACCCTGGCTGAACTATATGGTCGAGGAAATCCACTTGATAGTGGAAATTCCTGATGATGATGACTGAAGATTCCCTATTCCATAGTCATCTACATGCACGCACATTGGCTGGAGGGAGGCCAATTATCAATCTCCTTCAGTGAGGAAAGCGCATGCTACAAAGAAAAGCCATCAAACGAAGGTTTCCAAATGCTGTTGTGACTCTAATTGCACACAACTGCTATACAACAAACTAAGGTCACTGGAAGTATGGCACTCAAACACCTTGCATTGCAGTGTCACATGAGATGAAAGAGATGGCATCACGCTTCAACACTCAACGGAAGGAAGTAACATCACTGCAAGTAAAATAGACAGAGAGCAAGAACAAAGTGATGCGATCAATCCAAACATTTCAACCAATTTTTTTTTTTTCCCTTGCAAGAAAAAAATTTCATGATCTTTCATAAAAAAATTCAGGGTAGGTAGTGTCGAGGTCACTACCGCTAAGATTTTTGGCAGAAAACGTCTTACCCAGGCGGTATTGTCGGGCGGGGTGTTTGTAGGGTTGGTAAGAAATGAGCGCAATGAACTTGCATGTCTTTTATTCGTTCAGAAACTGTTTCAGACGATCGTTCGATGCCTCAATGTTAAAGTTCCCGGTGAGCAGAAGCGGTATGTTGGGATTGCAGGGCCAGTTGCTAACTATTGTTCTGACATGCTCTGTGTAGTAAAACATTAGCTGAAAGAGAAGCATTTCGATGTAGTTGAGCGGTGTCTGTGGATGAATATAGACTGACACTAGAGCGAGTTTGAATTGGTTGGGTATCTCAACTTCCACCAGTACGCTTTCGCCGACATGAATATCCTGTAGACAATTGAATCCAGAATACTTGGGTATTGGCCGTCGTGGAACGGGTCTAGCGACATGAGCACTGCACATTTTCTGATTCTTGAAGACTGCCGTGCCACCGTAGAGTCCACTTCACTTCTTCTTGCCAGTGCCACATCTCATACTTGACTGTTGGTCGTCCTCATCGCCGTGTCTGCCGCATTCTTTGGACTCAATGTGTTTGAAGCTGGGTATGTCGACGGTTTTGTCTTTATCCATCCAAGTCTCCATGAGTGCCAAGTAGTTGGAGCATGATACGTGAAGCCGCTACTCTTACTCAACGTTGGCACCTTTCTTTGCTTTACTGATGTCCAGCAGTTTGAGCACAACATAAACTGTTAAACATCTTCATCTGTGAATTCCTGTAGTAAGAATTGCAACATAGCTGCATTGGGCTGTTTTAAATCACTTTGGAACCATATGCGATCACAAACTCCACAAACAAAACCCAACTTGTTACCTTAGAACGACTTTTCAAAGTGATTCGTCACCAGACGCCAATAGGTTATAAACGCTAAATCTTGATTCTCAAACGTCTCATCTGCTTGTGTTTCATCGCATTCCATCGGTTCTATCTCACTGTCGACATCCATTGCCTGTGAACTGGCGTTAAGCTTTGCTGTGTCTTTGCGACTGGTACTCGCCTCAACTTGTCGATGCTGCCTCGTCCTCCGCATTCGTTCTGCTGCAATCATTGGGGCCTTTTTGGATTCCTCATTTATTCTTCTTTCACCTTGTAAGCGTTTACAAAGTAAAAGTTTTAAAGATATTTCATCATTTTTGAAATTTTAACGAAAATTTATCCAAGTGCAGCACTTTGTCACTGTATATTTTTTCAAGTTTTTTTTTTTTTTTTTTTGATTGGAGGTTTAACGACCACCGTGAGCAACTCAATGGGCTATAAGCAGTCGCCCGTCCCTAATTTAAGGTCACTGGTTCCAGGGAAGGGAGAGAGCCAGTGCCGTAAGACAAACACAACATCCATGCCAGACCGGGATTCGAACCCGGACCCCTTACGGACGAATGATCAGAGGCCAGCGCCTTAGACCACTGCGCCACCGGGGCGGCTTTTTTCAAGTTCTTTCACTGTTGTTACTATGAGTGTTTTATTTTATAGTACTCATCGAGCTCTGTTAACACTTTTGATTTATATGCGCCTTCTGTATAAATTGCCCTGGGGGGGCAGATAAACAGAAGTAAATATCTGAAGTTCCAGTAAATGGGATTCCCAAAATATTTATACCACCTACTAGTTGGCTGACCACAAGTCCATTTATAGCAAAACATGCAGAAGTTGCGTGCAACCGACGTGGCCCAAAAGTTAAACGTGATGTTGTATAGGCAATACAGGTGCTGGCAACTTCATACAAGCTTATGTAAACAAGTTAGTAAAATCATGCAATGCATTGATTATGATACACTTTCCAACATACCAGAAATCATTACTCAAGTTATGAGGAACATGGTTGTAGAATAAATCTCGCTCCTATGCCCTGACCTTTGACCCCATTTCGATGATATTAAACAGAATCTGTAAAGAGTATTTCCGGAACAACATGATAAAGTTTTGTCTCAATCGAAACATTTTTACGTAAGTTATGACACATAAGGGCGATGGAGTGGATCCTGCTCCTATTTCCTGACCTTTCACCCCATTTCGCCCATTTTCAATAGAGTTCGTCCCTAGGTGGCCCCCTACCACATACTAAAATTTCATTGAAACCGAACCATATTTACGCAAGTTATGACGCATAACAGCAATGGAATGCATCTTGCTCTTATGTCCTGACTTTTGACCCCATTTCGCCAATTTTCAATAGGGTTCTTCCCCAGGTGGTCCCCTACCACATACTAAAATTTCATCGAAATTGAATCATTTTTATGCAAGATATCGTGCAGACAGACAGACGGTCAAAGCTGGAGCCTATACGCTTCTTCAACCTACGGTTGGAAAGCGTAAAAAAAAAAGCAATTTTGAGGTACATGCGGGGCATATCTCAGTTCTTGAAGCACTTAATGCAGGGAAATAGAAATAAAGGAATTGCGGAAAGTCTATAAATAATGAGTGCTCCTCCCTCTTTCCTTTCTTTGTGATAGTGTGTTATGTCTAGCGGAAGTTGAGCTGGGACACCGCATCGGTCGGAGACAATGGAAATATAATACCCTACTGGGGGAAGGCAATTCCCACTTAGGTGGTTCCACACTGATTTCTTAGCACAGGGTGGCTGGTGGAAGCAAAATAAGAAATAAATGGGTGAACACTTTTCTCTTACTAACAATATTCCTCTGCTCGGATGCAATTTATATAAACAAATGCTGCAGGAAAAGTAGTCTCCTTCCTTCCCTTTTGGGCTATAAATTTATTTTTTTCCATTAGACAGCACTTACTTCACTTGAGCATAATAGATTTTGGGATGTTAACAGACATGCACCTTTTCCTTTCTTTTTTTTTTTTTTTTTTTTTTTTTTTCGTTTTTCTCCCCAACTGCATTAATTTGTAGTTCGACGAAAATCCCATAACTGCTCTTGCAATCAAATCATGAGGATGGTCAACCCCATAAATAGCAAAAAGTTTTACTCTAAAAGGCGAAAATTAGAATCCGATGTTAGGCTTCCTTCTACATGGATACCTGATCCCACTGCTGGTCCATCTGGAATAATTAAACCCACTACAGATCTTTCTGCTACAGATGATCCAACTGTTGGTCCTACAACAACCGATTCTGTTGAATCGGACACAAGTAACCACGAATCAAGTCTTTCAGATTTTGAAATTTCTTCTGCATCTGATTCTGATCCAGATTATGAAATCAGTACTGAAGAATACGATAATCATTGTGATTTCTTGAAAACAATGGAAGAACATCATTGTTTAGACGTGAATCCCGTACCTCACAAACAGCAGCAGATAATTTGGGGGCCAGTTGATTCGTCAACGCAAAAGGAAATTTCATTGACAGCACCCTCAGGTATATGTCCTGATGTAACTAACTACAGCTAAATACTGGAAAATAGCTTGTAAAGTATCAGTTTAGTAATGTTTGCAAGTATCATAATAACCATCTATGAATATAATAATGTCCACATAAATTTTTTCACACGTATATACTAGCCACCTAAACACTGGCAATACCACAACTCCTTATTTGGTAAAATTCTGTATTGTTGACATGTGTTTCACAATGTTCTTTTCAAAGCTCATACATAAATTACAAATAAATTTAGATATTTTATAATTAATACGATCTCATAGAAATGTTATTTTTGAATAATGATGTAGCCCCACATCAAATTTGTACTCTATATTTTACTTTAACAAAAAAAAACTATTTGTAATATATCATGAAAATTTCGAAAATGTACACAAAAAGCTACGGAATCTATGAAAAAAATAATAGTATGGTATGGTTGGTTGGTTGGTGTATTTTAATGGCACAAGGGCCAGGTCTGGCCAAAGAGCGCCAATCACGAAGCAATTAAAGAAAACAAGTTAAAAGCTAGGAAGAGTAATAAGAAGCACGGCGGAGTTAGGACAACTGAAAAACAAGAACGATAAAAGCTTGGTAATTTAGATTAGTTTAAGAAAGTCAATTTGTCTGAAAAATGAAAAAACTGCGAACGTATCACAACAGTCACCTAAGATTCTTTTAAGGGAAGCTGAATTGTCTTCCAATGAATGAGCTCGGAAATATTGAAAACGGTTATCACGAAAGCGGACACAAGTACACAAGACATGAAGGACACTGAGACGACTGTTACACGTCTCGCACATTGGGGCAGTGTCGCCACACAGCAAGAAGCGGTGGGTGAAACGACAATGCCCAATGCGCAGACGCGCAAGAACTACTTCCTTGCGACGATTCTTCCACAATCCAGATTACAGTCCGATCTGTGGTTTGATGGAAAGAAGTTTGTTGCTGCCCTGTTGAGTCCACAGGAACTGCCACTCCTCCATGATAAATTTGCAGATGCACGGGTGAAAATCTCGAAAAAACAGTGGCAGTGGGGTGATTGCCAAGGATGGAACAGATCTGGCTGCGGTGTCGACCAGCTCGTTACCCCGAATCCCAACATGGCCGGGGATCCAACAGAATCGGACCAGGAATCCAGCACCCGCCAAAGTTCCCAGGAGACGACGGGCATCTCTGGTGATTGGTGAGTCACTATTCTCCGGGGAGAATAAGGCTTTAATAACTGATTGAGAATCAATACAAATCATAGTTCGACGATGGTGTTTGGAATGAATGTGGCGCAAAGCGAGGTACACCGCATGCATCTCTGCCGTAAAGACTGTCGCAACCGGCGGAATCCTCTCAGCATAAGTCTCATTCGCACAAACAAAGGCGGAGCCCACAAAATCACCGGATTTCGAGCCATCGGTGAAGACAGGCACGAAATCGGGATAGAGGGAAAGGTGTTCTGCAAAAAGTTTCTGGTACACCAGTGCAGGTGTGGAGGACTTAGGCCATCCAGAAAGAGAGAGGTCAGTCACTGCCTGAACTGGCTGCCAAGGTGGATCGTTAAAGGCACGGGTCACACAGATTAACGACAAGTCTATGCCGGCATCTCGCACTATGTCTGACATCCGCATCCCGAAGGTGGGAACACAAGAAGGGCGGTTGGAAAATAGGCGTGCACATTGTGGTGTGAAGATGGAATCATGCAGTAATAATAGTATACCCATGGGCCATAGAAATCGCTTGCAACTTCTATGACCATCTGATTTACGATGTATTTCTTCAGTATATTGCGTAGTAGTCTAATGCTTCAAAACATGGGTAAATCTAGTGAAAGGAATACAAAATAAAAACCAAATTAATTGAAATGTTCAAGATACCTGCACCCAATGTAGCTTTCCTTTTATTAATTTTACTTATTTTTTCTAAACGGGACAACATTTGCGCCTCATATTTTTTTTACCACATGCCACTTGCCATAAAAACAAAATATAATACAAACATACATATATATATATATTGATGTATTTATATATGTATAGCTGAATATTTAAAACATCAAAAATTTTGAATTTCGGAAATAAACCTGATATTCTACGAAATGTATAAAAATAAATAACAGCACATTTCTAGGCCACAGAAGTCGCCCGCAACTTCTTATCACCAGGCCATCTGCATTACAACACCTGCGCCGTGCTGCCTAGCAACCTAATACTTCAAAACACGAAGAAGTTGCGTCACTTAGCAGAAGTAGTACAGAACAAAAACCGAAACCCATTAACAAGTTGAAGTCGCTGGCGCCTCACAACGAAGTTTTTTTTTTTTTTTTTTTGCTGGCTCCTGCGCCCACTGGCAGTGAAAGTGTTAAACGGCACCTCACACAACATCCTACATGTACGCGTTCCCAAGCTATACTAATTTTGCCATGCAGCGAACCAGTAATTTTCCACTCCAACTTGGCAACCATCTTGTGGTGGTGTGTGACGTCACGCACTCAAGGCTAATGTCGCGTGACATTCTTTCATCCTTGCTCTTTTAAACCATGTATTGTTTATTTCGATATGCATTATAGTTTTAAAGTTATTAAGATTTGTCTGGTATACACAAAATCGTAACATCGACTTTCGCACAGTTTCTCCCCATACCGGACCCACGGGGTAAGATGTTTTCCATCAAAACATAAAAATCAAGGACTTTCCAAACTTGGAAAACAGGAAAATCAAATTTCAGGAATTTTTTGCAGGATTACAAGAGCAGTGCAAATCCTGTAATACCTGTCAATTCACTCTTGATTTCTCTTTCTGTACTGGAAAACATGACATATTTGGGACATCAGATGTGGATTGGGAAATGGCAACACTAAAGTTTTAACCAACAGCTCAGTGAAATGTCTGGCCAAGACAATAAATAATCTCAGGCACTGTTTTTCTATGAAAGGCTTTTACAATTGGCATGTAAAGTGGGATTTATGCATGACATTTATATTAAGAATAGTGGCATATACTTACAGCAACGTGAACATGGCTAAGAGCATCAGGAACTAACAGCTGTGTGTTTTTTGTAGGGGCACCTATGTTGCTGAATGAAAGTGTTGAGAATGAAAAGAATGTTACATCCACATTCTAAATTTTAAAGAAATACATTCATATCATTGACTAAGATTGATCATAAACTTAAAACATCAAATAAGTATATTTAATAACTGATTTTAATCAACTGAAAAAAAAGCTCACAGATTGGTAATGGGTTTGATAACACAAGCAGTTAATCATACACCAGAATTTTGTAATTTTACACATAAAACATGTTTCTAATATAAGATACACTAAAAACATGATAAATTTGGTCACATGCATGCAACTGTAAATCTACAAGTATTAAACTTTCAAAAAAAAAAAAAAACATGCTTGAGTCACTTTTTTTTTTTTTTCAGTTTTTCACATAACACAAACAAGAGTCAAGAAGTAACTAATATGCTGCCATTACACGATAATAATTCAAGTACATAACCGTACACAATCTAATAATCATTTTAATTCATAAGACTTATGTACAAGATCTTTCGGAATACCATGTACTCTATCCTCAGGTACTAGAATCAACAGAATGGATCCAAACAAAGTTATACAAAGCTATGGTTCCAGATGCTGTAATGAAGACTTACCAAGATTCATTCCATTACCATATCCAGGGTACGAAACTAAAAAAATCTGCCATGTGCTAAATGGCCCGTGCAGCTAAATATTTAGGGCCATTCACAATTTTTTAGGAGCCAAAAATTTATTTTTTTTACATGCACAATTGAAGAGTAACTAAAATTCTGGATGGCGATTTTGCCCAGCATAAACTTCTCAGCAAGTACTACAGCCACATTTGTCTTTTGTTGACTCTGCAGCTAAGCAACATCCAGTGCTTAAATTTTCATTTTGTTGATATCTTTGTTACCCTTCCCATTTCTTTATTGTCACTTTTTTTCTTTCTTTTATAAGCCCTTGGATGGCAATTTTATCTATCATGCTGAAAAACTTTCAGTCTGTGAGAACCATGAATGCATCACTATTTTTGATAAGATAAGTGTTATTTTGAGGTATTAATACTTTTGAACACCATGCATCAATTCTTACAAACTTTTCCGCTTTGTCACTTTCATTTTCAGACACTTCCCCCCCCCTATCAAGATGAAATGCAAACCTTTGGAGGGGGGAGTATTTAAGAACACAGGACACATGTTCAGAACATCGTTGGGAAAAAAGAAATTACAGTTAAGGGAGAAATCTTTGCTATGTCTGATTTCCGTTTTAAAACATTTCCCCTCCATTTTCAAGGTGAAATACAAATATTTATGAAATAAAATGATATTTAACAACAATTTTAGGCAGAGGAAACATCACGTTAAAAATAAAATTACGATTACGGTAAAAATCTTCGATGCGTCTAACTTCCGTTTTCGAAAGTTTTGAAAGACAAAATTTCTGTTTTTGAAAGTTTCAGGTGGAAACCATCCTTCACTAGTACCAATTGCTCCAAAATTCCTGTTCAGTTATGCATCAATCTCAAGAATAATGCAAATTAAGACGGAAAAGGAGAAATTGTAGAAGCCGTGGCACTCTCACGCCTGAAGATTACAGGAGAATTTCAGCGCCGCCCAATTTCCGTTTTCCGAAATTTTTCCTTCAGTTTCAAACTGAAATTTAAATATTTATGGAATAAAATGATATATAACAATGCTGGGCAAAGGCAACATCGCGGGAAAACGAAATTACGATTACGGAAAAAATCTTTATTTCGTTTACTTCCGTTTTTGAAAGACCGTCCTGATGCGTATCTTTACACGTTGGTAAAATTCTTCGGAGTATATTTTACGCATTTCTCGATGCGTATTTTTACGTGTCGAGAAAAATTCCGGATGCGTATTTTTACGCGTTCGTCAAATTTCGATGCATAAACACACTTTTTGATGCGTACTAGAAGCGTGATTACACATTTTAGCGAACTGTGCTTAGTGCAACATGCTAAAAAAATTATGCACCATAAGCCAAGAAGTTATATTGACGATAGATTTACAATGAATCACTTCAAAGGACAACCAATGGGTAAAGCGATGAACAAATAACCATACAATTCTTCAGCTGCAATTACGGAATTTCATGCAAGCCGTAGCTCCGCTCTCCTTCAGGTTGAGAGGGGCGGAGGGATGCTCGCAAAGGTCCAATGATCACTGTGGGAGGATCCTGCTCATTGTTCAAGGTCGCTTCTTTAACTTGCTTGTGTGATGATAGTGTGGGCGAGAAGGGTAAGTCAGCAATGCTAGAGAGCGTGATTGATACACAGTTTTACGTGTTAAGTGAATCTTGAAGATGAATTAAGAAACTGAGCGGGGAAAGAGAACAATTCTTGCAAACCACTAAGAATTGCGAACAAAAATAGTCATTAAGATTAAAAAGAATCATAATAAAATGCAGTAGAAAATACATGTAGTTGCAATTTGGCCCCTGATGTCAAATCGCTGGTCGCCAAATACAAAAATGCAGTCGCATTTCGCTCATGGCTCCCGTTAATTTAGAACCCTGACCATGGAAAGTGTTAATTCCAAATTTGTCAATTGACAATGCCAATGTAGAACACTAACATTTGGATAATTCAATTTAAAATATTTTTCTACAACATACTCAAAAAGAAAAATTATAATCTAAAGTAAGCTCTGCTATATACAATGTGTATACATTCACATTTGATGATGTTTCTAAATCAACATGCTACATTCTGATTCCTTGTTATAATGTTGTCATACGGGTACTGAAAAGATGTATGTTATTTATTTACTTAATATCTATCAACATTTTGTCGATTTATATCAGGGCTTCAAACATATCTGAAAAGTTAGATACCCAGCTGAATTCAATCAACATTTTGAATTAATTTAGAAAACTTCAGTGTTAATTTAACAAAAATGAATTAGCAAACATCCGCTTGATCGCTACTCAACATGGCTTTCCCCCCCCCTCTCCCGGTTTCTAAATTAATTCAAAATGCTAAAAAAAAAACCTAGTGGTTGCTCTTCAACCTGTTTCACCAAAAAAGGAACTAACGTTTGCTGGCTCAATCCCTTACCACGAACCTTCTGCCTACAAACTCATCAATATCTCCAAAAGAGAAGGATATAGACTTGCCATTCATTCTACCCCTTCAATTTCTGTTATCCTCCGTAATGACAGAGACCCAAGACCTCCGCTTTATTCGCCTGGAGTGTATAAAATTCCGATCAAAACTAACGGATTAACCGTGTACATAGGAAGTTCCTTCCGGAAAATTCTCTCAAGACTTCAGAAACACAAATCCGATGTGAAATTTGGAAAACCTTCATCTTCCTTGTCTCTTCTTACCATGGCTGCTATTCCACTTCTGCTATTCCACTTTGGTTCGACACTAATAAGTTAGCTCCCTTCCAAAATCAGTATGCTCTGAGGTTTAGAGAAAGTTTGGAAATTTTATTTTCCAAAAATTGCAACTCTGAGCTCCTCATTTTCATTCCTTACATCTGGAAATCCCTCATTGCATCACGTCGCCCGGAGTTACCATTACAAAACTTAGCTTTCCAATCTGGCAACGTAAACCAATCGTAGTCGCACTGATGAAGGCCATAGTAATGGCTGAAATATATTTGCATTAAACTTTTATACGTAACTTAGCGTGTTCTACACTACCTTCTTCTTAATCTCCATTCCAAACTTTTTTTTTTTTTCCTTAAAATCTAGTTGCCCTAGATTTCATTTTTGCTTGCCCAGGCCAATAATTTACATGCACCGGGCATTTTGGGCATGGTATTTTTCAAGTGCTCTTTACTATCTGTAAAGAGCACTGTTTCCCTCGTTGTAGAGGTAGAAAGAATGGAGACGTCTGTCCAAGATGGGTAATGTGTACCAGCTGAAGAAAGCCTGGCTAAAGCTGGTACACATTACCCATCTTGGACAGACGTCTCCATTCTTTCTACCTCTACAATGAGGGAAACAGTGCTCTTTACAGAGAGTCTGCACATTTTGCATCGAGTGGACACTTGTTGCAATGATGAAGTACCAAGCTATATTTCCCAGGCCTGGAAAACTTTACTGTCCTCGATTCCTGTTTCTACCTCTTACATCGCAGACTCTGTCCATCATTAATAGAACTCTATAGGCCTCTATTTGCTCACATTACGTTAGAGCAAGTGAACGTTCTTGTATTTCTTTCCTCATTGAGAACGTTTGGCAAAGGCACCAATATATAAATGTGTTTTCTGGAACTCCAACTTGTCTTTCATCTGATGATGTGCTCGTAGTGAGCACGAAAGTACTCATGTCTTTTTAAACCATGTACATATATTTTAACTTGTGTGTGTTTTTAGTTATTAAAGTTTGTCTATAACTGGAACCATTCAGCAAGTTTGTACATCGTGCGTTAACAGCAGGTTTCTTACCCTGAGTAGGTCATCTGTAACTTTGATCTGGCAGATGAACTTCCTCTGAGGAACTAACCACTGAATCTCAGGGAACAGCTTAGTGACAAATTTATGTATGTATGCATAATTGTTCTTTGTTCAGCTCAAAGATGGCATGTGTGCCTAAAAGATACATTATTAATGTGATTAATACATTGATAATGTATCTTTTGGGCACACATGCCAACTCCATTGTTTTCCAGTCATTTCTCAAGCTCCTAATGCATTGCGCATTGGATATAAGAATGTGTTAATATCATATAATGTTAGAACAGTCTTGAAGAAGGCGAATTCATAAAATCACTCTGCACAAATGTAACACAAAACTTTCTTCTTACCTACACAGTCCCTGGAAATCAGCAGAAAGAATGTGAAGGCAGAGTGAATTCAGATCTACCTCACTGTTTTCCAAACTTGGAATGGTAAACTACAAAGTATTCAAAAAATACAAATACAAATTAGCATACTAGCAATATTAAGAAAAACCACATACTTTTGAACAAAACTTAAACAGAAGGTACTTAAATAAAAATTTGGTTTGTTCACAACTTGCAAATATATTTCAGCAAAATACATCACAAAATATGTATCACTTTTGTTCAAAAGTATGTAGTCATGAACCTAACTGGTGTAACATTTAATTATGGGACACCTATGAACTTAAAACAGTAAATAAAAGTTATCTACAGAGAATTTCCCCAAAATCACTAACCATAACTTACAATCTGATTCTTGCCAAATCAGATGTACTCTTCAGACAAACTAAATCATCATATACAATATAATCAAAACTTACAGGAATTCCTCATTCAACTCCTTTTTCCACATTTCTCCTGGCCTGCCTTGCCTTTTTTTGCAGTAGCTTCCAGACAAACAGTTGCCTTACCGCACCTCCTTCCCTCACGAAAAATATACTAAATCTCAGTCATGCACCAAACACACTTTTTTTTTTTTCTCAAAATCATCAGGCTTCTCAAGAAGTGTAATATAAAAATTCTAGCACTCTGTCTCTTTGTTCATGGGCAAACCGTAGTAGAGCCACCACACATACCATCTAGTTAACCCATATTGAAAACACACTTGATTCATATGTCTCACCCCATATATGTGTGTGAAATTTATCATAAAGTTACTCTGCTCTTATGTGTATCTGTTGCCTCTCATAATCTATATTGTATTCATGTTGTGTTAGATATCTGACGACTTGATTCAAATAAATAAAATAGAGCTAAAAAGAACAAAACATACCTTTAGAGTAAAGATGACTTATTTAATGAACATAAACAAGATGCTTGAAGGTATGAATTGAAGATTATATAAGTAATAACTGAAGGTGATTAGAAGAAGAAGAATAGTTCACTTTCTGAACAAAAGGTGCATTCCACAAAGCATTTGGTTCTCCGGGTGAGAAGCGAACTTATGACCTTTACTTTTAGTCACTTAAAAGAATCACCAAGAAACAGTTTCTTCTTGAAGAAGGGTATACTTCAGACCAGGAACATAACCTCTGTAAATATGAGTTCCATTGTCTGCTGGGAAGAAACAGAATAAACACAAACACTTCCAGTGACATGCATAATCATACGACTTTTCAGGACAGGAACCTCACTCAATTCTGTGTAGCTTCTTTTGTGGAGAGAGAGTTGCTGTTTTTTTTGTTTTATTTTGTTTTTTTTTTTTTTTGTTTCTGTCCGAGCACGAGAGAGAGCCAGTGGCATCGGAGCACCCTCTCTTGACTTATAAAACAAATAATGTTTATATTTGAGTTTTTCTTTCCTTTTGGATGTCTGTCAGAGCATAAATGGTGGTCTGACACTAACTGTATCCCATCATCATATCAAAAATCACAGGGGGGGGGGACACAAAAGCAGCATTCCATCATGTCATGATAGTGAAAACAGAAAGAAAAGCCTCAGCTTTATGTGCAAAATTTGAAGCTACTAGATGCAAAATAAAAGCAAAGTGAGCATCCATTGCTTTTGTCAGCCTTAACTGTTATCACGATTTTCATGAATACAGATAAAATGAGAAAGATGGCTGAACCACACTGGGAAAGTGAAAATATATCATGTGTCAAAGAAATGAGAAACTATTTCATGGAAAACTTTTGATGCACTGGATTGACAACCATAACGTGTACAACATGTCTAAATATTTTGTTGTTGAAATCTAAGCCTGTAAGATCATTTGATAACCTCAACAGAAAGGCAACAGATGTAGATGAAAGAAAAAGACTCACCATTCAACATGAGTTATGGCTTATTTCAACAAAACAAACAGCACATCCATATTCATATCCTAAAGGCTAGATCCATGTGATGTTCACGTTGGGAACATGTTTGGTTTTGAGATCATTTGTAAGAGAATCACTAAAACAAATTTTTTATATCAAGGATACAGGCCATTTTTACTGGAACAGAACACCTTCTCACACTTTTTACATCAAAGGACAGGGGAGGGAGAGAGCAACATGCCACCAAGGGCAGAAGAATCACCTTCAGCCATTCATTGATTTGAAGAGATCACCAGTACGCTACAAACCTGGTCTACCAATGAGGGGTCCAAGTGCTTCAAAACTCGTAAACAAGGCAACATTTCTAATGGTATCCCCACAGCAGAAAGTTCCTGGTCAGTCTGCGACAGATATCACTGTGCCACAAAATAATCTGTGGGTGGTCAGTGTGCAAGATAACTACTAAATGCGAAAAACGATAAAAATTGCACAGACATATGTTTCTACTTAAAAAAAATGCCTAACCTAGGTACTACAACAATTGCAATGTTAATTAGAATCAAGAACATTTTGGTCCTCCATATCTGGAATTTTACCAATATTTTCAAGCTGAAACACAAAGATTTAGGGAATAAAATTATATTTAACAACAATAAAGTGCAGAGGCATCACTAGAAAAAAATTGTCATGAGAGGAGAAATCTCTCCATTCTACTGAACATTTTTCGCCATTTCCCATCTCAAGTGCAAACATTTATGCAATTAAATGATGATTAAACAAAATTACCCCAGCACAGCGAGTGGAGGGTAATTAGAGGGAGAAATGTTTGCTCCGTACAACTTTGGTTTTCAGAAAATTTTCCTCTCGATTTTCAATCTTAAATACAAACATTTATCTAATGAAATGCTATTTAATGGCCATAGAGGGCTGAGGGAATATCACAAGAAAAAGAATTCAAGATTACTGGGTTCCGTCAAACTTTTGTTTTAAGAAATTGTTGCCCCCATTTTTAAACCAAAACACAAACATTTATGCAATAAAATTATATTTAACAACAATACCGGATAATCCTCTCTTCAAGCATCGAGGGAACATCGGAAAAAATCTTCACTCCACCTAACTTCCGTTTCCGGAAATTTTGAAAGGCAGAAAACTTGCATCTATGATAAGGAGTCTGATGGTTTAGTAGGGTTCTGGGGATCTCGTCTCTGTCTGCAGGACCAAAATAAATCTGCGATGTGCGTCAGCCGTCATTGTAATTCTGCAACAAGGATGAGTAGAAAATAATTCTGAGACGTACATTGTGCTTTGCGAGAAAATAAATTATGATTACGTAAGAAATCCTCACAATACCTAACTTTTGTTTTCGGAACTTTTGAAAGGTGGAAAACTTGCATCTATGATAGGGAATCTGCAAGATGGTTTTAATAGGGCTCTGGGGATATCATTTTTGTCTGCAGGACCAAAATAAATCTGCGACATATGTCGCCCGTCGCCGCGATTCTGCTACGGGGAATGGTACGACATTCAAACAGAACTGCATAGTTCACAAAATGGATTTTTGCTGATTATGTGATGTTATACTTCGTAAATGAACATTGTGCGGTGCAACCCTTTTGATCCTTGGCAATTCTTCAAGTCATCTTGCAGAAGTAGCTGGTTATGGCAAATATGTCAATGTCATGTTTTGCTAACCAAACTCCACCTACCAGCTTCAGCCAACGGACCAATGTGCCACTTTTACTTTCAAAACCTATCGTCGTCAGCTAGCAATGAAATATCTCATACATGGTTCCAACTCGAGTGACAAACACCAAGCATAAAAGAACCGGAAAAAATTCACCAAAATGACAGGGGAAAATATCCCTAAAACCTCCCAAATATGGAATGCATTATATATCATAAACATTGTGGGCTCAAGGAGCACCTAGAAACAATAAACACTAACAACAGGCAGTGTTTGTTTCTATTTAAAAAGAGTTTTCGAGATACACCAACCTTATTGGTTTCTTTAAAGATTTGACTCTGTCTGTCAATATTGGTTCCTGCATTTTAAATAGAAACAATAAACATTGGCAATAAAGTAAAGGCATTCCTTGATCCCAAATGTAAAAGATATATAATACATTCTTCATTTCAGATTTTAAATTGGAAAGAGACTCATTAGAAACTTCAATAGTAACAATTTTATACTGAAATCCCTAAAGCATGGGAGTAAATTAAACAAAAACCCACAATTGATATAACGGGTGTTTCTAATATGTTTGACCAAATTTTGGGAACTTGTTCTACATCCACTTCTGATGGAAAAAGAAGTCATATAAACATAGTGCTGGAAACACTTTCCTACAGAAGATACACAGAGAGTACAGTAGATTTGCACACCAGCTGCTTCAGAAGCTCATAATGACATGAAACCAATTAGGCTGGTGCAAGTGCCAATCCTGTCAGCTCAACTTTAGTACCCCTAATGGCAAATTCAAGAACTAAGCTCACAGAACTCCAAAAAATGTGATACATACAAAAAAATTTTGAATTACAAAGATGGAGAGCATCATTTGTTTGCTGCAAATCTATCATAAAAAGTGGGATCAATAGGCAAATTTAGGCTATACACTAAGGAGGAATAAGTATCCAAGGACTTGTAAATGCACAAATTTGCCAGTAGGGGCACTGAATCTGAACAAATCATATCAGCCCTCAGGCACTTACAGCAATCAAGCTGGTTATACATCATAATGAGCCTCTAAGTGCCTGTGAAGCAGCTGGTGTATTACTTGACTATAACCCCTGTATGTCTCTGCAGGAAAGCATTATGGCCCTATGTTATTATATGCCAGTTTTTCATAAGAATTGGCAGTAGAACAAGTTCTCAAATTTAGTGCAAACATTTTACAGACACCCCTGTATATACAAAAAACTTCCACCTGAACACATGTTGATGATCTCGTCTCAATTCAGGTAGGCCACAGTAGGAGTTACCATTTTTTGAAATTTTCAAAAAAATATACCTCCAAATTTCAAAAATGCAGTTTGTTCTTTACCCATTTTTTTTTCATTCAACATTTTGACTAACTTATTGTTTAATTTATGAATTTTCACCTTATGACTTCAGGAAACAGAGGTGATTGCAAAACAATGTTTGAAACCCTGAAAAATTTTGCCAGGGAGTGGAAGGGTACACTATCACCAAACTATTGTTTTGAATTATAATTTTATAATATAATTTGAAATAAAAAAAATTAAAAATTTTGTTTGTTATCCAAGTTTTTTTAGTTGATTGATGGTCAAATGGACAGACATTTTGCTCTAGAAAGTGATCAAGGATTTTAAGATTTGCCTCACCCCCCCCCCACACACACACACACACATATTAATGGCTTAAAATTTTCAGAATAATTTATATCACCCTGCTACAAAAAACATTACATTTTTTTAACAATCTGGTTTTCCATGGAGCACTCTGCTTTCCAATGAAAAAAATATAGAAATTGAGTGAAAGACACACAGAGTTACACATAGAGATGAAGTTCGTTAAGCGGTAGCTTTTGGCAGTACTACGGCCTGGATTACCCACGTGCGATCAACTGAATCCGAGGACTTGTTGCTTGAACTATAATGTGAATTTGAGTTGCAGAAACTGTTGCCAGAATTTAGTAAAGAAATCCAAGTAAATGGGATTTGGTGTGGGGTCTCTGAATTGTAATTCTTGGTAAAACAAAATTTCAATGCTTTCTTGGAAATGTAGAGAGGCTTTGTTAACAAATGAAACAACTTTTTTTTTTTCAAAGGGGAACAAGAAGTGCATTTAAGGGTTAGTCCAGACAATGCTGTTTTTGGAAGACCATTTGGCACATCTTGTTTGTGTTCACAAAGTCTTCTTGTATTGATTGTTTGGTACATACTTTCAATATATACAGATAATCCAGATGAAGTTGCAATAGGAATAGCATAAACTTCAGGGGTATGACAGGATCACTGTCTTTAAGCAGACACTTTATCACAGGAGGGTTAGGTTTCACAGTGAGAGTGTACCCCATAGTTTTGAAGAATCATTTAAAACATATTTCCTCACCTAAAAGAGAATACTCTCACACCAATACTAAAAGAGAGACCCCCATTCATTGGTTCTATCCCTTTCCACAGATCATTTTTTCATAAGATTTGTAAACTCTTCAAAACTATGGGCTACACTTTCACTGTGAAACCTAATCCTCCAACAATAAAGTTACTGCTTAAAGACAGGGATCATGTCACACCCCTGGAGTTTATGCCATTCCTATTTCAACTTTATCTGGACTATCAGTATACATATTCTGAAAGTATGTACCAAAGCATCAATACAAGATTTCATGAACACAAACAAGATGTGTCAAATGGTCTTCCAAAAAAAAAACATTATATGCACTAATCCGTGAAGACACGTCTGAAGTTGCCCTTTTTGAAAAAAAAAAAAAAAAAAGTTGCCTCACTTTTAAACAAAGCCTCTCTTGGTTTCCAAGAAAGAACTGAAATTTCGTTTACCAAGAATTGCAATTCAGAGACCCCTCACCAAATCCCATTTATTTAGATTTCTTTACTAAATTGTGGCAACAGTTTCTGTACCTCAAATTCACATTATAGTTCTGGCAACAAGTCTTTGTATTCAGTTGATCGCAGGTGGTCAAGGCTGTAGAACGGCTAAAAGCTACCGCTTAACAAACTTCATTTCTATATGTAACTCTGTGTGTCTTTCATTCAATTTCTGTATTTATTGTGATATTGTTGCATGAAGCCCGAGTTCTCAACCAAGTTTTACTAATCTTCAATTTGAGTACAAAGCCCAAAGCAGCACGAAATCCTGTGCGAGGAAAACAATGCGCATTGGTCGGAATCTCAGCCTCGCTACATAATGCACGTGGAGCGGCAAGACTGGCAAAACTACAAAAGGTATCTGGCAATGCTACATAATTCTTTATAAGCAAACTAATGGGAGGGATGAAATCATAACTAATCATTTTAAGTAATTTACTTAACAGTTTACAGGTGTTGGCACAATTTAAAAAGGTGTAAAATGGGGAAAATGTGTTTTAAACAATGTACCACATCGTTTGCCTGTGTTGGCACAAATTGCATAACCAGTAACGCGGAATTTCAGGTTCGACTTGAGCACAGAAACCTAGAATGCAAACACCACTGAAGAAGGCATTACATTTCAAGGGATGCATGTCCTTCTAAAGCCTTGGGTTATGAAGCAAAGGAAAAACAAATAACAATGTACTCTTGGTCTACAAAAAAAATGGAAAGTAACATAAAATTTCAAAATATAACCTAACCATATTTTACAGTGCTAATTTGCACATGTAAAGAGAAAACATACCTTGGGTTATGAAGCAAAGGAAAAACAAATAACAATGTACTCTTGGTCTACAAAAAAAAATGGAAAGTAACATAAAATTTCAAAATATAACCTAACCATATTTTACAGTGCTAATTTGCACATGTAAAGAAAAAACATACCATCTTTCAAAAGTGTGAGAAAAAAAGAACTTACCAGAGGACTTGGTCCATGTAGCTCTGAACACTCAGCCAGTAATATGAAGTCCTTGCCTTCCAGTGGCCATGTTCTGAATCCACCAAATGGTGCAGCTGGTACCATATTGTCATCATGTAAGTTCTTTTGGTTACTTGCACCCCCTAACACAGATGCTCCAGCACTGTCTTCGTCACAATCATAGGAACATGCAACTATTTCTGAGTAACACCCCAGCATTGGAAAACTATCATATTCCACAAAGCCTAAGTTCTGTAAAAGAGATAGAGATAAAAGCTAATACCCTCATCCAAATGCATATTTTGATCACTATACCATCATTTGCAAAAGTTTAAGACCACCAATCATTTTCCACCATTTCATCAGATTGCTTCGTATTATGTTCTGATTGTTCCATTTTATTTTGTAACTGCATCATATGTCTACAGCAGGCCTTGATTTTGTATTTATTTTTTTTTAGCAGTTAACAACACTTGCTAGTGGCCTTATTTTTAACCAGCAAATTGCATTATCTATTAGCTAAAGTTTATTAACATTATACAAAAGAAACTTTAACATGCCCCCTGCATCAGTCAATCATGACAAATTTTGATTTCACCCCTGTAACTGTCACATTGTAATGCAGGAAAGATTACAAATATTTAGATATAACTCACCTTTTCATGAACTGACAGATTAATTCTAACAATTTAATTCCAATGCAAATATTTAAAAAACATTTTTTTTTCATTTAACTTTATTCACAAAATTCAAGAACACTATTCAAAATCTTAAGTTATTTTCTGTATGGTTTACAATCTCAGTTTCGGGTCTTTTCATCATAATACCACTTTAAAACAGCAGGCCTGCGGTTAAACTTGTCTTTGGATGGACCTTCAACCTCAATACTCATGAGAGCATTCAATGTTTGTAAGTTTAAACTGCCCCTCCAATCACCCTGGATTCTCTTCATGAAACTGAACCCAGACTCACATGCATAAGTAGATAATGGAAATATACTGGATATTTCTACTAGTGCCAAAATGTTTTTATAATGTTTGTACTTTACAAGAAACATTCATTTCCAGAAAGCAGTTGTTCCTTTGTGTATGTGTCTAAAATATTCCACACACACAATGCAGTGCAACTTTACAGTTCAAATTTTTCCACAAGCAACGTTTGCTAGAACTATTTTTTATCACTAGCAAAATGCATTTGCTTGCTAGCAATTTGCTACTAACTACCAATCGAAATCGAGCCCTCATCTACAGCAAAGATTTATTGAGTTGGCCAAGCATCTGAAGTTCGGTTGGCTACTGCAGGTCATTCCGCTTCAAATGATCCATGAAAAGCCGTACCATCCTGGTTTTTTGGGGGGGGGGTTCAAATTTGGCTTACCTAATGTACCCCCAGAGAAAGTAAAAAATTCAAATTTTTGCAGTGGTTTTTAAGTTATAGCCCTCTAAAATCTCACAAAAAAATGCAATTTTCTCACTGACATGCAATTACAAAATAAATTATTACTCAGGCTAGGAATGAAATAGAAGGCTGGAGTAAAAATCATTTTGTAGCATATTTTATAACATGTAACATGACTAGTTTGAGACAGTTTTGAATATCAAGGTCATACCATAAAATTTTTGATTTTGAATTTCTCAAAAACTCAATTTTGAAAAATTCCCGCATAAACTTGCATATTTTAGCATCATTTGTGGAAAGTTTCATCCTGGGATTATGTTTTTGTCAATTTTTTAAAAATATATGCAAAGGAAAAACCATCTGGATGTGAAAGGAAAATACTGTAATTTTAATTCACAATTCCTTTGGAAAAGGACCACAATTTCTTTTAGTTCAGAACAATGCTAATAAGCTGCAAGTCTGAGTGCTTCATGTTGAAACCTTAATAACTCGCCGCTTGTAGGGTGGGAATTCCACAACCAGCACTCAATTGTGCCTTGGCTGTCCTCGAGTGAATGTGCAAACTTCGTCAAGATTTTTGCTATTCATTCCTAAGTGCGTAGGCTCAGTTAACTTGTATATATAGCAGATATAGTAGGCGTTGTGTAAGTGTATATATTTTCCACTATGGCTGTAAAAGTACTCAGTAAAACTGCTAGAATTTTCTGTTGTAATCAGAGGTTGAAAAATGTGGTTGCCTAGGGTGACCAAAAAATTGACCAGGCCACCACAGAAAACATCACTGAAAAACATGTACCATAATTTTCGTCATATAATCCGTGGAGTATCTGCTAAAAATGTCAAAAAGTTAGGTTCTGCGAATTTATATGCTGCAGATAAACGTCGGTTATAAAAAACACATTTTTGCGGCCCTTTGATTTTAAAAAAAAATCAACAGGTTGTGTAGGAGAGGGGGTATAATTGGAAAAGGAACTCAAAAAAATTTTATCAGTGCAGGAGTTTCTATGGAGCGAAGAGGAGGGGAAAGGGTGTCATAATGAAATATCGGGGAAGTTGTTGGGAGGGATGGAGGGAATCATTTTGCCTTTGTATTGTTGAGAAAGATAAAACCTTGGCTGTGTGTGCTTGTACCCTCTCTTTTTCAACTAGCTAATGAAAATGTATGCACAACGCTTGCTGCATGAAACTGATAACTGATTTCATATATCTAGGGATAAAATTAGTCTAACTTAAAGTGGAATAACCATATTAACTTCTTAATGAATAGTGTCATCAAGTATTGGGATTATTAGTCATGTTCTTACTAACTTATCAGTTTCAACACACTAAAGCTTCTACATTATTCTCTGGTACAATCACATTTAAATTATTGCATTCTATCTTGGGGACAAATAGCTAACTCGAATTTTAGGAAACTTCAGACACTACAAAATAAATATATTAGACTCTTAGAATTAAAATTGATATGAATCACTTCTCACTAACGAACTCACGTCTATATACATGTGTGTTAACCCAAATAAATATAACATATTAACATTAAAACAATTATATAATTACAATTTGGGGAAAGCCATGTACAGGAGAATAAAAAATTATATAGATCATACATTAATTGAAATTTCATTACCTAACCATGATAATAATACTAGAGAGAGATCTCAACTGAGACCAATTTTTCCCAGGACTTAGTATGTTAAACAGTCACTAAGTTATACTGGGCCTCAATTTTGGAATTCTCTACCTCATGATCTTACAATAATAATAATTTCAATCAATTTAAAAAAAATTAAAACTTTACATTCTGGGACTACCAAGAATATAAAAAAGAAATAAAGTAGGGAAATTTGAAATGGTAATTGCAAAAAAAAAAAAAAAAATGGAGGGGGGGAGAAGCGACTAAAAGATCAAAGGCATACATTAGGAAAATGAAATGGGAGCAGGATGGCAAAGTAGTAGGGAAGTGGAGAAAGTTGGGAGGTGGGTGGGTAAAAGGGGATGGGAAACAGTTTTATTAATACTAATTTCCACTAATACATTTGAATGTTATCCGCCATGTTCTCAGGTGTTACTCTGACTTGCCTACATTTGTAAAGGGAGATCAGGGCCTTGTCAGGATTTTTTTTTTTTTTTTTTAATTGGAGGTTTAACGACCACCGTGAGCAACTCAATGGGCTATAAGTAGCCGCCCGCCCCTAATTTCGAGTCACCGGTTCCAGGGAAGGGAGAGAGCCAGTGCGTAAGACAAACACAACATTCATGCCTCACCGGGATTCGAACTCGGACCCTGTTCGGACGAATGATCAGAGGCCATCGCTTAGAGCTTAGACCACTGCACCACCAGGCGGCCAGGATTTTTGTGGCCTTTTCCCAGATCTCCTTTGCTGTTACAATTACTTACGCTGTTGTTGTATTACATTGCATTTTGTTTTCATGTAACAGAGTAACAAAATTTACTTACCATGAAATTCCAGTTGCAGCGCTTCCAATATTTTACTCATTTTGTGCAATGCTCATATTTTAAAACATTTCTGCAGTATTATGTAAGTCAGTGTTATTCTTCAAATAAATTACCAAACGAACATGTATCTATCTGCATCATTTGGCTGAATCTTCTCCTTGGTTACTCAGTCCAAGGACTGATCGTTCAGTAGATACTCTCCATTCCTCTCTATTCTCCGCCATTCTCTTCAAGTCATAGTATGACCTAGTATTGGTGTCTTGGAGTAATTGTGCCACAAAACTATTCCTTGGCCATCCTCTTCTTCTCTTGCCTTGAATTTTCCCTTCCAAAATTTTCAGAATCGGTCCTCCATGGCACAATGTGTGATAATATTAACTTTGGCACAAGTGTTTTATAATACTTTGTATTGGTACAAAACTAAGTTAATCATTTTATTACATGTACATTTGTGCTACACACAATAAAGTGTAACAATTTTGGTTTCACAAAAAAACCCTAAAGGTTCCAAAGAATTTAATTACACTGCTGGACAATTGCTAAGGACGAATCATAAACGGCTATATAGCGCATAAAAAAGTAAGTGTGGTTGGATGCCAAGTGAAATAAAATAATGTCAGAATGCCAGGACATTACAAGAAAGACAATTTATTGTGCTCTGAAATAAAGAAGGCTTTGGAACGTGTTCAAGGGACAAACAGGCCATTTTGTGCAGAATACGTAAACGTGAAAAAAATGCAATTACCATCTGCAGGCGTTCCGGCGTAAGATGTCAATACGGGATATGGCCACCATGGAGGGCGATGCAAGATTCCACACGTCGTGTCATGCTTTGCACAACATTATCAAGCAGCTGTTGGGGTCATTTATCCCATTCCTCTATCAGTGCACGGATGAGAATGTGTCCTTGTTTATTGGAGGGCATTGGCGACCAGCAAGACTCCTCCCCAAAGCATCCCACACATTTCCAATGGGATTCAGATCTGGAGAACGTGCTGGCCATACGACGCATTGAATATCCTTGCTCTCAAGACACTCCTGGACAGCGACTGTTCGATGACATGTTGCGTTGTCGTCCATGAAAATGAATCTATCACCCACAGCACCACGGAACATGTGAACATGAGGTAGCAGAACATCATTAATGTATCGTTGGCCAGTCATAGTCCCAGTTGGAAGCACATAGAGGGACGTACAGCCATTGATCATGATGCCAGCCCATACCATGACACTACATGTCGGATATCGGTCCCTTTCCTGTATGTTTGCTGGACAATATGCAGTACCACTATCACGCCAGATCAGTTGTCGTCGACAATCAGACGTTAGACTGTGTCCACTCTCATCTGAGAAGAGGACAGCAGACCAGTCGTTATCAGTCCAATTGCGATGTTGATGGCACCATTGCAAACGGGCGGTACGGTGACGTCTGGACAATGGGATGCACACAACAGGACGGCGGGCGTATAGTCCTCCTTCATGCAAAACGTCTGGCGACAGTTTTTCGAGAGATCCGCTTGCCAGTAGCAGCCATAAACTGATTTGCTACCTCACTAGCTGTGCTGCGCCTGTGTCTTCTTGTTGATAGCACTATGTACCGATCTTCTGCAGGTGTCGTACTGCGAACACGACCTCCCCCGTGACGTTTGCTACACTCTCCATTTGTTTGAAATGATTTCCAAAGCCTTGAAACAACACTGTGGCTGACGTCGAACTCCCTGGCAACATCTGTTATTTTTCACTCTTCTTCAATCTTGCCAATAATACGGCCACACGTAAAATCATCTAGGTGATGTCGGGAAGACATGCTGAAAATTGCAAGTTCGTCAATTGATTCTTTCCCTTTCAACTTTGCGTTTGAACAACAACGGTCAATACGCGTCAAATCCTTTATATCTCTTATCAGCGCTATGACGTCACGAACAAGTTCGGCAATCCAAAATTTGCATACGCACAACACGTCTTACTGTATCCCTCACTTATGCTAATTTCCACATTTTCCTGACTTCCATTTTATGGTTGCTATCGTTGCTATTGTCATCCGTCCTTAGCAATTGTCCGGCAGTGTATTAAAATGCCTGTGAAACCTAGTAATTTTGAATTTAAAAATTTCAGTAATTAAAAGCATACAGTTTTTTGCAAATGGGCCTTGAACATATTTTTTGAGGAGGGGGTAGGTATGCCACTCTATTAGCCTATCCCAAAATTTAGGGTTCCAGGGAAGAGCCAGAGACATCCAACACCACCACCACCACAGGATCGAACTCAGACCAGACCATCATGGATGCCTGGACAGAAGTCAGTGCCTCAAACCACCAATCAGGCATAAGTGTGGCGATGAAACACTGCTCTTGGTGCTAAGAATATGAATACTAATCAATCAGAAAACACTTGAATAGATTTTTCAGCTTACTTCACTAAATTTATTAGCATAAAAAATTTAACAACTTTTAATATACGTACTAATCAAAATATTAGCATTAAATGGTTGACAACAATAAAGCATATAAATGCATGAAGTATTTCAGTTTTTCGTATTAACACTCACTTAATACTTTCTTACTCGCAAAATTCATGTATCCATTTTTTTCAACTGACATTTCAGAAACTCTATTAATGCTTCCAAAATATACTAAAACACCTGGAATAATAAATATTGTCTGCATCCTATTTATGACCAGAGAAAATTACTTTAGTTTTCCCTTATTATACTCAGTTTGAATTTCATGCAAACTTTGTCCCGGATGTACGAAGTTTGCATGAAATTCAAACTGAGTATAAATAAGGGAAAAACCAGTCATGGTTTTTGAGAGAGGAACTGGTAGTACTGAATGTAATATAAGTCTAAATGGCACAGTGATTGACCAGGTGAATGAGTTTGTGTATTTGGGAAGCATGTTTGACAGAGAGAACAAATTGGATGATAAAATTAGTAGGCGAGTGAATTCTTCATCGAGAGTCAGGTTTTCACAGGAATGATGGGTTCTCAAGAGAGTCCTGCATGGCTGTGTATGAAAATGTAATTATTCCTACTCTGATGTATGGCAGTGAAACCTGGGTACTACAGAAGAAACATAGGAGTCGCTTGTGTGCTGAAGAAATGTGTTACTTACGGAGGGTTTGTGGCAAGATACATTCTGATTGTGTGAGGAATAAAGATGTGTTGTAGTTGTGTAATGTGAAGCAAAATGTTGTTAGCAAGGTGAAGACTAATATGCTTCGGTGGTTTGGATATGTTGAAAGAATGAATGATGAGATGCTTTTTAGCCCAAGTGGCAGGAATGAAAGGCAGAGGAAGGCCAAGGAAGTCATGGGAGGATCAGATTCAGGAGTGTCTGCATGTGAAAAAGATTATGAAATATAGAATATCTTGTGTATTGTGTGTGATGGATGTCAGTGAACCCTGAGTAGCATAAGATCACTGTAAATGGAGAAGTTTGATACGGCAACAGTTAGTAAAAATTATCTGGTAGTTTGTATTTCTTTGGGGAGCTAACCTCCGAAACTCAGAGAACAGCTTAGTGATATGTATGTGTGTAAAAATTACTGGCATTCAATACATTCATTGAAGCGAAAGTAAATACAACAAAATGAAAACCATAAAATTATAAACATTAATTTAGCGTTGACAGAGAATATACTCTTTTCTGACTTAGTTAATCGGTAATTTTCTTAGAAACAACCAAACTTTCAGTCAACGGGAAAATTTGTTAACTAGACTTAATCTTTTTTTTTTTTTTTTTTTTTTTTGATTGGAGGTTTAACGACCACCGTGAGCAACTCAATGGGCTATAAGCAGTCGCCCGTCCCTAATTTAGGGTCACTGGTTCCAGGGAAGGGAGAGAGCCAGTGCCGTAAGACAAACACAACATCCATGCCTCACCGGGATTCGAACCCGGACCCCTTTCGGACGAATGATCAGAGGCCATTGCCTTAGACCACTGCGCCACCGGGGCGGCCTAGACTTAATCTTCAAATTATTATGTTGTTTTGCTTCTGAGGGATTTTTTACTTCAATAAAGATATTTCTAAACCACATTTCTCGGTGGACTTATGCACCACAAAATTTTAATGTTTTGACATATTCATCCAATAATGCACACTCTACAGTTCTTGAAAGTAAACATAACAGTGAACATTACTTTTTACATGCCATTTAAATGATTTCCAAAAGTAACATAAATTCAGCATGCTGCAAGCTTACCTCAACGAAAATTGACTAAAATCACTGTTAAAAAGGTTTTTAAATATACCATTTGAAAACTTTTACAAAAAAAAAGTAAACAAAATTTTGACTGGACTTAAATAACTATAAAAGACTTTTTTTTTGAAGTTGGTGAGGCTTATAGACAGAAGTTTGTGCCTCACACCAACTAGTTGGCCGAGCTGTAGTAGCGAAAATGTCCACTGATCACGATGAACCAAGGCGATGAACCGCTAAGATGCACGAACAGCACGTGAAGTCACGACAGCATCACAAAAGTCCATCATGTGAAACGCTCATGAGAAGGAGGGTTAGAAATGGAGTTCAAAGTGAGAAGCGTCTGGAGAGAACTATAAATTTCTCCAAGGCCCGAACTTTTCTTTTTGCCACGGAAGCGTCCCGAAAGTCCAACAAGGAATACGCTTGAGGAGAGACGGAAGTTGTGGAAGGAGAGGTTATCACACCGAAGCAAACCCTCCGATATGCGCTGTAAGCCGGGCAGGAGAGGAGGAAGTGAGTAACAGTCTCAGGACCAGAGCCACAGAAGCACATCGGGGAGGGACGTTTCCGAATCAGAAAAAGGTAGCCGTTTAATGGTGCCATGTCCGTGCGTAATTGCTGAATGATGACCGCTGAAGAGGAGGCCCAGCAAAAACACAAGTGCTGGGAAACTGCTGGCCACCAGCTGGCAGTGATGGGTCACTGCTGGCTGAAATCTGCCGCTCACGGCCCGGTAGTGGTCCGTTGGTGGCAGCGCTATTAGTTGGCGAGCCATTGATGGCCCTGCAGCATCGCCGTGTATTGTGGGCCTCCAAGCAAGTGCCACTAGTGGCCCGTTGCTGGCAACCAATGCAACCCTCAACAGCAGGTGGAAGCATCGGGACTGCGCACGCGCAGAAGCAACACTTGCTGTGTCTCTCATGGTACCAGTTAGTTGAAGACGACGCTATCGCCATCGTGTTATTTTAGTGGGTGTTAAGAAAAAATCCATATGTGGAGAGGCGAATTAATTTCCTAATGAAATTTTACGTCGACGAAGATATCAGATTAAGCCGTGAAATACTAGATTACAGCCATGAAATACACCCACTCCATTCCCATGAATAACAATTCATGGAATGGATTGGATGAATAACAAGAAAAAATTTGAAACCGCTTGAAACACATATCCTGGAAAACCATTAAAATAGCGTTTGTTGGAAAAAAAAAGAATTATACGCGTACAAAATTTATTAATTATTTGAAAGAAAAAAAGCAACGCTATGTGGTGTACTCATCCATGGGTTGAATACACAAGACTGGGAGGAATTCGCTTCTAAATATAACGAGAAGTAAAATAAAATATCTTTTACTCTTTAAAACAAATGTAGCTTCGGACAACGGAAAGGAAAGACACAACGTTAAAAATGTAACAGAATGTGACATGAACCCGGGTAAATATATATTTATTCAACAATCTCTTTTCAAGACGGCAAGGACAGTACAAAACTTTGGAAAGCGACTCTAAGTATGTACACGCCTTGAAAATAAGTGAAGTTCCCTTAACGTAAAAAAAAAAACTATCGTTACGTTGAAAAAATTAATTTATCAATTATATGAAACTGACTTTTATGAGAAATACCTCGCAATATTATAAAATGAAAGAGGAAAGCATTCGATTACAAATTGCATACCAAACAGATAGCTTCCAGCTCGACCCAGCAAAAACAGTATTGCTGGGCCAACAGTGGGCCATTGCTGGCAGCCAGCACTGCCAGCAATGGCCCAGCACTATGTTGCCGCTGCCGAACCGTCAATAAAATGTCCGGGCGGCCAACAGAAGGGCCAACAGCTGGCCAACAGTTGGCACCCCATCAGTTGTCATATGCCACAACAGGGCCATCAGTGGTCCATCACAGGCAGTAGCTGCCACAAGTGGCCATTCAGTGGCCCTGCAAGTACTTGCCAGAAATGATGGCTAGCCTAATGTGGTCCGCTAGTGGGCCGTTAGTGGCAGCCAGCAACCACGTGACGTAACTGGTGGCTTGCCGAATCTTGTCCGCCAATTTCCCAGTAGTAGCAATAATAATAAAAAAAAAAAAAAGCAAGGATAACCGCAGTTTCCTAAAGCTACAACTTTTTTTTCTACCCTTACGAAGCTTGTGAATTAACGCACTGCGCTGGGGAACTTTTCTCGACAGACCGGAAAAACTACGTTTGCATTTGACTAGATTCGATCCTGGGCCGTTTACGTCGCGCTCGCTACTGACCGGACTAATTCACGACGCCGAAGTACGTGCTGGAAGCTATCTGTTTGCTATGCATATTGTAATCGAATGCTTCCCTCTTTCATTTTATAATATTGCGAGGTATTTTTCATAAAAGTCAGTTTTATATAATTGATAAATTAATTTTTTCAACGTAACAATATTTTTTTTTTTTTTTACCTTAAGGGGACTTCACTCATTTTCAAGGCGTGTAAATACTTGGAGTCGCATTCCAAAGTTTTGTACTGTCCTTGCCGTCTTGAAAAAAGATTGTTGAATAAATATATATTTACCCGGGTTCATGTCACATTCTGTTACATTTTTAACGTTGTGTCTTTCCTTTCCGTTGTCCGAAGCTACATTTGTTTTAAAGAGTAAAAGATATTTTATTTTACTTCTCGTTATTTTTAGAAGCGAATTCCTCCCAGTCTTGTATATTCAACCCATGGATGAGTACACCACATACCGTTGCTTTTTTTTTTTTCTTCCAAATAATTAATAAATTTTGTACGCGTATAATTCTTTTTTTTTTTTCCCACAAACGCTATTTTAATGGTTTTCCAGGATATGTGTTTCAAGCGGTTTCACAATTTTTTCTTGTTATTTATCCACTCCATTCCATGAATTGTTATTCATGGGAATGGAGTGGGTGTATTTCACGGCTGTAATCTAGTATTTCATGGCTTATTAATCTGATATCTTCGTCGACGTAAAATTTCATTAGGAAATTAATTCGCCTCTCCACATATGGATTTTTTTCTTAACATCCACTAAAATAACACGATGGCGATAGCGTCGTCTTCAACTAACTGGTACCATGAGAGACACAGCAAGTGCTGCTTCCGCGCATGCGCAGTCCCGATGCTTCCACCTGCTGTTGGGGGTTGCATTGGTTGCCAGCAACGGGCCACTAGTGGCACTTGCTTGGAGGCCCACAATTCACGGTGATGCTGCAGGGCCATCAATGGCTCGCCAACTGATAGCGCTGCCACCAACGGACCACTACCGGGCCGTGAGCGGCAGATTTCAGCCAGCAGTGACCCATCACTGCCAGCTGGTGGCCAGCAGTTTCCCAGCACTTGTGTTTTTGCTGGGGAGTGTCGTGAATTAGTCCGGTCGGTAGCGAGCGCGGCTTCCACGTAAACGGCCCAGGATCGAATCTAGTCACATACAAACGGTGTTTTTCCTGTCTGTCGAGAAAATTTCCCCAGCGCAGTGCGTTAATTCACAAGCTTCGTAAGGGTAGAAAAAATTGTCGCGTTAGGAAACTGCGGTTATCCTTGCTTTTTTATTATTATGGCTAATACTGGGAAATTGGCGGACAAGCTTCGGCAAGCCACCAGTTACGTCACTGGTTGCTGGCTGCCACTAACGGCCCACTAGCGGACCACATTAGGCTAGCCATCATTTCTGGCACGTGCTTGCTGGGCCACTGAAGGGCCACTTGTGGCAGCTACTGCCTGTGATGGACCACTGATGGCCCTGTTGTGGCATATGACAACTGATGCGGTGCCAACTGTTGGCCAGCGGTTGGCCTGAACTGCTGGCCCTTCTGTTGGCCGCCCGGACATTTTATTGACGGTTCGGCAGCGGCAACATAGTGCTGGGCCAGCAAGACTGTTTTTGTGGGGGGAAAGGGTGTCATAATGAAATATCGGGGAATAATGAAATATGTCATAATGAAATATCGGCTCCATAGAAACTCCTGCACTGATAAAATAATGGCTGCTCGGAGTGCATGGTTGAGCAGAACCTTTAGAGAATCGTAGAGATAGTTGGGGGATGCAAACAGGACTGGAGCCGCATATTCCAGAATTGACCGAATCACAGCAACGACAAAGGCAAGAGTGTTGGGGAAGCCAAGACCCCACCGGCGATGACAGAAAACTCTAACAGCAGACAAGGCTCGGAAGACTGACTTCTTAACGAGCGTGAGGTGAGAAGACCAAGTCAGGGAGGAGTTAAACCAGACCCCTAAAATCTTGATTGAGGACTGCCAGGCCACTGAGTCGGAACCCAATCGGAAGGGAGGGGCCGGCGACCGGCGCTTACGAGAGAAGTCAACCGCGAAGCTTTTAGAAGGAGAGAGACGTAAATCCCAGGAAGATGCCACTGCACGATGGATTCCAAAGTGGATTGCATATAGCTAAGGGCCGCCGCCCGGTTGGGACTATAGGAAACAATAAAAATGTCGTCTGCAAATAAGAACATATGAGCATTCGGATGACAGCAATCAACCTCATCATCAATATATAAGTTAAAAGGGGTTGGAGAAATGGAGCTACCCTGAGGAACACCACGACAGTGCGGAAAGGAGGATGACACCGTTCCCCGCCAACGAACGCGCAACTGCGCAGAGCAAGAAAGTCATCCAACCAACAGAGAAGACGTCCACGGATACCCAGAGACGACAATTTACACAAGACAGCAGGATGACAGACCGAATCATATGCCACCTCAAGGTCCAAACAAACCAGAAAAACATAATTATGTCGAGTTCGAGCCACCAGAAGATAACGTTGAATCGACAAGAAGGCACGCCGATGTTGAACGACCTGGCAAATATACGAACTGCAGCTTGCTGATCCGTTGATGAGAGAGAATAAAGTCCGTTAAGCGAGAGGCCAGGACTTTCTCCAAGATCTTCGAAAGAACCGATGTGAGGGTGATCATTCGGTACGATGATAAGTCGAGAGCAGATTTGTTAGGCTTCTTTATTGGGATCACCCAGGACTCCTTTCAGCAAGAAGCGTGAACGCCGGCAGACCAAAAGAGGTTCAGGAGGTCAACCATCCATGACGAATTCCACCTTCATATACGTCTCACCAGTTCGTAAGTACACCCATCAGGGCCGCGTGAACAGCGTCGGGGCGATCCATCAATAACACTGGCTACTTCACCGGCTGTAAGTAACTCATCCATTACTAGGGAAGAGTCATCATGGCCAAGAGAAAAGGAGTGCACCGGACAGCTGGAGGCTGTGGAAAAGAGATCACTAAACGCCGAAGCCTGCTCCACCGGACCAACAACCAGGAATCGTCAATCCGAAGAAGCAGGTGATCCGGGCTCGATCCAACAAGAGATTTCAGGCGGCGCAGGAGGGAGAAAACGAATCCTTTCCTCGAGGTGTCGTTGCATTGTGCTTTCCAGTAGGTACGTCTCTTAAGTTTGAGGAGCTGGCGAAGATTCCGTTCTTCCTACCGATATAACGTCCAAGCGAAGAGGCAGCCGGACGATTGGCACAGCGAAGGAGGCGACGTTTCTTGCGAAGCCGCTGAGCACACTCACAGTCCCACCAGGGAGACCAACGTCGAAGCTGACCGCTGGGCCGACGAGAAGCATGAAAAGTCTGGGAAATCCAGTCCAAGATCAGAACAGCACCGTCAGGTGTGGAAGGATGTTCACCTCGGATAATCTTCTGGATGAAAGGCCAAGCCACTGACCACGCAACTGGCTACAGACCCGGTGATGGAGGGGAAGGGGAGCCAAACATCCCTGCGTCCAATGTTGTAATGACAGGATAATGGGTGCTATCGTAGTGATCAATTTCCACTGACCAGGAGCAGCAAGGAACCAGCGGAGGAGAGCACAGGGTGAGGTCCGAATCCGAACAACTTGACCCCCTGCAAAAGGTAGATGCCCTCGAGTTAAGGAGACAAAGATCTTGTGAGCAAAGCCAGTCCACGAACTCATTACCTCCCCGGCTCGGAGAAGCAGAACCCCAGCTGGGGTGGTGATTGTTGAAATCCCCAACCACCGTACAGCAATCAGTGAGCAGTTGTTTGATCCGTCCAAGCAAGAGAGCCGAGAGGGAAGGAGAGGGAAATAATATATTAATAACACTGAGCGTGGTTCCGCCAGAGAAGATATCCGTAGCAAGCAGCTGTTCGTTCGAATCCAAGCTGAAGGGGTCCAACAATCTGGAAGAGATATCCGACCTGATTGCAGTAAGGAGGCCACCCCCAGCCCTTCCCCCAGATCACTTCTATACACCGTTCGGTCTGGAAGGGAAAAAGAGATACCAGGATATAGCCACGATTCTTGGATAGTTAGATCGTGGCTGTAGCAAAAATAGAATAGTCGGGGAAATAAGGTCTTTTCGAGCGAAGGGACTGCGCATTCCATTGGACCTGCGACCAACTATTCATGAAGAGAGAAGTGCTCCGCTAGGCCGGATGCCGTCTTGTACCGCTGGGAACAGAGACTACAGAGAAACTTTCCGTTGTCACGATGAGCTTTCAGGTGAGACAGCAAGGCCGAAAAAAGGTCATGGCGCACGGGGACAAGAAGGTTCTAGAGTGAGAAAGTTTGACGGATTCCGCAGCCGACTCCGCATACGAAACCACAGATTCTTCGCCTAACAGGAATTCATCAGCGCTTTCGCCAGTGTCAGGAGGTGTTTTTTTTATTGGAGATTTATCGACCACTGTGAGCAACTCAATGGGCAATGAGCAGTCGCCCGTCCCTAATTTAAGGTCACTGGTTCCAGGGAAGGGAGTGAGCCAGTGCCTTAAGACAAACACAACATCCATGCCGCACGCGGGATTCGAACCCGGACCCCTTTCGGGCGAATGATCAGAGGCCATCGCTTAGACCACTGCGCCACCGGGGCGGCTGTCAGGTGGTTGCACATCAAGCACTGAAGAAGCTGGGCTATCTGCAACTGCAGTGGGAGGATCCTACAAAACTTCAGCCTGTGGCACCTGTGCAGCGGTTGAGGTGGGACCGGCATGTAGGGAAGAAGCAGGAGGTGAAAGAAGATTCGTCAATGAGTCCAATCCACTGGTGAGTTTAGAGATGATGTCCAGAGGAGCAAGCACACGGAGGGTTAGCCTGTTCCGCCGCCGCATATGAGGCCTGGTGGACATGACGCACAGAGTCCCGAGCCTCTGGATAACTTAGATGCTTCGTAGCCATAATATCTAGGATCCTCTTTTCTTGGAGATAAATTGGGCAGTTAGTGTCAGAAGCAGGATAAGAGCCCTCGCACAAGACGCACTTGAAGTTCGACGCTGATCATACCGAAGAGGCATGGCCTTCACCACAACGAGAACAGCGAGCGGCACTACGACAGGTTCACAGCACATGTCCATAAAGCTGACAATTTTTACACTAGCTGGCGAAGAACGGTCTGACCGCACACCTCAAATACCCCAGATAGATAGTGTCACAGTTAGTAAAGCCCAGTTCTTCCACTAGGACCGAAGAAGTAGGGACCCTCGAGGAATTTACTGAACGTCGAAACCGAACAACACGAAGCCAGTTCACTCCACGGTCCAACAATTCCGTAGCAATCTCGTCTACAGGAGCTTCAATGTCCACATCTCGAACTAAAAACTTCGTTGTCATAAGCTTAGTGAGGACCTGAGTTTTTACAGGAACCTGAAGAAAATGAGAAATTTGACAACGTTCCAGCAAGCAAATGAGATTAGAGGAGCGCACCAATAAGTCACCCGAACGTAAAAACTGAACGTCTGAAATCGAGTCATGCATTGAAATATTGTCCACGAAGAACCTCTTCAACATGGGATGAACTCTGGGTAGCTTCCCAGAAGTCGCGGAAAGAAGTATTTCCCCACGAGTCACTCCACTCGCAAATACCCTACGCAGCAATTTCTGAGGAGACCATTGAACCGAACAAACAAAATCATTAACTGGTACTAGCCAACCACCCAGCTGGCGAAGCTCATCACCCGGTGAACAACGCATCCTTTTAGATGGAGTAAAGGAATCAGAGTCTCCCATCCCCGCCGGCTAACCGGCGGAAGCAGGGGCCCACCCCGAATCAACTGACCACAACAAACAAGAGCATGCAAAGTAAAATATCCTACCTTGGATATGGGAAGAACCAACCACTCGCAAAACCGTAGCAGGCAAAGAAACGAAAATAAAATAGGAAACAGCAAGCCGCTGTCACAAAAATGCAACGAAACAAGAACGCTTTCGCCAACGACGACACACCCAAAACACACGGTATCCTACGGGGCTCACCAACTGGAAACCCAAAAGACATTATCTTGGTTTTGGTTTTGTTTAATTTGGAATAAGCTTGCACCTTCTTCTTATTCTAAATGCGAATTTCGAAAGAATTTATTCGTGCTTGCTGAATAGTTAAACTTCTGTCCTACAAATATTTTTTTAACAAAATTGTATATATGTTGCACGTCGTGCAACACTATTGAAAAGTTGAACTGGGACAGGCCACTGTTTAAAGCCCATCGTATTGCATACTTGCAGCCCTAGTGGCTAGTGGCACAGTGATCTATGTGCTAGTTTCTAACCATTCATAGCCGCCCCGGTGGCGCAGTGGTCTAAGGCGCTGGCCTGTGATCATTCGTACGTAAGGGGTCCGGGTTCGAATCCCGGTCAGGCATGGATGTTGTGTTTGTCTTACGGCACTGGCTCTCTCCCTTCCCTGGAACCAGTGACCCTAAATTAGGGACGGGCGACTGCTTATAGCCCATTGAGCTGCTCGCGGTGGTCGTTAAACCTCCAATCAAAAAGAAAAAGTAACCATTCATAAGATGGGTCTGGGACCCTGCGTTCAAATCCAGTGAAGAATGGTTGTTGTGTTTGTCGTATGGTACTGGCTCTCTCCCTTCTATGAAACCAGAGGTCCTATCTTAGGGACGGTGACAAGTTACAGTCTGTAGGGTTGACCGTTCATCACGGTAGTCGTTAAACCACCGGCTTTTTATAAAAAGGGTGAGCTTCCAAGGACAGTCGTTTAATCCATAAACAAAAGTTAAAAAAAAATATTTCACTTGAGACTGTCATTCCATTGCACCCATGTGAGACCCTATTAACACCTCGTACAATTACATCCAAGACTGCGCCACCCCGGTTGCGCAGTGGTCTAAGCGATGGCTTCTGATCGTTCGTCCGAAAAGGTTCCAGGTTCGAATCGCGGTGAGGCATGGATGTTGTGTTTGTCTTAAAGCACTGGCTCTCTCCCTTCCCTGGAACCAGTGACCCTAAATTAGGGACGGACGACTGCTTATAGCCGATTGAGTTGCTCACGGTGGTCGTTAAACCTTCAATCAAAAAAAATTCTGCTCTTCAACGTCTCGACATCCGGAACACTGTAAACTTGGTTTTTCACATAACGCCACAGGAAAAGTCTAGAGGGGTTATGTCGGAGATCGAGGTGGCCATGTCATGGGACCGTCGCGGCCCATCCATCTGTCCGGAAATGTGGCATTCAGGAACTTACAAACCATTATTGACCAATGTGATGGGGCACTGTCTTGTTGGAAAATAACCGAAGATTGGAGTGCATGCAACAGAGGTGATACAAAAAGCTCCAACATGTCCAGGTACATGTTACCGTGGGCTCTGTAAAACTGAAAGGTCCGATGATTCTGTCATGCATCAGGCCGAACCATACGCTCACTTTCGAGCTAACCCTCTGTCGTTCGTTGACATAATGGGGATATTCTGATCTCCAGATTCGCACATTGTGCCTATTTACTGTACCAGAGATGTGGAATATAGCTTCATCTGAAGAACAAACACGGTGCAGATAATCAGCTCTGCGCCGCCCCGGTGGCGCAGTGGTCTAAGCAATGACCTCTGATCATTCGTCCGAAAGTGGTCCGGGTTCGACTCCCGGTGAGGCATGGATGCTGTGTTTGTCTTACGGTTCTGTCTCTCTCCTTCCCTGCAAGCAGTGACCCTAAATTAGGGACGGGTGACTGCTTATAGCCAACTGAGTTGTTCACAGCGGTCGTTAAACCTTCAACCAAAAAAATGATAATCAGCTCTGCACTGATTATCTACACATTTACAGCTATGCGCTGCGACACCTCCATTCGCAAATGCAGCACAGCGAGGCCGGTCATCAGGTTGAAGAGCTTGAACGATCTGTACCTTATGAGCATACAGATGAAAATGCTTGGCCGCCCCAGTGGCGCAGTGGTCTAAGCGATGACCTCTGATCATTCGTCCGAACGGGGTCCGGGTTCGAATCCCGGTGAGGCATGGATGTTCTGTTTGTCTTACGGCACTGGCTCTCTCCCTTCCCTGGAACCAGTGACCCTAAATTAGGGACGGGCGACTGCTTATAGCCATTGAGTTGCTCACGGTGGTCGTTAAACCTCCAATAAAAAATGTTTGTGTAAAATTTGTGAACCGTGGCACGGAGAATTCCTGTTTAGGGTGCAGCACGACAAATGGATTTCCTGGGACGTCTCCTGAACAGCTGCAGCTGTTTCTTGTGTAACTGGTGGTAGGCCCGCTCGGGAGAGATCGTCAAAACTACCTGTTGCTTTAAACTTTTCATACCAAGCTGCAAGTTTTATGCTTTTTTGGTCCGGTGGTGATCGTCTGTACTCTTTTCTGAAATGACTGGACAGTAACCGCCGATTTGGTCTGAAGGAATCACAACACGCACGCCGCTATTTCTTGCATGGAAGTCATTATTGATGAAATGCTCCTCTTATTCAGCAGTAGCGCTCACCGAAAAACAGAAAAAAAAAAACTTTGTGAGTGCTGATAAATTATGTTGCCAACCATTTTATTTAAACTTACATAGATTTTTTCATATTAATGTTTGTAATTTGGGAAAGACTTTATGGACACCCTGTACATTGTGCTTTTAGGCCCGAATCTGACTTGGTCTCATCAAGTCCAGAATGATATCTGTAAATGTTTTTTTTTTTTTTTTTTTTTTTTTTTTGCCTTTTAGATGTGAATCTACGTGGGTCATTTTTTTTTATTTGAGGTTTAACGACCACCGTGAGCAACTCAATGGGCTGTAAGCAGTCGCCCGTCCGTAATTTAGGGCTACTGGTTCCAGAGAAGGAAGAGAGCCAGTGCTGTAAGACAAACACAACATCCACGCCTCACCAGGATTCGAACACAGACCCCTTTCGAACGAATGATCAGAAGCCATCGCTTAGACCACTGCTCCACCTGGGCGACCTACGTGGGTTAAGTTCTGTTCACTAAATCTGCTCGACCTATTTCCAAACCATATGATCCTGGTGGCCAACTTCAGAAACTAGTAACTCTTGTAATGGCCAACATCCCAGGCGTCGCGAATCAACACTGAGTCAGTGCAGCTGCAAAAATGTTAACTTTTGTTTGTGCATTAGCCATAGTAGAGTGGCATAGCTTTGTATTATACGGGCCCGTGTACCAAATTATACACGGCTATTTATACACATACCCCCAACAGCCTCCCACATATTTTAATTTTTAAGTATCAGTTCCTTTAACTATATCTATAGCGTAGTTCTCAACAGCAGTTATCATTTAGCAAAATACTTCCGCTCTGCCATGAAATATCTTTCTACCAAAACACATTTTTTAAATGTGAAGTCTAATGTTTCTTTTTTGTTTTTCTTACTTGGCAACAACAAAACGTATGTACGTATCTCTTTTTTTTTTTTTTTTTTTTGATTGGAGGTTTAACGACCACCGTGAGCAACTCAATGGGCTATAAGCAGTCGCCCGTCCCTAATTTAGGGTCACTGGTTCCAGGGAAGGGAGAGAGCCAGTGCCGTAAGACAAACACAACATCCATGCCTGACCGGGATTCGAACCCGGACCCCTTACGGACGAATGATCAGAGGCCAACGCCTTAGACCACTGCGCCACCGGGGCGGCTCGTATCTCTTTTTTTTTTTTTGATTGGAGGTTTAACGACCACCGTGAGCAACTCAATGGGCTATAAGTAGTCGCCCGTCCCTAATTTAGGGTCACTGGTTCCAGGGAAGGGAAAGAGCCAGTGCCGTAAGACAAACACAACATCCATGACTCACCGGGGTTCGAACCCGGACCCCGTTCGGACGAATGATCAGAGGCCATCGCTTAGACCACTGCGCCACCGGGGCGGCCTCGTATCTCTTCATTTTAGTCTGTTACAAATTTTGCAGATATATTTCTGAATCATTTCAGAATGCCAAGATTTGTGAAAATATCAATACTTATTATTTTAGCAACCCATATTAACACTTCTTTTCTTTAGTATTTTGTATGGAAGTATTTACACATGAGAGGCGAAAAGAAGAACACAAAAACGAAATAATCGTGCATAGTTTTGGAAAAAATTATTCCCGTTTTTCATCATTATTTACGAAAAATATTAACCAGTTCTCCATTTTTGAAATTTTCCCTGTTTTTCCTTGTTTTTAATCCTAGGTTTAAAGCCTAAATACCTCATTATAAAAAAATTAGCATTCAAAACATTTGCTCTCATCCACCCTCCCACTCCCACCCCCATCCATACCTCTCAAAAAATTTCAACAGCCCATCCATTTGAAGGTCCTGTATAAACCCCTGATGAGACATGAGTATCGCTTTCCTTAACGGCCCTGGTTCCACCTTTCCTAGAGCCACTGATCTTAAATTAGAGATGGGCGATTTTTAATAGCTTTAGAAAATAATAATGCCGCCCCGGTGGCGCAGTGGTCTAAGGCGTTGGCCTCTGATCATTCGTCCGAAAGGGGTCCGGGTTCGAATCCCGGTGAGGCATGGATGTTGTGTTTGTCTTACGGCACTGGCTCTCTCCCTTCCCTGGAACCAGTGACCCTAAATTAGGGACGGGCGACTGCTTATAGCCCATTGAGTTGCTCACGGTGGTCGTTAAACCTCAAAAAAAAAAATAAATAATAATAATAATAATAATAGAAGGTATGCCGTCCCGGTGGCACAGTAGTCTAAACGCTGGCTTCTGACCATTCATCCGAAATGAGTCCGGGTTTGAATCCCTGTGAGGCATTCAAACCCGGACTCATTTCGTCTTTCGTCACTGGCGCTCTCCCTTCTCTGGAACTACTCGCCCTAAATTAGGGACGGGCCCATCGAGTAACACACGGTGGTCGTTAAACCCTAAACAGAAAAAAATAATAACAGAAGCTAATAAACCCCAAAAAATAAATGCAGGGCGCGTTCACTTTGTAATAGATATTTTCCGGATATTTTTGACTTGCTGAAAATAAGGCCGCTACAATTCACATTTAATTTTAAATATTGATCTGGAAATTTATAAATAGAGAAATTATGTGCTTCTAAAAATAAGTAAGGGTGTCAAACTGTATTGTACATTCGATTCCGGCAGGTCTGATTTTTTTATTGGAGGTTTAACGACCATCTTGATCAACTCCATGGCTATAAGCATTTGCCCGTCCCTAAGTTAGGGTCACTGGTTCCAGGGAAGGGAGAGAGCCAGTGCCGTAAGACAAACACAATATCATGCCTCACCGGAATCCGAACCCGGACCTCTTTCAGACGAATGATAAGAAACCATCGCTTAGACCACTGAGCCACCGAGGCTGCTCCTACGGGTCTGTTGAAACAATTGCTGATGTTAAATCCTGCTTTCAAGTACTATCCGCTGAAATGTCAAAGTTAGCCAAGCGGGGCGAGAGCCGCCCCACTGACGCAGTGGTCTGAGCGATGGCTTCTTATCATTCGACCGAGATGGGTCTCTGTTCGAATCCCGGTGGGGCATTGATGTTGTGTTTGTCTTAATGCACTGGCTCTCTCCCTTCCTTGGAACCCGTGACCCTAAATTAGGGAAGAGGACTGTTCATCGAGTTGCTCAAGGTGGTCGTCAAACCTTCAATAAAAAAATCAAGCGGGGCGAGGAAACATCAAATTCCTTGAAAGAGTAGAGCACAGGCCTTTTGCCAGATAGAAAATTTAGGAAGGGCGGCTGATGATTAATGTCGGGCAACGGATATAAATAAAGGAGGTCAGCAGGTGATGTAAAAGAGGTCAGGCACTGGGCTGTAGTGTGGGTCACAAGGACGGACAAAAGAAAGCAGGTCGGGAGCCTCTCGGCTTGGCACACTCCTGGCTACGGCGCTGGGAGAACATGAGTTTCCGAAAGTAACAGTTTTGAAATTCACCTAGCTATTTTTTGAGAAGCAATAGGAAAAACATTTTTCTTTCTCTTTCTTTTCTGTAACATTTTGTTGGAGGGATAGAAAGTTCCAAGTTCTCCGGTTTTGTTGCTCCTGCATCCAGAAATACAAGATGTCTTTACACATTCCGACAGCACAAAGTGAGCCGCCCTGGTGGTGCAGTGGTCTAAGCGATGGCTTCCGATCATTCGTCCGAAAGAGGTCCGGGTGCGAATCCCGGTGAAGCATAGATGTGGTGTTCGTTTTATGGCACTGTCTCTCTCCCTTCCCTGGAGCCTGTGACCCTAAATTAGGGACGGGCGACTGCTTATAGCCCATTGAGTTGCTCACGGTGGTCGTTAAACCTCCAATAAAAAAAGCACGAATTGAGAACCTGCTGTGAAATTTAGGTCAACATTCTGTTTGATCTAGATGATTCTTGTGAATGTCAGTTAAGTTCCACTTTTAGAGATTCTCTGACAAATAACTTCTCCGCTGAATAAAGAATTAATAAAGAGACAGATGGAAATGTGCAAGTAAAAAAAGTAAAAATTATTGTTCGATCCTCATTCTTCATTAGGCCGTCAGAAAGTACTTTATTATTGGGGCGGGGGCTTTAACGACCACCATAAGCAGCGGGTCTATATAAGCAGTCGCCCATCATTATTTTGGAGGCACTGGTTCCGGGTACGGAGGAGATTTAGCACCTTTGAACAACTGCATCACTAGTTCCTCGTCCGAAGCTCGAACCAGGTCCCATCTTTGAAGAAAAGATCAGATTCCAGCACCTCAGACCACTCGACCACCCAAAAGTTTATTTCCAGTTAGGGTGCTTCCTCACTTGACGTTGTGAATACATTCCCCAAAACACTACCGAATAGTGGGGGAGTACCCACGGGACGGCTGCTCGATCAGCGTTTCTTCTTGCCCATCAGAGCTATCCTCATTACAATCCAGTGTCGGACCTTATTTATATCTTTCCCCCGCCCTCTTTTACATCTGTCTGACCTCAATCATCAGCTACCCCTTCCGATTTCTTTGTCTGGCTACGGGTCTGCTACATTCTGAAGCTAAAAAGCGCAAGTAGGTGAGAAAATGTGTCAGTAAGCATAGAAGGATACCCGTTCCATGGCGTCCTAGAAAATTCAGTTTAGGTATTTCCATCAAATGATATTTAGTGGAACAAAGGTTCTGAGTTGTTCCTTTAATTCATCAAAGATCTGCAATCACTTCCTATTGTACACATATGTATTAATCGTGTTCCAACGCTCTTTGGTTAACTATGGGTGCCAGTAGATTTGAGTACATAAGTAAATACATCTGGATTTCACTCCTGCATTTGCAGCTCACATGTATGGGCAAGTGAAGTTTTAAACGCAATTTTTCCTAGCTTATTTTTAACACTACTGTGGTTAGGGTTAGCCTCCCCATCCATATTTCCTCTCGGAACCCAAGCTGAGAGAATACGTTACAAGTAAATGACACGATGACAAACCAGTATGAGTATACGATTACGGTAAAATAAAATAACACGATTTCTATTCATGGCTTTTAAAACTTCAAGTACTTTCTTAATGAATCCAAAATACTGGCTTGATTAATTCTTTTTGTAGTAGCAACACCACTAGAAATACGCGATTAACACGCCATTGGTTCAAATTTGTGATAGTATGTTGTTTTTCTGCGTTTCAGGTAAGCAGTGGTTTAGTTATATGAGCAATGGCGATGGTCCAAAGCAGCGCTGTAACTATCAAGGGGTAAGTTCGATCTTAGCCTCCCTTAAAGGCAAGCAAGTCACCTCTAGAAAGTGAACGAATCTTAAGTTCTCTGAACTTTCATTTCGGCGTTTCAGGAAAATTACTTATGCGTTTCACTGTCAGCATAAATACTTTACTAAATTTATTCATGATTTTCACTAAAAAAGCAAAATTGAAATGATACAGCACAAGCGATGGATAACTCAAAATAAATTACTTCTCAAGATGAATCAGAACTGTCTGTTGCGCCAATGATTCTCTGCCTGTTAAAAAACTTCCAGGTAGTCAAATTGCCTGCTGAGAAATGTTGTCATGGGAACGTTTGCGCTAAGTGTAGAGAAATAGGCAAAAAAATAATGCTAAAGAGAATTCCTTGTGCAAGAGAGAGAGAGAGAGAGAGAGAGAGAGAGAGAGAGAGAGAGAGAGAGAGAGAACTTTCAACTCTTTCCTGTTTATCGCTTTACTGTCAGTAAGATTGGCTTTGCGATCCTTTTGTGGGAGAAAAGGCTTTCTTGGAGAAAATCTGAGGTGTCTTGGTTTTTGAGTAGGAAAGGAAGGGAGGTGGGTTGGCTGGTGAAAACAGAAAGAAGAGGGTACCTCCGAGCAACAGCGAAGGCAAGTGCACAAATTAAGGTATAGAAAAAAGTAAAACCGAAGAAGTGGAGTAGAAAGAGTTGAAATGCATCATCAACAACTCTTCGATGCCATTACGCGGATTCATAGAAAAGAACCGCACTAGTAAACTAAAAAATAAACAGTTATTCCATGCTAGTTCGCCGTTATTCTGCCTCTAGCCTCCAGCCTCAAGGAATTTGGAACTCAACCACCATCAAGAAATTTGCTTTTTTTTTCATTTCTAGAGATTTGGTGTTCGACACCTTCCATATGTTTGGCAACGGGCAGTAGACGAAGGTGGAGAATATGTGGAGGAGCTGCGACAGTGACTAGCATATACCCTTTCAATATGTATTTATTACAACAGTGCTGTCCGTACATGAAAAATGACCTTGTAAATAAATAATTAAAAAGGTTTTGTGCAGCTACTATGGCGCAGTAGTCTAAACGATGGCTTCTGACCATTCGTCCGAGATGGGTCCGGGTTCAAATCCCGGTGAGGCATAGATGTTGTGTTTGTATTACGGCACTGGCTCCCTCCCTTCCCTGAAACCAGTGGCTCTAAATTAGGATCCAAAAAAAAAAAAGTTTGGAAATTTTTCGAATTTTCATCCTACTCTACTGGATTCTGATATTTTACCGCTATTACAGCTCAAACATGCTGCAATACTGTCCGGCATGGAGGTGAACAGACGCCTGATGTCCTGCGCAGCCTGGCCCACACGTGTTGGACGGTGTGCTCCAATTCCGGATAGTGCGGCACGGAGGCAGCCGGCGTTTCAACCGGTCCCAGACATGCTCGATGGGAGACATGTCCGGGTCGAGGGCAGGCCATGGAAGTGTCTGGACATAGCGTAGGCAGTCCTGAGAACCCCGAGCCACATCGCTCTGGCTTGGCACTACTGCACACCGAGCCGGCGATGTTCCGGTATTAAGGGGCGCTGGGATCGCAGATTTGCTTCAGCAAGGCGTCGGGTAATGGTAATCGTTTTTGGGCGCACAGGAGCCGCTTCATCTGCCTGTATAGTGGACCGGGTCCCCGTGGGATCCGTTCGTGCCTGGCGCATGATCCGTCGATAATCTCTACCGGTGGTCCTCCTGGTCCGTCCGGAACCGCTCCGCCGTGTGGCAGTGTCGTCACGTGTCGTCGACGGTATGGTAAGAACGATCCACCTGGCGGGCTATACAGTGAGCCTAATACCCTGCGTTTTCAGCCTGATGATCAGGCCTCCCTCAAAGTCCGTAAGCGTCTACCCGGCATTCTTGTCACTCTGTACTCTTGCTTCCGTCGGCCGGTGCTTTTCGCTTTCATGGGGCATCGACTACACGCTGGTTTATAAAGCTGCCTGTTCGTACTTGCAGCGCCACCACAGGGTGTGCGATCATGCCTACTCGCACCAAACGTGGATCATTTGCATACCAGCACGCTCTCTACAGCTATTTGCACAGTTTCGCGGTTGTAACATGTTTTCTTCTAGGTGCGCAAATTTCATTGTTCGTGAGTGTGTATCAACAACACTGTTCTTATGTATTTAGTGATCTCACCGGGAGAAGCCGAGAAATGCCTCCTCCTCCCCTTTCCTCGGCTATCTCAGTGGGCTATAAGCAGTCACCCGTCCCTAATTTAGAGCCACTAGTTCCAGGGAAGGGAGAGAGACAACGCCGTAAGACAAAAACAACATCCATGCCTCACCGGAATTTGAACCCGGACCCCATCTTGGACGAATGATCAGAAGCCATCGCTTAGATCTCTGCGCCACAAGGGCGGCTTCGAACATTCCGTCGTACTTTATACCGGCAGCGTTCAAATTATTTGTTGGTCCTCTGGTCCAAGACAAATAAATATGGAGTCGAACCACCAAAATCAAAATGACGGTGATCCGATGGACAGGTTACTTTTGTAGGTGACGTCATTTACTTCAGAAAAAAGTTACGGCATTTTTCTTTTCCAAAAAGAGATGTCGCAAGTATTTTTCGTTTTTTTCTTTAAAAATCCCAACACCACGAAAAAATAGTTGTAGAGGAATGAAATGGCGGCAGTACATTTGTATAGGTAACATATTAAATCGATTAAGGTTTCAAGATCACAGCTTATTGTAAGCGCGAGAAGAGCCATTTTAAATGGGAAATGCTGGTACATTAATAACCGGTGTAACCACCAGAATGTTGAATGCAACCATGCAAACGTTCATGCATTGTGTCGTACAGGTGCTGGATGTCAGTTTGTGGGATGGAGTTCCATGCCTGTTGCACTTGGTCGGTCAATACAGGGACGGTTAATGCTGGTTGGGGGTGACGCTGGAGTTCTCGTACGATGATGTCCCATACGTGCTCGATTGGAGAAAGATCTGGTGATCTAGCAGGCCACGGCAACATGTCGACACTCTGTAGAGCATGTTGGGTTACAACAGCGGTATGCGGGCCAGCGTTATCCTGTTGGAAAACACCCCTGGAATGCTGTTCATGAATGGTAGCACAACAGGTTGAATCACTAGACCGACGTACAACTGTGCCGTCAGGGTGCATGGGATAACCACGAGAGTGATCCTGCTGTCATAGGAAATTGCTCCCCAGACCATAACTCCAGGTGTAGGTCCCGTGTGTCTCGGCCGCAGACAGGTTGGTTGCAGGACCTGGCCTCCTTCTAACCAACACACGGTCATCACTGGCACCCAGGCAGAAACGGCTTTCATCAGAAAACACAACAGATTTCCACTCCGCCCTCCAATGAGCTCTAGCTTGACACCACTGACGTCGCAAACGGCAGTCGTTTGGAGTAAGTGGAATGCTCGCTACAGGGCGTCTGGCTCGGAGCTGTCCTACAGGTAACCGATTTATAACAGTTCGTTGTGTCACTGTGGTGGCAACTGCAGCTCGAATTGTTGCCGAAAACGCGGTACGATGCGCCACGGCCATACGCCGTACACGGCGGTTTTCCCTCTCAGTAGTGCCACGTGGCCGGTCGGAACCCGACCTTCTTGAGGCAGTACCTTCCCTTGATCACCATTGCGAACAATCATGCACAGTGATTACATTCCTGCCAAGTCGTTCTGCAATATTGCGGAAAGAAAATCCACCGCCGCACCGGTGGCGCAGTGGTCTAAGCGATGGCCTGTGATCATTCGTCCGTAAGGGGTCCGGGTTCGAATCCCGGTGAGCATGGATGTTGTGTTTGTCTTAATGCACTGGCTCTCTCCCTTCCTTGGAACCAGTGACCCTAAATTAGGGACGGGCGACAGCTTTTAGCCCATTGAGTTACTCACGGTGGTCGTTAATCCTCCAAAAAAATCCACCTTCTCGTAGCCCTATTACACGACCTCGTTCAAACTCCGTGAGCTGTTGGTAATGGCTTCTTCGTCTTCTTAAAGGCATTCTTGACTAACATCAACACACTACGTCGAATCTCAACGATAACTAACGCTCGCGAACGTTACAGCACGTATTTACAGCAAACCTGCTTTGCATGTTCCGAGGGGCACTACTAGCGCCACACGTATGCGCCGAGCGCGAAATTTGCATAGACGTCATCTTACAGATGTACTCTCACCGTCTACCAAATGCCGTTTATCTAACACAACCCCTTCTTGGTGTTGGGATTTTTTTTCCGTCAGTGTACATTGGCGATGGAAAATCCCTAAGTATATTAGAAAAACTAGCAGCCTCAGACAGCAGATTTTGCAGTCAGCCAAACCGTGGCCACGCCAAACACGCTATAGACCCTAAGTGGTGCATTGGTTTCGTCGTGTGTCGTGTTTTCGAGCTCCCAAGTTTTTCGTGTGTTTATGTTGAAATATCGTTCGTAGGATGGTTTGCAGTGGCATGACGTATGTATGAATGTTCCATGCTTCTTTTGATGAAGTTTGAGAGCGTTAAGTGCTATAGTTTATTCATACGAAGAGTTTTATTTTTTGTTGTGCTTGCCGTTGACGAGTTCTGCAAATGGCGTTATCTGCCAGCCATGTTGCACGTGACCACCGAGAGGAGGTTGATCGACGTGGAGCGAGATCTACTGACAAGAAGTCCTCGTTGAGTTCGTCGAGTGTTTCTCCCGTGACCTCTGAGAGGGTTGCCATGGTGATTGACTCGAGCTTTTCAAGAGTTAATTTTTTTTTGATTGGAGGTTTAACGACCACCGTGAGCAACTCAATGGGCTATAAGCAGTCGCCCGTCCCTAATTTAGGGTCACTGGTTCCAGGGAAGGGAGAGAGCCAGTGCCGTAAGACAAACACAACATCCATGCCTGACCGGGATTCGAACCCGACCCCTTACGGACGAATGATCAGAAGCCAGCGCCTTAGACCACTGCGCCACCGGGGCGGCTTCAAGAGTTAAGAATTCCGACTAGTCAAACCGGTCCTGGAAATCAACAGAGCTTGTCTTCGCGTGTCCCTGCTGAAGGAGATTCTTCGGCGATAAGAATGCAGGAGGGTGTTGCTATGGAGACGGGAAATAGCAGTTGGGCATCGGTGGTTGCCATGGCGAATTCTGATAACACGAGTGATCAGCGCTGCGCTTCAGAGATTGAGTGCCAGGGACATCGGTTTCGTCTTACTTTCGGAAAGGATTCCAAGGTATGTCAAGATTTTCATGATCTTTCTGAGAAAACTATTATTTTCCATGCGTTATTACAGACTTCGTTACCTGTATATTTGAAAGCTTTAGAAGAACGAGTGCCAAGAGAGTCAATTAAAGGAATTGGTCGTATTAAACGTGGTGTATCAGTGTTGTTTATCAATAATGCCGATTGTAAACTTGTTTTAAAGCAAGGGATTTCTATAAATAGTCAAATTGTGTATCCTGCTTATGCACGTGAACGACCGATCACTGTTACTTTGTTCCCGGTGCCACTTGAGGTACCGGATTCAGCGTTGATAGTTCTTCTTTCTCAGTTTAGCCGGGTGGTGGGATCAGTTCATAGAGTTATAGAAGCCCTGAAATCTTCAAATTATTGTCATGTTGGTGGTTTGAAGCGGACTCTTCGGGTCATCTTTCCGAGTGAATCATCTCTTCAGACTTGTCCCAAGGAAGTTGAAATTGTATTGGATCCTCATAGTTTCATGTTTAATATTTACACTGACATTTTTTGTTATGCTTGCAATGAAAGAGGGTACATTCGTGCTGAATGCACGTATGTACATAGACCACCCTTGAGGAAGAGTCTCTATGATTCCCATGAGGAAAGAATTCATGTACCTGAAGATAGATCGGATTTAGAACATGGTATTACACATGTCGTTGACTTGGTTCCTACCGTGGCTGAGACTTGTGAAACCCGAGTGGTGGATCCAGTCGAGCCGATAGAGAAGGCATTGATTGAAATGCCGACTTCTTTGGATCCTGGGATTCAGACAACAGGAAATATTGGTACTTTGGGTATTGCTAACTTACAGAAATTTTCAGTAGCATTACAGAATCTCGCACAGAACTCAAGTACAGCTTCGACATTTAAACGACCCAGCACTGATTCAAGTGGTGATCCGTTAAAACGGAGCAAAGCTAAAGACTATCTTCAACCGGAATTTATCCCTCGTGTAGATCTTTCTTTTCTTCTGGATCCTGATTTTGACGAAGATAGAGGTAAGCCATCACGGTATCGTCTTGTCATGGAACTTATTTGCATCTTGCCCTGATTATGACGAAACTTTGGATCTTTTCGAATTGAAAAATTTTTTTGTGCCTAATAAAAAGATATGTCCACTCACTCCGGTGTTTTACGAGTTAAATATGTATAAGTTAAATGCTATTGTACATCGTTTGGATGCCGTGTTGAATTGGATAATTACGAAAAATCCTGTTCCTGAACTTTTAGACACTTATTACGAAACATACTATAAACGTATAGAGGATGTTAAAGCTTACATAAAGAGACATAATGTGGTTGACGATAGTGTCTTTGATGTGTGGAGTTGTTTCAGATGTATTCCTTGATGTTGGTTTCCTTTTTTCTTGCAGTGTTTTTGAAATGTCCTTGGACTTTAATAGATATGGATTTCTCTTTACTTATGTTTTAAATTAGCGTTGTTAATTAATGATTCAGTTTTTCTGGTAGCTTTGTTAGTAAAATAATGTAATGTTGTTGTGTTTTACGGTACTGGCTCTCTCCCTTCCCTGGAGCCAGTGGCCCTAAATTAGGGACAGGCGACTGCTTATAGCCCATTGAGTTGTTCACGGTGGTCGTTAAACCTCCAATCAATCAATCAATCAACCAAACACGCCATAAATAATATCTGTTGCATCGTGGAAATATTGGTGGAGAGCACAGAAACTAACTTCAAAGCGAGAAATCTTGGGAATTGAAGTGCGTTGTGTGTATTGCAGGGGCAAACTGGATATCGTCCATTTTAAAAGCGTCACCCTAGGGTATTTTTTGAGTTTTTGACTGGCGATTCGTTAGATTCCATTAACACGTGTCGTTAAGGCATCGGTTCCGAGCGTCTACCAAAAATACCGGAAAACACATGAATTTTAAGAAATTGGTTGGAAAGATCGTGAATCCAGGAAATACAATTGTGATTTTGGAAAGCACGTGAATCTAGGAAATACAATTGTGATTTTGGAAAGCACATGAATCTAGGAAATATGATTGTGATCGGAGATCACGTGTATTCCAACAGCAGTGGCTGAAGATTTCGAGTTTGTTCCAGTACAATTCCGAAGCAGAGAGAATATGTTTTGCTCACCTTGTAGAAATTCTAAATTTGCTAGTAAATAGTCAACATTTATTACTGGAAGTGATGACTCCAAAATTGATCCCGTCATCCCCAAGAGGGTTAGAATAAGATTTCTGGAGATCCCCTGGATCTCTTAACCGTGAAGCCGCAAAGTGTGGGAATTATTACTTGTTTACTTGATACCCATGCAGTTTCAGCTGTGCGTATTTTTGAATTGCGTAGTTATTGGTTGCAGAAATCGTGTTATTATCAAACCGGAATGAATTATACTTCACCCACTAGTGAAGTTTTCAATTTTAACGTCATATTTGTTTTCAACTTGCACTATTGTTTCATGAAATTTAATTTAAAATAGAAATGGGAAGGTGCCTCGAAATCATTAAGAATTTTCTAAATTCAGCTTTTTCTTACACATTGTAGCAAGTTACAATGCAAAATCAGAAACATTTGCGACGAAAGATTGCGATTCGGGCAACACAAAATGGATTGCAATAGCCTTGAAAACCAATTGGCAATCTTAGCGGTCCGCTCTCCCTCTAGCGGCAAAAGAAAGAATTACTGTAGTACGGGTAACGTATTTGGTTCAATGCTTGGCTGTTGGTAGATCGCTCATTACGTTCAGTTGTCGTAGTTTGGTGTATTTTTGCATTCATTCTGGAATTAGAGAATTGTATAATAGAGAATTCCGTGAAGAAGAACAAATCATATTGTTGTGTCCCGCAATGTCGTTCCCAAAGTTTCGGCTATGTTTTTCACAAATTAGTATAAACGTTTGTGCCTTGCGTTTGAAATCCTTCCAGTGAAATGCTACTAACCTAGTAACGTCTTTGAATGAATAATAAACAAGGCAGCATGTTTTTATTGCATAGTAGTAATTAAAAAATCCGCATTTCTACATAATCTTGAAAACAAATAATTGCTGTTATCCATATAAATTTAAACTTCATTATGGAACAAGATTTGCAATGTTCTGTCAACAGTCATCGGTTCAAAAACGCGGAACCCAATGATGATCAACAATTACCAATTCACAAACACTTTTAGGAACAGAATGTTCAAAAATTACAAATGTTATTGTTGACAGTATTGAAAATGGGTCCTGGGAAACGTCAAGTGAAACGAAATGTCAGCTTTTAATAGTAATCCGGATTAGAACACATTGTCGGTATGACTATATCACTTGCCTGAAAATGTAAAAATAAAAATTACCTGTTACAGTAAAGCATTACTGCTACACAGTGCTTACACGTTCCACTTCTGCCCGCATTACAAGAGCACTCAAATGACTTTATAGAAATTTCACTGTTACTTGTATCTAAAACACCGTTGATGGAGTGAGGCGACGACGTTATTGCCGTGGACTGAATGCAGTGCGAAACTATGAGAATTTCTCTTCCATCTTCCTTCTTAATTCCACAAGAAATTATATGGCCTACATTAACAATCACTTCCCCTCCTTTAATGCATCTTGAATTTTTGGAAGCGTCCACAAATTTCATTATTTCAAGGACTGAAAGCGACAAACCAGCCATTCTAACATTCGACTTTATGGAAACACGTGCGACGTTACCCGTACTAGATAAGTTTGTTTACGTTTGCGCAGCGCCCCCTATAGTTCGTTGAGGTTCCCAATAGCTTTCCCACTCTTTAACGGCTGCCGCTCGCGATTATAGTCTTCACGCAAAGTGGTACTGTTCCATTAACTAGAGCATCTCGAGATATCTTATTCTAACCTCCTTGGTCAAGACCAAAGCGAGCTCAAGACGTAAGCAACGAGTATATCCCATAATTCGATGATACATTTTTAACACAGCCGGGAGTTCAGAAACACGAATGTCAAAACAGACGCGAAATAAACTGAACACTGAAACTATTTAAGACCTAATGAGGGTGTTACCAATTAGAAAGTATCCCAGACAAGAGTGCCCATAGGGGGTCGATCCCCAACCCCCCGCCGTTGGTGTAGCCAAATTTTTGATAAATTTAAAACACTAAATTAGACGAAACCTCTTTTTGACAGCCTAGAAGAAGGTAGGGATTTTTCTTAGCCCCCTCCCCCTCCTAAAAGTACTCATGTGGGCGCCACTGATCCCAGATATTACACAATTTGATGCACTTACCGACAGTGTCACCGTGGATTCAATCAGGTGAAAAGAAGAAACAAAAAAGTTGCTATTAAACCTTACACCCTTCAAAATGGTAAAAAAAAGTTAAATGTAACTTAATTTACATTTACATTCGTTGGCATACAAATTGTAATCAGTAGAAAAATATTTTAATATTAATTCGTGCTATACTATTTATTTAATTTGAAATTTAAGTTTACGATTCAGTCTACCCCGCTTTGAGAGTCGCGAGTGGCCTAGTGGTCAACGTTCGTGACTGCCACGAAGAAGACCTCGGGTTCGATTCCTGGCAGGTGCGAACGCTCGAACCACTAAATATCCGCCGTGCGTCGGATGGGCACGTTAAGCGTCGGGTCCCGGTTACTGGTCCTCTGTAATAAATAAGGGCGTCTTCCTCCTTCTTTCTACATCGCTTCCGTGTCACTTTCCTATCAGGCACTCTAGCCCAAATCTCCTAGCTTCCTATTTCTAAGGGTTGTTTAAGATCTGCGGTCAGACACTTCCTTCCTAAAATCCTCTACATATGATCTGATCTGATCTACCCCGCTTTGAAGAATGGCAATGAAACTCATGCAGTGTGCATGTTAAATGCATTGATATTTGCGTCATTTGCGAACCAGTAAAAAATAGGTACGAGCCATTAACTTCTGATATGCGGTGGCCTGCAGACCAGTGAAGCTTTTTCGCAAAATTTTACCTTCTGTAAATTCAGCTTATTTCTCATATTAATATCACCCAAGAAAATAAAATAAACGCTTTTTTAAATGTTTTATTATTGCATCAGATATTCAGGAGGCGTTCCTTCAAAGTCATACTGCAATCCACCTTCAGGTATGTCTGGAATATGTAATTAATAAAAAAAAATAACAGGATGATGGCTCACGTATAAATTGTATAGTTGACAGTGTTCTGGGTATCTCTCATGGCTGTGATGCAATGCGAATTTTTGCTACTGATCACCTTCGAACACAGGAGTTTTCGAATTCTCGCTGTCAGTAGGTCCACTGACAAAGGCCAAGTCCGGGCCATCTGCAACTGTCCAGGTCGTTTTATTTGCCGTGGGTGTAGAGATATCAGTTTTTGTATATTCTCCAAAAGGGAAGTTTGCAAAACTGGTTGCTTTTGCACTACTCGGATTGTCGAAGTGGAACTCAAATTCTGACAAAGCGCTGTTATTTTTCTTTGCCATGGGCACATAGATATCGGTTCTCTTATTTTCTTGGAAATGCAAATTTGGGAAACTGCCCGTTTCTGCCCAAGGGAAGTAATCAGAAGGTGGTAGAGAATTTGCCGACTTATCCTGAACAAAGTCTTGTTTCGTGTTTTTCTTTGGAGATCTTACCCAAAACAGGGGATTCGTTGGGTCTAAGCTGCCTATACGTGCATCGACAACTTTCTTCATAGGGGAACCAATGTCATCTTCTTCCCCATTTAGGAGGCTGTCAAAGCATGCGTTTTTTCCCCAATACGGATACCCTGACTGATAGAGTTGCTCCCACTCTGGCAAGAATTTCGGATTTAGGACACTGGCATTCATTCTAGGAACAGGACAGTCTAATAAGGTAGGTGATGCACTGTCGACCGTCGGTTTTAGAATATCTTTAAATGTTCCCTGGACTGAAATGTTTGCAAGATCAGATTCCATACAATCGGAAGAAGGAGATGCTACACTAACACTTTTCTTGAAGCTCTCATCTTTAGCTCTGTCGCTTTTTTCAGAGTCGCCTTCAGACGGTTCCTGATGAATGCTTGATGAAGGGCATTCCTTTTCAAGTTCCCACACTTGCATCATTTCCTTATCTTCTTCTAGGAGTCTGGAAAGCCACTCTGGTCCCTGCAATTTTGAAATGTCAGTAAGAGCCATAGCAGAAGTGATCACACAGTCTCATCTGGGCCTTAACGCTTTAAAATGAAACAATCAAAGTAAAACAGGAATAGTACTAAACAAAATATGTGTCTTCTTTCCCAACAACTTTTTTTAAACAATATCAATAAATGTATAAAGGTAAATTAGCGAGATGTCTTTGGAAAGCGGAAGTTTCAGTTTGGTATAAAATAAGGAAATTCACAAACATTCAATATGAAAAGAGCTACACTTTTTTGTTTTTCTAGGCATAAAAAAAAGCATAATCAAAAGTTTACTGAGTTTTGCTGCAATTCCTCAAACATTTTTTCGAGGAGTGTCAACGAAGCGACAATTCCATTAAGGTTATTAGTTGAAAGAAATCAAGGGCATGTTGTTGAAGCACTTGTCTTGGAAAGGCATTAAAAGATTGTCGTCAGAATGAGGCTACCATATTAAAATAAAAAATAAAAATTATTGGAGGTTTAACGACCACCGTGAGCAACTCAATGGGCTACAAGCAGTCGCCCGTCCCTAATTTCGAGTCACCGGTTCCAGGGAAGGGAGAGAGCCAGTGCCGTAAGACAAACACAACATTCATGCCTCACCGGAATTCGAACCTGGGCCCCTTTCGGACAAATGATCATAGGCCATCGCTTAGACCACTGCGCCACCGGGGCGGCTTAAAATACAATTCCTTTCAGGCTTAAAAAATACGCTCAGAATTTACGATTTAGTCCAACACGCAAAATATTCTCGAAAACCAACCATGATTTACTTGAAAGAGACCATAGTAATATTCTCAGCATAGACGCCAAATACGTACGTGTTCAGGGGCTAAGGTGTCCGTTGGAATGTTTCTGTGGGTTATGTACACCCATTGAAAAATTGGTAAACACATGTATGAGCTTAAAAGAAGTAAAAATAGAAAGCTCTTTAAATTGGCTATTTTCTATGGTTAGTGAGAAATCATCTTATTTTGATATCCGACTTCTAGAAAAAGTGCTCCCTCTGTAACGAATAAGTGGTGCAAAAGCATCTTTCTTTGTTGGCCCTTAAATATGCGTTCTTATAAGCCAAACACTTTTTGTCTCGTCAGGGCTATCCTTGAATTAACGGCATCACGACGAGACACAAGTGGCACTCTTTATTTTCCAGTGGAGATTCCTCCCAAGATGGGGTTGAGACCTGACTTACTGTTTTGTTTTGTTTTTTTGTTGTTGTTTTTTCTCAGAGGAAATTTTATTGATAAAACTATAAGAGTTACATGAAGTTATTTACAAATGAAAAAAAAAAAAAAACATAAGAGAAATGCATATAGTATAGGCCAGAGATGGGGAACCTTTTCATGTTGGAAGGCCGCATTAAGTTAGTTGTAATCTAACAAGGCCGCATTGAAGAAACTTCAATTAGATATACAGGGTGTTTCAAAATGAGTGACCCGATTTCAAAGTAGTATATTTAATAAGGCAAATGTGGGACAGTTACAAAACAAAGAGCCAAGTATGAAGGAAGGAGCACTGCCGTAACGCCGTTTAAACGCACGCTGCACCGTAATCACGGATTTGGTCTTGCTAAATTCGAGCACACAAAACGTTTTCTGTTGCCTCGACGCCACTTCTCACACACTAAGCGTAGCGGCTGTTTGGACGCTCGTGCTGCCATCTAGCGGTAGTCATAACAAACTCTGGGCCACGCCCGTAGGCATGATACGAGTCGCATTCATCGGTGGTTCGTGGTTGCCGAGATATCCACTTTTCAAATCGGGACATTCTTTATGAAACATCCTGTACTATGAAATGTATATAACGTATTTTGTAAAAATCTTACTATGTACTAACTACTTTTGAAAACTGAAAAAGAATATTGTTAATTCTAAAGTGGGTATACGCCAAGTTAACTAATCTTTTAATTTTTTTTTATTGGAGGTTTAACGACCACCGTGAGCAACTGAATGGGCTATAAGCAGTCGCCCGGCCCGACTTTCTCCCTTCCACTGGTTCCAGGGAAGGGAGAAAGCCAGTGCCGTAAGACAAACACGACATCCATGCCTCACGGTATTCGAACCCGGACCCCTTTCGGACACTAATCTTTTAATGGCTTTGTTGTGACTGCTTTTTTTGGAAAGCATTTGAATATTTGGTTTCAACATGGAGGTCCGCACTTTTAGCTGATCATCAGTCCTGTGTTCTTAAGGACGTCTTGGATTGGGTTAGGAAGAAGAATGTAGATTCGCAGAAATAAGTAGTTGAAAAGCAAGAAACCATTTTTCGTGCACGTTACCGATTCTATCGCATTTTTACATATTTCAATTGAATCTTTCTTAGAGTTAAATAAGAACTTTAAAATGCCATTTTCTGAGAGCTCAATCAATTCCATCTGTCGTTCTTTCGGAGCCATAGAAGAAAGTAGTGAGCGTAGCAGGTGTCAAAACAGCCTTTATGACTTAATAATGTTCTAATCATTGCTATTAGTTGGGGAGCATTATTTCGTTGAATCTTCTTTACTCTTTGGTATTTTCAATATGGTCATTTTAAGATTAAAATAAAAATATTAAAGGACGAACGAAAACATTAAAATAAAAATAAAAGGATTTGTTCTGCCAAATTTGGATTCACTCAAAAGGCCGCACTAAAAGTGGACGTCAAGTAATTTTGCTTCCTATACTTCCAATGGAAAAACTTCTGTACACATTTTCTTCAGAATTAATGCGTTCCCAAGGATGAAAATTTGAACATCGATTAAAATAGCTTCATTTTATAACTTGGAATACTTAATATTTTCTAAAACATAACCATAATTATGCGATCCAACATTTGTTTGTCTATTGACGTTATCAAAGTACAGGTCGCGCTATCTTTTTTCTGGTTTTCAACACCACCAAAGGAAAAGTGAATGATTTTTAATATAATTATGTTTATGTTTTAGAAAATATTAAGTATTCCAAGTTATAATAGGAAGTTATTATAACCGTTGTTCAAATTTTTATCCTTGGGAACACACTAATTGTGAAGGAAATGTGTACAAAAGTTTTTCCATTGGAAGTATGGGAAGCAATATTACTTGACGTCCACCTTAATGGCTTAGAAGGCCGCAGGTTCCTCACCGCTGGTATAGGCAATGCCACGTTAATGGCTAGAAGGCCGAAGGTTCTCCACCGCTGGTATAGGCAATGCCACCTTAATGGCTTAGAAGGCCGCAGGTTCCCCACCGCTGGTATAGGCAATGCCACCTTAATGGCTTAGAAGGCCACAGGTTCCCCACCGCTGGTATAGGCAATGCCACCTTAATGGCTTAGAAGGCCGCAGGTTACCCACCGCTGCTATAGGCAATGCCACCTTAATGGCTTAGAAGGCCGCAGGTTCCCCACCGCTGGTATAGGCAATGCCACCTTAATGGTTAGAAGGCCGAAGGTTCTCCACCGCTGGTATAGGCAATGCCACCTTAATGGCTTAGAAGGCCGCAGGTTCCCCACCGCTGGTATAGGCAATGCCACCTATAACGAAGTATATTTCTCCGTCATTTCTGTCCACGCCAGGATTCGAACCCGGATCCCCTCATTCAGGAATAAGTCACTCTACCAATTGAGCTACGCGGACGTTTTATACTGATTCCTATCTGCCTTTATGTCGTGTGCGTCCTTCTGGCAGGTACGTCACATCTCCTGGTACGTTATACACCTTAGTGGTTAGAAGGCCGCAGGTTCCCCTCCGCTGGTATAGGCAATGCCACCTTAATGGCTTAGAAGGTCGCAGGTTCCCCACCGCTGGTATAGGCAATGTACAATAGAAATATAAAAGCGGTATCTAAGTTTCCTGTTCATCGATCACCCCAGGGCCGATCCAAAGCTTTTGGTTTGAGGGTTTAACTCCCACCGTGAGCAACTCGATGAGCTACAAGCAGTCCGTCCTGGGGGTGACTGTTTGTAGCCCATTCCCTAATTTAGGGCTACTGGTTTTAGGGAAGGGAGAATGCCAGTGCCGTATGACAGATACAACATCTATGCCTCAACGGGATTAGAACCAGAACCAATCCCGGACGAATGGTCAGAAGCCAGCGCTTAGGCCACTACATCACAGGGACGGCTAAAGGGTCATCCCCCTCAAAATTATAGTCAACAAGTATATAAGATTAGCAAGATGTAAAATCGGAGGAAAACTGTATGCAAGAGCAAGACGCAATAACATAATTGGAATTTGGCGTACGGCAACCAAGCCTAACGTTAATCGTTTCCGAACGAAGAGGAGGTAATAATTTGATACCTATGGCTGTTAGTACAATGAGGAAAAACGGTTATCTGTAATGCGCATAAAGAGGGAGATGAGGATGTGTCATCTCTTTTGAAATCGAAAAAAATATGCTTTTAAATCATGAAATTTTCATCTCCATCAGATTCTTAGTAAACTTCCACCATTGGGAGTTGAGGAGTTGTTGTTCCTAGCAAAATCAGTCGTCATCAAGCAGGTGGACAAAGTCAGTAGAAAGAGCTGCTGTCTTCGGAAAGCGAGCAGGTAGATTTGAAAATATATTTGGTACAAGAGAGAGAGAGGTTTACAACCATGTTTCTTTCTTACGTGAAAACACGTAGCTCAAAATTACATGACAGAAGCAGGTGCATGGTATAGTCATCTGAGTTGAGTAATTAACGTTTTCTCTCCATGTGCAGTTCCAGCCTTAACAATTTAGTGGCCCTAGGCAAAGATTGACTTAGCGGCCATTAATACACTGCTCGAAATAGAAAATGCCAAACCATGAAGGAAAGAACAAAATGTGATTAAGCTTACCACACACGTAGACAAGTGGCCAAGTGATTTTATTTGAAAAGGATTACATGAATGCGGTGGGAGACGTGATAATATAATGTGGCCTGAGTCAGTAGGTCGTATGACTGCATGTTGGACTATACCTTCGGCAACACAGCGTGGTATGGGGTGGAAAAGTTTCCTGATGGTGTTCTGAGGTATCCTGGCATACGTTGTTGACTTGTGCTCATAATTCATCGACATTACGAGAATGTCGTGCAGCTGCGTGAAGTTATCTGCCAATGACGTCCCACATGTTCGCTGTTTAAGAGAAATCTTGGAATCGCTCAGGCCAGGGTAGTACATGGACAGCTTGTAGCCAATGTCTGATGATGTTGGCAGTGTGTGGGCCGGCATTAACTTGTTGAAACTGGGCATCATAGATACTGCCGAAATACGGCACCGAAACGGGCTGCAGCCTCTCATTGACATATCGGCTAGCTATCATTGCATCCAGTATGTGTACGAGAAGTGAACAGCTGTTGAAACTGACAGCGCCCCGAAACTGTGACAGCAGGTTGAAGAGCCATATGACGCTCATGGATGGTAGTAAGATCAGATCTTTGGCCACGTAATCTCCAGACTTTCATTCCGCGACAGTTGACACTCAGACAGAAACGAGACTCGTCGCTGAATACTACATGGTTCGATTTGTTTCGCCACGCATGTCTGGTACGGCAGTACTACAACTTTGCGCGACAGTGTGCTGCTGTGAATGGCAGTCGTCCCAATGGCTGGCGAAAGGGCAAACCTGTCTCAGCCAATCTGCCATTCACAATCCCTGTCGATACGGGAATGCCCATAGCTGCTGGTGCACCTTGGTGAATGTCGTACACTGTGAATTGTGGGCTGCTACCGCTTGCTCACGAAAGTGGTTGTCGAGGCGTTCGGACGTCAGCCGATGTGCACAAGTCCAACTACGTAGAAGCACGTTACCTTCCTTCAACTACCGTCGCCACATCCGGCCGACAGGTATTGCAACCCAATGCATTTCCGCCCCGATGCGACACAGGGACAAACCATCTGTGCCTAGCCCTATAATGAAGTCTCTGGTAAAGGTAGCCGTGTGATAGAATTCCAAATGACGTCGCCCATGCATTTTCACTTTTTATAAGTGCTATCGCCGCAGACCGAGATTACTCAGCCCAGGCGAGGAAAACCAAATTTGCCGCCCCGGTGGCGCAGTGGTCTAAGCGATGGCCTCAGATCATTCGTCCGAACGGGGTCCGGGTTCGAATCCCGGTGAGGCATGGATGTTGTGTTTGTCTTACGGTACTGGCTCTCTCCCTTCCCTGGAACCAGTGACCCTAAATTAGGGACGGGCGACTGCTTATAGCCCATTGAGTTGCTCACGGTGGTCGTTAAACCTCCAATCAAAAAAAAACAAAAAAACAAAAACGACCAAATTTAGCTACGCGAGCTGTTTTTCACTTTTAATTCCCTCACTATCACGTGATAGGTTCGTAACTCCGATCATTTACATAACCTAGCTGTCTACACACATCCATCAATTTTCTTGGCGCTCTGACAAATAGTTCTTGGTATGACATTTTCTATGTCAAGCAGTGTGGTATTTTTGAATTTAAAAAGTGCACGGTTTTTAATCATTAAAATGTCAATTTTTGATGAGATTTGAGTTAGAGCCCTTCAGGGACGTCGCTAAACTTAGAAATCAGGGTGGGTGAGCATTAATTGTGGTGGGGCAAATTTGATAGCAACTTTATTTACTAAACTATGAAAGAAATAATTTTTAATACTTTTCACTTCCGGCTGCAATGGAATTCGCGCAATATCCACCCCATCCACCTGGACACACACACAAATGCGCTCGCGGATCTGTCTAGTTACGACACTGGTGCAATGCAAGATACAAGTGTAGGTAAAATAGCATCTTCAACTTTTTTCTTGCTGTGAATGCATTGTCTTAATCGCTTTTCAAAAGTTTCATTTTTGCTTAAGAAAATAAATAGCACTGTACTTGAACAATTTATGCAAAAGAAAATGTCGTTTTATGTTTATCTAAATCAAATTTTAACATTGTACTACTCAGGCACAATATCTCCTCCCTTCTTAAATACCTTCCTTCATAACAATTTTTCGGTTGCTGTGCTTTGCTTAACGTGGAAAGAGCGATGGATTTATTTATTCAACTGACGCCACGTATTTAGATGATTTCCCCTTCCTTCAAGCCAGCGACTTTGCCATGCACTCCTCTCCTCCAAAGTAATCATCAGCTACCTCCTGCTCTCTCACTGTCACGGGGCATATAGGCATTCTGTGTATTACTAGAACGGTCGAGCGATTTCAGTCAATCACGACGACGACAGCGAATTGGTGACGATCTTTGGAGAGTGGAGCTTCCCCTGCTGCTAAAGTTGGTTAACTCAGGGGATGTCCATTGTGCTCTTTGGTGTCAATTGTTCCTAGGATTTTGTGACGTGCCTGCCCCGCAGGACGTACACGACATAAAGGCAGATAGCAGCGAGACGAACGTCTGCGTAGCTCAGTTGATAGAGCGACTTGTCCCGGAATAGGTGGACTCTGGTTCGAACCCCGGCGTGGACAAAAGTGACGGAGAAATTTACTTTGTTATAATGGCGTCCGAACTTTCAGGATGACCCGGCCGTTAAGGATCTCGCAATGGTGTGATGTTCTTTCCACACCGCGAGATAGAAAAAATAAGAGAATCCCTTCTTCAGCGCTTCGAAAAATAAATGTGTGATGTTGCATTCCACACACTAGATTGACTGGGAGTTCTCAAGTGCACGTTCTACAGCGGATGGCTGCCTACGACGATTCATGGTCACGGCTGACCCGTGGGCCATGCTCCCGGCCCTCTTTCGGGGGGGATGTGACGTGCCTGCCCAGCAGGACGCACACGACGTAAAAGGCAGATAGCAGCGACACGAACGTCTGTGTAGCGTGCAAAAATGACGGAGGAATTTACTTCGTTATAATTTTCCTTGTGTTTCAAGTATGGAGTTAGCGAAAACTTTCCGGGGAGATTTCACTGTGCAATTGAGTGCATCAATGAAGAGTTAGTAGGAAGAGTGGATTTGAAATCAATGGATGATATAGCGTGTCGATGAATAAAAACATTAGCAACGTGATTATATCGACGAAGCAGAAAATATTTACAAGGGGACATTTATTTATACCACACTCACACACCACAACAACATACGACATCTTACTTCGAACAACACTCGCCGATGATTGCTCACAGATTTTTCATAATTCTTCACATTGTGGCGCCCTCTCTCGAGTAAAACACAGAATGCCTATATGCGTCCTGGCGCAGTCTTAAAAGCGCTAGTGTAGCTCTAGACTTTACTTTCCGTATTGGAATCCATATTTTGTAACTAAAACAAACAGCAGATCAATTAGTAATCACGTCCCTGCCCTCAGTGAATTCTGATCAATCTTCTTCATTCGACTCCTAGCCATACTAACATGAAAAAGAGGCTTAAACTAAGGAATTGGAAGGATAGATAACAACAGAATTTTCATGGCTTTGCGGGTGTTATTTTGATAACCTTTCTACGGAGACATAAACAACGTACTTCATAGGAAAAAATACGTAGGGGTACACGAAAAAAACAACAACACGAGACTTATTATTACTTGGCAAAGTCTAGATTACATTTTAAAGTTAATTATATTGAAAAATGGCACATCTTGAACTGAATGGGCGGTAGGGTGGGAAAGAAAATTTACAGGATGTGCTAATCGCATCACCTTGGTGACATCCCTGGAGCTCTGCACGAGCCTTTATTTGGAGAGCCGAGGCCGACTCAAAATTTCCAGTCTAGGAACCGGCGCGACTCTATTCGTTTCAGACTTTCATCAAGCGTTCTCTGTCACTTACTGCAAATAACGCAATGCTTCCTCTATAGCAGGGGGTCTTCAACCCGTAGCCCGCGGGGAGCACTTTTTAATGGAGGCCATCGCGGCGGCTTGTCGTATGGCATGTACAGCTCCATCAGTTACTGCGTTGGGTCAAATGTTAGGTCCTTCAGCAAAGGGAAATTTTAGTTTAATTTACATTAGACCAGTAAGTAAATAAATGCAGTTTCCATTAGTTTCTTTCTTATTGGTTTATGTGTTTTTCATCCTGAAATTATTGCATAAATGCAATATGTTTAGCCACACAAATGAATAACAGACATTTTGGGGGTGCAAGGCTGATTAATGGCTAGCCTAGGGCGCCAAGCACCCCTAGCACCGACCCTGGTTCTGCTGCTTAACAAATATTAAGAAATACTGATATTATGACGTACACTCTAATTTTCTCACTCTTTGAATGCAATTTGCAATAGTCTTGATGTCAGAGTGCGTGACGCGTGCGTGTTGCAAGATCAGAACGAGAGAGATATGTATAATGTTGAAGCAAGCACCGAGGAGTGATGGTGTGCGTGGTTTGCGTAGTGGTGATATATGATATGTAGTGCACTGCCGCAAATTGCTGTTGTTGGATGTAAACAAGTCAATCCTAAGTTGTTAAGGTGGACGTCCAGTAATTTTGCTTCCTATACTTCCAATGGAAAAACTTCTGTACACATTTTCTTCACAATTAATGCGTTCCCAAGGATGAAAATTTGAACATCGATTAAAATAGCTTCATTTTATAACTTGGAATACTTAATATTGTCTAAAACATAACCATATTATGCAATACAACTTTCTTTTGTCTACTGACGTCATCGAAGTACAGGTCGCGCCATCTTTTTTCTGGACAATTAATGCGTTCCCAAGGATGAAACTTTGAACATCGATTAAAATAGCTTCTTTTTTTTTTTTTTTTTTTTTTTTTTTTTTTGATTGGAGGTTTAACGACCACCGTGAGCAACTCAATGGGCTATAAGCAGTCGCCCGTCCCTAATTTAGGGTCACTGGTTCCAGGGAAGGGAGAGAGCCAGTGCCGTAAGACAAACACAACACCCATGCCTGACCGGGATTCGAACCCGGACCCCTTACGGACGAATGATCAGAGGCCAGCGCCTTAGACCACTGCGCCACCGGGGCGGCTAAAAATAGCTTCATTTTATAACTTGGAATACTTAATATTTTCTAAAACATAACCATAATTATGCAATACAACTTTTTTTTGTCTACTGACGTCAACAAAGCACAGGTCACGCCATCTTTTTTCTGGTTTCAACACTACCAAATGAAAAGTTCGTGATTTTTAATATAATTATGGTTATGTTTTAGAAAATATTAAGTATTTCAAGTTATAATATGAAGCTATTTTAATCGATGCTCAAATTTTCATCCTTGGGAACGCATTAATTGTGAAGAAAATGTGGACAGACAGAAGTTTTTCCATTGGAAGTATACGAAGCAAAATTACTTGACGTCCACCTTAATTTTTTTTTTTTGATTGGAGGTTTAACGACCACCGTGAGCAACTCAATGGGCTATAAGCAGTCGCCCGTCCCTAATTTAAGGTCACTGGTTCCAGGGAAGGGAAAGAGCCAGTGCCGTAAACAAACACAACATCCATGCCTCACCGGGATTTGAACCCGGACCCCGTTCGGACGAATGATCAGAGGCCATCGCTTAGACTACTGCGCCACCGGGGCGGCCCTTAAATTTTCAGCGACCACCTTAAATTTTCAGTATTTTAACTGATGTGAATGTGATAGTCTTTGATTAATTTGAATTACCCTATAGCCTGTTTATGGGTTTTTTTTTTTTTTTTTGGAACAACCAATAAAGACCATATATGTGAGTAGTTGAAGTTTTCTCTCTTTTGGCAGTTAGGTCGTCTAATTTAGCTCAGTGTATAGTTAAAGATTTTTGTGTGTTAACTACCTGGTGCTTAAGATTTCAAAATTACAGTACTACGAGTTCAAATGACGGATAGTACGTAAACGAAAAATATTATAATATAAGAAATTGCATCGACCGACACCATGGCATTGCATTTTGGAAAGTTCTTTCCGTGTACAGCATAATCTCCATGGAAACAGAAAAATTTCTGTACAAACCATCATCTTCTGCAATCGCTTCTGCGCTTCTTTGTTTGTTTTCGTCATTTTTGGCATCCATGATTTATATTTCAGGTTGTACTTTAAATATCTCTTGATATCCATGCTCCACCATAAGGAATAATGAACGCTGCATTAGAAGAAAACTTTAACTTAATTAAAATATACCAGTTCATGTGAAACAGACTATACAATTATTTCAATATAACATAAAAATACAATGCACATCAATGAATGAAACACGAGATTACACCATTGTACACTACAAGTTTGGGAGATGTGAATCCGTTTATTTGTGTAAATATGACATAGATGTTAAGTCAGATAATATCCAAAAACTTGAAAATTCCGTCGTCCTGGACAGCGCCCGAGTATGGTAACCACTACACCACCCAGAACGACCAAGTTTCAAGCTTCCGATTAGTTTGAATATAACCATCACAGCATTCGCTAGTCGAAGCACCCGGCATTCTTATATAGCAAATCTGGAGGTTGTAATGCATTCCCGTGTTTGCCCGAAGACGCAGAATATCAATGAATGAAATACGGGATTACATCATTATGAAATACAATGGTGTAATATCCATATATTTGTGTATTACACCATTGTATTGTATAATACGGGATTACACCATTATACAGTACAATTATGGATATTACACCATTGTATTGGGAATAAACAAAGACATCGCTGTTTCCACGTTCTACCAACACACAGCAACCAAAAAATTGTTATTCGGCCAGTGCTGAGGAATCGAATCCCAGATCTCTCGATAGCTAGCCGAGCGCGTTAGCCTTACACCACGGTGGCCAATAATTCACGGCGCTATATGTGTTTTTCTGTCAGCTTCTGACATCATAAACCCGTAATATGGGCTGAGAGACTATGACATGGATTTTAAGTCAGATAATATCCAGAACCCATATTACGGATTTATAATGTCAGAAGCTGACAGAAAAACACATAGCGCTGTGAATGTTATTAGGCCATTGCTGGGGTTCGATTCCCCAGCAGTGGCCCAATAACAATTTTTCGGTTGCTGTGTGTTGGTAAAACGTGGAAAGTGCGATGTCTTTGTTTATTCACTGACGCCACGTATTTGGAGGATTTTTCCATTCGATTGTATTGTATAATAGTGTAATCCCGTATTTCATTCATTGGTATTCTGCGCCTCCGGGCGATCACGGTAATTAATTAAAACCTCCAGATTCGCTATATTTGAATGCCCGTTGCTGTGACTAGCAAATGCTGTGATGGTTATATTCAAATTAATCGGAAACTTAAAACTAGGTAGTTCTGGACTGGATGGTGTAGTGGTTAGCATACTCGGGCGCTACCCGGGAGACACGGGTTCGATTCCCGCTCCAGGGCGACGAAATTTTAAAGTTTTTGAATATTATCTGACTTAACATCCATGTCGTATTTACACCAATAAACGGATTCACATCTTCCAAATTTGTATTAAGCAATGCATAACTATACTGCAGCGCTGGAATCGTGAGTAACTATACAGCGGTGCTAAACATGACACATAAATATGCAGCAGTATCTCTGATGCAGTGTAGAAGAGACAAGTAACTCATTACGGGGAGTCCTGTATTCCATAATAGGTGATGTCGGGAATTTCGAAAAAATCTCGCAAAAGCAGGGCATATTTAGCTTCCCTTCCCCAGAAATGAAAAGGAAAAGAAGCTTCATAAGGTACAGAAAACGGAGCTGTATAATCAAACAGAAGTCATCGCTCTTCCCACATTTATAAGTGAGTCACGGAAAAATTCTCATTGGCCGCCACCGGGAATCGAACCGGGGGTCTTCCAGTTACGCGCCGGATACGCTTCCACTGCACCACAGCAGCCACGAATTCATCCAGACTCACATACCAATGAGAATTTTTTCCGTGACTCACTTATAAACGGGGAAAGAGCTATGACTTCTGTTTGATGTTCCCAGTCCACGTCAAGGAACTGTATAATCTTAAAATCAATATACTGGATTTCTTAAATAAAATAGAGAAATTAACTGCCCCCCCCCCCTGTCCCTCACATCCACCCAAAAATTATCAAAAATCTTATAAAAATTTCACACACAAAAAGAAGACATCAATTAGAGCGAGCTTAAGAAAGACGCTAACGGCAACGCTCTATGCAGCAGAAATGTGGAAGAGGAAATGTATTTGCATTTGTAACAAATGCAAACGCATTAGGTCTAATCTCATTTGTGGGAGAAATTCGTGCGAAAAATGGCACGTCTCTCTGCTTTATACTCCCTTTACTACTGAGGTAGTTCAGTTCAGCAGAGAAGCTTCGCTTCCAGAGATAGATTTTCCAATAGGCCGACTAGGCCTGGGCCTAGAGCGGCAAATTTTACTGGTAGTTTAAATTAGTATTTTGTCAAAACCTATAAAAACAATGAAAGAAAGCTTTTTAAATAAAAGTAGAAACTAGCATTTAGTCCAAAAACTGCTGTATAGGAGGTTTTGTTTCGGAATTCCCGTAAATCCCTTCCTCTTCAACTTGAGAAACTATAGACAAACATATGTTTATCTGTTTCACTACGCTTGAGGACTGAAATGAATGCAAACGGGTGGTGGAGGGAACGAGTAGGGTGTTAACTTTGCTCTTTGGCGCCTGTTAAAAGGTTTCAGGCTTAGATAAAGGAAGATCGCTTTATGCTTTGGAGGGAGGCATTTGCAGTATGTTCACGCAAAACTATCCCATCTCCCCTCAGAATGAATACAATGGTAAAGGGCAGGGCGTAGGGCTGAATTGCGCTGCTATGTATCAAAACATTAAAATTAAAAAAAAATTAAACAAAAAAGAGAAAGAAGGAAGACAAACTTCTACCGAAGTAACTGGTTAATTACAAATATTTAATCAATTTAGGAATTGATGGCGAAAGGCAAAAGTAAGAAACTTTTGTCAACGATAAGCAAAATTTTGTTATTAATTATTATAAGAAAAATTCTTGTTTGCAGTTTCACCACATTTAAGCTTTAAATTATTATTTTTATTTGTAGTTTTCTTTGGGTAGGCTACATTCCCCCTAACATTTCGTTTAGCTCCTGGATCGGATCCGAATGAGTTACATGAATTTGTATCCACCAAATTCTTTATTTTTAAGGGGAGTAGGGGCTGCAAATTTGTTTAGGCCTACAAGCGGCAAAATCCTAAATCTGTCTCTGTTTGCTTCTCGAGCGGAAGCCCCATTATTTGTAATAAATGGCGAATAACTCTGGACGAAAAGTCTGAAGCAAGCCGGGCATCGAGCTGGGTTTTAAGGTTCGGGTTCGGGCCGGTGCCGGGCTTTCTAAATTATGGCTCGTACAGACCTCTAATCATAAATTTTCTGAAGACTAAATTTCATTGAGGACCTTTTTTAATCCTCACACAAAGGCGATGTCCCGCTCTTTTAGTCGTTTAGTTTGGTTGATGGTATAAATTCACCCACAGTACTCATGCTTGAATTAACCGCATTAAGGTGGTTCCACTTAAAATCTCTTCCTTATGTTCCCAATGGTAAAATTTCTTTTGCCGCCCCGGTGGCGCAGTGGTCTAAGCGATGGCCTCTGATCGTTCGTCCGAAAGGGGTCCGGGTTCGAATCCCGGTGAGGCATGGATCTTGTGTTTGTGTTACGGCACTGGCTCTCTCCCTTCCCTGGAGCCAGTGACTCAAAATTAGGGACGGGCGACTGCTTATAGCCCATTGAGTTGCTCACGGTGATCGTTAAACCTGGAAATGAAAAAAACTTCTTTACACATTTTCTTCGCAATTAATGTAATCCCAAGGTTGAAAATTTGCACATCGATAAAACTAACTTTAAGTTACAGCATGGAGTACTTACTATTTGCTAAAAAATAACCATAATTATATTTAAAATCAATCGTTTTTCTTTGAGACTTGTTAATGGATGTCGTGCCCTGAACACTGATGACGTCAGTAGGCAAACAAATATTGGATTTCTTAAGTATGGTTATGTTTTAGCAAGTATAAAATATCCCATGCTGTAACTTAAAGTTAGTTTTAATCAATGTGCAAATTTTCATCCTTGGGAATACTTTAATTGGGAAGAAAATATGTAAAGAAGTTTTACCATTGGAAACATAAGGCAGATATTTTAGGTGGAACCACCTTAATGTACTCCGTTTCTGATTCTAAAAATTTTCCGGAGCAAACAAAAATGTCTGTGACAAAATTAATTTAATTTGGTGAATTGTGTTCTAAAAGATATTTTGAATATGGTAACGAAATATGAATTTTTATTACATTGAAAATTTTTTCTGAAAAGCACTTTCCTCGAATGTCAAATAATTCAGGAGCCAACTGTAATTTCAATTAATGTCATATAAAAAATATCACTTGATAAGAAATTTTGAAACCACAACAATCTCACGACCCATCATTGTCCTGGCAAGAGTTAAGATATATGGTGCACATACCAATAGCTACTTCAGTGTTCCTACCAAACGAGAATAATTATTACAACTATTTTAAAGACTTATCACTCATCTTTAGATTCTATATCCTTGAATGCTTATGATAATACAGAGGGTGAGTGGAAAGTTTTGAGCCGCCCCGGTGGCGCAGTGGTCTAAGGCGATAGCCTCTGATCATTCGTCCGAAAGGGGTCCGGGTTCGAATCCCGGTGAGGCATGGATGTTGTGTTTGTCTTACGGCACTGGCTCTCTCCCTTCCCTGGAACCAGTGACCCTAAATTAGGGACGGGCGACTGCTTATAGCCCATTGAGTTGCTCACGGTGGTCGTTAAACCTCCAATCAAAAAAAAAAAAAAAAAGTTTTGCAATATTTGCATAAACGCATGTGCTGCGGCGGGTATGTCACGTGTTTAAACTAGTTCAGTGCGCGCACTGCAGTCAATCGAAAGGGATATAAAGTGGTAGTCGTTGCTGTGAACAGCATTGCATATCTTTGTTCTGTCTGTGGTTGGGACGCCTAAACGGTGAACAGCTACAACTGGCTAATTAGGGAACTTTTGCTTTATGAGTTTGAACTCGGCCGCGCCGCCCCGGTGGCGCAGTGGTCTAAGGCGCTGGCCTCTCATCATTCGTCCGTCTGGGGTCCGGGTTCGAATCCCGGTGAGGCATGGATGTTGTGTTTGTCTTACGGCACTGGCTCTCTCCCTTCTCTGGAACCAGCGACCCTAAATTAGGGACGGGCGACTGCTTATAGCCCATTGAGTTGCTCACGGTGGTCGTTAAACCTCCAATCAAAAAAAAAAAAAAAAAAAAAAAAAAAAAAAGAACTCGGCCGTAACGCTGCTCAAGCAACACGAAAACATTTATCAGGCGAAAGGGGAAGGTTCCGTGGTCCACAGCACCGCAACCACATGGTTCAAGAAATTTCGCTCAGGTGACAGAAACCTCTACGATCAGCCAAGGTCAGGTAGGCCGCGAACTGTGGATTTGGAGGCCGTGCGCCAGGCTGTAGAGGCAAATCCGGCAGTACTCGGAAATTATCAGGCGAGTTGGGCATATTACAGACCACCGTGGTCCATCACCTTCAGAACCTCGGCAAGGTCCACAGGAGCTGCCACATTGTCTCTCACGAACTGACGCCAGCTAAAGCAAACCGCCGAGTGGAAGGGTGCACGGAACTCCTAGAAAACCATCTCGATGTACATTTCATCAAAACAATTGTTACGTTGCAATTAAAAGTGTGTCTATTTCCGTAATGCTAACACACACCGGCAGTGGTTGAGCCCGGACCAGCTTCCTGAACCTGTTTCCAAATGTGGGCGTTTCGAGCACAAGGTGATGCTCTGCGTCTGGTGGAATTTCGAGGGGATAATCCATTAGGAATTTGTTCCAGACGGTTGGACCATCGACGCCAAGCTCTACTCTGAACAGCTGGAGCAGATGTATGCCGTTTTGGAGGAGAAGTATCCGGCATTGGTGAACAGAAAGCGCTGTTTCCTACAGCAGGACAACGCTCGGCCTCACACCGAGCGTACGACCCGAGCAAAACTACTGGAATTCCGATGCCACATCCAGCATATAGTCCGGACCTTGCCCCGTCGAATTATTACCTGTTCCGGTCCATGGCCCACTTCCTTCGCGGGAGGCACTTCAACATGCAGGAGGAGGTGGCAGCTGCGGCGAAGGAGTTCTTCGCCTCGAAGGACGAGAACTGGTACCGCTGCGGAATCGAAGAACTGTCTGACACATGGCTAAAGACGGTGCAACACGACGGCCTATACTTTGAAAGCTAGTCAGCTTTCGTCGTAAAGGTACGTGTGAAGATATAAAGTGATCCAAATATTGCAAAACTTTCGACTCATCCTCTGTAAATCTTCTCACATGTAAAATATGTGCTACCAAATGCGAATTTAAGTCGCATAAAATAATTAATTTCCACTTTCACGAACTGTCGTTGTAAGGGAAATTTTAACATTCCACGTAAATTTTAATATAAACACTCTCTGCATGTTAATACTGTATGACCACGTGGTGGAGGAAACAAAGGAGGAAGGAAAGACTTTGTGCCATTTTGCTTGCTGTTTTCGAAACCGAACTTTTCCGCTCCTTGGGTAGGAACAATGATTGACACTAAGCCTATGAGTATAACGGATCAGGAAGCATCGGCCTTTATTATCGGCCCCGGAGAGCAGTAGAGACTCTTTGTACCCAGGATTAATACGAGCCATTAACGTTAACGGAGTGGGTATGCATTTGTTAAAATTTCGATTAACGCCACTGTGTCTAATGGAAAAGAAGCCACTCTTATTGTAATGTGCGCTTTTGAGTAATGTAAACACTATTGCATTTTCTAAGCCGTCCAGGACTAGTGTCCGTGAAGGCTCAGTTCTTAGGAAATAGAATCTTAGAAAGGGAATGTTGACAAAATCGGGTGAGCGAGCGAACCCAGGTGTTCTGACCTTGGGACGGATTACAGGAGGGGGGGTAGTAAAACGGACTCTCTCGTGCAAGGCAAGGAAGAACGGGCGCACTAGAGGCGCCACGTCCGAGAATGATTGGAATTCAGTTTGGAACATGCATGGAAGGGGTTCCTCTATGCCCAGAAACGGAAGCAGGGCCTTCGTTTTTGGTGAGCGCGTGAGATAAGTTGCTCGGCGGAGCTTTTCTCGGAGAGAGGGAACTCCGGAGGTTTTTTGTTGTTGTTCATTAAGGAACGACGGGCGAAAAGGTTGAGTCTAACGGTGTAAGCCGAAAGAGATTTGACGGACACGTGAAAATCTACACTGTTTACGGGACAGATCCCGGCTAGAACTTTGCTTCATTGGCGGATCGTATAGCGGAGCGCTGGACATACGACTTTTCTGAAACGCGTAACTCACGCGGAGGTTAGGATACTCCAGAGAGCTGATGGACTTGAAGCGAACTACCGGGCAGGGACAGCTTAAACTATTGCCTAGATCTCAATTGAACGTTGCTTGATTTTTCAAAGATGATTGGTCCATGATATTAGAATATTCTTCACTTCCCCTCATTTGATAAGCAGACGCACATAGTAAAGCTGATGGTTTAGAGCGCCTGATAATGAACAAAGCTATATTCGTTTGGAGAACCTAATTACTTTCCTTATCGCGGGAGGTACTCGCGTAAGTCAAACTGGAAGCGTTGCAGTTAGGCGATTACGCGAGTTAGCCGGAGTACCACTCTCACCCCTACAGTCATACTATGAGGTCTCTGCTAAACTCAAGACGTAGTTTTGAGGTTACTTAATTAAATCGTATACCACAAATAAGGAGGCGCAAAAGTAAACATCCCATTAGAGTCAAATGGCCGCCCCGATGGCGCAGTGGTCTAAGCGCTGGCATATGGCCATTCGTCTGTGAAAGGGTCCGGGTTCGAATCCAGTGAGGCATGGATGTTGTGTTTGTCTTACGGCACTGGCCATTGGCGCACTCACGGATGGGGCTTAAGCTTCCTCCAAGAAGGTTAAGAGCGACGTTAGTCACAAATTAAACATTCAAAAACATTATTTTACATGTTCAAAAAATTACATAGTGTCTTCTATGTCAGACACTATCCAAAAGCCCCAAAAAGATTAAGAACAACGTACGTCAAAACCTTATATAAACTCTCTCTCGCTATATATACACTATATTGACAAAAGTCACCTGGCACCCTTCAAAAGAAAATGGACGGATCCGCTGCGTTGTTAAGATGCACGGTGCATTTGCAAACGCTATAAAAACAAGCCTGCAGCTGACCGCGATCATATCGCACTGTGAGTTTGAGTGAAAATGTCGCGGCGGGAGAGAACTCACTTTGAGAAAGAAGAGGTTGTTGGGTGTTATATTAGTGGGTTGTCCATAGGAGAAACTGAGAGGCGTTTAAACATACCCAAGTCAACTGTTTTGGATGTACTGAATAAGTGGAAGATACATGGCATGCCTGAAGCAGCAAAACGTACCGGCAGACCAATGAAAATCAGTAATAGAGGACGTCAAAGCCTCAGGAGAGTCGTTACAGCTAATCGACGGAGTACTGTACAGGTGAGTAAAAATGCTAGAACCCCGGAATGTACACGTACCATTCGCAGAGAACTTCATTCCATGGGTTACCTACCGTAGTCCAGTGGCGGGTCTAGCCCTTGCGGGCCCCGGGCGGTTGCTCTTCACGGGGCCCTTCGCCATCGAAATAACCCGAAACCATAGCAATAGCCCCTTTTATATGCGTAAAAATTACACGTTGCTTACTCTGACTGTAAACCAGTCGCTCGGTTTTTTTGTTTTTTTCTCACCACACAAATCCTCACTTGGTTTGAATATGATCCCAAGGCATTTTTTTATTGGGAATTGTGGTATTGATTTATATGAAATAAACATGATGTAATACAATATAGTGTTTATTAATATAATCAGAAATCCAAAATATTACCTGTTCCAAAATAACCTGTTACTAAATAAGCAAGGATAGCTGTATAATTATAAGATAAGCCTATTACTTAAAAATGAATTCTGCAACTTTTCTTGTGGCTGAAGTCTTCAATCAAATCACTACAGTCCAGAGTAGATGCCACGTCGTTTTCTATGAACAGAAGAGTAAGAGCTGACAGCCGGTCTTGGGTCATGGTGTTCCTTACAGGTAAGTCTTGATGAGCTTCAGCTTAAAAAAGCTCCTCTCGGTAGACGAAATATTAAAATTGGTCATTTATTTGTATATGATCGTGAACTACAACTACAATATTTTAGGTGACGCCAGGAAAAAACTACTAATTGATTGGCGACGGCGCGGGACCCAGTATACCCGTACTTGGGGCTGCCACTGCCGTAGTCGTGTAGCTGCTCATAAGCCTTTCATCTCCACTCGGAATGCTACTTGTCGTTTAGCATGGAGTAAAAAATATTTTTCGTGCACCGTAGATAATTGGAAACGGGTCCTATGGACTTATGAATCCAGATACACTATCCATCAGTCTGATGGCCGTGTGTGGTTATGGCGGCAGCCGAGGGAATGCTATTTACCACAGTGCACTGTTCCTACGGTCAAGTTTGGAGATGGCAGTGTGCTCGTGTAGGGGTTTTTTCGTGGTATGATCGCGGCCCATTACTTATCATGGACAAACCTGTTAACCGGGATGTCTATCTCGATATTATGGACAATTATGCCCTACCAACTCTGCGGCAATACTATGTTACGAAGCCATAAAGTAAGGACTGATACGGTGTGGTTTAACGATAATTCCATATCGTGTGTGGACTGGCCAACACAGAGCCCTGATCTTAATCCCATAGAACACCTATGGAATGAGTTAGAGCGCCGCATCAGAAGTTTGGAACCAAGGCCTACTACTAACCAACAGTTAGCTGCAGCATTATGTACTGAATGGAAGCGCATACCTTTCGCTCTGTTCCAAAACCTTGTCGAAAGCATGTTCGAATGGTCAGTGCATGCATTAAGGCCAAAGGTGGACCGACACCGTACTAATGGTATGCCAATAAATACTATGTTGTGTTTCTCTTCTAGGTGTCCAGTGATATTTGTCAATATAGTGTATATAGCCCCCTCCAACAGGAATTCCTGGGTGGGCCACTGGAACTGGCTCTCTCCCTTCCCTTGAACCAGTAGCCCCTAAATTAGGGACGAGTTGCAGTTGCTCACGGTAGTCGTTAAACCTTCAATCTAAAAAAAAAACATAGAGTCAAATGGTAGCCGATTGGATGCCAAGATCTCAATAGAACAGCGCGTCAGCAGTTAAACGTGGAACATATGTGCCGTAACCGTAACAGTCTAACTGTTGTTTGCAGTTTTTCAAAAATTTAAACTGCCTTCAATATCTCGTAGGATTTCCATCCACGTGCTGAGGTTTAGACTCAATCACTTGTATCCCAAGGAGAGTTTTGTGATGCATATCAGAAACGAAGCTGCATTACATTTTTTTTATTGGAGGTTTAACGACCACCGTGAGCAACTCAATGAGCTATAAGCAGTCGCCCGTCCCTAATTTAGGGTCACTGGTTCCAGGGAAGGGAGAGGGCCAGTGCCGTAAGACAAACACAACATCAATGCCTCACCGGGATTCGAACCCGGACCCCGTTCGGACGAATGATCAGAGGCCATCGCTTAGACCACTGCGCCACCAGGGCGGCTCTGCATTACATTAAACCTAGAGGTTAGATAGGACAGAAAGTAGACAGGTGAAAGAAGTTTTTTTTTTTTTTTTTTTTTTTTTTTGATTGGAATTTTAACGACCACCGTGAGCAACTCAATGGGCTATAAGCAGTCGCCCGTCCCTAATTTAGGGTCACTGGTTCCAGGGAAGGGAGAGAGCCAGTGCCGTAAGACAAACACAACATCCATGCCTCACCGGGATTCGAACCCGGACCCCGTTCGGACGAATGATCAGAGGCCATCGCTTAGACCACTGCGCCACCGGGGCGGCGGTGAAAGAAGTAGGAGTGCTAGATGGATAGTGCGAATACCAGACTACGACGATTCAGGATTTTTTTTAGTTTGGGGGTTTAACGACCACCGAGAGTAACTCGATGGGCTATATTCAGTCGCCCGTCCCTAATTTAGGGGGATCTCAATAGTTACGAAGAGAGAGGAGAGGGGGGGGGAGTGCCGTAAACCGAACACAGCATCCATGCCTCGACGGGATTCGAACCCGGAGCCATCTTGGGCGAATGGTCAGAAGCCAGGGCTTAAACCACTGCACCGCCGGAGCGGCAAATTCAGGAAATGCACCAAGGGAGAATGAATAGACACTAGTAAGGAACAGATTACCTTATTTGAACCAAGTGTCCAATACTACGGGTCCGCCGCCCCGGTGGCGCAGTGGTCTAAGGCGCTGGCCTCTGATCATTCGTCCGAACGGGGTCCGAGTTCGAATCCCGGTGAGGCATGGATGTTGTGTTTGTCTTACGGCACTGGCTCTCTCCCTTCCCTGGAACCAGTGACCCTAAATTAGGGACGGGCGACTGCTTATAGCCCATTGAGTTGCTCACGGTGGTCGTTAAACCTCCAATCAAAAAAAAAAAAAATACTACGGGTCCGACAGCTTAACGCGCACATCCCGCACAGCGGTTATTTAGGTTGCTTTAACAATTAGTCACTAGCGGCCCAGAGTGTAAACTCCGCGCAATGCTTTTTTTATAGCACCAGGATTTGTATCACGTGACAGACGTTAACATATTTCCCGGCCCTTCCGCTGGCGCAGTGGTAAAAAACACGGTGTACCTCTGTGCCATAAACAAAGGAACATCAGAGTTCGGCCGCCCCGGTGTCGTAGTAGCCTAAACTCTGGCTTCTGGCCATTCATCCGAGATGGGTCTGAGTTCGAATCTCGGATGAGGCATGGATAGTGTGTTTGTCTTACGGTACTTTCTCTTTTCCCTCCCTGGAGCCAGTGGTCCAAAATTAGGGTCGGACGCCCGCCTGCAGCCCATTGATTTGCTCACGGTGGTCTTTAAGCTCTCAATGGAAAAAAATAACAAAAAAAGCCCCATCATATTTCAAGGCTTGAAGCTAAGCGGAAGGTTACTGATGTTTACAGTTGAATACGCCCAAAATAAAGCAGCTCAACAATTTTCGAAGTTCTCAATCTCTGAGAATTCAACACCATCTAACAATTTCGCAAATTTTGAACAATATTTCCACAACAACTGGCTGAATGTAAAAACATTCTCGAGAAATGTAAAGATCTCAGTAGGACAGAGCGCAAGCGGATAACGCGGAAACATGAAATTTATAAACCCTTCTAAAATGCACATGACTACTTGGAAGGCGTTTAAAGCAATCCTTTTAAAGCCAATCAACACAATGACCTAATATAATCATCTAGGAATTGATTTTCGTGATAACTTGTCGATCATCTAAAAGTACAACTTACCTTGACCAATTTTAAAGCATATCACAGCGCTAACTTTACACAACGTGATTAAAAAGCTAACCTTCTCTTAAAATAACGGAACGCCTTATTAGAGATGGCAAAATTAAAATGCTGAGAGGTAGTGTGAGCAAAAATTAAGGTTTTGCTGTTGAACAAGAATTTTCCAAGAATGCTTATTTTGATTGTCATCGAAGTCTATAGATTGGATGCTTCTAAAAGTTGATCGTCAGAAAAAAGTCAGAACAAGAAAGTGTGTTAAAGACCACGGCCATAATGTGTAAAGTGAATAAATAATTCTTTGGACGAGTTTAGTTTTTGCTGAATCAAAAGTTTCCTTTTGTGGAACTTTCTGTCCAGTTTTAGTTGATTTTATTTACGGAATATGAAAAAGGAATATGTACCAAAATTCGAATGATATTTATAATGTGGTATCGAAATTATAAGTGATAAGTATTGTTATCGTCCTCTGTGAACTATTTGTTTGCTTTATGCAATGAATAAGATGGAGGAGAAGAGTGTTCCATTGTTACGTAGTTCTGATGAAATACCTTTGCAGGAGACATTTTTTAAGTGAACTAATAATGTGAATTAATCTTTTGTAAAATTTAATTTCTGCGAATATCAATAACTCTCTTATATTTAATTTATTACTACTACGCTTGTGGTTTTTATAAAATAAAATTAGCAACTATTCTCACAATAAAATGTTTATACATCGACAGTCAACTATAGTTTCGCAGAGCGTTTGGCTCGGCATCCTGAGGACGAATGGAGCGTAAACATTAAAATCATTGTGACATCATCAGAATTCTGACGGTCACGGATTTTGGTGAGTTGTTTCCACGCGCTTGAAAGAAATGGAGTTGACATCATGTCGTTGACAAGCCGTGAGGAGTTCCGGTATATGTGGAAAGCTTCTAACATATTAAGTTTGATAGTCAAATCAGGTTTATCGATAACCGTATAATTTCCAAAAAAAATTATGGATATTTTCGGGACAATGTTGGGCTATAAACGACTTCTTCAGTTCATAATTCCGTACGTAGGTCTTGTGTTCATTCATACGAAAATCCGTAAAAATTTATCTTGTTTATGTGTTTGAAAATAACTTTGAAATTAAAACTTTTGAGAATTTTTGAAATTCCAAAGCAAATCTCAGGAGCAAATGGGATAACCTCCCAATTCTTTCCTATTAGGAGGTCTATAGGAGTGAGCGCGTACACAGGCTTCGGTTTCCTAATTTTTTGGACAGCTTTGTCTGTAACTGAAGGGCTTGTATCCTCTATTTTTGTTTCATGGTATCATTCCCACAAAAAACGGTTAAATTGGGGGGGGGGGGTTGCCCCTCATAGAACTGCCACTGATCTTACTGTTATAAAATTAAAAATATACTAAAATAAAAAAGCGCGCTCTTTCAAATTCTACAATGTTCACTTAAAAATTCTAATCTTCCAACACTTGCATTTTCTCTTCAGCTGTTTCTTTTCCAGTATATATATATTTTGAAAATAAAACAAAAATCTATACAGTTCTGAAAATTCCAACTTTCTGCAGCCCGAATTCTGTAGTCCCACTATTAGTTATCGATCCGAGAATTCATTTGTACAACTGAAGAGAGAAAGAGAAAAAAGCAAAAACATAACCATATAGTTCTTGAAATTTGTTTCATTTTTTTCAATTTCTGCCACTTCCAATTCACGTCAGGTTATCTTTCTAATTATTTTCCACTAGTACGTTCATTTGTGCCACTTTTTCCGTACCGAGAAATGGAAACAAACCCACCCAAACAAACATATGCTGCAGGGCAAAATGCTTTTAGTGACAAATTCACAAACCCAGAAAAACATCAAACATTTGCCTACAGATTTAGGATCGGAAATTCACATACCACCGCTACTTTCCAACTCTCACGAAGGGGAAGACCCAGTGCCTGCGGATCTGGCATCGCTATTGTGGTTTACCTAACCGAGATACAAAGGCAAAGCCGAGGGGAAAGCCCCAGAATTTCAGGTTCGGCTGATGGGAGGGGTGGGAGGTGCGGGGGAGTGGTCACGACGCCTTCCAAACTCGTCGGAAGTGTCTCATTTGCGAGTGTCGTAGATAAGATGATTATTTTTCTACCCTGCGATCTTCAACGCCATCTATTGGATTTGTTTTGTCTCTGAGATGCGTGAGAACCACCTTAAGAAAATCAAGCTTCCTATAAGGAATCCTCAGTTGAGCATATATGTATTGTACGATATACGTTTGTGAAGTAGGCAGGGATCTTTTGTTTCCATGGATGATCTGATTTTGCATCGGGGGGGGGGAGTAAGGAAACAGCAATGGTTTTCAATAAATTGCTGTACTAAAGAATCCTTCAGAGCGTGACACAAAGACGTCAAGGAATGGTAAGCAGCCATTATTTTCAGTCTCACGGGTGAACTATATATGAGCAGGGCCCGACTTAGGGCAGTCGGGCCCCAGCACATCCTATGTCTGGGCCCCCTCGATTAAAATTTTCAGTCAGCAGTTGAAAAAAATATTTGCTGGTAAATATATATATATATATATTGCAAGCAGTTTTTCTAGTAGTAAAACATTAAAACACATCCCACATGCTAGTCAACTGTATAGCCAATGTGGCTTGTAATAAACGAGCAATCTTACAACTGTAACATAAATTACTCTGGAATTCTATTTTTGTTTTATAGTACCATTTAGGAAACAAATAATTATCCTCCCAGAGATATAATTTAAAATCTCTAGTTTACCATAAATTTAATGGAAATGATGAGCTGATGGTAGTTTAAGCTGTAAGAAGTAATCCCTCACAAAGTGTTACAGCTGACCACACACGTTGTGGGATAAATTATGCAGTCCATGTAAATAATTACAACAGCCTTTTAATAAAGTAGTGTAAATTGAATTTTTTTCGTATTTTTATTTATGTAATAATAAACCCTACATAATTATGAATATTGATTCACAAAACTTTTTCTCACAAAACTAATATTGCAGTAATAATAAAAATATTTTTCGAAAAATTCTACATGTTTTGCTGAAATGCTTTTCCTGTATAGCATACCGTATTGCTCCGAATATAGACTTCACCCGTGATATGAGATCTCAAGAAAAAACGTACCATACCTACATGTTATTAAAGGAGAGTGATTATAAGTCACACCCCGTTTTTAAATAAACCATTAGAAATGTATGAATAAAAATATTTAAAGAATACCTGATAATTTTTAACTTTTGAATTGGCAGCAGGATATTTTTAAAAAATGGCTTTTTTCTAACTTTTGTGGGTGCGAAATCATCAATTAATCGTCAAAACTTAAATCTGCTGTTATATGACTTTCAATGGGCAGTATACCAAAAGCATCCATTGACTCTTCTTTTGAACTTGCTCTAAGTCTATGCTTAGTTCTTTTCAGGACCGAAAACGAGAGTTCGCTTGAACAGTGTTAAAAAAATCCTGAGACATGTCTCAACATTGAGAAAAATATGAACTAAATTCAACTTTCCAAGGGAAATGAGGGAATCTGTGTTCTCAATGAATTTTTTTTTGTCAGCTTTCGAAACTGAAGGAACTCTTCAGCAAAGTCTTCTTCAAGTTCATTTGAATACTGCTTTTGCAACAATACAGCTGCTTCCATAAACATCACTTAGGCCATTCTTGTAGACATCCAAATCTAGAGTCCGATTCTTCATATGACTTTTTTCTGGTTTGCAGATGTGAGACAAAAGTATCACATATTACGCAAAACTTTTGAGTGCTGAAGAAACCTCGGTTATTAAAAACTACATCTGGAGTTGATGTATCATCTAGAAACCGGCTCTTTGGTATTTTCTTCCTTCTTGAGGATTCATAATCCATTTTTCTCCCTAGAAACTGGTTGGATTGTTTTTCGAACAGTTCGAAGCTTTTTCTCACAAAATTCAGGATGAAGTCAATAATTGACTCATATAATGGGAGAACTAATGACAAATTGCCCATAGAAGATTGCAGGGAAGTGCTCACTTTGTTGATCCGTTGCAGTTTTGTCCCAGATAATTGTTAACAAAGCATTCTCGTTTTTCATTAATTTGGCATAAAGAGACTTAAAAATATATTTGATTTTTGGAGGTAATTTGGAGGCACCTCCAAATTTTGAGGCCCAGTGCAAGTGCAGAAATCAGGCCCTGTATATGAGGATCAACTGAATTGATAAGTTCTACTAATTTAGGTATTTCCGAATTCATGCCATTCCAGAAACAAAAGTGTCATCTATATATTAAATCCACAGGTCGAATGTAACAAGCTGAAAGAGTTTGTCCTGGAAGTGACGCATGTAGGCTTTGCATAAAATAGGTGGCAGTGGGCTACCGATGGACCTTATTCACCTAGCATTGCATCATGGGAAAGCCTTTCCGTGCCCGAGGACCAACAAGAGTTTGTTTACATGTGTTTTCACATTGCTTAACATGCCGTTACGTTGCAAGTGTTCAGGAAAAACGTGATTTTCGTAAATTTATTAACGACATGTATAACTTTTGCTCATCGTATGGTTGTGCTAATAAATCCTGCAACCTAAATTGTGAAGACGAAAGAAAAACATTCTTTAATTTTCAGCTGAAAAAGACGAGGCGCCCCGGTGCGCCCCGGTGCCAGTGGTCTAAGCGATGGCTCATGATCATTCGTCCGAAAGGGGTCCGGGTTCAAATCCCGGTGAGGTATAGATGTTGTGTTTGTCTTATGGCACTGGCCCTCTCCCTTCCCTGGAACCAGTGGCCTTAAATTAGGGACGGGCGACTGCTTATGGCCCACTGAGTTGCTCACGGTGGTCGTTAAACCTCCAATTAAGAAAAAAGACGAAATTATTAAGGGAATGGCTGTGTAAAATGAAACGCGGTGATTTCCATTCCGATGTGCACTCTCTAATATGTTCTGTCCCCTTTAACGAAAAAGCTTTTGGATATTATGACACTACGAATCAAAGGCAGTTGAAACCTCGTAGTATTCCTTCGAATTTCAATTTCAAAAAAGAAAATATAGCAGAAAAAAAAGTAGGCGAAAATTGATGGAATATTTGGATCGGTAAATTACGAATTAAGTTCTACCTTCCTCAAAGAATGAAACAAACATATCTATAATTTCTCTTTTATTTAATGTTACGCATTCATTTAATTTTTAAGCAGATTGCCTAGCGTACGAACCCTAGTTTGTTCCTTTATTACTTATTTGTCTGAGCTTCTTCTAAATGTTTTTGTTTTACAAAACAAGGTACTAAGTTTTAGGTTTCAGATATTTCGCCAATGTCTGGCAATAAGAACATGAAAATTTAATATAGCACGTACGAGAAATGCTACATTAAAAACTTCATTATGACCAACGGCGATGCTTTCCTGCGTCATGCGAAATAAGTATCGGACACAAAATTGTCTGCATATTTTTGAAACCTTGATTTGTTCTTCTAAGAAATCAATTTCTTCTTCTTCGCCCTGTAGCTCTATTAATTCCTCGGCAGAATCCATGACGTTAGGATTGTAAAAAATAGGCAACAGTAAGGGATAATCAAATAGCGAAAACATTGAATCAGCAGCCATGTTGGTACGCAGAAATCCACTTCTGATGTCACAGGAATAAGGTCCATTGTAATGCCTTCCGTCTGTTGGAAAAATCTTCCACGAAAAAAAACAAACTGTTTTGTCTTATACAAATTTCGACTAGTCTCAAAATTTATTCTACTTCCGGTTGCAGAAATTTCTATCTTAGAAACTATACATCTTAACGACTTCTTCGAAAAAAAAAAACAGCTGTAAAAAATTCCATTGAGTTTGTCAATCGGCTAAAGCGACATCCATTCAACGATCAGGTCATGCTATTTTTTGATGTGAAATCCATGTTCACAAATATCCCAGTGAATGGAGCCTTCGAATAATTGAAAGGAAGACTCAAAAAACATCATTTCAGCCAACCGTGAAATGATGTTCTTTGAGACTTGCTTTATTGGAGGTCGTTAAACCTCCAATCAAAGAAAAAAACAAAAAAAAAAAAAACCCAAGGAGGTCAATTTAAATTGCTAAAAAGATTATAGGTCCTGCCCTAGGATATTAATTTCTTTGCCCAGATCTTTTATTCGATTCCCGAATCGGATAGCTGTGTGTGTTAGGCTGTTTTTTCTGCTGTTATTCTTCGCCTTCCCCTCCTTGAAACAAAATGTTTAAATCAAGATTGTATGGCTTTTCGTCATGCATCTTGTCATTCGGATTGTTAAATTATTAAAGCATGTGACAAAAAATAAAATAATGAAACATATTTTCAAATAACATAGGGTAGACTCAACTCGATAGGTAGACTTTGAATATTGGAATGAAATTCGTAATCTTAATTGCAAGTTGGCAACAAATTTCATTGTTAACATGTTAATGGTAAGACAAGTCAATTCAACTCAACTAAGAACTTCCATTTCTTCGTGTTATAGATGTCTTGATAAATTGGACGTGGTTTACTGGCACATTATTTTTTGAATTTCATTGACGACTAAGACATTAGTAAAGGTAAAATTTTGGTTTTCATTGCTTTATTTGTTGTACTTATTTTCTGTGATCAGGATGTTTCTGCTTATATATTTTTCTGGTAATCACTTTAGGTTGCACGAGTTGTAGCCACGTTTTCTTAATACGCCATTGTTAATTTGTTCGCTTTTTTTTCATATACTGATCGTGGTAGCTGCGGAAATAGTTGTTTGAGCACTTAGTGTTTATATATATATATATATAGACATAAAGTATGTAGAAAAGAATTATTGTCTAATTACATAAAGATTAAAAATCAGTGAGGTCGAGCCATGTGATGTGATGCCCACGTAAGATTTAACTCAGAACTTTGAAATCGTAAGCATAAAATATCCATCTACCTTTAAAATGAAGAAAGAACCCAGTTGCTGTCGACTTTTTATCGGAGTACAGTTATGTTCATGAGTATTCTGGAGGTGAACGCCAAATTCTGTTGAAGTCTCAGTTTTGAATTTGTACTAAAAGTTTGACCATTCATCCGAGATTGGTCCTTGTTTGATTCCTGATGGGCATGGATGTTGTGCTTGTTTTACCGTACTGCCTCTCTCCCATTCATCCCAGTGGCTGTAAATTAGGAACGAATGATTGCGTATTGCGTATATAAAGCCCATAGAATTGCCCACGGTGGTAGTTAAACGCAAAGAAAATTCTGGGGCAAAATGTATCCATAGTTTAGGCATTAAGAATTACAGCGGTAGAAATCGGTGAAATTTCATTTCTACAAAGCATTCAATTTGCTCTTTTTTTTTTTTTAAAGCTTTTAATGTTTTTTTATTGATGCGTAACATGAGTAGGTTTAGCAAAAAAACATTTTAAAGTACTAGAAATTTGTACTCGAATTTCCAAAATGACCTATTTCTTTTTTTTTCTATTATCTTTTCCTCAAACACTGCTCAAGACATACTATTTAAGGTTTCTTAATACCCATGATAAAAATTTGTGTATGTGTCATATTTGAAATGCCATGCTCATGAGGTTATGTAATGTCATATAGTTAATGTGAAAAGCTGTTTTAAAGAACACATGTTTAAAGAAATGTGCACTTTTGTGTACATAAGCAGTTTTAGGTGCATAATCTAACTGTAAAGTCATAAATTAGTTGTTTGCCATGCCAGAACTTGGTAATATTTTGTGTGGATTAACTGTACTCTTGTTTGTGGATTATTTGGGTATTTAATTAAACGAGGGATTTTTACAACTTAAAGCATATTTTTTAAGATTTGGGAAATTTGTTTTATGTTATAAAAAGTTATCCCTAAATTTTTTACAGCTGGATGGCAAGACATTTTAGCTGCGTGGTACTTTTAAAGATCCCTTCTTCAATCGGAAAATGAATGTTGTTTTGCTTAACATTATTATACGTACTTATTTAACGTCTTTAGTGGTGTAAGCATTAATGTAACATAACACCAACAGATAGGAAAAGATTTGCAGTAACCTAAAGTATGTTTTTTTTTTTCTGGAATGTTTGTATTGGGGAAGAAACAATTAAAAACCTCCCTCCTACTCAACAGCTTGCTGATTTATAGGCCTCTCTTGCAAATTTTGTTAGTATTTTTTGGTGGCCTTTGCTAATGTAGCTTCTTAAAGATTTCCCTTAAACTGATAGATAATGCATTCAAGATAACTCTTCTATTTTCCTTCTGATATGCTGATTGTGCAGCAACAAAATAATTATTTGTTTTAAAATATAGAGATAATTCAAACTTTACCATTCTCGCTAGTAAATGGAAAATCCTGGAGGGTGGCAAACATAGCGCGGATCTCAACGTTGATTTTGGAAACTCCATTGGTTTCCAGTATTGATAATTATGTAATAGATATGAAAATACTTCCAAAGTGCTGCATGTATCTATACTCGGGGGCAAACCTAACCTGTCATTGGAAGGAAGGCTACAGAGTGTATACTTCCACTGCATAAAATAGTTCCGGTCTAAAAGCTCGTACTCCAACTTCAACTGGCACTTAAAAAGGACACAGATGTTCAATACGTTCTGTGTGTGTGTGCGTTTAAAATATTCAGATCTCAGTTTCAGCGGCATTTCTAAAAATACAGATATTCGTGTTTTGGTGACGTCACTGATGGTTCTCTGTCACAGCATTCTTGTTTGGGTCAAAGTTCAGCTGACAACCCTGGGGATATTTATTGCTGTGGGGTGGGGGGGGGTCATTAGCGGAAGGATGAGGGCGAAAAAAGTGTTTCCGAGGGCATTTCGCGTTCCTCTCCCTGGTTTCTCCTTCTTGATTGTTGTTTTAAAACACTCTTCTGTCTTTTCGTTTTTTTCGAATGGCATCTGCCGGTCACTCGAGTGTATTTCAGCCGTATAAAACTGGGAAACCTTACGAAGATCTGCTAAGGTGATCGCTATGAATGTTTTCACTAAATTGATGGAAAAACATTCGCCGAATAAATCGGAAAATGAAATAACAGTTCTTACGGCAGAACTCACTGGTGTTTCAAGTCGCACAATTGGGAGAATGAAGGTTGAATTTAGTATTGAAGTACCTCAGATCCATCGGCAATTTATTTCTTCAAATTAAAATACAATTCTCGCTTTGCTTACATAGAACGTTTTCTCGAAATTAGTTTGGAGTTCCCAATTCAGTTCTCAATATATACCAAGAAATGGCTATCTTTTCCTTTTGAACTTTTGTGCGCAGTTGCCTTAAACGCGTATGAACCGGCATGAAAATTCAGACAAATGAAAGAGTTCCTTTCCGTCGTTAGGCATTTTGGAAAACTGCCACACATAATTCGGAAAATTGCCACACATTCAAAGTGTTCCTCGGAGGAAGAGCAATTTGTGTCCGCCCCCTCAAGGAAAAACGTGGCAATTTTCCAAGTTGCTGAAAGATGTGTGGCAATTTACAGTGAACCCTAAAATATCATTAATCACAGAGACCGGCTCTTGTCCAGTACTTATGGCAACAGAGGGTAGTTAAAAATGCATACACATTTAACGGGTATCTGTTATAAAAAAAAATCTAATCAGGGCAAAATTTTGGAACGAACGAAATTTTACCCATAACTGATGACATGATAAAAATACTTTGAATTAAATCCCGCAGTTGGTAATCTTCAAGCCGTTAGTATAAATATATGAAAAATATAAAAAAAAAAAAATAGAGAAATATGTGAAAACAAAATAAGGCCACTTAAGACTTCTTCCCGTGTTTAGCAAAGATAATTTCATTTTAAAAGAAAGAAACGTTACACGTTCTGTAACATCTCAAAAAAAAAAAAAAAAAAAAAAAAAAAGATAGAGAGGGAAATAAACTAACTGCTTGTCTACCGGTCTCCAAAGTGCGTGGGGGTGGGGAGGTGGTTAAAATAGAGGGGTTTGGTAAGGGATCACGGTCACAGACATCCAGCCCTGAGGGCTTGTGGGAGAAGCTTTCCGAGTGAAGGTTAATTACACACCATTAGTGCGGAGTAATACTGGGAGTGAAAAGGTCACCGTAGCTTCGGCCTCATTGCCAGGATAGCTTTGCCCCGAGTATAGGTGTTATTACGTGATATAAACACTGCCTCAATAATTGTCTTGTGGCAGTGGGTTTATTTACGACTTAGAACATAGGTTAATTCATTTTGAGATAGATTATGTCCTCTGGCTTTGCCACTGCTTATGCAGGAGGACCCACACAGCTGAGGATATAACTAGTGTCAGTCTAAAATGTAAGTAAAACATGATTTTCAAAAGTAAAAAAATGTTTCAATCACGCATAAATCAGAATACAACTGAATGAAATCAGAAATAACAATTGTCTTATTTCTTCCATTCAGTTTTAATTGTATTCTTTAAAATGTTCACTGCCGGTGCATGAGGTGCCGGTCAGAAACCAGGGCGAATCCAGGGTTCGTACTGCTCCTGGAAGTTAAGGATATACTTCTTCAGGCGGTGGCGCAGTGGTCTAAGCGATGGCTTCTGATCATTCGTCCGGAAGGGGTCCGGGTTCGAATCCCGGTGAGGCATGGATGTTGTGTTTGTCTTACGGCACTGGCTCTCTCCCTTCCCTGGAACCAGTGACCCTAAATTAGGGACGGGCAACTGCTTATAACCCATTGAGTTGCTCACGGTGGTCGTTAAACCTCCAATCAAAAAAAAAAAAAAACTCCTTCAGGGCTGTTTGTGTTCTGGGTCTAACCTGGATTTCCGGGTTTGGGCGATCTTTCATGCCTGGAATTCCGGATGTTTAGCTTTGAACACATTTTTAAGACTGTAAAATTTTGAATTCCAATAGGCGACAAAGCAAAAAAAAAAAAAAAATTAAAACAATTCATGGCAAAAGTATTTACTAAAAAAAAATTGCTTTTCACCAATGAATTAATGTGATAATAATATTGTCTTCCTCGCCGATGCAGCTGACTTGAGCTTGACACACGAAGCCGGCAGTTCATGCTGTGGTGGTCCGTTGTTCTGTGAGAAGGGCGGGCAAGATTTCATCTTTTTTGCTCACTAGCAAATTTTGCTAGTGACCAAATAGTTTGCTAGCAAAACATTTGCATGACTAGCAAGTAAAACTAAATCACATCGTAACTTATTTTCTAATAAAGTTACACAGAAATTTAAATATGTGTATAAATATTTTGACTTATCTTTTTGAATAATGAATAGAATCTATAGTGACTATCTTTGAATAATGAATAGAATAAGTTTAGTGACTATCTTTATTATTAATTTCTAACAAATTCTCATACCACATGAATATATTTCACTGACATTCTAATTCAGATTTCTTCCCATATGGTTTACGCTCAGGGTGTCTGACTTTGTCATCATACCACTTTACAACTGCTGACCGTGGATTAAAAATCTCTTCTTGTGGCCCTTCTACAGTATTTCAATTGTCATCAGAGCATTTAAAGTTTCAACAGACAAATTGTTCCTCCAATCCCCTTGTATTCTTTTTAAAAAACTGAATCCCACCTCACAACATGCTAAGTGGAAGTATCGCACAAATTTCTGCTAAACTTCTACACACTTCATATCTGCCAATTACCACACAATGCCGTAGTTTCTACGGAATTAGTTGTCTGACTACGGAACTCACTATCAAAACTACAGATTCTACAAATTTTCATTTTGTTTCAAATTTTTCTTTTGCTATTATTTTTATGATATACACGAGATTCTTACAGGGATTCGTGTAATACCGCTTTATTTAATTATTTTTTGTCATCAGATCATCCTGAAGATCGATATTTGGGAGAGGGGGGTCTTCCATCTGGAGACTAAATTTCGTGCTTCAAAACTTTCGAACACAGTAGTGAAACGGAGTAAGAAAATTTTGCCGTAATCGCAAATTGTTCTCCCAATGTTGTCTTTGTGTCCTCTTTTCTTGTTAAATATCATTTTATTGCATAAATGTTTGCATTTTAGCTTGAAACTGTGGAGAACAATGTGCAAAAACGTAAGTTGGCTGCTGCAAAATTTTTCTGTAATCTTCAGGCATGAGATTCTTCCGCGAATTCAAGGAATTCCGTCTTTACGAAACTAAAAAACGAAAGGTCGACGGAATTCGGATTTTCTCCGTAATCAATTTTTTTTTTTTTTTCTCTCACGATGTTGCCTCTGTCAAGTATTATTGCTCATTAACATTTTACTGGATAAATATTTGTATTTCAGCTTGAAAATACAAGGAAAATTTCCAAAACCAGAAGTCAGACGAAGCAAAAGTTTCTTCCGTAATCGTTTACCCCCTCCACGAACACATTTCGCAAAAAAGCGTCTATCTGTGCCTCGCAATAAAGGCGATCGCTTGGCTTAGGGTACGACAGGAGTTAAGGACAAAGTTCGTGGGGCAAAAGAAGGGAGGGTGGCAGAGCAGGTGGTCAAACAACCGATCCATCCCAGAGCTCTGGGTTGCCACAGCAACCATTGCCGACGTCACGTTCAGTTTCTGGCCAATGAGGGCACGATGGAGAGGAGTTTCAAAGCGCTTCTATGACAGTTTGGAAGGGATGAAAGATATGGGGAGGATGGGTATTAAGTGTTAAAAGGAAATTGGCGAAAGAGAATCGCTGATCGTCGCTGTTTTTAACAAGTGATAATAGAAACTGTTATGTAAACTTCGTGGATTAATAAAGATTTTTGGTTACTTTAAATAAAGAAATTACCTTACTAGCAATATTTGCTACTGTGATTTTTTTTCACTAGCTATTTGCTAGTTGCTAATCGGTGAAATCGCGCCCTGGAGAAGGGCATGCACACAAATTCTCAGTCATTTCGTCGGCACTTCTGCTCCTCAATGCAAAAAAACAGGTTTTCGTTGTGATGTGGGATTGGAACTTGGAGATGGCGGGGGAGGGATGTCTCGAGTTTATGGATTGGCACCGTTGGGAGACGCCGATGATTTCAGGGTTTCGTGCCTTGCCTTGCAAACACCTCTGCTCCTTTTTAACGATACTGATGTGGACATTTACTAGATACATATTTTGCATACTGTTGGTAGAGAAATATTACATACTTAAAAGGGCCAAGAAACTCATAAAATAAATTTCTGCACTAGATGAAAACTGATTGGTATCTCCTATTTCTCCAACCAGTTGTGTCGCTGAAGAATCTTCAGTTGAGAACCAGTGATTATGCTTTCGAATTTATTCGTTGTTTTGACAAAACAAGGTAGTGAAGTCCATATGGGTTTCTTCGAAATCCCTTTAGCCTCAATAGACTGCCCTGTTAACATACAAATTCTAAGTGGCAAATGCATTTTATTACCTCAAGCTTTTATTGATAGTTCCCTTCACCAAAAAACCAGTGACATTCAAAGGAAAATAAACATTGCAGTAAAAGCGAACCCTGTGTTATGTCTATGGGGCGTGTAGTTGTACTTCCCCTCCCTAAATCATTTGGGTAGAAAATCCACTACCCGTAAACCAGTCATTTTTAGGCACTCGTTCTCAGTGGCAACAATTAGATAACTTTCTCCAAGTGTCAAAGGTTTCACAAACGGAAATATTAAGTCACGGTCATGGCGCCTCAAGGCATCATGTTGCAGTGAATGTGTTAAACTGCATAGTAAACACCATCCAAACCAACTGAGAATACGATTAGCTTAACGAAAGTGAGCAGTCACCGTCTCCTAAACTTGAACTCTGAAAGTGAGTTCAAGCAATGGCTTCTGACAATTTGTCCGAAATGTGCCCAGGTTCGAATCCTGGTGAGACATGGATGTTGTTTGTCTTTCGGCTCTGGCTCTCTCCCTTCCCTGGAACCAATGGCCCTAAATTAGGGATGGGTGACTGCTTAAAGCCCATTGAATTGCTCACGGTAGTAATAAACCCCCAATCAAGAAAGTGAGTTCTTGGGGATAGGTCAAACACCCAAATTTTCAGGAGCCAACACTGTTTTTTTTTTTTAAGACTCAAAGAGAAAGTCAAAATTGCTATTAAATAAAAAGAAAGAAAACTTATATATAGAATCGTGACAAACAGTCAAAATTAATGTATTACTTAGATAGTTCAATAATTTTTTTACTGCAATATCCCCAACTAAAGCTATGGAACATTAATAGTTGTGCTTCAGAATAGAGGCTTTCATTTCAGAAAGTTCAGCTTTGTCTTCTGGTGTATAACATTCAATAAAACCTGTAATGAATAACAATAACAAGCACTCCACAAAAATTTGGTAAATGTGTGTAGTTTAGCGTCCTAAATTATTTCGTTGGAAATGTTGAAGGATTTCGAAAAAGTGAGATGTTCGTATTTTAAATAATGCAATTTCATGGCAAATGGTGAAAAGTCATTTATAGTGCATTTTAAAGATTTTTACCGTAATATTTACACGTAAGTACAATGCTGTAAACAAAAGCTGCGGCAGGCCTCACGCAACGGTGCGGCGACTTCAGGCTTTGCTTCGCTGGAATGGTGGTCTCGTTTTGGTGGCGGAAGAGTACAAAAAAAAGAGGGAACGTTCTTGCCAGGAAAGGTTCCATTTTGTAGTGTTACGCTACAGAAAATAACTCATTTGTCTCAATTTTTCACAGACGATTTGTAGGTTTTTTCGCGTATGATTCTTTAATGCTCAATGTATGAAGACACATAGTCGATGATTTTCTTTTTTTATATACTGCCAATCACGCTGTCAATAGGAGTAAACCGTTAACTTTGCGATGGCATGCAACTTCAGTTGCAGAGAACGTGACATGTGTTTTAGCACTTGTAGAAGAAAAAGGCGCATGCATACTTCCTATTTCATATCAGGGAATCATATGCGTAAGATTGAAGCAAATGTCACCATGAGTTTTTAAAAACTGCAACGGAGATGAACTATTTTCTGTCAGGTAGCACTACAAATTAGAACGCTTTGCTGGCAAGAACATTCCCCGTTCCTCTTGTATTCTTCCGCCGCCAGCAAAATGGCCGCTGGAACAAGACCGTTTCAGCAGAGCGAAGCTTAAATATGATCGTTGCGGTGTTGCGTTAGGCCTGTCGCAGCTTCTGTTCACGGCGTCATACTTACATGTAATTATTACGGCAAAAATCTTTAAAATGCACTATAAAGAGGACTTTTTTTCACCATTTGCCATGAAATTGCATAATTTAAAATGTGTACGTCTCACTTTTTGAAATCCTTCAACATTTCCGACGCAATAATTTAGGACGTTAAACTGCACATTTACCATAAATTCAATGCTATAGCTACAGACATTTCTGATGATTACGCTGTATGTGTAAAAGTATCTGGTTTGCACTGTGGAATTTCAGCTTGAATCACTACTACTGATATAACACTACAAATGTACTACTGCAAATTCTGGCGACTGTTCCGAAAAATAGATATTGGCATTTTCATTCTGATTTCATGGTAAAAAGTCTGCAAACAAAAAAAAATCTGTGTGGTGTACTTGTTACTTTATTAAAGATATGAAAGCTTCATAATAGAAAACCAAACTTTTGAAAGAAAAAATGCCAGCGCAATGGTGTAAGCAATGGCTTCTGATCATTCATCCGCCATGGGTCTGGGTTCGAATCCCAGTGAGACATGGGTGTTGTGTTTGTCTTATGGCACTGGCTCTCTCACTTCCCTGGAACTAGTGGCCCTAAATTAGGGATGGGCAACTGCTTGTAGCCCACTGAGTTGCTTACGCTGGTCGTTAAACCTCCAATAAAAAAATAAAATTTTCAGAATAAAATTTTAAAACCCAGGTGCCAGATGAAAATTTTTAGGGAACTGGGTACTTAGGATTGTCTAGTGCTGTTATTGTTCTCACACACACATTCTTTTGCATTTCATTGTGAAACTATTTAGGATGCAGAGAGTCACGATGGGAAAAATGGTAGCCTTTAAGTTCAGCAGTAGGTATTATTGAATTAGGACTTTGAGTCAACCTAGCATTTTATAATTACTATAGCTCTTGTAATTTTGAAGCATAGTTTGATTGATCTAAAAAAGCATTTCCTTTTTATGTATAGAGTTCAAAGATGCAGTTGTTCCTACGTTGTCAAGATACACATGCTGTTGAAGTCGGAGATGTAAAGGTTGGATACCTTAAGGTAAGATTTCGTTTCTGTGCTTGTGATAACTATTTGGTTGAAATTGTGGAATTTTCCAGTGTAGAATGATTAAGAACTGTATTAGAATAATTCTTGATGACGACATACCACACTTCAGTTACGTAAAAATTACAAGTGTTGGGACGGCATTTCAGTAGTGACTTCTACCTTCATCATCCATTTAATGAAACACGTATTAGTATCAGTTGTTTCCAGATTTTAAAATAGCTTTCCAAATGATAGGTATATTAAAAGGTGCGTCTGTATTACAGGTGTTAGGGGTAAGGGAGATTTCAATGCTTTTGCGGTACCAGAGGGCTTTCAGATTGCTGGACGGAGCGATGCGTTAACATTTTGTCAATCGGGAATCGCGGACGTATCGCTGATGGTTAAAATTGAAAGTGAGGTAAAAGGGTTTCCTTTCTTAACATCGGCGATATGTTCCACCAATCGCCGGTTGATGCTTCGGTATGTACTACCAATATAGTGGGTAATGCCGTTCAGCAGTCGGAAAGCCCTCTGGTACCGCAAAAGCATTGAAATCTTCCTTACTCCTAACACCTGTAATACAGGTGCACCTTTTAATATACCTATTATTTGGAAAGCTATTTTGAAATCTGGCAACAACTGATGCTAATACCACGTGTTTCATTCCATGGCTGATGAAGATAGAAGTCATTACCAAAAAGTCATCAAGAATTATTCTGTTTTGTGTGTTACATGTCTCACTGCCAGTTAGTTATTCTCACTATGATTAAGAACTATGTCAAATGTGTTTGAGTGAAATAAGAGCTATGTAGACCTTTTTAATTTTACCTTTTGTGATGATAAAATCTAGTCTGTTACAGTGTAAACAATCTGAATTCTGTGATTTGTTAATGTTTCATGTGTATTGTTGATTCATTTGATGGGTTCCATTTCAACTCAGGCAGGGTCGTACCATCATGGTCTCAGATTTCTCTAAAAAAAATTAAGGGGTGTTCCTTGACTAAAATAAGGAAACCAATATTTTTTCTTCCAGCAAAAAAAATTTCCCTTCAAGATAGAGGGTTTCAAATCTTGCACCGTCAAACAAGCTCTCTAGAAAACGGTTATTTTTCCTAACTTTAGCGAGTCATTGCAGCGGAACTAAAGAAGATATCTTGTTCTGATATTTTTTTTCACATTGTGTGTATAATATATAGTGCTAATATTTTTTACACATCGTATGATTAAAATTTAATTTAAAAAAATTGTAAACTTCGTGATTTAAAAACAATGGAATTAAAAAAAAATAACAGGTGCGGATGGAGTTTTTTTTATATATACTTTTTTTTTTTTTTTTTTGTTAAAGACATACAGATGTGCACTTTATTTTCGATTTTTTTATGTGACTGTGAAACTGCTAGTTTCGGCAGCTTTAAAAACAGCCGATTTTGAAAGATCTTAACTTTGCCAACGGTTTTCTCAAAAAAGCCATTTTTAAAGATTCTGAAAATTAAATCAGTTTTATTATCAACAGGAAAATATCTGCGTAAATTCTCACGGACCTAAAAACGGTAGTTTTCGAGTTGGACGCATTTTTATTTGGTTTGAAAGCCTACAATTTCCTGTGTTCTGAAGGCGCTATTTTGGGAAAATCTCGGGCGCAAAGTACGTATTATCTTACCCGAATGAGAGCGATGGATCAGCTGGCCGTGGTTGGATACGTCCACCTCACCCTATCCTGCGCGATGACATGACTAAAAAACGGTCGGGGGGGGGATAACAAATAAATAACTAAAATTCTTGCTGCTCCACTAACAAAGTTGAGTTGCGAAAGACAGTTGTTTGTTTACATATATACTTAAACATTTCATAAGAAACTATGAAAGAGTAGAAAACTATTGTGAAATAATTTTAAGAAAAAAAAAATGCGGGCACACATACTGTAAGTAATTTTCGAGAGCTAAACACCTTCGAGTTTTTCTGGGGGCTGCTAACTGTAGGCTACTGTCAGAAGAGCAGTCGCTGTTTTGTGATAGTTGCTAAAATTAACTTCAGTTTTTCGTAATAGTAAAATATTCGCTCAGGAGTTTTGTCCTCTGCGAACGGAGGGAGATGGTGCAATGCTTTTGACCTCGCTGCTGGGTTGATAATGCTGGTCGCTACCCAAACTCTGCATACCTTCTCCAAAACATAATGGCAATTGTCTAATCTACTAAATAAATAACAATTAACACATGTGTGCATGCTTATTCATAAAATGTAAGTTGAGTATATTTCCTGTTCAATCAGCTAATTTTATAAGTAGAATACATTTTTAAAAAAATCACAAAGTGTTTGATTTTTTAAAATTTTAATAACACGATATGTAAAAAATATTAGCACCATATAATATCACATAGTATACGCACAATGTAAAAAAAAAATACCAGAACATGATATCTTCTTTAATTCCGCTGCAATGACTCGCTGAAGTTGGGAAAAATAACCGTTTTCTAGAGAGCTTGTTTGACGGTGCAAGATTTAAAGATTTTTTTTTTTTTTTTTTTGCCGAAAGAAAAAATATGGGTCTCTTTATTTTAGTCAAGGAACACCCCTTAAGTTTTTTTAGAGAAATCTGAGACCATGATGGTACGACCCTATCTGAGTTAAAATGGAACCCATCATTTGTAGAATTAAAACAAAATTTATTACTAGTACTTGGGCTTGGTAGAGTATAAGTAGAATAGCATTCCCTTTTAGGTATTGTGCTACTGGAATAGCATATGGTTCGGGGGTGGATAATATATGCCTCTTCAATTTTTTTGCTTTTGCTAACACTGGAACCTATTAAACTGAATTTTTAAGCCTGTAATATGCTAGAAAAGAACTGCCAATAAGCTAAATTTTCAAAGGTACTGCATTCTAAAGCTGCAACCATATTAGGCCCATTGTCTCTCATGAAACACAACTTTTTCTGAGAGATTCCATTCTTTTATAGTGTTGGTAATGAAAGTTTCTATTGCGGGTTCTGTATGTGAAACTTCTGCAAAGGGAATACATTCTAAGCACAAGTGATAATACTCAAAGTTTTCATCTGTGAAGTGAACTAATATGAAATGAGGTAATCGTCAGAAGATGTTGATGTCCATATGTCTGTTGGGACTGCAATAAACTCTGTTTTATCTAAAAGATTCTTAACTTGTTATTTTTTTCTTCATACATCTCTAGAATTACATTTTAGGCAAAGTGTTTCCTGCTTAGGATCCATGATATATCTTGGCCCAAGATGGTTTGTCAACTTTTTAAAACCTTAATCTTCTACTATGGACAATGGTTGGTTATCTTTGCAGATCATTTCGGCGACTAATCTGGTAATTGTTTTAGCCCTTTTGTCTCCAGGCTTAAAACTTTGCATTTTATCAATAAATGCTTTCAGAGTTAGTTAGTTAGAAGATACTGCTTTGCATTTTACTGGGGGTGCTTCGAATGGGCTTTGTTCTCCACAAGAAGCTGTTGAACCTGGACTAGGAGTCAACTAACCAAACTGATGCAAGACTCCCAATGACAGCTGGATCATCTGGGTCATTATTGTCTTCCAATCAGGAGTTAACTCTGACAGTCAAAGGGCTTAAGGATGAAGCTGGAGTCGGTAATGGGGATGGTGAACTGTAAAATTCTATCTTTCAGTTCTTGAAATGTGGATGAATATTTGGCTTTCAAATGTTTCCACATTGCTGAAGTAGTAGTATATGACACTTTTCCTCTGGATATTTTTGCAGAACACATACTGCAATTCGCATAATTTTCATTATCCGAAATTTGGAAATAGTTCCAGATGTTAGAAGATGCTTGAAATGTCATCTTATGGGTTGACATTGATTGCAGGTTATAGGACTTGCGATGGTTGTGTGACAGGCACAAGATAAATCACTCCTAAGTATGTGTAAACGTTAGCAATAAAACTATGTAGGAATAAAAAAAGCTTGAGAAATGCTGATATTGGGACAATAAATACAGACCGGATAAAACCGAGTGTATACTGATGGCGTGTGCTAGTGAGATGCTGTTGAGAGTTGAGTACAACTAGAAACGCTGAGCTGGAGACAGGGTAACATAAGTCGTGCGCTACGTGGCTCAAGATCACTCTCCCCCTCCATTCTCACGCTCGTTACCACAGTTACAGCTGCTGTAAAAGATAAAATATGGGTACGTCACTTTTCCGACTGTACTTGAGGTATGGTGGCGAAAGCACTGTCAGATAGGAGACTCCAGTTGCTTCGGTGGTTGCTCTCTGTGTTTGGCTGAACAATTCCTTCACTGTTGCATCTGGTTTGGAAGGAGCAAGCTATTTCAAATAGCTGTGTACACTCTGTAGACTATCTTCTTCAATTGTTTCTGATGTCAGAACTCTTCATGCTGGCAAAAACTTGAAAACAAGCACCAAATGCAGAGTTTTTTAGGTTAAGATCCGAATGACGAAAAAAAAGCGAAGATTCAAGTTTTCGAATCTCGAATCCTTCTCAAAATTCAAATGTGCCATCCCTAATCTAAATGACAAAAAAAAAAAAAAAGGAATTCCGTGAATCCGCTTAAGAATCTCCTGTATATCATAAAACAATAGCAAAATGAAAAAGAAAAATTAAACAAAATGAAAATTCATAGAATCCGTAGTTTTGACAGTTGTGTAGTTTCGTTATCAGACAACAAATTCCGTAGAAACTGGACATTCTGTAGTAGTTGGCAGGTATGTTAACACATCTGAAATAACTACAAAGATTGTAAAAATACATGTTTCAAAAAGTTGTAATTTGTGTTCTAAAAAGTTAAAATACATAATTTAAAAAACAAATTTATTCTGTGGAATATTTTTAACACATTCATTGCCCGTTTGTAGCAAGCCAACTTTCAATTAATGCCTTTTCAGAATAAGAGCTTCTTTTAGCATTTTATTGTCATTATCTTATAGTGCCTGTAAAGCAACCTCTCTATTTGATTTAAAGAATCTGCAGAAGTTGTACTATTAAGGTGTTTGAGAGAATTCCTACTGTTTTAACTGTATAGACTTGTACTTCTTTGCAAGAAGCAAACATAATACCATTCAATGTGACATAGAATGGGGAATCACTGGGCAAAACTTTGTCACACATCATAAAATGCTTGAGTATGGGTTTCTGGGTTTGTTAAATGAATTGAGGTTATTGTGACAAGTTATTGTGTACATGCTATACTGAAGGAAAAATTTTGCATTGAAAAATACTCGAACATCTCTGCTTCTACTCATAAAATAGTTTCAAAAAATGTGTCTGATATCAAGAATTGTGAATCAGCTTTTTCGTTTGTCGTGTAAATCTGGGATTTAGAAATGTGCTGATCATGTATGTACCTTAATGCATCCAAATTATACACTGATGCTAAAATTGTAAAGGTATTAAATAATTAAGAAATCTGGTGGTGTCTGACAACTCCTTTATGGTTTTTTAAAATATTGTGACACGTTGTAACTTGCCGTTGAACGATTTTTAATACAGTAATGCCTGCTGGTATTCCCAAGTTAAACTTATCAAATTTCCAATTTTTTAATTGCAGAATTGTATTGAGGAATTAGAGCAAGTTGCCCATGAAGAACAGGTTCTCTACTATTGTGGGCAACCTTTAAATGATGAGCAAGAAGTTTCCCAGTGCTTGGCAGATGGTGCAACTGTGGATGTGTGCATTAGGCTCAAAGGAGGTAACATGTTCTTTCTGTCTGTAAAACAGTTTTTAATTGCTTAATCTTGAGTTAGTCTACATTTTCAGAACTTTCCAGCTGTTTTCTGAAGGAAAGGCAAAATTGTAAATTATGTTGCGTAGTCTCGCAACAACATGCAATTTTAACTCTGTAAGCATAAAAGCGTAATATATGTTAAATACTTCTTAATCAGTAAGAATGTAGAAGTAATTACATCAAGGGAATTTCTTTAAAATACGGATTCAAGGTGTACCAATTTGTCCTGTAATGAAATTGGAATTAACACACTAATCGTTTTCTTGCAGTTATTAGTTCATCAGTGCTAACAGATCTGTAACATGAAACTGGTGTTAGGGTAGAAATAAGAGAGCAAATACGTATTTCGTTTGAAGAATTTAAAAATGGACAGCCTATGCCACCTGTGGTTTAGTGGGTAGACCTTGAATTTTTAGCCATAGTACATAATTGTCATTTCAACTTGCTACCCTGTTAATCTTCACACTTACGTAAATACAAAATAATACATTTCCTTACCTTCTCATTTCCAGTGTTTTATGTGTGTTATTGTGAACATTTTCAGCAGTGTTGTTACATGCAATGTATTTCATGCTGACAGGTGAGTTAAAGGGCAGAGTTGTGCACCAACACTATTGTAATTGTCAGGGTGCACATGCGGCCTGGAAAACCTTGAAAAGCTTTGAATTTCAAAAAAAAATTCAAGGCCTTGAATATTCGGGAATTCTTGACGTTTTCTAATAAATGTCGGGGAAAATCCTTGAAAATCAGAATCCAAAATTTTTAATTGGTTTATCTGGTAAAAAAACAAAACAAAACTGAAATTTAAAGTTATTTTCTTTTATCTGAGAAACAGAATCCGCAGTGAACTTTTTTTTGTTAAACTCAAATTATTTTTTATGTCAGCTGCATTCTTCTACCTTGTTGGTAGAATACTTCCCGTCCCGTCATACGAGGTCAAATGGCAACCGTCGATTGGTGAAGAAGGCCTTGGCTTGGGGCAGGGAACTTATTTTCTGGTTCAACCATGCGTTTCTTGCTGTTTTTAGTTACGCATGTGCGGCTGGGTGTGGATCTGCAGTGTCTGCTCTGTTTTGCTCCTCCAGCTTTACTGCATAAGTATCTTCGTTTGTGTGTTTTACCGGCCGGTGGGAGCTCTTTTTTATTACAGGTATTAGCGTCACTTTTAGCTGTCCCTCTTCTTCCGGCTACTCATGTGCACGTGGCTTTGTAGCAGCACGCAGGGATCGCATTCCTCCTGAAATTCCTAATATTTTGTGACCCTCCTTAAATTCCTAAAATTATACCTAAAATTTGCTATTCATCCTAAAATTTTCGTAAGCTTATTTATTAAAAACACAACCGTTATTAACGCCAATAAATTTACCATTACGCAGGGTGCGCACGCATGCTTGAAAACCTGGAAAGTCCTGGAAAATCATGATTACGTTTTCAAGGCCTGGAATATCCTGGAAAAACGGTGTTTTTTTAATGCCGTCTTGAAAAGCCTTGAAATTTGAAATTAGTGCTTAAAAAATGCCCTTTTAGGAAATCGTGTTACTGTTACCCCTTCATTTTTTAAAGTTCCTTTTCTCTGTTCTCAAAGAAACCACCGGCAGCGGTTTCCGATGTGCACCAAATCCTAATTTGGCTGGAGGGAAAAAAAGAAAAAAAAAAAAGGCACTACTTCCAGTGCAATAAAATTGGATGATTACTAGTAGGTCGAAGGGGAGCTTGATGTCCGTCCGACAATTGAGAACAGAAGGGGAAAGAAGAGGCATTTAGCATTTGCAGGGGGTCGCGTATGTACCAAGTCAGCTGGCATCCACCAGTGAGGAGTATGCCTGAACAACACATTCATCTTCTTCTTGAGGGGAGGGAGGGTGCATGCCACCCTCCCTCCCCTCAAGAGACTTCCACTACTTATGATAAAAAATAAGAAAACTATCTTTGCGAATTTTTCACGAAAGTGGCTGAAATTTTTACATTCACTGTAATTGGATTACAGAAGCTCACTTCCAAAATTCCAGTTGAATCGGTTTAAAACTTCAAAAGTTAGCATTGGTAATTTTTATTATGGACAAGTATGTGTGCCTCTTTGGACAGAGTGAGCCTCCAGCAGAAAGGCTGTTACCATAGCAACGGTTGATTGACAGCTGGGAGCGCTGATCTGAAGCCCTTGGTTGGGAAGAAAGCAAACACCTGTTTATCACTTCCACAGCACAAAAGGACTAGGAGAATATTTTCAGAAATCCATTTTTCTGAATTTTGAAAATAACACAGTAAAATTTTTACAGTAGTTAAGATACATCACAATAAAGTTCTAGTGCAAATTTCGCCAAATTCCGTTAGGAACTTTAGCAGATGCAAAAAAAAAAAAAAAAAAAAACGTTGCATAATCGGATTGAAAAAAGAAACGGTAATTATAAATTACGGGAAAAGCAAGTGAATTATTTTTTTTAGATGCCATGGTTTATTTAAACAGAGTGATCCTTAAATTTTTTTTCTGTGATGATATGGACTCTTTACAAACAAGTTTTTATTCAGACGTCTGAGTTACTGTTTTAATAAAAAAATCATCTATAATTAAAAAGTTTTCAATGGATTTAAGCAATATTCAGCAGATAAACAAACGTATTTTAGTAAATTGCAACATCATGACGTAAATTTGGTAATTTAATTTTGTCGAAAATTGGGGAGCATTTTTTTTTTTACAGTTTCTATTATAGTTAAAGTGAAGGAGGAAGGGTGCAACTTGACAGTTCAGTGAGCTGCAGGTGGTGATTTATGGCGATGTGCCAAATGAAAAGAAGCCATTCCATCAGGTAATTCCAAAGGTTGTGTTGTGTGGACGCGTCCTCCTGCTGTTTGATCTTAATTGGAATGTTTTTGTGCATGGGGGGGGGAAGGGTCGAGAGAAATATCCGTTTCAGCTTTACAGCTTTCATGGCTCTTTTTTTTTTTTCTTGGTAATAAATAAAAATCATAGTTGCTGCATTCACCATTGATCCATGTTTGCATTTCTTGAATATAAACAGCAGACAATCAGAAACATAGTGTTGGGTGGGTCTTGATGATCTTCATTTTGCATATGCTGAATTCAGTTCTGTGGGAATAAGGAATGACTTATACTGTGAATATATACAAAACTACATATTTTTGAGCTGAAAAAATAGGTCTACTTGTACACAGTAGCTAAAGTGTGAACTCAGATGAAGACAATCAGATATACGGACGTCTGATTCCATAAAAAAAAAATCAACATAGTTTTTTTATTTACACTACAGTTAAAAAAGCAAAAACATGTTTTTAAACGTTATAAAGGAAAACGGATTTTTGAAACGCATGACTTGATGATCTTAATTTCTGAAAGTTTCTTTTTTCCACATCCTTTTTTTCAATTACAATACACTGTAACAGGATACTGTGTGTTATATCACTTAGAGATATGGCAGATTTTCGGTTGCTGATATCCGCGATCGTAAGCGGTAGTTGCATCGCGATTGTTGATGATGACAAGATAAATACTGGAGTGATGTAAAATGTTGCATAAACTAAAAAAATAAAAAAATAAAGCCCCCCCCCCCACCCCGAACTTTTATGCGGTCATCATAGCTGATCAACCATTTCATTCCATGAACATCAGCACATTTCAATCATTTGAACATTGGGGGTATCTGAAGGAATTCAGTCGTGCTTAAGCGCCCTAGCGCAACGAAAACATGCTAATTTTGGACAGGTCTATTCCCTTCCCCTCTACCATCCCTAATAATTGAGAGTGCATATACATTGAGAGTGTTTCAAATATTCTATTTATGAGCTAGTTTTTGCGCTGTTTGTTATGCTTTTATTTATGAAGAAAGAGAGGGAAAATAAGGAAAAGCAGCTAGAGAAAAAAGAAAAGCTGAGTTTGATGACAAAATAAAAGAAAATGATGCAGAAATAAATAGGCTTAAAAAAGATAAAGAAGCCTCCCTAGCAGTAATTCAAGAGGGAACAGAAAGAATGAGAAAAGCTGTAGAAAAACAAAATACTGTTGAAATAGCAGTTGCCTCTAACTTGATCATACAAGGTTCAGCTGAAATAAAGAAAACTGAAAGTAAATTAGTTGTGGTGGAAGCAGAAAAAGATAGGCTAATCAGGAAAAGGTTAAAACAATAATATGAAAAAAGTAATTCAGTGAACAATTGTACATAGTTCTTGGTTTTCAATTACCTTTTTAGGATATTATAGTTTAATGTGAAACCTGAAAACTTTACTGTGAAAATCGTGAATTGCTTCTGGTTCAACAGCATATTAATGTTCAAAGTGAAACTTGAATGTGGTAAATATACTTGAATATGATAATAACACGTGAAAAGATAAGAACTGAACATTAGAAGTAAATCATACTTAAACTTTAGACATTAGACGTTATGCAAAAACTTTGGGTGTGAACTTCGACCATATATACTAATGGACTGCGCATTGGCAATAGCTGCATCAAAGCTGCCATGGCTCAAACATTGGGCACGTCATCATCAGACTCCAAATTTCGTGTACAAATGCTGTTGTGATTACTAATTTACGCTGCAGAACTTCAGTGTTTTCGGTGTATTATGTGAATGCACCTCATATATAATGAAAACTCTTCAGGTAAGTTTACTTATGAGCTATATACATGCATGATCGGGTTGTTTACATTTTGTGATTTATAATGTGATGAACATTTGCTGTTCATGTGTAAAGGATTGTTACTATTGGTGTTTACTCTCAAGGTTTTTTGCCATGAAGGATTGATTCTTAGTAATTTTATCTTTTACTACAAAAACTGAAAAGTTTGAGGAAAACAAAATGTTTCCTGCATCTGGTGTTTCAGAAAAGTCTCATTTTCTAAGTAAAAGATTGACTTGTCATGCAAAAGATATTTATTAAGCATTTTGTCTCTAATATAATGTTCTTTAACTAGAGATTGCTTTACATGAGTATTAGATTATTCCTTATCCCATTAGTAAGTAGAAACTATTCCAGATGCAAATGGAATTAATAATTTTCCTGCTGAATTTCTTGAATTTTTGAGCTATTAAGGTGCATGTGTATCCACAAAGTTGAATTAAAAGGTAGTGCACCCATAATTCTGTAGGAAACCTATGTTATTAAACTTTAAGTAGTAAAACAAGACTTGCTGATCAACTCGTGTCACACATAACCAAATCTGTAGTCCCGACGCAACACATCAAGGCATGGTCTATTTAATTCTTATAAATCCAACGCCTCTCACTTTGAACCTCAGCAGTTTGGTTGGTATCTTCAATTTTCTGAGCTTCAGCTAACTGTAAGTGAAGTTTGGTGTTACTGTCAGGGATTTGTTATTTGTTTGACAAGGCACATTGGGTCCTCATGTGATTTCTGTGTTTTGTTATTTTGTTGGAGCTGGGAATTTTTGATTCTGGCAATAATGGAAAGTCTTCAGTACAGTGTACAGATACCTTTTTCATTGTATTTTGGCAGATCAAATGCCCAATTTGTGTTGCTTTTTGTCTCGCACTTAACATAAGTACATGTCATTGTGCTTTCTTTTGCAAATACATTTTTAAAGGAAACAAACTTGAAAGCGAGAAAAGCTTCAATTTTGACAAAACTCATTTCATTAGTATAAAATTTTAGTGCAGGCATAATAGGAATTTTGTCAGCCCTTCCCCGCCCTTTTCAGCTATCAACAAAACATACGTATATATCTATGAAAATGTGAGGACAAGTGTGACTTTAATGTGTTTAAATGCAAATGCTGACTTTGGCATGCCTTCAGTATAAGACTTATCAAAGATCATCTTGGAGTATAAGCTGTCAACAGGTATTGAATTTTTAGGGTTAGTTGCATTTCAGTCATGCCTCAGATGTGTTTATTTGGGGGGGGGGGGCAAATCTGGTGATCTTGCAGAACATTTGACCCTCTTGATCCAATTTGGTAATACATGGATGCGCATTCTCCGGGGTCAAAAAATGTGGTCACCCAGAGCGACTAAAAAAAAATCGTCCAGGTCACCACGGGAAACATCACTGGAAAGCATGTACCTTAATTTAGTCTTATAATCCACAGATTATCTGCTAAAAGAGTAAAAAAAATTAGGTTCTGCAGATTGTACGTTGATGCAGATAATACGCCAACTTAAAAGAAATAGAATTAAAAAAAAAACTTTTTTTGCGGTATTTTGATTTTAACAAAAGTCTGCAGGGTAATTGTGCAGAGGGGGGGGGTGTAATTGTAAAAGGAACTCTCATGGAATTTTTTTTTTCTCAGTTCAGGAGTTAGTACTGAGCAGAGAGGAGGGGAAAGGGTATCATATTGAAAGTTTGGGGAAGTTGTAGGGAGGGATGGCAGGAGTCATGTTGTATTGTTTGAAAGATAAGACTGACTGCTTGTGCCCACGTTTTGTCAACCGGCCAATGAAAATGTACGTATGGCACTTGCTGCATGAACCACATATGCATACCGCCTTTCAAAGTTCCTTGGTCTGGATCTTGTGTGTGCTGTGCCTTGTGTGTTTAGTTCATCCTTCGCTGTTTTGACCGGTGTCCTTTCTGCTGTTATTTTCCTTCATTGCTATTTATGATGTCTTCAGAAAGGAAACTTTTCAGCTACACTGCCAAATTTAAACTTAAAATGGAGGACACAGCCAAGGGAGAGAGGAAATTATTGTGCCCTTCCCCCCAAAGGATCGTAAAGTTACAGCACAGTGATACGTGAAAAGCTGTGGTCTAAAATTTAAACAAACCCATCAAGAAACTCTGCAGGAGAATTCACAGAAGTCCAGTCCTCTTTTATACTGACCTGTGTGTAAGCAGACTCCCCAGCTTTGAAAGTAGGATTTCTTTCAAAAACTTTTTACTTACATGCAAGTCTATGTTATTTCTATTAATTGTTCTGTATCAATGTTTTGTCGTTGCCAATGTGTAATGCCATACTCTAAAACTGTCTCGGTGTGATTAAATTTTGTGCTCTATAGATGCTGTGCCACTAAGCTTCATTTGTCTGGAGATACAAGTATAAAAAAAGTAACCTTTAAAAATGAATTTCGTAGATCGTTTTATTTGTTTTGGTTTTGTTTTTTTACTTCACACTTCTGGGTTATTATGCAACCAACTTTTTGTCAGAAATTCTGCTTCTGGTTCAATATCTGTGATGTGCAGATTTACAGCAATTTTTTTTTTTTTTTTTGAATGTCACGATCTGCGGGTTATGCTGGTTGGATAATACGACAAATGTTACAGTAATTTAAGAATTTGCATGCCTCTGGAAAAAGATGCAAGAGTACCTCCCCCCCCCCCCCCCAAAGGAGAGATAAGCTGAAGACCTTTAGAGTAAACCATTATTATTATTTTGTAGGCAGAAGTACACACAACTTTCATATTAATATACTACTCCCCACTGGTCCAATGTTGTTTTTATTTCTAGCAAGCAACTAAAAAATTTAGCTGCCCACCAGATTTCAGAATATTTATGTACCCCTGTGCATTCACTTGCCACATCACACTGCCCATATTTGCCTGATGTGGGGACATCTGCAGTGTCAATTTGGTTTCACTGTGTTGTGCAGAAAATGTCCTAAAATGGTAAATTTCAATCTGTGGTATCACAAGGGCTTTGGTGGCGTTTGCTTTATATACAGAGCTCCTGTGATGATTATTCTGAGCCAATCCAATGAAAGAAGTGATTTGATGCATGAAATCTGAGCAGTTACAGAATACAAGCAGAAATGTGTATGTTTCAGTGTTGGAAGAAATTCAATATTTTTTCCTTCCTTGAAAGTCTTCAAACATTGCACACAATTTTTTTTTTTTTTTTTTTTTTTTTATCGTGTTGCATTTCCAGTAGGCCTAGTGTCTGTTGCTTAGTTGTATATGTCCACATGTACATGCATACAGCAATATGTTTTGCTGTTAACCAAAAACTTGATATGTAAAATGATTAAAGGGGATAATTGGGAATACGAGTTTTGTACATATGATGAGTAACATAGACAAGCATATATCTGAACAGCCTGCTGAAAGTGCATTCTGAAGTGCAACTGCAAAATAACTGCATTCTCATGTCCCAAATCATTGCCCTCTTTCCATGCTCTTTACAGCACAGTGCAGAATGTTAAGTTTTGTACTTATGATGAGTAACATAGACAAGTATGTATCAGAATTGCATTTTGATTCTGCAAACCATTGCTCCCTTTTCCCTTAGTATTCTTTGTGCAAAGTGTAGGATTTAAACTCAGCCCTTATAGATAATGAGTGAAAAATGAGAATGTCAGAATTGACTGCTGAAAGAAAACTGAAGTGCAACTACAAAGCTATTGTATAATGATGTTCTGACATGGGTACTTCCAGCTCACTGAAAATTCTTCACTCCTAGACTTTTGCTCTCATGTAGTATGTCTTGAATTTGCTAATGATGATTTTGTTATCCCTGTCTGAGATATATGAAGATAGCTAACATCTGAAGCATTTCAAGATTTTTCAGCAATGTTTTCTGTTTTTTTATCAATAGCTACGTGATATCTTAAGTCTTTTTTAAAAGCCTTCATAATTTCTTTCTCCCCTGAATTTTTTTTTTTTTTTTTTTTTTTAGTTTTCTGGTCCTGATGTGTGTGTTGTGTGGGTGCTTATGATGATTTTGTTATCCCTGTCTGAAATATCTATGAAGACAGAAAATATCTGAAGCTCTTCAATATTCTGGCAGTTAATTTATCAGTTATATTTCTTAGAAATTACATTTCAACTTTCATAGTTGTGCTGCCACCATGCAAATATTTTGGACTGCATATTATAAGGCTTATTATCCCAGTCTGAAATGTTTATGAACAGGAATTTACTTCCTATAGCAGGCTGGGCTTTTCTTTTTTTTTCTTAGCACAAACATCTGTAGCAAGTATTGTGATTTTATTCCAGTTGAACTTCTGCGATGTTAATGTGTGCTGTGTGTAATTTCTGCCAGTGTTTACTCTTGGTTTTCCTTACAAAGGGAATTTTATTTCTTGCTCCAAAAATTAGGAAGGGGAACATGTTATGCAAATTTTCCAGGAAAAAGATACTTTCTGTGACACCCAATATGCATAGTACAGCTATGTACTAAATTATTTATTACATATGGTTCCAATCAGTGCTGCAGTCCTATCTGGAAAAGAATTTGGGCAGTGATAAACACTGAGTGTTTCTAGTATTTCTGAGTTTCGTGCACAGGCGCATACTCTTGGGAAGACTGGCTACTCTCATTGTTTTCATGGGCATTTTCAAATGCCTTGCATTTATCTTATTTCAACTGAACATGCACAAGTTCTGTACGAAATCATTGGAAAAGAGATGAGACTGGTCTCACTTTCAGAAAAAGTACTGGAGCTGCATCCTACAGTGCACGTTGAGGTAGTGCTGTCATATTAAACTCTTTGCCATAGTTGGATTTATCAGAAAGCTATCCTTGAATCTGTGGTTGATTACAATTAATTCAGTGGACAGAAGTCACATTGATAATGAAATGATGATTTAGCTGGAGGTTCTGCATATGTCACATTAGCAGATGATTCCTTACAGTTTTTAGGGAATAAAAGCCATTTTTCAGATGTGAATGAAATTGATAATTTTGTTGCATTATTCCTTAAATTTCTGTGGTACGAAGGTACCTCTTGCACACTCAACAAAAACTGATGTACCTCACATGTTAACTTGGGGAAAATATCTAGTGTTCTTGCAGGACATCTGAACATTAGAATCAGTTTGGTAATATTGTGCTCACGTGTATTCCAGGTTCGCACGCTCCTTGAAAACCTTGAAAAGTCCTTGAATAAAAAAAGTGTAAGACTGTATAAATAGTACTTGAAATTGTGTTTTTTAGGTAAGGATATAAAAGAGCATATGTTAGATAATTGTTTGTGTTAGAAAAAGATGTATGTGATATTTCTGTGTAGTTCTGTTAAAGACCCCAAGCTGATCTAATATTGCAGAACTTGTGTTCAACCCAGGGAGTGTGTGAACAGCTGATACCTTGGCTATGATATCACTACAGAGTAAAGTGTCAGCCACGGGAATAAAATAAGCGGAATGATGTATTCGCAAATTGTGATGGGCTTCTGTTTACTAGTGTTAGGGATGCGTTCTCACCGGAGGGTGGAAATTACAGGAATTGCTTCTGCTTCGTGCGTGGACCCTTCGTCTCCTGGCTGCATCAAAAAATTCATCAAAGTCATGCATCAAAAATAAAAGGTTAAAGTAAACAATAAGTGTCATACCAGCAGATGAATACAAAAATAATGCACCCTTTCAAAATAAACATGTAAAACGAGCGAAACACACAGTCACTTACGACAAGAGGTTCGTTTAGCGGTAGCTTTCGCTCATGCTATGACATTCCAGTCGATCGCGGGTGATCAGGGTCGTAGGATGACCGAAAGCTACCGCTAAACAAATCTTTTATTGTACGTGACTGTGTGTTTCACTCGTTTTATATGTTATTGTCGCGCGAAGCCTGAGTTTTAAACATTTCAAAATATTCTGCAAGATAAAATTATTTCGAAAAACGCCAAAACAAGGGCAATTCAAAGTTAATAAAATAAACAAACTTGGGACAAGGGGTAACAGGCAGTTCATTGAAAGTGTGTCTGCCCCTGCTAAGGTTAATGGTCTGAACTTACTAAAATACCTACCTACTGACTGACCGTCAGTATACACATATGATAATTCGGGTAAAAAGTCCTTGAAAAGTGCTTGAATTTATTTTGCTTGGAAGAGTACGAACCTTGTATTCCCTTGTAATATCCAGCTCATTTCACTGCATTGCATTCAGGAAGTGTAGTAAGAACTTTCAACCTGTATGATATCCCAAAGACTTTTAAAAAGTATGTGCTTGTTTTTGGGTTTCTGTATCTGCTGTGATGATTTTTCCGAGCCAATCCAATGAAAGAAGTGATATGAAGTGTGAAATATGAGCAGTTACACCACAGAAACGTCTTTCAGTATTTTATGGTATTGGGAAGAATGCTTTCTTTCTCACTATTGCTTCTTGGAACTGTACTGCATTCACATCAACATCACTTAAAATTTAAATCTGAAATTACCCTCTTGGTGGTAATAGTAAATGCAGTGCAAGAAAAATGTTCAATATGCCAGTGTTATTACATTCTTGGTTTGAAAGTGTCTAAAATTTTTTAAATACTTCAGTGATATTTTGGACATTTCCTTTAAATCTTTGATGTGTTTTCTTTGTGACAGTCTTCAAACATTGCATACATTTTCTTTTATTGTTGTCTCCAGTAGAATCTGTTGCTGAAGTTGAATGTGTGCACATATGCAATCACAGACCTGCCATGCTTTATGTTCACCCGTAAAATTTATGGCTTTAGCAATTCTCCCAATTTCTTTTTTTTTTTTTTCTGGTGATTTTGCACCCACCATTAACTTTTATTTAGCTATTTAAAACAAAGCACCAATGTAAGTTTTCCCACATGTTTTAGGTTTATCGTTCTGCATTACTTCAAACACTAAAGCTTGTGCTGTGCATAAACTCGACTGCTCCAACTGGGCCTGTCTATCTCTTGCTGTGTTTATCCCCCCCCCCCATGTAATGCATTGTTCGTCCCTGAAGCTTCAACTTCTCAGTTGCCATTGGAGCACCTGTCTTTATTATTTACTTGCATATGTCCACATGTACATGCAAACAGCAATGCAGTTGGAATAGGAGTTTTGTATTTACAATGAGCAACATAGAAAAGCATATATCTAAACAGCCTGTTGAAAGTACATTCTGAAGTACAACTACAAAATAACTGCAGTCTCATGCCCCAAATCATTGCCCTCTTTCCGTGCTCTTCACAGCGCAGTGCAGAATGTTAAGTTTTGTACTTATGATAAGTAACAGACTAGTATATACATACATGAGATTCTTCCGCGAATTCGCGGAATCCCGCTTTTTTCGGCATCACTTTAGTCATCCTCGAGGTCATTGCAAAAATGAAGAGAAATTTTTCAGAATTTTTTAGGAGGGGTGGTCGTCGTTCTATAGAAAAATCCTTGAAAAAGCGGAATTCCGCGATTCCGCTTTTTTGTGGTGTAAAAGAACTAAGCGCTTTCTAGCTGAAAGCGTTGTTTTATGGAGCAGGCACTGGGGGCAAGAAGAAATGTTGGAGGGTAGAGTCAGGAGCTCAATTTGTTTACTACTGTCAACAATGGATGGGATGTCAGTCACTTGAGCATCGCAGCGCGAAGGGTGAAGGTCCGCCTACTTCGTGCTTTAGGGAAACTGCCGCAGCCCACGAGGAGACAGCCATCCCGTGTCTTGCGGAAATCGCCACTCTGCATTCTATCTGTGACGTCATCGCCAGGAACTCTCTCTCTTGTAATTTGCGATGTATCCGAATGCATTCCCGCTTTTCTGAGATCGTTCGAGAATCGAAGCTCTCGTGAAACCTCTTTCTACGAAGGACACACAGAGATTACGGAATTGGCAATTACAGAATCTCCGTAATTATTACGGGTGACTAAGAAAAAATTATGGTTGTTCAGATTTTCGCTGTTATAAAGAAAGTTTTAATGGTTTTGTAAATAATCGATGTAAAAGCCTCTGAACAAAGTTCGTAACACAGCCCTTTATCTTCTTTTTTTTTTCTCTCCTGAGGTGGCGGAATTTGTTTTGCTTGTTCGAAAGTGTGGAAAAAAAAAAAAAAAAAGCACTGCTAGGATTGCATAAGCCCGGTGTGCTCCTTTCGCCATGACCCGTTATTATGTGCTTCTTTCGCTGTGGCCCGAGATTACGTCGGCCTCAAGCATCTGGATTAAGTTCGTGACGCAGCTTTCTTTTCTTAAATTCTCCCCCCTCCGAAAAGAAGGAATTTATTTTGCTTGTTTGAAAGCCAAGTGGAAAGGAAGCGGCGCCGGGATTACATAGTAAGCCTGGCGTGCTTCTTTTGCCGTGATCCGGAATTGCGTTGGCTCGGACGTGCTTCTTTCGCCGTGGCCCGAACTTGCGTCAGCCCGATACCTCTGAACCAAGTTCGTGACGCACCTCTTTGTTTTTTTTTGTTTTTTTTTTCTAAGGAGGAGGAATGTGTTTGACTTGCTTGAAAACTTAGTGGAAAGAAAGCACGACGCCCGGCCAGTATTATGTCGGCCCGAAGCCTCTAAACAAAGTTCGTGACGCAGCTTTCCGTTGTTGTTTTTTTCTTTCTGAGGAGGAGGAATTGTTTTGATTGTTTGAAAGTTAAGTGGAAAGGAAGCACAGCGCCACGCCGGAATTGCGTAGCCCTGGCGTGCTTTTTGCCATGATCCAGAATTACGTTGGCTCGGACGCGCTTCTTTCGCTGTGGCCCGGAATTGCGTCGGCCCTATGCTTCTGAACCAAGTTCGTGACGCACCTCCGTGTTTTTGTTTTTTTTTTCTTTTTTTCTAAGGAGGAGGAATGTGTTTTGCTTGTTTGAAAACTTAGTGGAAAGAAAGCACGGCGCCTGGCTAGGATAACGTCGGCCTGAAGCCTCTGAACAAAGTTCGTGACGCAACTCTGTTTCTTTCCTTTCTTTCATTTTTTCCTAAGGAAAAATGTGTTTTGCATGTTTGAAAGCTAAGTGGGAAAAAACGCACGGCTTCGGGCCAGTATTACGTAGGTCCGAACCCTCTAAACAAAGTTCGTGGCACAGCTTTCCGTTTTTTTTTTTTTTGTTTTTTTTTTTTGTTTTTTCCCTTCCTTTCTGAGGAGGAGGAATTTGTTTTGCTTGTTTGAAAGCTAAATGGAAAGAATGTGTCATGAGCAGCCCAAAAACATGGTTAAAAACAAGAATTCGGCAGAGAAAATCTTCCCACTTGCTTGACATTGATGGAGATTCATGTCACCATATTCACAATGCAAGTAAAAATTTTGCAAGCCATTTTAAGCTTACATTGAGAAATACTTTATTGACTTCTTCAATGACTTTAAATGGTCGGCAGATCAACATGAAGCCCTTGCTGAAATTTGTGAAATTATAGGGCTAAAATTCACTGAAATTAAGAACATGGTGCAATGCAGGTGGTTGTCATTCTATCGTGTCGCATTAAACAGTTTACATATCCATGATGTCCTTTTGCTCCTGTATTATGGATTTGTGCAGCCAAATGAAAGACCAATATCCATGGATGGGATAAATAAAATATGTAAAGATTAGAAAGAAAACGTTAAAATCCCAGGAGCTTTGGAAGAAAGTACGGGGGGGGGGATCTAACAGAAGATGGAAGAAAATGGAAATCTAGAATTGTTGCAAAATTATTTGAAAGCTAAAAAAAAAAAAATTCTTGCTTATATTAAATTTTTATGTTGCAGCTCTACCTCTTTTGAAAAAATATGTATGCTTATTTCAAACAAAGGAGCCATTAATTCATAAAGTTTTTGATGAGCAGAAGCAACTATTTTTGGATTTCTTGGCTTGTTTCTTAAAACAAGAGCTACTGAAAGGCAATCCTATGAAAGATTTGATAAGGCAAACCTGTGAAAGATTCTTGGATCAGGAACATTATATTGAAAAGCAAATCAAATGACATTGTGGGGAATTTTTTTAAGCCAGGCTGCTGAAGCTTACATTCAGCGTGCAAAATACATTACCATTATGTAGTGATCTTTTAATATACATATCAGCTGTTGATCCTTCTACAAGGGGATATAATCTAACTTTAAAAAGACTGAAAAACTTCCATAGTTCCTTTGAAATATATTGAATTCAGAGGAAATGGAAAGCTATGCTCTAGAAATTCACCAGTATCAGTTTGAATCACGACTTCCATCTCCTGTTGATGAAGTTGGAAACTTTGTAAAAATTGATGCGTGGTGGGCAAAGGTGTTTAGCCTCTACAAGTACACTATGTTATCTAAAATAGTAAAAGCCTTGATATCATGCTTTCATTGTCCACAGGTTGAAAGTTCTTTCAGCATGATGGCTGAAATCATAGATATAACATTAAAACCTATTCAGCTATACAAACTGTGTAGTATAAACTTAAAGCACAGGGTGAGCCTGCAATTAATTTCTTCAGTAAAGAAATTTTTTTGCAAGAAGCAGTTGCCAACCTCTGCCAAAATCTTAGGACATCAAAAACAAGTTATACCAAAGAAATGGAGAGGAAAAGAAAAGGAATTATCAGCAAAAAGAAAAAAGTTAGCAATGGATGCTGTTCAGCTGCAGAGTCAACGTAAAATAAATATGGCCGTGCAGCTTGCTGAGAAGAAAGCCAGGCTTGCTCAGAAGAGGAAATTCGAATTGTTGTGCAAGCAAAGTAAACAAAAAAGGGCAAAGTTGTGCAAGCAAGTGTTTAAAAACCTGTTTTAAAACCATAACTTCTAGTCATGTTTTTTTTTTAATTTGTACATATTCAAATACATATTCCAATTATCATTTAGTAAGAATCTTTGAATTTAACTTATTTCCACACACTTCATTTCTGAAAAATTAGGTACTCTATGTGCTACTAAGCCAACAAGACCGACTTATCTCTTGTACTATGATGTTTGACCAAAACTAATCTGTGGATATGTTTCTAATTCTTGCAAGTTTCTAATTGCTTGACTAAATGCGCAAACTTTCCTAGACAAATACTTTTCACCTCAGGATTTAGCTAGTAAAGATTTGCATGTATGTTTTAAATCTGTTTTTTTAAAATATTTCATTTTATTTTGTTCTTGATTCCCTACTTTTCTATTGTGAATATAATAATGTGCTTCACTTTAATATTTACTTACATAATTTACAGAAAATAATTCCATATGGCTTGTGCAATCTTAAATATTGTATATGCTGTATTTGAATTTGCTCACACCGCGCTTTCGCGCATCCCAATTTTCCACCCAGTTTAAAAGTGCAGCTTTTTTTGTCATTGGCCGGTCTCATGTATGTATATATCAGAATTGCTTGTTGAAAGTTCACTTTGAAGTAGAACTACAGAAGAATTGCATTTTAATTCTGCAAACCATTGCTCCCTCTCCCTTAGTATTCTTTGTGCAAAATGTAGGATTTAAACTCAGCACTTATCATAGATAATCAGTAAAAAACAATGTCAGAATTGACTGCTGAAAGAAAACTGAAGTGCAACTACAAAGCTGTTGTATGATGTGCTAACATTGGTACTCCCAGCTCACTGAAAATTCTTCACTCCTAGACTTTGCTCTCATATAGATAGTATGTCTGGAATTTGCTAATGATGATTTTGTTATCCCTGTCTGAGATAATATATGAAGATAGTTAACATCTGAAGCATTTAAAGATTTTTCAGCAATGTTTTCTGTTTTTTTATGTGATATCTTACAAGATTTTTTTTTTTTAGCCTTCATAATTTCTCTCTCTCCAGAATTTTTTTTTTTTTAGTTTTCTGGTTCTGATGTGTGTAATTGTGTGGGTGCTTATGGTGATTTTGTTATCCCTGTCTGAAATATCTATGAAGACAGAAAATATCTGAAGCTTTTCAATATTCTGGCAGTTAATTTATCAGTTATATTTCTTAGAAATTGCATTTCAAGTTTCATAGTTGTGCTGCCACCATGCAAATATTTTGGACTGCATATTTATAAGGCTCATTATCCCAGTCCGAAATGTTTATGAAGGGAATTCACTTCCTATAGCAGGCCGGGGAGGGTCTTTCATAGCACAGACCTCTGTAACAAATATTGTGATTTATTCTAGTTGAACTTCTACGATGTTAATGTGTGCTGTGTGATTCCTTACAGTTTTTAGGGAACAAAAGTCATTCCAGATGTGAATGAAATTGATAATTTTGTTGCATTATTCCTTAAATTTCTGTGGTACGAAGATACCCTTTGCACACACATCAGAAACTAAAACGTTAATGTACCCATAATACTGTAGGAAACTTGCATTATCAGGGTGTCTACTGGTAATGAAAATCATGAAAGTCACTAATTCAGAAAAGGTTCATGAAAAAGTTACATGTTTTGCTTTGGTGTCATGAATTTATTCTTATTTTTAATAATTGTTCATTTTTTGGTGACAATTTTAAGTAATTTTCCATGGACACCGACCAGTAAATGTAGTTTCCTTCTTATGATCCAAGTATCAAAAACAGAACAGCTATGCACTCCCCTACAAAGAAAACTATTAAATCATAAAAACTTAGCATAGAAATATATGTACAAAATTTTGATCAATTTACAATAAACTATGCTGCCTGTAAAGTCATGACATTTTCCAGGTATAAATGCAGTTCATGTCTCATATCATTGAATCTACTGTCATGACTGGCTGCTCTTCAAAGCAGAGTGTCTAGTCTTTTTAACACTCACCAAAAGCTTCTTGTAAATCCAACAACTAAGTTCAAACCTTAGTAGGTAGATCCATATCTTCTGCATCTAAAGCAAAGCTCAGGTCGCTCATTGGTAGCTGTTTGATTTATCTGACAATCCATTGTCTTCTCGTATGCATTTTCTGGGTGTGGTTCCTCTGTAAAGGCTGGGAGAAATTCTCCTTGTGTTAAGTTTTTTTTTGCAAAGTGAAGTTTCGAATGCCAGATCACTGCTGCATTTTTCGATGCCCTACCCCAGCATAAATATGTTTAAAAGAAATAGAAACTCAAACACTGGAAGAGATGCAATTGTGACCAAAATTGTTAATAGCACAAAAAAATGTGTTCCAAGTGTTTGGAAATTTTCTATGAGATATGAACAAAAATGTACATGACTTATGTAAGTCTGATATCTAGTGGGACTATCACATGTGCTTGTTGAATGCAAGTGCTGACTTTGTGACATGCATTTAGTACATTATTTGTTGAAGATCATCTGGAATATGTCATTTCAGTCTGATACACTTAAGCTATCAAAAGGTATTAGATTTGGGGTCAGTTGTGTTCCAGTGATGTACCTCACATGTTAACTTGGGGAAAATATCTAGTGTTCTTGCAGGACATCTGAACATTAGAATCAGTTTGGTAATATTGTGCTCACGTGTATTCCAGGTTCGCATGCTTCTTGAAAAGTCCTTGAATAAAAAAAAAGTTTAAGACTGTATAAATAGTACTTGAAATTGTGTTTTTTAGGTAAGGATATGAAAGAGCATATGTTAGATAATTGTTTGTGTTAGAAAAAGATGTATACTGATATTTCTGTGTAGTTCTGCAAAAGACACCAAGCTGATCTAATATCGCAGAACTTGCGTTCAACCCAGGGAGTGTGCGGACTGCTGATACCTTGGCTATGATATCACTACAGAGTAAAATAAGTGGAATGATGTATTCGCAAATTGTGATGGTCTTCTGTTTACTAGGGTTAAGGACGCGTTCTCGCCGGAAGGTGGAACTTACAGGAATTGCTTGTGTTTCATGCGTGGACCCTTCGTCTCCTGGCTACATCAACTAATTCGTCAAAGTCATGTATCAAAAATAAAAAGGTTGAAGTAAACAATAAGTGTCATACCAGCAGATGAATACAAAAATGAAGCACCCGTTCAAAATAAACATATAAACGAGCGAAACACAGAGTCACATACAATAAAAGGTTCGTCTAGCTGTAGCTTTCGGTCATGCTACGACCTTCCAGTCGATCGTGGGTGATCAAGGTCGTAGGATGACCAAAAGCTACCGCTAAACAAGCCTTTTATCGTATGTGACTGTGTGTTTCGCTCGTTTTATGTGTTATTGTCGCGTGAAGCCTGAGTTTTAAACCTTTCAAAATATTCCGCAAGATAAAATTATTTCGAAAAACGCCAAAACAAGGGCAATTCAAAGTTAATAAAATAAACAAACTTGGGACAAGGGGTAACAGGCAGTTCATTGAAAGTGTGTCTGCCCCTGCTAAGGTTAATGGTCTGAACTTACTAAAATACCTACCTACTGACTGACCATCAGTATACACATATGATGATTCGGGTAAAAAGTCCTTGAAAAGTGCTTGAATTTATTTTGCTTGGAAGAGTACGAACCTTGTATTCCCTTGTAATATCCAGCTCATTTCACTGCATTGCATTCAGGAAGTGTAGTAAGAACTTTCAACCTGTATGATATCCCAAAGACTTTTAAAAAGTATGTGCTTGTTTTTGGGTTTCTGTATCTGCTGTGATGATTTTTCCGAGCCAATCCAATGAAAGAAGTGATATGAAGTGTGAAATATGAGCAGTTACACCACAGAAACGTCTTTCAGTATTTTATGGTATTGGGAAGAATGCTTTCTTTCTCACTATTGCTTCTTGGAACTGTACTGCATTCACATCAACATCACTTAAAATTTAAATCTGAAATTACCCTCTTGGTGGTAATAGTAAATGCAGTGCAAGAAAAATGTTCAATATGCCAGTGTATTACATTCTTGGTTTGAAAGTGTCTAAATTTTTTAAATACTTCAGTGATATTTTGGACATTTCCTTTAAATTTTTAATGTGTTTTCTTTGTGACAGTCTTCAAACATTGCATACATTTTCTTTTATTGTTGTCTCCAGTAGAATCTGTTGCTGAAGTTGAATGTGTGCACATATGCAATCACAGACCTGCCATGCTTTATGTTTACCCGTAAAATTTATGGCTTTAGCGATTCTCCCAATTTCTATTTTTTTTTTCTGGTGATTTTGCACCCGCCATTAAAACTTTTATTTAACTATTTAAAACAAAGCACCAATGTAAGTTTTCCCACATGTTTTAGGTTTATCGTTCTGCATTACTTCCAAACACTAAAGCTTGTGCCGTGCATAAACTCGACTGCTCTAGCTGGGCCTGTATCTCTCGCTATGTTTACCCCCCCACGTAATGCATTGTTCGTCCCTGGAGTTTCAACTTCTCAGTTGCCATTGGAGCACCTGTCTTTATTTACTTAGTTGCGTATGTCAACATGTACATGCAAACAACAGTGCAGTTGGAATAGGATGTTTGTACTTATGATAAGTAACATAGACCAGCATATATCTGAACTGCCTGTTGAAAGTACATTCTGAAGTACAACCACAAAATAACTGCATTCTCATGCCCCAAATCATTGCCCTCTTCTCGTGCTCTTTACAGCACAGTGCAGAATGTAAAGATTTGTACTTATGATGAGTAACATAGACAAGCATATATCTGAACTGCCTGTTGAAAGTACATTCTGAAGTACAACTACAAAATAACTGCATTCTCATGCCCCAAATCATTGCCCTCTTCTCGTGCTCTTTACAGCACAGTGCAGAATGTAAAGATTTGTACTTATGATGAGTAACATAGACAAGCATATATCTGAACTGCCTGTTGAAAGTACATTCTGAAGTACAACTACAAAATAACTGCAGTCTCATGCCCCAAATCATTGCCCTCTTCTCGTGCTCTTTAAAGCACAGTGCAGAATGTAAAGATTTGTACTTATGATGAGTAACATAGACAAGCATATATCTGAACTGCCTGTTGAAAGTACATTCTGAAGTACAACTGCAAAATAACTGCAGTCTCGTGCCCCAAATCATTGCCCTCTTCTCGTGCTCTTTACAGCACAGTGCAGAATGTAAAGATTTGTACTTATGATGAGTAACATAGACAAGCATATATCTGAACTGCCTGTTGAAAGTACATTCTGAAGTACAACTACAAAATAACTGCAGTCTCATGTCCCAAATCATTGCCCTGTTCTCGTGCTCTTTACAGCACAGTGCAGAATGTAAAGATTTGTACTCATGATGAGTAACATAGACAAGCATATATCTGAACTGCCTGTTGAAAGTACATTCTGAAGTACAACTACAAAATAACTGCATTCTCGTGCCCCAAATCATTGCCCTCTTCTCGTACTCTTTACAGCACAGTGCAGAATGTAAAGATTTGTACTTATGATGAGTAACATAGACAAGCATATATCTGAACTGCCTGTTGAAAGTACATTCTGAAGTACAACTACAAAATAACTGCATTCTCGTGCCCCAAATCATTGCCCTCTTCTCGTACTCTTTACAGGACAGTGCAGAATGTAAAGATTTGTACTTATGATGAGTAACATAGACAAGCATATATCTGAACTGCCTGTTGAAAGTACATTCTGAAGTGCAACTACAAAATAACTGCATTCTCGTGCCCCAAATCATTGCCCTCTTCTCGTACTCTTTACAACACAGTGCAGAATGTAAAGATTTGTACTTATGATGAGTAACATAGACAAGCATATATCTGAACTGCCTGTTGAAAGTACATTCTGAAGTACAACTACAAAATAACTGCATTCTCGTGCCCCAAATCATTGCCCTCTTCTCGTGCTCTTTACAGCACATTGCAGAATGTAAAGTTTTGTACGCCGATTAATTTCTTCATCAATGTGACCCTCACTTGATATCTGCTGTCCAAGATAAACGTACGTGTCTGTTATCTCCAGCTTTTCTCCATCAATCGATAAATTTTCATTTCTTGTAAAAGCATTGAACATCACTTTTGTCTTCTGAAAGTTCATTTTTAATCCCACTTCTTTACTCTTGTCAGCAAGTTCCTGGATCATACTCTGCAGCTCTGATGGGGTAGTTGCAAAAATGACTACGTCATCAGCAAAACGAAGGTGGGTTAGACAATCTCCATTAATCTTTATCCCTTTGTTTTCCCAGCTCAGCGACTGAAAAACACCCTCCAATGTGGCATTAAATAGCTTCGGAGATATGGTGTCACCTTGTCTCACTCCTTCCAATTTTTACGTGTGTTGAGTAACATAGACAAGCATATATCTGAACTTGCATTTTCATAGATGTTATTAATAATATTAATGTATGCATCTTCAATACCGGTTTCAGGTTTTCAGAGCCATTGTAACTGCATTCTCGTGCCCCAAATCATTGCCCTCTTCTCGTACTCTTTACAACACATGCACAATGGAAGTTCATATTCCCTCGCTCTTTCAATTAGATGAGTAACATAGACAAGCATATATCTGAACAGCCCTGTTGAAAGTGCATTCTGAAATGCAACTACAAAATACAGTCAAACCTCGATATGTCTAACTTGAAGGGAGTACAGAAAAGATTCAAGCTATCGAAAATTTTCAAAACTTCGTAAAAGGATATGTACTGTATTGTTTACAAGTTTTTAAAATATCACTTGCCTTATCTTGCAGATAAAGAATTGGGTATGTACAGTATTATCCACGAAAATGTTGATAACCAATAAAGCGAAGCTTGAAATGACTGGATACACATTTTATTGTACAGTACTATGTTATATGTACATGTATAGTACGTACAAAAATGTAATCTTACATTTCTTCACTTTTCAAAATAGTCATCTATAATAGTTTGGTTACAGAGACTGGATTGTTCAATCACATTTCCAATTGGTCATGGAAAGTCTGGCGTCATATTTGGCAAGTCACTTTTGGTAGAGGTGATTCCTCAATTTCATCTTCTTCCTCTGATACAACTTTTACTTCAGCAATAATATCTTCATCACTTAATTCCCCTGTCACTGCAACATTTCCATCAACTTCAACAAAATCTTGAAACGTCCCACTTTCTTCAATATGTAATGCCTTAGCAAGATGCTGCCAGTCTTCATTTAGCTGTTGATTAATCTTCATTTTTGTTTTGCTGAAAGGATCATCTGGATGCTTTCGATTTTCAGCATTTCGAACGAATCCTGCCTTTTTGAAACAATGAACTATTGTTTCTACAGTGACATCCCTCCAAGCTCTGTCAGAGATATGCATCGCCTGCAAAATGTCCACATTAGTTGACATTTCTTCATCAATGTCAGCACTGCATTTTTGTACAACTTTGTGACTATATTTTGCCTTAAAACTCTGAATAATACCTAGGTCTAGAGGCTGTAATTCAGAAGTTGTGTTTAGTGGCATGTACGCAACTTCTACAGATTTTAATTTAGGCGCTATATTATGCGCGCTGTACAGTTGTCTAAGAAAAAAAAAAAAAAAACTATTGCGCTGTTCACCAAACATTTTTCTGGCTAATTCATTTTTCTGCCTTTAACCAATTCGTGAAAATTTCTTCAGTCATACAAGCTTTTTTGTTCACTAAATAAGGCATTGGGAAAGATTTGATTCCCGAAAAACGTCTGGGTTTAGCAGATTTACCTATCAGAATAGGTTTGAGCTTCTCAGAACCATCCATATCAACTCCAAACAGCAAAGTCAATCTTTCTTTGCTTCTTTTCCTGCCATGGATTCACCTTTAATGGCCATAGTTTTATCAGGCATACACTTAAAAAATAATCCTGTCTCATCAGCATTGAAAACATTTTTGGATCATATTTTTCCAGGATTGGTGACAAAACTCTTTTTCCAGTCCGTGTGCAATTCTTGATCGACGCTAGCACTTTCACCACACATCTTCAGAAAAGTTATGTTGTTTCTTTTCTTGAAGTTCTCGAACCAACCATTACTCGCTTTAAAATCTTTGTGTCCCAACTTTTTCCAAAATCTTCAGCTTTTCTTTACTAGTGTTCCACCAAGAGGCAAGTTCTGTGAACGGCATTTGCTAATCCATTTCATTAAGCATGTTTCAACATCCGGGAATTCAGAGCTTCTAATTTTTTTCCTTTTGTCGTGATTGTCATCAAAACTCTTTACAATCTTTACTTTAGTTTTCAGAATTGTTGATAAAGTACTGCTGGGAATTTCAAAATCTTTTGCGATCTCGTTTTTCTTTTTTCCACCTTTCTCTACAGCTTCTATGACTTGCATTTTATCAGCTATCTAGAGAATATTCAACTTACGTTTAGTAGACATCGTTTTAGCGGCGTTCAGATAGGTGTCCGTCGAAAGAATGGAAGGAAAGCTTTGGCAGCCCAGTGAGTCTCCTCCTTGGGTGGCCTGATTGCGATGTCCGGGGCTGTGTGTATTAATCTGTTGATGCTGAAAGGAAGCACTTCGCATTCCCACGCCTTCCTAACCGACAGTTGTCATTCCAGTTGATTTAAACAACTGTGATTTTTCTTGATGCTTACCCCCTGGGTCGTGGTGGGAGTGGGGTTGCTGAAATGGTAATCGGTGGACTTAAGCTCCTATCAGGTTTCTTACCAGCTTCAAGTTTTTCCTGTGTGATGGAAACACTCTTGGGTATTCTGGGAGTTCTTATATATATATATATATATTCAATGATAAAGGGAAACAATTTAAGATATCGAGAGTGAGATTAGAAATTTTTTGAGTTAACGAGTTTGTTTTACATTAGTTTTCTGTTACGCGTGAAGGGAAATGAAAATATTTTGTTTCGTATCAAGGTTTGACTGTAACTGCATTCTCATGTCCCAAATCATTGCCCTCTTTCCATGCTCTTCACAGCACAGTGCAGAATGTTAAGTTTTGTACTTATGATAAGTAACATAAACCAGTATATATCAGAATTGCTTGTTGAAAGTTCACTTTGAAGTAGAACTACAGAAGAAATGCATTTTAATTCTGCAAACCATTGCTCCATCTCCCCTTAGTATTCTTTGTGCAAAGTGTAGGATTTAAACTCAGCACTTATCATAGATAATCAGTAAAAAACAATGTCAGAATTGACTGCTGAAAGAAAACTGAAGTGCAACAACAAAGCTGTTGTATGATGTGCTAACATTGGTACTCCCAGCTCACTGAAAATTCTTCACTCCTAGACTTTGCTCTCATATAGTATGTCTTGAATTTGCTAATGATGATTTTGTTATCCCTGTCTGAGATTAGTATATGAAGATAGTTAACATCTGAAGCATTTCAAATTTTTCAGCAATGTTTTCTGTTTTTTTATGTGATATCTTACAAGATTTTTTTTTAGCCTTCATAATTTCTTTCTCTCCAGAATTTTTTTTTTTCTAGTTTTCTGGTCCTGATGTGTGTAATTGTGTGGGTGCTTATGATGATTTTGTTATCCCTGTCTGAAATATCTATGAAGACAGAAAATATCTGAAGCTTTTCAATATTCTGGCAGTTAATTTATCAGTTATATTTCTTAGAAATTGCATTTCAAGTTTCATAGTTGTGCTGCCACCGTGCAAATATTTTGGACTGCATATTTATAAGGCTCATTATCCCAGTCTGAAATGTTTATGAAGGGAATTCACTTCCTATAGCAGGCTTTTTTTTTTTTTTTTCCCCATAGCACAGACCTCTGTAACAAATATTGTGATTTATTCCAGTTGAACTTCTGCGATGTTAATGTGTGCTGTGTTTTATTTCTTGCTCCAAAAATTAGGAAGGGGAACATGTTATACAAATTTTCCAGGAAAAAGATACTTTCTGTGACACCCAGTATTCATAGTACAGCTATGTACTAAATTATTTATTACATATGGTTCCACTCAGTGCTGCAGTCCTATCTGGAAAAGAATTTGGGTAGTAAGAAACGATGAGTGCTTCTAGTATTTCTCGGTTTCGTGCACAGGCACATAATCTTGGGAAGACTGACTGCTCTCATTGTTTTCATGGGCATTTTCAAATGCCTTGCATTTACCTTATTTCAACTGAACATGCATAAGTTCTGTAAGAAATAATTGCAAAAGGAAAAGAGATGAGACTGGTCCCACTTTCAGAAAAAGTACTGGAGCTGTACCTGCAGTGCACGTTGAGGTAGTGCTGTCATATTAAACTCAGTGCCATAGTTGGATTTATCAGAAAGCTATCCTTGAATCTGTGGTTGATTACAATTAATTCAGTGGACAGAAGTTGCATTGATAATGAAATGATGATTTAGCTGGAGGTTCTGCATGTCACATTAGCAGATGATTCCTTACAGTTTTTAAGGAACAAAAGCCATTCCAGATGTGAATGAAATTGATAATTTTGTTGCATTATTCCTTAAATTTCTGTGGTACGAAGGTACCTCTTGCACACACAACAAAAACTGAATTAAATGTTAATGTACCCATAATACTGCAGGAAACTTGCATTATCAGGGTGTCTAGTGGTAATGAAAATCATGAAAGTCACTAATTCAGAAAAGGTTCATGAAAAAGTTACATGTTTTGCTTTGGTGTCATGAATTTATTCTTATTTTTAATAATTGTTCATTTTTTGGTGACAATTTTAAGTAATTTTCCATGGACACCGACCAGTAAATGTAGTTTCCTTCTTACGATCCAAGTATCAAAAACAGGACAGCTATGCACTCCCCTACAAGGGTTCATGTCTCATATCATTGAATCTACTGTCATGACTGGCTGCTCTTCAAAGCAGAGTGTCTAGTCTTTTTAACACTCACCAAAAGCTTCTTGTAAATTCAACAACTAAGTTCAAACCTTAGTAGGTAGATCCATATCTTCTGCATCTAAAGCAAAGCTCAGGGTCGCTCACTGGTAGCTGTTTGATTTATCTGACAATCCATTGTCTTCTCGTATGCATTTTCTGGGTGTGACTCCTCTGTAGGGGCTGGGAGAAATTCTCCTTGTGTTAAGTTTTTTTTGGCAAAGTGAAGTTTCGAATGCCAGATCACTGCTGCATTTTTCGATGCCCTACCCCAGCATAAATACGTTTAAAAGAAATAGAAACTCAAACACTGGAAGAGATGCAATTGTGACCAAAATTGTTCATAGCACAAAAAAATGTGTTCCAAGTGTTTGGAAATTTTCTATGAGATATGAACAAAAAATGTACATGACTTATGTAAGTCTGATATCTAGTGGGACTATCACATGTGCTTGTTGAATGCAAGTGCTGACTTTGTGACATGCATAATATAGACGAACTGGGGAGAAGGGGTAACAGGCAGTTCATTGAAAGTGTGTCTGCCCCTGCTAAGGTTAATGGTCTGAACTTACTAAAATACCTACCTACTGACTGACCATCAGTATACACATATGATGATTCGGGTAAAAAGTCCTTGAAAAGTGCTTGAATTTATTTTGCTTGGAAGAGTACGAACCTTGTATTCCCTTGTAATATCCAGCTCATTTCACTGCATTGCATTCAGGAAGTGTAGTAAGAACTTTCAACCTGTATGATATCCCAAAGACTTTTAAAAAGTATGTGCTTGTTTTTGGGTTTCTGTATCTGCTGTGATGATTTTTCCGAGCCAATCCAATGAAAGAAGTGATATGAAGTGTGAAATATGAGCAGTTACACCACAGAAACGTCTTTCAGTATTTTATGGTATTGGGAAGAATGCTTTCTTTCTCACTATTGCTTCTTGGAACTGTACTGCATTCACATCAACATCACTTAAAATTTAAATCTGAAATTACCCTCTTGGTGGTAATAGTAAATGCAGTGCAAGAAAAATGTTCAATATGCCAGTGTATTACATTCTTGGTTTGAAAGTGTCTAAAATTTTTTAAATACTTCAGTGATATTTTGGACATTTCCTTTAAATCTTTGATGTGTTTTCTTTGTGACAGTCTTCAAACATTGCATACATTTTCTTTTATTGTTGTCTCCAGTAGAATCTGTTGCTGAAGTTGAATGTGTGTACACATATGCAATCACAGACCTGCCATGCTTTATGTTTACCCGTAAAATGTATGGCTTTAGCGATTCTCCCAATTTCTTTTTTTTTTTCTTCTGGTGATTTTGCACCCGCCATTAAAACTTTTATTTAACTATTTAAAACAAAGCACCAATGTAAGTTTTCCCACATGTTTTAGGTTTATCGTTCTGCATTATTTCAAACACTAAAGCTTGTGCCGTGCATAAACCCAACTGCTCCAGCCAGGCCAGCCTGTCTATCTTTCGCTATGTTTAACCCCCCCCCCCCATCCATGCATGGTGGCAGTCCTTGGAGATTCAACTTTTCAGTTGGCTGGCATGAGGTGTTGTTGCCATTGGAGCACCTGTTTTTCTTACTTCCAGTTTGAAATGCTATCTCAGAACGTAGTTATCACCGCGTACCTGCCAACTACTACGGACATCGCTGTCGAAACTACAGATTCTACGAATTTTCAATTTGTTTAGATTTTTCATTTTCCTAGTATTTCATGATAAACATGTGATTCGTAGAGAATTCACAGAATTCCACTTTTTTTTTTTTTTTAGGTCATCATGTAGATCGTCCTCGAAAGCAGTATTTAGTGTTTTAAAATTTTCTGAAACTAGTTAGACGGAGTGAACATTTTTGCCGTAATCTCATTTTTTTCTCTCAATGTTGCCTTTGTGTCCACTTTTCTTGTTAAACATCATTTAATTGCATAAATGTCTGTATTTCAGCTTGAAACTGCAGGCAACAATTTGCGAAAACGGAACTTAGAACACCGTGAAAATTTTCCCATAATCTTCAGGCATGAGATTATTCCGCGAATTCGGGGAATTCCGCACTTTCGTTATTATTGTGATCATTTACGAGATCAATTCACAAGTGAAGAGAATATCTTCGGGGGGGGGGAGATTTTGCGTCGGAGAACGGAATTCCATCTTTACGAAACTTTCGAAAATGGAAGGTCGACGGAATTCATATTTTTTTTTTTTGTAATCGTAATATCTTTTTCTCGCGATGCTGCCTGCCTCTGTCCAGTATTATTGCTAAATATCATTTTACTGCATAAATATTTGTATTTCATCTTGAAAATTTATGGAAAATTTCCCCAAAACTTGAAGTCGTATGGAACAAGGATTTTCGCCGCACCCCCTCCCCCGCGATGTTTCCACTCTTTTGCGTAGTTTATCCCCTATCCCACCTATCCCATAAGTTTTTGCATTTAAGCTTGATAAGGGAGAGGTAAATTCCGGAAAACAGAAGTGACAAAGTTGGAAGAATTGATGCATAGTGTTCACAAGTGTTATCCTCAAAGTTACGCCATTTAAAGCTTTGATATCATGTGCTCCTGGTCCTCAGACAAAGTTTTTTCAGCATGCTAGAAGAAATTGTTGTCAGAAGGAATTAAAAAAAAAATCAACAATACAGAAATAGGGAGAGAAAGCTGATATCAGCAGAAAAAAATAAGCAATGGATGCTGCGCAGCTGCAGGGTCAATAAAAAACAAGCTAACAGTGGTCCCCAGTCTTGCTGTGTGTTTTGATTTTTCACCCAGTTAAAGCATTCAGCCTTTTTTTTTTTTTTTTTCTGCTTTGGTTTATCTTGTCATAAACTGAATTTTAGAGGTAGTATGATCATATGGTGAGTGAAGGTTCACACGCTGCACATACTTGCTTGGATTTCCCATCTGTCAAGTGTTGTGGAATTCTTAACGCATCTGACTGATTTTTATTGGTGGAAGTTTCGAACTTAAATCTCGCAATGCTTCCTATCATGTCCTTGCCAGCAGGGGAATCAACTTCGCATTTCACATGAGTTAAGTTTGTTTCATTAGAGTCCTTGTGTGTTGTAACGTTTTGTTGTGGTGCGTATTTCTTTTTCACAAAGAGATGAATCGTTTCATAAAAAAGTATGTATGCCGTGCAATAATGCTAATTACTACTGACAAGGCTCTACCCAATGTTGGCAGGTATGTCACCGCCCCGGTGGCACAGTGGTCTTATACGATAGCTCCTGGTCATTCATCCGAAAAGGGTCCAGGTTCGAATCCCAGTGAGGCATGGATGTTGTGTTTGTCTTACGGCACTGGCTCTCTCCCTTCCCTGGAACCAGTGGCCCTGAATTAGGGACGGGCGACTGCTGATAGCCCATTGAGCTGCTCACGGTGGTCGTGGTACCTCCAATTCAGAAAAACGTTATCGTAGAAGAAAAATTCAAACAGATTTTAAATCTGTGGAATTTCGGAGCCCAAATCAATACCTAACACGACAAAATTAAACAAGCTGCCAGTTTTGTGAAAGTAAAATTGCATTACAATTAGTGCCTCTCAGTCACTCTTGTTTATTTCATTTTTTTAAATTTGACTGTCTCATTGTTGATCTTTCCTTAAGATACCTCCTAACATCAAAACTGTTTGTTTTTGAAAGCATTTCAGTACGTTCCATGACGATGTGGGTACATGTAGATTCTATTTTAATAAAAATGTGCTGATGAATTCAAACATTTGGGTAGCATCGTTTTAATCGATGTGTTCTCTACATTTAATCAATCAGTATGTGCAGTAATCTAATTGAATATATTGATTAAATTTTTCATTTATATATATATATATATATTTTACCAGATTTCAATTTCTGAAAGTTGGCAGGTATGCAATCATACAACAATAGGCTTTGCTATTAACCAAAACTTGATATATAGAATGCATAAGGGGATAATTAAGAATAGGGGTTTTGTACTTCTGATGAGTAACATAGACAAGCATATATCTGAACAGCCTGTTGAAAGTTCATTCTGAAGTAACACTACAAAATAACTGCATTCTCATGCCTCAAATCATTGCCCCCTTCCCATGCTCTTTACAGCACAGTGCAGCATGTTATATTTTGTATTTATGATGAGCAACGTCGACTAGCATATATCAGAATTGCCTGTTAAAAGTGCACTCTGAAGTGGAACTACAGAAATTGCACTTAATGTTTTCCATAAAGTGTAAGATTTAAACTGTGCACTTATGATACATAATCAGTAAAAAACAAGAATGTCAGAATTGACTGCTGAAAGAAAACTGAAGTGAAACTTCAAAGCTGTTGTATGATGACCTAACATTGGTACTTCCAACGCATTGGAAAATTCTTCACTCCTAGACTTTGCTCTCCTAGTGTGTCTTGAATTTGTTAATGATGATTATGTTATCCCTGTCTGAGACATGTGAAGATAGTTAACATCTGAAGCATTTCAAGATTTTTCAAAAGTGTTTTCTGGTTTTTATCAGTAGCTATGTGATATTTTACAAGTCACTTTTTTTAACCTTCATAATTTCTTTCTCTCCAGAATTTTTTTCTAGTTTTTTGGTCCTGATGTGTGATTCTGTGGGTGCTTATGATGATTTTGTTATCCCTGTCTGAAATATTTATGAAGACAGAAAATATCTGAAGCTTTTCAATATTCTGGCAGTTTAATTTATCAGTTATAATTCTTAGAAATTGCATTTCAACCTTTATAGTTGTGCTGCCACCATGCAAATAGTTTTAGACTGCATATGATGATCCCTGTCTGAAATGTTTGTAAAGAGAATTTACTTCCTATAGCAGGCTAGGGTTTTTTTTTCTTGTTGTTTTCCCCATAGCACAAACATCTGTATCAAATTTGTGATGCTTCAAATCATCGCCCCCTCTTCCCATGCTCTTAACAGCACAGTGCAGATTGTAAAGTTTTGTACTTTTGATGCGTAACATAGACAAGCATATATCAGAATTGCCTGTTGTGAAAGTGCACTGTGAAGTAGAACTACAGAAGAATTGCATTTTAATTCTGCAAAACACGACTCCCTTTCCCCTTAGTATTCTTTGTGCAAAAAGTAGGATTTAAACATAGCATTTATCATAGATAATCAGTAAAAAACAAGAATATCAGAATTGACCGTTGAAAGAAAACTGAAGTGAAACTACAAAGCTGTTGTATGACGTGCTAACATTGGTATTTCCAGCTTACTAAAAATTCTTCACTCCTAGACTTTGCTCTCCTAGTGTGTCTTGAATTTGCTAATGATGATTGTGTTACCCCGGTCTGAGACATGAAGATAGTTAGCATCTGACGCATTTCAAGATTTTTCAGCAATGTTTTCCGTATTTTTTATCAAATAGCTACATGATATCTTAAGTCTTTTTTAGCCTTCATAATTTTTTCTACCTAGAAGATTTTTTTTTTTAGTTTTCTGGTCCTGGTGTGTGTAATCTATGGGTGCTTATGATGATTTTGTTTTCCCTGTCTGAAATATTTATGAAGACAGAAAATATCTGAAGCTCTTCAATATTCTGGCAGTTAATTTCTCAGTTATATTTCTTAGAAATTGCATTTTAACCTTCATAGTTGTGTGGCCACCATGCAAATACTTTTGGGGCTGTATTATCCCAAAGGCTTTTTGTGTGTGCATGTGTTTGTGGCGTCATTTGAAGTTTAAAAATGTGTTTGTTTTAAATTTATGTATCTGCTATGATGATTATTTTGAGCCACTCCAATGAAAGAAGTGATGTGAAGCATGAAATCTTAGCAGTTGCAGCACATAAACTGAACTAAGTGGTGTGTCTCAGTATTTTGTTACCTGGAAGAATGTTTTCCCACTTGACTTTGTGGAACTGTGCTGCATGATTATTTAGTTTTCATAGTGCAATAAAATTATTTAGAGTTATCAAGGCCTTATATTCCTGGTTTTAAGAAAATACCTAAATTTTTTAAATACTTTTTTAAAAGTTTTGAACATTTTTTTTTATTCTTGGTATGCTTCCAATGACACCCCAGTAGTACAATGGTCTAAGCTCTGGCTTCTGATTGTCCGCCCAAGATGGTTCCGAGTTCGAATCCCAGTGAGGCATGGATTTGAGCAATAAACTCAAAGGGGATTAAAAATTGTAAATGAAAAACTGATAGCATACAGTAGTAACCTGGAATATTAGTAAAGTGATGCAATTTATTTTATTTTTATTTTTTATTTTTTTGTGGATGTTCTACAGATTACTTATGCATATCTATACTCAGGGCAAAGCTAACCTGACTGTGCAGTTAAAGCTATGGAGTGTGTACTTCCACTGCATAATATAGTTCCAGTTTAGAAACTCCTGTTCAAACTTGAACTGAGACCTAAAAAAAGCAGTTGGTTGTACACTGAGTGGCCACTTTATTATGACCACCTGACAGTTTTAAGCAAATGAGCTATGGCTGCATGCTGTTGCTGCCTGAGGGCGAGGCTAGTATAAGAAAGGAAAGCTTAGTGCTTCCGACAGTAGTAGAAGTGATTTTTGGGTGACGAGATGGGTAAAAAATGCGCTTTGACAGACTTTCAACGTGGGATGATTGTAGGAGCTCGGAGCCATGGCGTGAGTATCACCGAAACCGCTGCATTAGTGAAATGTTCCAGAGCAGCTAAAAGTGTTTAAAGACTACTGTCAGCTAAAAAAACTGGGTCTTTACGTGCAACGTGTGGTCGTCATCGACTAGTGACTGCTCGAGCGAAACGCAGAGTGTCGAGACTGGTAACGGACAACAGAAGGGCAACAGTGCAGCAAATTACAGACCATCTTAATTAAGAATCCCCTCAAATGATCTCTGCACCCACTGTTCGCCATACACTGCATCGGATGGAATATGGCAGCCGAAGGCCTGTTCAAACACCTTTGCTGTCTGCAGTTAACAAGAGAAAATGTCTCCAGTTCGCACAGAAGCACAAGGATTGGACAGTCAATTGAAAACAAATAAGGTGGTCCGATGAATCACGTTTTCAGTTGCACCATGCCGATGACCGAGTGAGAATTTTGCGGAAACAGCATGAAAGCATGGACCCCAAATACATTGCTACAACCCTTCAAGCTGGTGAAGGCAACGTTATGGTTTAGGGAATGCTTTGGGCCCTTTAATTCGTGTTGATCAATGTCTGGCTGGCACATCATATCTAAACATCGTTGCGGACCAAGTGCATCCTGTCATGTGGATGGTTTATCCCAATGGCGATGGTTACTTTCAACAAGATAATGTGTGCTGCCGTAGTGCTCGTATTGTACAGGATTGGTTTCAGGAACATGCCAGTGAGTTTACTTTGCTTAGGTGGACCCCACAATCTCCAGATCTCAACCCCATTGAGAATTTGTGAGATGAAGTTGAACGAGCCATCAGACAGCTGGATCCACAACCCTGCAATCTCACACTCCTGCAAAGTGCTATTCATCAAGCATGGTCTCAGATTCTACAAACCACCGATCAACATCTCGTGGAGTCCATGCCATGAAGAATGGACGCAGTATTAAAGGCAAAAGGTGGCCCAACGAAGTACTGAGGGGTTAATCATAATAAAGTGGCCACTCAGTGTATAGATGTTCTAAATGTCAAATGTATGTGCAGTTCCGGTCGTGTTTCTAAAAAATACAAATATTTGCATTTTGGCGATGACGTTGCTACTTGTGTTTTGCTTCAGAGAGGCTATACAGTATACACGAAGGATATTTGCTGTGAGCAGGAGAGAATTTTATTAGCCTGAGGAATTGAGGATAATGGCTTGGTCTTTTCTTTGTGGTTACTGTTTTAAAATACTCTCAGAAATATTTTGTCTGGTGGTTGGCAAAATTGAGAAGGTGTGGGGTTTGAAGGGGTGCATCGTGATGTAACAGTGGAAGTTTCCTTTTGTATTGCTTTAAGTCACCCTTGGGGGAAGGGTTCACGACACATGACACCCCATTAGTGTGCGGAGAAATGCTGAAACACAAGATATTTTGTAAGTAAATCGGTTTCACAGCATTAGCAGTGTAGTCCGGTTAGCTTTACCCCAAGTATAGGTAAAAAAATTTACAATAGCTTAAGTTGCTCGTGGGAGGGGGAGTTAGTGAAGAATGGTCCTCTAAAGAGTATTAAGTATAGAGGAACAGGACATCTGGTGTATAATGGGAAAACTGCAACTTTCAGGCATAAATTATGTGGTCAGAGAAAAAGCACTGGTGTGAATGAAGTTTGTGGTTATAAAACATAGTTTTGCTATCTTCAATTATCTAATTACATTTTCTTTATATTCTTTTTCATTTCTATAGGTAAGGTGCATGGTTCATTGGCTCGTGCTGGAAAAGTAAAAGGCCAGACACCAAAAGTAAGTTAATTTTTTTTTTTAAAGAATGTGGAATAAAATGTTTGAATTTGTGATTAATTGTTTGTGTTTACCCTTTCAGAAAATCTATCACAAGTGTTACTTAGGTTGAAACTGCAATTTGGGCACACATGGGTTTGTGCAGCCTGTGTTAGTTAAATTTATAGAATTCATATTTTATCATGGCTTTTGAACCGAATAATTTGATGTTCTGTGCATTTTTAGCACAGGGAACTTTGTGAAAAGAGTGCGTGCTTATAGTATCACTGCCGTTCGAATTACCTGGTGGTCCGCTGGCCATTGGGTGGTAAAAATTCTATCGGACCACTGAAAAATTTTTGTTACTGGCCTAGGTGGCCAGTAATTTTTTTTTATTTTTTTTTTTATTTTGGAATTTGTAGGTTCATTAAGAATTGAACCAGATTTCAAAATATCCAGGTTTCGTTATGGCAGTGAGTTAAAATAATCCAGGTTTCACTATGGATTTTTGGAAATTCAGATATTTACTACTCAAAAATTGAATATCGAAATTGCAAGCCATGTTTAAATTTGATGAAAATTTTGGACCTTAGGAAACCGAGGTGTCAGAGCCAAAGTATTTGGATCAAGACAGTGTCACTTTTTTTGCACAAGCAGTGAACCCCAGAGTATGGGTCTTTTTATGTTTTCTAACTGGAAGTTGAAGAACCATTTATGCTTTGGCTTTGCCCATCTTTTTTTCTGCCTTTCTCAATGAAGCAAGGTATTCCATGAAGGTGGCTTTTGGTGTGTTGCAAAGTGCCGCAATCAGTGCACTGATAGTGGAAGTGGATAGTGCTTCAGATCGGTACCATTGTAAACAGAGGACCATCCTAGATACTAGCACCATGTGCATACAACATATACACAGTGAGTCAAAAAAAATTTTAAGACTGGCGCTAGATTTCAGCCTACGGTGGCGCCACCATTGTAATCGTGAATGCGTTATAAACCGTGACCATCTGCTTGCTTTTTGCCAAAAGTACTGCGCAGTTGTTAAAGTAACTCAAATGAAACGGCCGTTCATTAGAGAAGTAAAAGAATTTTCACATTGAATCATTAAGATGCAACAAAGGGCTGTTATTAAATTTAACGCAAAACTTGGTAAAAGTGCCTCTGAAACGTACCAAATGATGAAACAAGTTTACTGTGATTTTTGTTTAAGTAGATCAAATTTTTCCTATGGCACAAACGTTTTTGGACGGAAGAGATATGCTGGAAGATAAGCGTACCGGAAGACCAAGTTCATTTAGGACACCTGAGATTATTGAAAAAGTGTGTGATTTCGTGGCAAACAATCGATGTGCGTCACTAAGAGTGATGGAAGTCTTTTAACATCAACAAAGAAACAATTTGAACCATCCTGCATGAAGATTTGGGCAAAACAAAAGTCTGTGCTAAATTTGTTCCACACACGTTAACCAATGAACAAAAAGTGAACATTGCAGAGACATTGTTTCAGCCGCTGAAAATGATCCAAACTTCTTAAAATAGATTGTTACAGGTAATGAAACATGGTGTTTTCAATATGATCCTAAAACAAAGCGACAAAGTGTGGAATGGAATTAAAAAATACTTGTCATAAGCCAACAAAACAAGAAAAGTTCCAACGAAAATCAAAACAATGCTCATTACATTCTTCGATAATAAGGGTATTATCCACAAAGAATTTGTTCCAAGTGGACAAACAATTACTGGTAAGTTTTATTTAAATGTTTTGAGGTGTTTGATGGGCAATCATCAAACGCCTCAAAACATTCGTCGCATTCGTCTATTTTTGCAAGAGAAGGGCAAAATAACCTGCTTACCACTCAAAGAATTCGTCGAGAATATCGGGATGAAAACAGTTGGTGTTTGTTGCACAATAATGCACTCAGTCACACCTCACTTCTTGTTCGTAGATTTTTGGCGAAAAATAACGTCTGTGTGTTGAATCGTCCACCATATTCGCCCGATTTGACACCCTGTGACTTTTCTTTATTCCCAAAACTTAAAATGACGTCAAAAGGGTGTTATTTTGATGATATTTTGACCATACAAACAGCTTTGACGCGTGCTTTGGAGGCAATTCCGCAAAGTGAACTGAAACAGGTATTTGAATCAGTATTAAATCACTGTAACAAGTGTATTGAAGCCGGAGGGACTTATTTTGAATAACAAACCAAAGCAAATTATAATTTCTTGTTTGTATTTCATTTTACAGACCCAGTCTTGAAAATTCTTTGCCACACTGTGTATTAATATCTGTGCAGTTTCTGGACCAGTAAAAAGGAGTGAACTACCAACTTTTAATATGCACTGGTGCTAAGACCAGCGAAGTTTTTTTTTTTTTTAATTTCTTTTCTACCAGTGTGTAGCATGTTTCATGTTTTACTTATTTAGTAGGGCAGTAATTTTATCTCGGGGGGAAAAAAAGCAAAATTCACGGGTTAAATTATGAAATATCACGAAAAGATCACGGCCGAGGATATACTCTAACATTTCCAAAAAAAAAAAAAAAAAATGAAAAGTTACGAAGCAGTTGATACAAATGACTAGTACTAAATAAGCATTATAACTTTTTAAAATTAATACTTGCATTTGATAAATCATTCAAATTCTGGCAATGTTATCAATGCCGTTACAACAGGTCAAGATTTCCATTTAAGTGGACAGCATGTTGATACATCATATTGTATGTGCACAGATTTTCTTCTTTAATGTTGTGTACGTTGTCCTGTAACACATTTTAAAATCTAGAAAAGGATCGTTCAACGTCGACACTGTGGGTACTGACAGACAGCGGATGGCGGCCTTTTGTAGCTTAGGAAAATGACCTTTTTCATATTCCAGAAGTTTAGCAAACCTTCCCTGACGCAAAATTCTTTTACACTCACTTTATATGAATGAAATTCACATTAGTTGGTCCCCATCTTTGAACATAGCAATGTGGATGAAAACAAGCAAATCTTCTTCGTCTAAAAGGTCCAAGGGCTTAAATTGATAGAGATCAAACACCCTACATGCTTTAAAGAATTTTGCGACTGGCTGACAAAATCGATGCTTTTGAATCTTCAAAAAAATAATGCTTAATTTTTTCATAAGTAAATGAGCTGTTTTTGTAGCTACATGATCGGAGTCTTGACTCTTGCTAAGAAGACTGTTGGCGATGTCCGACATTTCATTAAATATTTTGTGCGCGGCGATTCTCTGTTTTTCAAATAAAGTGAGCTGTACGGAAATATGCAGCGCATGAACCTCAACCTGCTTCAGATTTTCTTTTAAATCCTTATCTTGACAATACCCAATGATTTTATCCACAATAAAATTGCTACTGTTGTCTTTTTCAAAAAATTCTGTGTAGTCTTTTAAATGTTTGCTGTGAAAAAACACTGCCTCAAACCAACTGTTCCACCTAGTCTGCACAGGTACTGGTGGTAAGCAGGTTATTTTGCCCTTCTCTTGCAAAAATAGTCGAAAATGTCCTTTACGAGAGGGACAAGCTGTGAAGGCACGTTAACAGCAACTACTAAAGAGTTAACATTTTCAAATTCATTCTGCCAAATTTCGCCCAAAAGATTTAAAAGGTGCGCATTGCAGGTGACGTGAACGCCATTAAAAAATACGGCTTTCGGGCTCTTTCCCCACTCTTTAGACATGTAAAGATGCATTGTCTATCACAAAAGCTGTTTATTAGCAAAAGGTATTTCATACTTAACGCACTAAAGTATTGCCTCGCTGACTACTTTAAAATATACGGATTCCAAAGTGATGCACTCAAGGAAGATTGCATTAAAGAGGTTTCATCATTGCATCTTTCAACATTCGGTTCAACTGATGGAACAACAAGAATATTCAAAATGTATCTATCTTCTGAATAGGCTGTTTCATCTGCTATGATGCTTACACCGGATACTGATTTTAAGACCATGTGGGCACTGTTCGTGAGAGTGCATATGACCTTGAATTACACATCAGGCTTGTTCGAAAAGAGTATCATCTTTGTAACGAACAATCTTGAGAGGTAAATAAAGGGCCTCTGGTTTGGACTTTCGAGTAGGATTACTTTGCAGTATATTTTTTGCGTAAATTCTAATGAAGGCAGTATTAAAATTATTTAATTATGAAAAATACAGTAATCAAAGTATTATAATATAAATTAAGCAAAAATAGATAAAAAATATTCGTGGATATATTTGATATTCGCAAAATTACAGAGAACCCCTAAAATTGGCCAAAATTCACACCACAACAATTACTGCCCTACTTATTATACTGTTTGCATGAGTATGTGTGCACATGCTGTTCTAAATTTGCGATGTACAGCTCCAGTTAAATGATACATTATTTTCTACTTACACTGTAAATGTATGTAAAGTTGTTTTTTTTTTTGTACGGAGCAGTGGGCATTTTGGCAGACCAGTTACTTGGAAATTGGAGTGGTCCGCTGAGCCTGTAGATTATTTATTTCTGATTCTGACACTGAGTATCACTTTGTCCATCTGCCCGTGGCCCTATCTCTGCAACGATGCAACTGCTAGTCTGACTAAAAAAATTATTTTTGCATTTGAAAGCTTGAAATGTGAGTACAATGATCTTTGCTACAAAAATTAGACACATTTTGTGTAACATGCAAGGCATATCTCTAAAGATATTTACAAAAACTACAGATGTATTTATACAAATAAAAAAAATGTTAGACTGAAATAAGTGTTACATTGTACCACCACCGGTCCACATTTAGGGTTTCAGTTTATGTATCTAGAACTTTAGAAGGAAATCTTGGAAATTATGGTCCTAATCTATCCCTGAAGTAAATTATTGCTTATGGTAATCCCCCTTCAGGAGCTCAACAAATACAGAAATCAACAGATATTTCGGGGAAAGCAACTAACAATAAGAGAGACCTTAGCAGTAGTGATTGATCTATCAGGACAAAACAAAGTAGATGATTTTTTTTACCACCAACTTGATAGCCAAATTCAACCAAGCAGTTATTCTCACTTGTCACAGTGGCTTGTAGTTAAAAATCATGCTGAACTGTATAAACTTGTCATTTTAATGTAGTAACTTTTTTTAATAACAATACCATCAGTAATAGTAGGGGAAAGATCACATGTAAATCATTCACAAAATTCAAAATGTCCACCATCAGCTACAGACACATGTTTGAATTCTACGAAGTACAGTTTCTGGCAACTTATGCAGCTGACGCGAAGGAATACTCCTACAGGCATTAATAATTCGTTGTTTCAAAACATTCCGATCATCGGGTGGTGTTGCATAAACTTGGAATTTCAAATGGCCCCAAAAATAAAAATTCATTGGTGTTAAGTCCGGTGATCTGGGTGGCCATTCTACGTTGCACACTATTCTCAGAATAAAAAGTAACTTTGCATAGTGCCATGATCATATTGTGGGTGCAAATTAACAAGTATTTGCATAAGTAAGTGACACATTGTCCACAAAAGACACCCACAGCTCTAAGAGAAATCGACGGCACTGCTAGAATCTTGTGTTCTTATAAGGTTTAACTGAACAAATATGCACATACGAGTCTTCTTTTGTTCTGATAAGCATCTTTTTCAGATCAGAGTGTTTCTGCAATCCAGTTTAAAACACGATAATTTTGCTTTAGTTGTAACCGATATTTTTTATTCATTGCAATCCGAACTCTGTTTTTTTAACTAGTTTGTAAGAATATGGTTTATTTCTGTTATTAATGATAGTGTATCGCTGTAATCTGCACATTAGGAAAAAATAATAAGTTGGTTATTTTAATGTGAGGAATTTTAAAACTTATGTCACTAGCTGCAGTATGGAATTCATGTGTGCAGGTAAACATCTTCAAAACTTCCACTGTTTCTTTTGTTGTTTTCAGTCCTTTCCTACCGGTTGACACATTCCACGAAAACATTCCCGAGGGAAATGCGCATTTACGTGTTTGTTTTTTCAACCCCTGATACATCAAGACTTCCGAGGGATTAGAGGCAGTGGGTGCTTGGCCTGTTGAACAAGTTCAGGAATAAAAGCATTTGACCCACTCACTGTACTGAGTGATCCAAAAAAAAGTCTTGCACATTTTGAAAACATAACTCGCGGAGTTTTGAGAGTAGGGCAGCGTGGTTTGCGTAGAAATGATCGGTGTGACCTCAGGCTTTTTATGAAATCACATAAATTTTACTCATTTTACTTATATTTTTAGGCGAACAGGTCTGGGCTAGTGGGTATAAAAGCAGCAGCTGGGAAGCAGCCACAAGTCACAGCGGTCGGTGTCGGTATGCTGTCATTACCGGACAAAGTGCTTTTGGTGAAATTGTTCTATTGCAACGCTGAATGTGCGAGTGCTGCATTGAGAGCCTACTGGTCACTGAAAGGACCAATGGAAAGTGCTGCACTGCAGCGAATGGTGAAAAAATTTGAGGAAACGGGATCTTTGGCAGCACGCCCACGAACACTTGCTGCTGCAGCAGAGACTATTACGCAGGAAATGGATGTGATTGCAATGTCATCTGCACATGGCGACTCCAGTGCTCGCCATGTTTCTCGGCAAACAGGCATTCCATACGGGACTGTATGGCAGACACTACAACGGATTCTGCACAGATACCCGTACAAACTGCAAGCTGGCGATTACGTGCAGCGCCAGGAGTTCGCAGCATAGTTTTTTCGACAAATGGATGTCGCCGAGAACTGGCTGATGAACGTTTTATGGACTGGTGAGGCACACTTTCCCTAAACGGAGCGGCAAACACGCACAATAGCCGCATCTGGGCCACGGAACATCCCCGAACAGTCGTTGAAGCCCCACTTCATCAGCCGAAAGTGGCAGTGTAGTGTGGATTCACAGCTTCCTTCATTATCGGTCCTTTTTTTAAGAGGTCCACAGCACCTCCGAAACGGTTTCAGTGACAGGTGCACGTTATGCGAACATATTACGAACATACGTCATCCCTAGCTTGCAAGAGCGGGATGCAGTGAATCTGTGCATGGCGCAATGGTCTAAGCGATGGCCTCTGATCATTCTTCCGAAAGGGGTCCGGGTTCGAATCCCGGTGATCCATAGATGTTGTGTTTGTCTTCCGTTAAGCAACTGTTGCAAGAGACGTTTGGCGCAAATCGTTTGTTGAGCCAACGCTTTGCGAAGGCCTGGCCTCCTCGCTCACCAGACCTGACACCCTGTGATTTCAGGCTCTAGGGTTACCTAAAATCACAAGAGTACAGATGTCGCCCCACTTCATTGGCCATGCAGAAAGATGCATTTGACACCATGTGGCAAGCTATACCATCGGTCATGCTCTTCAATGCCGCACATGGTGTTTTCTCGTTTGCAGGCAGTGCTGGAACAGGACGGCCATCACATTGAACACCTGGTGCAATCAGGTCTCTATTTTTCTCGACACTTCCAACATGTGGTTGCTGCGCCATCTGGTGATGAAAAATGTAAGTAAAATGAGTAAACATTTTTGTGATTTCATAAAAAAACCTGATGTCATTCTGATGATCTCTACACAAACCGTGTTGCCCTACTCTCAAAACTCTGTGAGTTATTATGTTTTCCAAATGTGCAAGACTTGGATCACCAGGTATGCACGATCAGGAATCACCGTAAGAGATAGGCATAATTCAACTTTGATACAAATGTTTTTCTGGATAATGTAACAAGGAAAGTAAAAGATCATGGTCTGCTACTGTAAATTTTAACTGCTATATTTCACAAATTTCGAATTGAAGAACCTATATTTCCTGATGTTAGAGGTCGAGAAATGCCAATAACAGCACCTTACTGTAGCATGAGTCGCTGCATCTGCTAATTCTGCAGCCTACATGGACTATGGGGGTATTTAAATGGGGAACAACGGGGAATCCCCTTTAGCTCCCTTAACTTACATTAGAAAAAGGTGCATTAATTTTTTCTTGTATTTTCATTAAATTTTTTTATTCTGGTAGATTTCAAAACTTCCATTTTTCGTCGGACCCCCGAAAAATAATTCTATATGCCCCTGTAATAAGGGCAACACAGTCCAAATGATTGCTTAAAACTACAAGCAGCTGGTATGGAGCTGTTTGTAATTTTAGGCATTGGATAGACTAAATATCTGTTTATTTTTGTATTTGTCGAGCTCCTGAGGGGGCGGGGAGCAATAATTTATTTCGGGGATAGATTAGGACTGTAATTTCCAAGATTTCCTACTAAAGTTCTAGATACATAAACTGAAACCCTAAAGTTACTACACAGCAGCATTTTGCGCAAAGTTTTGGCGACTTTACAGCTTCTTGGCAAAAAGTGAGAGAAGAGACGTTGTGGGAAGGGCTTTCGAACCCTTGAGTTTCGCCAACGAAAAAATCATCCCTCGGGTGCCTTTTCTTACAAAGCTCGGGAAAAGGCAGAAACATTTCAAGATTTGCGGGGGAAACAACTTTTCCTTGTAGATGTGCAATACCTCAAGAGGGCACAGCCGGAACCTGGAGAGCTATTAGAACATTTTCTGTGAAATTACACTAAAGAAAAACGCTGTATAACTTTCTAATTAGAAATTTTTTCCTAACTTGCTTTGTTTACGAGATAGCACCCCAAGCCCCCTGATCAGTGGGGGGGTCATTCACATATCCTTTAAATAGATCATATCATCCCTTATTAATACCCGTTGACTATGTTTTTGCGTTCCAATTCATTCTCGAGTTATTGAAGTGAGCCGCGACTTTCGGAAACACCCTGTGTATATATATATATATATATATATATACCCAGATTATTCAAGCTTATGCACTCACCACAAGTCATCCAGAAAAATAAATCGAAGAATTTTATGAGGAAATTCGTCATACAAATAATAAAGGTAAGCAGCACTTAAAGATAATTATGGGAGATTTCAATGCAAAAATACGGCAACCGCAACAGAATCAGTAGGTAAATCGGTCACGGCAACAGAAACCAGCGTGGAAATACTTTCTTAGAGTTTGCAGAGGCAGAAGGGTTTTTCATCTTGAACGTTTTTTCAAGAAAAAGCCACACAGGAAATGGACATGGAGACATCCAAATGGGACGACAAGTGAAATTGATTTTATTATGTGTAACAAAAAATTCGTCATAGAAGACTGCAGTGTGCTAAACAAGTTCAACACAGGCAGTGACCATAGATTGGTGAGATGTAAGATGCACCTCAACACTAAACTCGAACGTAGCAAGCTCATAAGACAAACAAAATGTATTGACATAACCAACCTTAAAAAACACCATAATACTTTCAAGTTGGAACTGAAGAACAGATTCTCTGCTTTAGAAGGCCTAACATCGGAAGAAGTGGATATTTCTGAAATTAACAGGAAAGTAACCAAAGCTCTTATGGAAACAGCAACAAAATTAGCTGGGTCTAAGAACAAGTTGCATGTGAACAAATTATCAGGAAAAACCAAAATGTTGATGCAAAAAAGAAGAGAGATGAGGACAACTACAGAAGATGTGACTTCCAAAGTAGAATACACTATGCAAGACAGTACGAAAAAGTATTACTGAAGACGTAAGGAAATTCAACTGTGAACTAGTGAGGAAAGCAATTGAAAACAACCAAAGCCTAAAGATAGCAAAGGGACATCTCAGTAAGAGAAGATGGTTCTGTAACAAGAAATAGAGGCGAAATTTTGACAAGAGTGAAAGATTTCTACTCCAAATTATATGAAAGGGATGATACATGTACTCCAGACATCATGAAAGGCACCAGAGTTCTTCCAGTCCTCCCAGCAGAAGTTGCACATGCAATCAAGAACATGAAGCGGGGAAAAGCTCCAGGAGAAGATGAAATTACTGTAAACATCATACAAGAGGCAAGTGGAGAAATCGAAACAGTACTCGTCAAAATTTTCACTCGATGCCTTAATGAAGGGATGATTCCTGAGGGTTGGAACAACGCTATAATGATCCTGCTACATAAAAAGGTGACATTGAGGATCTCGGGAACTACAGACCTATCAGCCTCATATCAGTGGTTTGTAAAATCTTCACTAAAGTTCTTTCACACCGCTTGAAGGTAACACTGGACATGGCTCAACCAAGAGAACAAGCTGGATCCAGGAGTGGCTACAGCACAATGCATCCTTCCAGTGCTTGCGTATGGTGCAGAGACGTGGACCTTAACTAAAAGAGACGTACAAAGGCTGCAGACAACTCAAAGAAGCATGGAGAGGTACATGCTTGGTGTAACCAGGAGAGATAAGCAGAGGAACTCGTGGATTCAAAAAATGACAAGAGTGGAAGACATCATGATCAGAGTTAAATCCCTGAAATGGCAATGGGCTGGACATACTGCCAGAAGGACAGACCATCGATTGACAGCCGAAATTTTAGATTGTATTCCAAGAAACAGGAAAAGACACAGAAGACGACCACATGGGAGATGGGTGGATGAAATTCGAAAGTTTGCAGGAGTGACATGGAGGAGACTGGCACAAGACAGACTGTTGTGGAGGAAACTTGGGGAGACCTTCATCCAGCAGTGGATTGATAATGGTTGACAACGATGATGATATATACATACATACACACACTATCTACCAACAAGTAACTGGACACCTGTGGTAGCAAAGGAAAACGAAGTTTATTCACCTTCAGTAGTTGGTGGAGCCTCCACGAGCGGCGATTGAAGCTGCGACCCTCCGGGGCATACTCTCAACCAGGCGTTGTACGACGGCTAGCGGTATTTTCTTCCACTCGGCTTGGAGAAGACAGGTCAGTTTCTTCACTGATTTCGGACAGTGGTGGCACCCGTTAAGTCGACGCTCCAACTCGTCCCAGAGGTGCTCGATAGGGTTAAGGTACGGGCTCTGCGCAGGCCAGTCCATTCGATTAACCCCATTGTTATCATACCAAGCCATGGTGGACCTCGCAACATGACAGGTGACATTGTCATCCTAAAAGTAACATGGGTTCACCCCGTAAAACTGATCACAACGTAGGAAGCACATGGTCATCCAAAATGGTGCAGTAGGTCTTGGCGTTGAGTCTACCAGGAGAAACGCCCCCATAGCGTAATTCCACCACCGCCGAACTTCACAGTTGGCACAATACATTCCGGCAAGAGGTGTTCTCCAGGCAGACGCCAAACCCAGACCCTGCCATCCGAACGGTAGAGGGTGAACCTTGATTCGTCACTTCAGAGAACCTGTTTCCACTGTCGACTTTCTTTGCACAACGTTAGCCGAGCAGCGCTATTGGACTTGGTGATCAAAGGCTTGTGGGCGGCGGCAGCAAGTCCATGATAACCGAGCAGATGGGCATCCTTACGGATGATATTCATCGAAAGAACACTCCCTGATGCCTGTTGAAACTCCTCGCGGATGTGGCCCATCGATTTGGTGCGGTTCTTCCGAATTCTCTGGCGAGCACCCGTCGGTCTCTAACTCCCAGTTTCGTGGGTCAGCCGGGTCGGGGCACATTCTGACAGTCACCTCTCATCTTCCACTTTCCAATCACAGAGGCCACTGTCGATTTTGGGTGCTTCAACTTGCTGGATATGTCACATATGGATCGGCTATTTCTGTGATACCCGATGATTACACCTTTCTCGAAATCTGAGCTCCGAACTGCGTGGCATCTTGCATGCGACTGGTTGCATTGTTGTTTCCCCACATGATATTTAACGGCGGCAGCCAAGACTTGTATCAGGACCGCAGATATCGTCGATTGCTGGGTTGTCCAATTACTTGTTGATAGATAGCGTATATATACATACTATCTACCAACAAGTAATTGGACACCTGTGATAGCAAAGGAAAACAAAGTTTATTCACCTTCAATAGTTTGGTGAAGCCTCCATGAGCGACGATTACAGCTGCAACCCTCCAGGGCATACTCTCAGCCAGGCGTTGTACGACTGCTAGCAGTATTTTCTTCCACTCTGCTTGGAGAAGACGGGTCAGTTCCTTCACCGATTTCGGACGGTGGGGGCACCACTTAAGTCGACTCTCCAACTCGTTCCAGAGGTGCTCGATAGGGTTAAGGTCTGGTCTCTGCGCAAGCCAGTTCATTCGATTAACCCCATTGTCACCTTACCAAGCCATGGTGTGCCTCGCAACATGACAGGTGGCATTGTCATCCTGAAAGTAACATGGGTCCACTCCATAAAACTGCCCCAATGTAGGAAGCGCATGGTCATCCAAAATGGTGCAGTAGGTCTCTGCGTTGAGTCTATCAGGAATTGCAACCAAAGGTTTCGTGCCATACCAAGAGAAACGCCCCCATATCATAATTCCACCGCCTCCAAACTTCACAGTTGGCACAATACGTTCCGGCAGAAGGCGTTCTCCAGGCAGACGCCAAACCCAGACCCTGCCATCCGAACGGTAGAGGGTGAACCTTAGTTCGTCGATCCAGAGAACCTGTTTCCACTGTTCAACGGTCCACTGTCGACATTCTTTGCACCACGTTAGCCGAGCAGCGCTATTGGACTTGGTGATCAAAGGCTTGTGAGCGGCAGCACGTCCATGATAACCGAGCGGGTGAGCTTCCTTACGGATGGTATTCATCGAAAGAACACACCCGGAGGCCTGTTGAAACTTCTTGTGGATGTGGCCCATCGATTTGGTGCAGTTCTTCCGAATTTCTCTGGCCCGCACCCGTCGGTCTCAAACTCCCAGTTTTGTGGGTCTGCCGGGTCGGGGCACATTCCGACAGTCACCTCTCATCTTCCACTTGCCAATCACGTAGGCCACTGTGGATTTTGGGTACTTCAACTTGCTGGACATGTCACATATGGATCGGCCATTTCTGTGATACCCGACGATTACACCTTTCTCGAAATCAGAGCTCCGAACTGTGTGGCATCTTGCGTGCAACTGGTTGCGTTGTCGTTTCCCACACGATATTTAACATCTGCGGCCGTGGCGTGTATCGGGACTGCAGATATCGTCGATTGCAGGTGTCCGATATCTTGTTAGTAGATAGGGTATATATATACACTGACGGAAAAAAAAAATCCCACCATGAAAAAATAGTTGTAGAGGAATAAAATGGCGGCAATTCATTTGTATAGGTAACATGTGTAATCGATTAAGGTTTCAAGATCACAGCTTAATGTAAGCGCGAGAAGAGCCATTTTAAATGTGAAATGCTGGTACATTAATAACCGGTGTAACCGCCAGAATGTTGAATGCAAGCACGCAAACGTTCATGCATTGTGTCGTACAGGTGCTGGATGTCAGTTTGTGGGATGGAGTTTCATGCCTGTTGCACTTGGTTGGTCAATACAGGGACGGTTAATGCTGGTTGGGGGTGACGCTAGAGTTGTCGTCCAGTGATGTCCCATACGTGCTCGATTGGTGAAAGATCTGGTGATCTAGCAGGCCACTGCAACATGTCGACACTATGTAGAGCATGTTGGGTTACAAAAGCGGTATGCGGGCGAGCGTTATCCCGTTGGAAAACACCCCTGGAATGCTGTTCATGAATGGCAGCACAACAGGTTGAATCACCAGACCGACGTACAACTGTGCCGTCAGGGTGCGTGGGATAACCACGAGAGTGCTCCTGCTGTCATAGGAAATTGCTCCCCAGACCATAACTCCAGGTGTAGGTCCAGTGTGTCTCGGCCGCAGACAGGTTGGTTGCAGGACCTGGCCTCCTTCTAACCAACACATGGCCATCACTGGCACCCAGGCAGAACTGGCTTTCATCAGAAAACACTACAGATCTCCACTCCGTCCTCCAATGAGCTCTGGCTTGACACCACTCACGTCGCAAACGGCAGTGGTTTGGAGTAAATGGAATGCACGCTACAGGACGTCTGACTCGGAGCTGTCCTTCAAGTAACCGATTTGTAACAGTTTGTTGTGTCACTGTGGTGGCAACTGCAGCTCGAATTGCAGACGCTGTACGATGCGCCACGGCCATACGCCGTACACGGCTGTCTTCCTTATCAGTAGTGCCACGTGGCCGGCCGGAACCCGGTCTTCTTGAGACAGTACCTTCCCTTGACCACCGCTGCCAACAATCATGCACAGTGGCTACATTCCTGCCAAGTCGTTCTGCAATGTTGCGGAAAGAAAATCCATCTTCTCGTAGCCCAATTACAGGACCTCGTTCAAACTCTGTAAGCTGTTGATAATGGCTTTTTCGTCTTCTTAAAGGCATTCTTGACTAACATCAACACCAGACGTCAAATCTCAATGATAACTAACGCTCACGAACGTTACAGCACGTATTTACAGCAAACCTGCTTTGCATGTTCCGAGGGGTGCTGCTAGCGCCACACGTATGCGCCGAGCACGAAATTTGCATAGACGTCATCTTACAGATGTACTCTCACCGCCTACCAACTGTCGTTTATCTAACACAACCCCTACTTGGTGGTGGGATTCTTTTTCCTGTCAGTGTATAAATATAAAAGATGAGTTTAGTGAGAAACGGGCTGATCTTTTTGAAAATGTGTTTTGATATTGTCGACTTTTTGTACAGCATTTGCATGTAGGCCAGGCATACTATTCATGTGACTGGATGAGTTCATGTTTTTAAATGCAGCTTTATTGGTAAATGTAAATTTTGTGCCTCTTCAATTATATAATATCTGGAGAGAGAGAGAGAGAGATGCACTTCATAAGGAATATGATGTACCTCAGAGACACAATTTTTGGAAAGGAAGCCTACAAATGCTTTTTCTTTTTTTGGACAGTTATGCAAAGATTATTTAAATACAAGGTTTTATTCAAACCACTGAGGAGAAAAATGTGGCCCATTTAACCTCAAGAATGTAAATAATTTCTTGTCTTTGGCCAAACAGGGAAGTTAACCTTAATTTTATTTTTCAAGGAAGCTAACAGAGTATTGTTAAATACAGTGGTTTTTATAAGTAAAATATCTTGAAGTAGTTATAGATTCATTGCTGATATTAAGTAGTAAATGTATCTTAAAGCACTTTTTTCCACTGTGGCAATTAGTGGTTAAGTATTACAATACAGAGTTTTTGTTGATTCAAGTAAAATTTTCAAATCAGCTCTTATGTGTGGCTTTCTTATATTTAAAGTGAATGGTTTCTATTCAGTCATCAGCATATGTGCTAAACTATGCTGGAGTACTACTAGTACATTATCCAAGTCTTGATTATTTTAGTCATTGGTTAAAAATTAGTTGCTTACAATAATACACTATAATTCGTTATTTCTTACACATGATTAGGTGTATGTAATGCAGTTTAAATGGTATTAAACTCTTGTTGTAGGGAAGCATATCTGTGTAGTACACTTAATTTTTCAAAATATATTTCTGTTAAGAAAATGTTTTATTATGTATCTCCCTTTTGTTTGTTCTGTCATAAATTTACAGAGGTAATATTGCTCTCTTGCTTTTTAGGTTGAGAAGCAGGAAAAGAAGAAAAAGAAGACTGGACGTGCCAAGCGACGCATGCAGTTCAATCGACGTTTTGTTAACGTGGTAGTCACATTTGGAAGAAAGAAAGGACCTAATTCAAATTCTTAAATGCAAAACAAATGTATGTTTGTCCTTTCTATGAAAGCAAATAAACTTCAGAGTTAATTCAGAGGTCATATTTGTTTCCTTTCCAATTGATTAACAAAAAAAAAAAAAAAAAAAAAAAATACTTTAGTATGTTACACATTTTAATGGATCAAGTATTGGTTTACTTTAAAGGATTGTAGATTTTATGGAGAAGTTGACAGTGTTCCCTGCTATGAATGACCAGATATGCATTTTTATAATTTCCCCATGGGTGTGGATGGGGGAAGAGGAGAACAAGAAGAGGATAGTTTCAATGTTTTGATAAAATGATTTGGAATCATAATTGAATTCAGCAGGAAACTATAATTAAAAGGTTGGCTGTTAAAATGCTTGCACACCATAACTCCCAGTCTTTTCAAAAAATAAAATTCAATACACTATGAATTTCACTAAATTATGGGTTGTTTTCTATCGTGTTTGACGTGAGGTTTTTGTAGTTTAGGCAACAGTGCAATCAATGAGATATGTCGCATGAGCTCATGACACGTCAAACTGCAATATCAAATTTGAACAATAGTTAAAAGCTTTAAGATCAACTTAAAATTTTGCAATTTGTACTTTAGAAAAAGGGCTCCAAAAATGCACAGACTCGTGTGCATCTTTAGAACTCTGTCCAATTTTAAACTCCTACATTTGGTAGTTTCCACTGTAGGCAATTGATATTGGGTCGTTTCATAATTATTGGCCAATGCCAACAAGGCGAATTCGCATAGTGGGTTACAAGGGATGCCTCATATGAGGAACTACCTAACGCCCATGCAAATTGAATTTGTTCAGTCCACGTGTATAAAACGGTATTTCGGACAGATCTCAGCAGTTTAGGGACGTGATATAGAGCAACCCGACGTGCGATCAGTGTTTTTGCACGAATTCAAACTTGGCCGGAATGTGTCCAAAACGGTTGCAAATGTCAATAGAGCGAGGGTTGTCAGAAAGACGAGTGACAGAATTGTCCGTAGACGGTTTTCCAAGTTCTATGCCGGTGATGTTGCCATCGACCATAAGCCAGGAGCCGGTCGTCCCGTTCTGTGTGACACTGTACATTTAAGGCGGAAAGTAGGAGAAAAACCAACGTCCACAGTACATGAGCTCAGTGCTGAACTTGTATCAACAGTGACAGTTTCCAGACACCTGGCAGCTATGGGCAAGGTTAAAAACTGGATACCTGGGTTCCACACGAACTCGCCGAACAGCAGCAGATACGACATCTGGAAACATGCATTACTCTCCAAAAACGTGAGGCTAGTGCTCCCTTTCTGCATCAGGTCCTTATGCTTGATGAAAAATGTGCGCTTTATGACAAAAGGAAGCTAACAGCACCGTGACTTGATAAAGGGGAACCACCCAAACACGTCCAAACCCAAGTTGCACCCACAGAAGGTTCTGATCTCTGTGTGGTGAACTGCCAAGATTGTGGTTCATTATGAGTTTTTGCTGCAAGGTCAAACAATCAAGGGATGTGTGCTGCCGTCAGCCGAACGAATGTCGCCAGAAATTATGCAGCAAACAACCATCGCTCGCCAATCGTCCGGGCCCCATACTGCTTCAGGATGGCGCACGATCGCATGTGTCTATTGGAAGCATGCGAAAAATCAATGACTTGAGGTACGAGGTCCTCTCTCACCCTGTTTATTCACCTGACTTTGCCCCCTCAGACTTTCACATGTTTCATCATTTGGACCACTTCTTGAGGGGCAAACGGTTTGCTAATAAGGATGCTGTGATTTCTGCTGTTAGCGATTCCTCGGACCACTGTGATGCCAGTTTCTGCCACCCTGGCATTTTTGCGCTGAAAACACGGGCACAGTGTATTGCTGCCGAGGGCAGAAATTTTTCGGAATAAAATGCATTTCGTCGTCTGTTACTGCTGTTTGTTTCTTTGTGTCCGAATTGGGCAATAATTATGAAACGACCCAATAGAAAAACAATTTTATTATTATAGATGTGAATGTGGAGAAAACATACTTAGTAGGTGAAGCTTATAAAGAATTTATGTTGTTAATCTCAAAGGCTAGTCTTCAATAGCTCATTGTGATATTGTTGCCATGTTTTTCAGTGTAAGATGAATTGATTATTATTGAACAGCTAATTATTAATGTGTTTTGTAGCAAAGGTAAGCTTTCAATAAAAATTTTAAGTATTTGTTCAGCCGCCTCGGTGGCGCAGTGGTCTAAGGCGCTGGCCTCTGATCATTTGTCCGTAAGGGGTCTGGGTTCGAATCCCGGTCGGGCATGGACGTGTGTGTCTTATGGAACTGGCTCTCTCCCTTCCCTGGAACCAGTGGTCCTAAATTAGGTACAGACAACTGCTTATATCCCATTGAGTTGCTCACAGTGTTCGTTAAACCTCCAATAAAAAAACAGCTTGAGTAATGATTTCTGGTATGTTGGAAAGCATATCATAATCAATGTATTGCATGATTTTACTAACTTGTTTAATGTATAATACGTACACACTGTTCATAACTGTGTACTTTTTAGTCACAGTTCAAGCTCAAATACAAGCTTTTGACTTAAATATATTGTTGTACACTATACCTTTAACTTCATAATCAGGTTAGCTTTGCCATTAGTATAGAATTAAAATGGAAAGTGCAGAACATTTATTATTTCTCCCAGTTTGAGAATCTAAAGGCTATAGTATTCCTACATTCAGACATGCCAACTCTCTGGATTTAGGCCAGAGACTGGATTTCCAGCCCGCCCTGTAGATGAATGTCAAATTCTCCTGAATTTAACCCAAGAATTAGGTGTTAGGATGGATCTATCAACCACCATGATTTCGAACCACTTGTGAAATCTTTTTCTTTCTGCTGAATAGCAGTCATCAGTTTCGTACTTTTCCTATTTGCAAAAGAAAAAAAAATCCACCCTGGTGGCGCAGTGGTCTAAGTGCTGGCTTCTTACCAATTGCTCGAGATGGATCGAAGAAAATTTGCTTTAAAAAAATCTTCCAGTCCGATTGTCATACGAGGCCTTCAGCAAATAGCTCACCTACTCTGGCACTAGAATGCCGGGGACAGTCAATAATTGATTGACAGATGGGAGTTACCCCTGCCTTCTTATAGTTCAGTCTTTCAACCCTTCGCCTCAACAGAGCCTCGCACATTCTGAGTGATGATAAACAGTTGAGTTGAGGAGAATTCACTTAACGACAAAAGGGAGTAGTTACAGCTGGCCTCGCATTGTAACGAAAGACGATGTTAGTACAATGCCTTCTGATGTCTTCATGCACAACCTAAAGAAGAAACGAAAAATAGTTGGCTATTTTATTCGTAAAAAACAACATGCGAGCCATTTTATGTTTTCATTATTTTGAATTAACTTACCTGAAAACAAATTTCAGTTGGGGGAAGGGGTTTAATTCTTTTGCTGTCCCCCCCCCAATTCTCAGAACTTATAGTAGACCAGTAATACTACTTCTGTAAAATTGTTCCTTTGGTCTGGAAAATCTCGATAAAAAAAAAAAAAATAGTGTTTGTGTGATTTTATGAGCTGCAAATTTCAGAGTTTGAAGTTTGGCATGTCTGTACATTGGAAGAGTTCAATTGTAGTGAGTTGTGATTAGGATCTTTTATTTGTATGGCCACTGAAACCATGTCCGTGAAAAAATCAGAGTACTGATTGCTAATTATAATGATATACTGCAGAAATATAAATGGACAGTATAAAAGTTGAGTGGATTTCCTTAAAAAGTTCTTGTAATACAGATCCCAGTGAATTACCATGGGAAGAGAGAAATTCAGAGTAACATATTACGCAAGGAAATATTTTGGCAATGATCGATGGTTTATGTTCTACTTATTGCACATCAGCAGAGTGTGAGTGTGGGGATATGCACTGAAGTGCCAGAAAAACTGGTACAGACGAGCTTATGCAAAATACATAGCAATGTCACCTATGCGCGTACTCGGTTGCGTCCGCCAGTGCGTATATAAAGCGATAGACATCCTTACCAGCTGTCAAAGCTGTTTTCAGCATGAGAATGACAATAACGATTTAAGCTATTTTCAACGCGGTGTCATAGTTCACGCTCGTGAGATGGGCCATAGTATTTTGGAGGTAGAAACGAAGTTCGGATTTTCACGTACTACCATTGCAAGAGTGTACCGTAACTACAAGAATTCCGGCAAAACCTCCAACCTATGATACCAGTGTGGCCGTAAAAGGACATTGGGTGAACGTGACCGTCGTCGGCTGTCAAGAATCGTTTCACGCGATAGGCGTGCAACACTCTCGCAGGCATCATCGGAATTCAATGCTGGAGCATCAGCGTCCGGGCTGTGCGACGTACCCTGCACGATATGGGCTTTGGGAGCCGACGCCCACCTCGAGTCCCTTTGATGGGTGCACGACACAGAGCTATGCGCCTCGCTTCGGCACGGCAACACCTCCACTGGACACTTGATGATTGGAAAGAAGTAGTCTGGTCTGACGAGTCACATTTCCAACAGTATCAGGCAGATGGAAGGATTCGTGTGTGGTGCAAACCCCATGAAACCATGGATCCTGCCTGTCAACAGGGAACTGTACCGGCTGGTGGGGGTCTGTAATGGTATAGGGTGTGTTTAGCTGGACTTCACTGGGACCCCTGCTATGTCTACAAACGTCTGCGACCAGCCTACGCTATGTGCGCATCCTTTCTGACGAGGTACACCCGTTCATGTCCTGCATTCATGCTGATGTGTTGAGCCTGTTCCAACAGGACAATGCACTGTCACACAAGTGTCAGGATGCCACATTATGGTTAGAGGAGCATTCATCTGAGTTTGGGGTGTTTTCATTCCCACGCAAGTCCCCAGATCTGAACACGATAAAACACATTTGGGATGCCATGCAACACACTATCGAACACAGGTATCCGAGACCTCGGAATACACCCGAATTGTGGAACGCTCTGCAGGAAGTATCGGTGTGCACTGCCTACAGCATATTTCCAGAAGCTAGTGGATTCCATGTCCCATCATATTTCTGCAGTCCCCGTGGGGGACCTACCAAGTATTAGAGTGGTGTGCCAGTTTTTCTCGCAGTTCAGTGTATACTAGATATCCCGGGCTTTGCACCATTTGATCCAATTCTGGCAGTGTCACTGTAAATCCAGTTAGGTGAAAAGATAAAAACAAAATTCAACTAAGCCTCACATCTCACTTGGAATACTAATTAATGTCAAGTGCGACTTACTATTCACTTTGTACATACAAATCGTAATCAGTGTGAAAATATTTTTATTATTTGTATTCTTAAAAGTTAATTTCCAATAACCCTCCTTAAAGAAGAGACCCCCTCAAAAAAAACTGTGCATAACTAATGCTTTAAATTTTTTTGAACAGTAAAAATGGGTGCAAGCCAGCAGCTTCTGGGGACCAGGTAATTTAAAAAAAAATCCTCCCACTGATTAAACCTTAAATCTAGAAAATAAAAGCATCCTGAGAAATTCTGGGCGATTTTAGGCAGTGTGTTAGCAACTTCACACCCCTTTCACAATAGTCATTAGATAAGCACTGTGCAGTCATCTAATTACAACTTATTGGTATTTGAACTTTTCGGAAGGAGTTCATGATAGGTATTTGAACTTTTTGGAAGGCGTTCATGATTGGTATTTGAACTTTGGGGAAGGAGTTTACCGCCCTGTGTGACCATGTACATCACACGGCTATAAGTAGACTTGGGGGGGGGGTAAAATATTTCATAGCACAAATGTTGTGATCTATCAAGGCCGTAACTTGACTTTTGTTTCGGGATTTGTTTTTTTTTTAAACTTCCATAGCAAAAATTTATCTAATCACTTAAAAAATAAACTTGTATTAATTAGCGAGTAACGACATATGAACTTACTAAGTATTAACATAAAAACAAACTGAACAATATGAGAGAGATCACATACAAACAAGATTACGCAGGAGACAAGTGCAGTTTGAAAATTGTATGTATGCAAAAGTTTCTGCCATTTTAAGGAGAAAGGAGACTGAACAACCAGGAAACCAGTACACATTTATTCAAGAAAATATTGGCCGTTGGCATCACTGACCTTTTGCCATTTTTCAGGCAACAAATGAATGCTCCTGTGATAGAAGAACTCAAGTTTTGAGCTGAATGCAGTGCCGAAATTTTCCACCTCTGGAACTGTGGTGAACCGCTGTTGGGCTAATGCATGTTGCATGAAGCGAAACAGATGAAAGTCTGTGGGTACAATGTCCGGCGAGTAAGCCGGGTGCAGTAAAACCTCACAGTGTAACTGTGCAAGGGTTCACTTTGTGGTGGCATCGACTTGTGGTCTGGCATTATCGTGCAACAGAATGACTGGGAGGCGTCTTTTACTTGTCCATGGGTGTTTTGCTCAATTGTGGTGTTCAGTTTCATCAACTGATCACTATATTGTTGTGCAGTGATTGTTTCGCCCGGTTTCAACAGTTCGAAGTACAGCACTCCATGCATATCACACCACACACACGCACAACATCACCTTTCTTCCTGTGGATATCCTGTTATGCGGTGGATGTTGATAGCTACCCTGGGTCACGGTGTACGATAGACAGGTGATTCAACTCTCAGCTAAAATGTGGACTCTTAATTGGCCGCTGGGGAGATGCAGGCCATCAATTCCAGGAGGTGATTACCGCTGTCTGTATCACGATGATGTATAGGTTTGTTGTTGCAATGTGTTTTTTAAGCGTGAAAATAGCCGTATTGTACTTCTCAGATATTAGTTCTTACACATCAAGTAGGCCAACATAAAAATTAAAAGAGGACGTATTTTAAAGACAGATTTCCATGTAGAAATGAGACGCCTTTAAACGACAACTGATGCTAGGGATGAAAGGAATTTTGTTTATGAATTGATAATACGTCTGTGTTTTATATATATACAGTATAATAGGACAAGGTAGGCATCTGTTATAAAAACAGTGTTACAGATGTTATTTAATATACAGTTGGCAGAAGGGTACCAGCGTCATAATTATGATCACGTAACATTTTGAATCACTTATTTTAAACTTTTTTAGATAATTATAGGACACGTAAATTTATATTACCTTTTCGCTTTAATGTAGTTGTGTATTTATGCTGCAGATATGCTTCTAGCTTTCCCTGCATGTATTCAAAGGTAATGGTGTGTGTTGAGAATGTAGCAACAGTAGCTGTTTACTTCTAAATAACTCGCAAAATACATTCTGCATAATACATGAAATATCAATGAGAGGTTCTTAAATTTAATGCGTAATTTTTTGAATGCTGCTTAGCAGTATTCAAAAGCCCTGCGTTTTGGCCAATTATAAATTGTATGTACAGTATATTAGGTATACCATATGAATAAGCAATGGGTAAATGTGTAGTTTAGCGTCCTAATTTATTTCGTCGGAAATGTTGAAGGATTTCTAAAAAGTGAGACGTACAGATTTTTAAGTATGCAATTTCATGGCGAATGGTGAAAAAAATTTCAGCGCCCCGGTGGCGCAGTGGTCTAAGGCGTTGGCCTCTGATCATTCGTCCGTAAGGGGTCCGGGTTCGAATCCCGGTCAGGCATGGATGTTGTGTTTGTCTTACGGCACTGGCTCGCTCCCTTCCCTGGAACCAGTGACCCTAAATTAGGGACGGGCGACTGCTTATAGCCCATTGAGTTGCTCACGGTGGTCGTTAAACCTCCAGTCAAAAAAAAAAAAAAAAAAAATTTCATCATTATGGTGTATTTTAAAGATTTTTACCGTAATATTTACGTGCCAGTACGACGCTGTGGACAGAAGCTGCGGCAGGCCTAACACACGCCGCGGCGAGATCAAGCTTTGCTCCGCTGAAACGAAGGTCTTGTTGTAGTCTCGTTCTGGCTGCCATTCTCCTGGCGGAAGAGGAAAGGGGAGCTTTGTTGCCAGGAAAGCGATTCTAGTGCTGCGCTACAGAAAATAGATCATTTCTGTCTCTCAATTTAACATCACGATTGAGAATTTCTTGGGTTTTTTTTCGCGTATGATTCTTTAATGCGCAATTTATGAACTCACTTCTTCGAGAGCTTTTTTTTTCTTATCCTATTTCAATGAATTGCGAACAACGCTGTCAACAGGAGGAGCAAAACTTTGTTTTCCCGATGTTATGTAACTTCCGTTGAAGAGAACATGGCCTCGCCTCTACTTTAACGCCTTGGTAGAAGAAAGGAAGGTATTTGCATACTTTCTATTTCATACCAGGGAATCATATGCATAAGAACGAAGCAATTTTCATTATGTGTTTTAAAAAACTGCGACAGAAATGAACTATTTTCTGTCAGGTAGCACTACAAACTGGATCGCTTTCCTGGCAAGAACGTTCCCCTTTCCTCCTGTACTCTTCCGCCAGCAGAATGGCGGCGGAGTAAGGTCGTTGCAGCGGCGTTGTGTAAGGCGTGCCGCAGCTTCTGTTCACGGCGTCGTACTTGCACGTAAATATTACGGTAAAATGCACCGTAATAATGAAATCTTTTCATCATTTGCCTTGAAATTGCATACTTTAAAATCTGTACGTCTCACTTTTCTGAAATCCTATTTATGTCCCACTTTTTCGAAATCCGACGAAATAATTTAGGACGCTAAACTACACATTTACTTTGCTGCCTTCTTTGAAAGGTAGGTTGGACATTCAGGAATAACAGTGGAGTTAAGTCTGGCACGGACAGGCACGTATAAAATTTGGTCGTTGAATGTCGCACTTCTTTTCAACCGTAGGTTGAAGAAGCGTATATGCTCCAGCTTTGTCCGCAGGATAACTGGCGTAAAAATGGTTCGATTTCGATGAAATTTTAGTATGTGGTAGGGGACCACCTGGGGACGAACCCTATTGAAAATGGGACAAATGGGGTCAAAGGCCACGACGTAGGAGTGGGATCCTTCCATTGCCCTTATGCGTCATAACTTACGTAAATATGGTTCGATTTCAGTGAAAGTTTACTATGTGGTAGGGGACCACCTGGGGACGAACCCTATTGAAAATGGGACAAATGGGGTCAAAGGTCACGACGTAGGAGTGGGATCATTCCATCGCCCTCATAACTTGCGTAAATATGGTTCGATTTCAATGAAATTTTAGTATGTGGTAGGGGACCGCTTGGCGACGAATCTCATTCAAAATGGGTGAAGTGTGGTCAAAGGTATATAAAATGAAGCTATTTTAATCTATGTTCAAATTTTCATCCTTGTGAATGCATTAATTGTCAAGAAAAAAGATGGCGTGACCTGTATTTTCATGACGTCAGTAGACAAACGAATGTTGGATTGCATAATTATGGTTATGTTTTAGAAAATATTAAGTATTCCAAGTTATAAAATGAAGATATAAATTTTCATCCTTGGGAACGCATTGTTTGTGAAGAAAATGTATACAGAAGTTTTTCCATTGGAAGTATAGGAAGCAAAATTACTTGACGTCTACCTTAAAAGCAATTCTTGTATGTATGTATGTACATTTTATTTTGAAAACGGCTCTAAGAATTTTGATGAAAGTCGTTAACCTACAATTTTCTGGTACTAGAAATCGATTTAGCTTGATCTCGACTTTAAGAAAATTTGTTTAGGGGTTAAATAACCACCCGGAATTACCAAGTTTGTAGTGTGGTGTCATTGCGTCGCCCCATTAGATGTTGGCGCGCGGTCATGCCATCTATCTCATTACGTCACGCGTTGTTTGTGGATCCTATTAAAGTTTTATGACGTCACACCTTGCTAGCAGATGGTCGGGATTCCCATGTGCCTCATTACGTCACGCGTTGTGTGCGCATGTTCGTCCGCAGATAACTTGCGTAAAAATCGTTCGATGTTGATGAAATTTTAGTATGTGGTAGGGGAACACCTGGGAAGGAACCCTATTGAAAGTGAACGAAATGGGGTCAAAGGTCAGGACATACGAGCGGGATTCATTCCACTGCTCTTATGCGTCATAACTAACGTAAAACAGGTTCGATTTCGATTAAATTTTGGTATGTGGTAGGAGACCACCTGGGGATAAACCCTATTGAAAATTGGCGAAATGGGGGTCAAAGGTCAGGACATAGGAGCGGAATCACTTCCATCGCCATTATGAGTCATAACTTACGTAAAAATGTTTCGATTTGGATGAAATGTTGGTATGTTGTAGGGACCTTCCTGGGGACGAATCCTGTTGAAAATGGGCGAAATGGGTTGAAAGGTTAGGACACAGGAGCGGGATCTATTTTTTTTTTTTAATTGGAGGTTTAACGACCACCGTGAGCAACTCAATGGGCTATAAGCAGTCGCCCGTCCCTAATTTAGGGTCACTGGTTCCAGGGAAGGGAGAGAGCCAGTGCCGTAAGACAGACACAACATCCATGCCTCACCGGGATTCGAACCCGGACACCTTCGGACGAATGATCAGAGGCCAACGCCTTAGACCACTGCGCCACCGGGGCGGCAGGGGATCTATTCCATAGCGCTTATGCATCATAACTTATGTAAAATTGCTTCAATTGCGACAAAACTTTATCATGTTATTTCGGAGATATACTGAACCAGTTCTGTTGAATATCATCCAAATGGATCAAAGGTCAGGGCACAGGGGTGAGATTTATTCCACAGCCATTTTCCTCATAACTTGAGTAATGATTTCTAGTATATTGGAAAGCGTATCATAATCAATGCATTGCATGATTTTACGAACTTGTTAAATAAAGAAGCATTTTCTTCACTATTAGCATAACCAGAACAGCAATTTGGAACCAAACATCGTCCCATGTCACGGGAATCGCTTCAGTAAAAAACAACAACCGAAGATTTCAGTTACTTGCCTTGTTACCTCCTGTAACAAAAAATACCGTCTTCGATTTGTTTACTCACATGACGCTTCGAGTCACAGAAAATGGAGATTCGAGTGGCCCGCATTTCCTCTAACGCCATCTAGTGGTCATTACATTAAGGGACCTTTTTTCCAGTACGACGGTCATACGGAGTTGAATCACCTGTCTATCGTACACCATGCCCTGGGTCGACCCAGGATCGCTTGCGTACGGGGTTGTTTGTCGCAATGGATCCATTTTTCATCCTCGGTGACAATCTTTCCTTGAAACCTCTTCAGCAACGACATGCAGATGCCCAATCGTTGACCAATATTACGCTCCGTTAAAGTATGCGGAACGCACTTGATAATCTTCTGGATCTTCCCCAATGCCTGCAGACGCCGTACCACCGTCGATTGAGTCACTTTCAAACGTTTTACCAGTTGCATGGTCGATTGTGTGGCATCGTCTTGCAACAGCAATTCCAGCTCCTCGTCTGCGAGTCCCTGCGGTCAACCACGTGGCTTGTCTTCCAAGCTTTTTTTTTTTTTGGATTGGAGGTTTAACGACCACCGTGAGCAATCGCCCGTCCCTAATTTAGGGTCACTGGTTCCAGGGAAGGGAGAGAGCCAGTGCCGTAAGACAAACACAACATCCGTGCCTCACCGGGATTCAAACCCGCACCCCTTACGGACGAATGATCAGAAGCCATCGCTTAGGCCACCTGGGCGGCTCTTCCAAGCTTTGATCACCTTTCTTTAAAATGGCAAACCATTCTCGACATGTCCGCCCACCCATAACCGTTTCGCCAAACGCCTGACGTATTGAATCGTATGCTTCACTTGCACTTTTCCCTAAATTAAACACGAATAACAAACAGTGCCGCAAATGAATTTTATCGACCGCCATGCTTGGCTTCACGTACGAACTGACAGCATATGTCGCCGGACGATTAGACCCCTACAGCGCCCGCTGGCATGGCGGCGGAAACTTTTGGATACCCCTAATAAAAAAAATGTGAAATCTCCATCAGGAAGTGGGCTTTAAAAATAACGATAGATGAAGTAACCATACAAAGGGACGTTGACTTGACCGTCTAATAGTGGCTATCATAGCAACGATGCTAATTTTCGTGCACTTCTGAGTTTCTTCTGGGGATTTTGTGCTTACAAAGCATCTCAAATTAGGCGCGGCAAATGCGCAATATACCAGTCCCTTAATTCAAAACCAACTTATCAACACTTGGGGAAACATAATTCATTATATAATAGTAAGCCACCTCGGTGGCGCAGTCGTCTAAGCGATGACCTCTGATCATTTGTTTAAAAGGGGTCCGGGTTCGAATCCCGGTGAAGCATGGGTGTTGTGTTTGTGTTACAGCACTGGCTCTGCCTTCCCTGGAACTAGTGACCCTAAATTAGGAATGGGCGACTGCTTTATAGCCCATTGAGTTGCTCGCAGTGGTCGCTGAACCTCCAATCCAAAAAAAAAAAAAAAAAAATACATTAGTAAAAAAGTAAATGCTGCAAAAGGTGTCATTGTGATGGACGAAACGACGGACATTTCGCAGTTCGAACAAGTGTCGATATGCCTACTGGATGCAATCACTCGCATTTCTAAACACAGCCCATCCTAGTCTTGCATCTTGATGTTATAAAGAAACAAACTATGATTCCAACTGTCATTTTTTTCGTCTGTCTTAACACGTTAAAGAAAGAAATAATTAAGCGATCTCAAAAATACCTGATAGTAGAATAACTCCGATTAATAAAGTGCCAGACACAGAGTTTCCTGTACTTTTATAAATTTGTTACTGCTGAGAAGTGGTTTTAGTGAGGGAAAAAATGTCCTTCTGAAGTAAGGTTTATCAAAAGAAATATGAAAACAATTTATAAAAAAACATGAAAAGAATATAATGGCGACTCTTGTTGATCTAACAAATTAACGATAAACAAGCAAAAAAAATGTTGCCCTCCAAAAAATTAAGGGGTGCGGGGGTTGGGCCTTAAAAGTCCCTCCCCAGGATACGGCCATGACGTCACATACATGAGATTCTTTCGCGGAATTCCGCCTTGTCATTTGGGGCATTCTCGAGATTCATGCAAAAATGAAACTTTTGGGGATTTGGGATCGATTTTCGTCTTCAAAAACTTTAGAAAGAGGAAGTTAAATGGGAGGGAAGATTTTTTCCGTAATCACAGTTTCTTTTTTCTCGCTGTGTTGGCTCTGACCAATATTGTTGCTAAACAGCCCTTTTATCGCATAAGTATTTGTATTTCAGCATGAAACTGTGGGCAACGATTTCCGAAATGAAGACGGCGCGAAGCTTTCCCTGTCATCTTCAGGCCTCAGATTCTCCCGTGGATGCCAGGAATTCCGCCATTTCCATTATCATATGGGGCATTCTCGAGATTTTTTTTTTTTTTGATTGGAGGTTTAACGACCACCGTGAGCAACTCAATGGGCTATAAGCAGTCGCCCGTCCCTAATTTAGGGTCACTGGTTCCAGGGAAGGGAGAGAGCCAGTGCCGTAAGACAAACACAACATCCATGCCTCACCGGGATTCGAACCCGGACCCCTTCGGACGAATGATCAGAGGCCAACGCCTTAGACCACTGCGCCACCGGGGCGGCCATTCTCGAGATCAGGGAACATCTGAAGAGAGAGATTGGGGAGGGGGGATTGGTAGTGGTGGTGGTGGGGAGTCTTATCCCGTCTTCGAAAATGGAAGTTAAGGAATAGGAATTTATTCCGTAGTTGTATTTTTTTCCCCTCGCTGTGTCTCTTCTGTCCAGTATTTTTTCAAATATCCGTTTATTCCATCAAACTTGTATTTCAGGTTAAAAATGGAGTGAAATGTTTCCGAAAACGGAAGTTGGTCAAAGCGTAGATTTTATTATCATTGAAGGTTTAACGATCACCGTGAGCAACTCAACGGGCTATAAGCAATCGCCCGTCCCTAATTTAAGGTCACCGGTTCCAGTGAAGGGAAAGAGCCCATGCCGGAAGACAAACGCAACATTAATGCCCCACCGGGATTTTTTGGGGGTGGGTGGGGGTGGAGGTTTAACAACCACTGTGAGCAACTCAGTGGGCTATAAGCAGTCGCCCGTCCCTGATTTAGGGCCACTGACTCCAGGGAAGGGAGAGAGCCAGCGCCGTAAGACACACAACAGCATGCCTCACCTGGCCACCAGGATTCGAACCTAGACACTTCTCGGACGAATGGTCAGACACCAGCGCTTAGACCGCTGCGCCCCAGGCTTCAATGCTTTTCACTACCAGCTACAAAAGAATTCGTGCAATCCCCACCTGGACACAAATATATACACGGATCTGACTAGTTACGCCACTGGTGTAAAATACAAGTGTTGGTAGAATGTTGCCTTCAGCTTTTTGCTTGCTCTGAATGTCTTAAATTGCTTTTCAAAATTTTGCGTTTTTGCTTAGGAAAATACTGTACCTGAACAATTTTAAAATTAAATATCGTTTTAGTTTATCTAAATCAAATTATAACGTCGTGCCACGCAGACACAATACCGCTCCCTTCCTTCCAGCCAGAGACTTTGCCTTACACTCATCTCGTACAAAGCAGTCATCAGACTCTCTTTTCACTTGCATTGTCCCAGGGCAAGTCTTAAGAGCACTAGTGTAGCTTTAGACTCCACTTCCCGTGTTGGGATCTATTTTGTACAGAAAACAAGCAGAGTTAATAGTAATGACTTCCACAGTGAATTTCTATCCAACCTCATTAACCCTCTGGCCATACAAATGTGAAAATCAGGCTTAAACTAAGGAATTGAAAGAGTGAAGAACAATTGTATTTTCATGGCATTGCCGATGCTATTTTACTAACTTTTTTTGAAGACGTAAGCAATGCACTTCCTAAGGGGAAAACACGCAGAGCTACATGAAAAAAAAACCTGGCAAAGTACAAACTATATTTTAAAGTTAAATATACTGAAAAATGTCACATTTTGAACTTGGTGGGAAGACAAATTTCAGGGTGGCTTCAAGCATTCCCTTGACGACGTTCCTGCTGCTCACTTGTATAAGGTGACCAGGCGTCCTCATTTTCTGGGAGCATTTCTCAATTCCAATGCTTCGTCCTGAATTCTGTAAAAACTGATTGAGGACCTCGAATGTCCTCGATTTCTTATTTTTTGTCCCCAATTTTTGAAATTTCTCCCCAAAAAATTGAAATAGGAAAAACTGTGCTAAACAAAAGCCCTATAACTCAATCGAATACAACCAAATTTAGCATCAATTACTTATTTAATTGTAAGGAAATGGACTCGTAAAGGTCGGGAACTATTTTCTGAAGCGGATGAATTTCCCTCGGAATTAACTTATAAAATAACGCAATATTAATGGGAGACATGCCGAAGCATAGGACAAAGTCATCTCTATAATCGTTGTGTTATTTCATTTCTGTTTTAACCGGATTTAACTAAACTATTTATAGGATATGGAATGAATCTCGTGTTTTACAGCATACACTTTCTTGCAATTTAATAATAATGCTAAATTTGGTTACATTTAGTAGATTCCATTGAGAATTCTACAGCTTTTGTTAGTACATTTTCCATCAAACCGTTTCTCCAAGTTGTTGGACTTGGAATATTCTTTCTCATGGAGATATCGTACAGGTGTTCCATGATTTCTGTCCACTCAGAGTATAGTTAATATTGTGGCTTCAGATATTTTTTCTTGTACAAAATCACAATGAAATTTCAGTACAAAATCAAAAGGTAGCTTTGTTTGCATGTGCTGCCCCTATGAGTAACATTTAGAATTTATCAGAAGTTATATTCTGCATGATAGTAATTTATTACTGTTTTATACTTATTTCACATGAAAATCATCCTTCAGATTCATCGTACGTTTTCCCATGAAACCGGATAACTATGATATAGTTCATAACATTCTTTGATAATCCCGGCTTTACCGTAATGTGTCAGACGTTGTCCTCAATCATGTCCTCATTTTGAAACAAAACTGTCCTCAATTTTGCATTGAAATTGAGGACAACATGGCATTTTGTCCTCAATTTCGTTCTCAAAAATCTGGCCATTTTACACTTGTAACGCGAGCACGTGAAATTTCGTGTTTATTATCTGATGGCTTAGTAGTCTCACGGACATGAAAGCAATTATGCATCCTAGAAATATTTATCTTTGTAATACAAAAACAATTGCTCGTTTCCTGTGTCTAGTCAGTAAAAGCTCCAAATAATTTATTGTTGAAGATTTTTGAAATAACGGATCACGTATTTCAGGTACTCTTGTGAAAAAAATGGTTGTAGTTTTTATAGCGATTATAGAGTACAAGACCTTTCTGCCGTTGTTGGGCATTATCTTCACAACAAGAACAAACGATAGTCAAAAAGAGTTTCACTCCTTCATCTTGTTTTACAGAAATTTCTGTCGAGAATGTGCTAAGTTTTGACGTCGAAGTACGTCTTTCTCCGCGCTGGGTATTGGATAACATCGGAAGCACGGATGCAGCGAAGACATGTCACATTTTGAACGCTTATATCTTCGAGACTAATAATCGTAGAGTAATAAATAATACATCATTAGATAGTTTATAGAATCCCATTTATAACAAAACAAGCTTCAACCTTCCACCTCTTCACCCTTCGACATACACTGAAGAGCAACTGAATTAGAGACATCTGGCGTTATGCAAATGTGGTGCTGTGGGCGGCCCTGTAAACGGAAACGACATGACGTATGCAGCGTTCCGACAATATAAGGAGTGATGCGACGGGAATCAGTAAGAGTCGGACGCAGTATGGGTAAGACGAAGGATCTAAGCGCATTTGATCGTGGGCAAATTGTCGGGGCCCGACGAATGGGTCACTCCATCTCGGAAGTCATGCAGGCACTGGGATTTTCAGGAGCCACTGCGTCACGGGTGCACCGTGAGTACATCGAATCCGGTAAAACATCTCTGCAAGGGCCAACGGCCGTGGGCAACAGCGTGTGGATGCGCGGAGTCATCGTCGGCTAGCTCGCATTGTAACAGCGGATAGACGGGCCACAGTGCAAGAAATCACTCGGCAATTTAACGCTGATGCACAAAAACGTGTAAGCAGCCACACCATCCAGAACCATCTCCTCGCTATGGGGTACCGAAGCCATCGTCCCACGAGGGTATCGCTGCTGACCGCACATCACAGGGTGCAAAGATTAGCATGGGAGCGGGAACATCGCCACTGGACCCTAGACATGTGGGGAAATGTTGCCTGGACTGATGAGTCGAGATTCACGTTGGTACATGCGGATGGCAGGATACGAGTACGGCGCAAACCACATTAAGCGATGGATCCTTCTTGCCAGCAGGGTACTCTTCAAGCTGGTGGGGGTGGCATTGTTATCTGGGGACTATTTACGTGGATTGAAATGAGACCCCTGGTACGTGTGACCTCGTCCCTCACAGGTCAACGTTACCGGGATATCCTGGACGACCATTTGCTCCCGTTTGTGCGTCTTCAACATCCCACTGGGGACCTCATCCTGCAACAAGACAATGCACCGTGCCATCGCTCCAGAATTGTATCCGAATGGTTGGATGAACACTCCACCGACGTGACCTCGCTTCCTTGGCCAGCTAGGTCACCTGACCTCAATTCCATCGAGCACATCTAGGATGCCATCGAGAGAGATGTTCGAAGCTCTGACTCCCCTCCATCAAATCTTCGTGAACTGTGGGAGCTTGCTCAGGGGTCGTGGATCCGTATGGCTTCCCAACGCTTCCGGTGTCTTGTCGAGTCCATGCCGAAACGAATCGCAGCCGTCATCAGGACGAAAGGTGGTGCTACACGTTACTAGACAGGTATCTCTAATTCAATTGCTCTTCAGTGTAGTAGCGTTAGAAAGTTAAGCTAAATTTCGCGTGATTTTGTTTCGCCGCAAGTCGTTTTAAATTTGATAACTAGTGAACTGATGATGATAGCGAATACCTCAGCCCCGCATTCCGTAGCTGATGGTCAGGGCTAACGGACGTATGTGATGAACCGAATTAAAGTGGAATTAAAATTTACTTTTTAGATGAAAAAATTGGTGACGAAAATTTAGAAATGCCGCGAAAATCCAGGGAAAAGTACTATAAAAACCGACGAAAGTTGAAGAAACAGCTAGAAGAAAATGAGAGTAGTCCGAAAAGGCCGTCTAAGTCATCAACCGAAAGGTGACGGGAATGTAGGGAGCGTCAAAAGTCGGCCCACCAGGATGCGTTCAACTCATGTTCGACTCTAGGGACACAACCTTCCACTTGAACTGCACAAACTGAGTCTGAACAGCAAAAACAGATGGAGATTGATGTCATCGATCCAAATTTTCACACCGAGCATGGAATGTCAATGTATTATATTATACTTCGCCAGTCTTCACAACTTCGCTGGAAAATTGAATGTTTACGTCTGAAACCTCCATTTTGAATCTAGAGAAGAACAAGAGCAACAACAAGAAGAGGACATTAGGCCCGAGACGCATCACCAAATTTATAACAAGGCAACTAAGGAGTTTGAAAAATTATTTCTGAAGGAACAATTTCTTCAGAAACAATTCTAGCAATAACTATTGACAACGATGATACTATACGCCTTTTACTTCTACTAACATTAATTTATAATCAGCATAAGTTACTATGAATTGTATATAGTATAAGTTGCTTTTAAGTAAATAAAGTAAAATATCTCTTTCGTTTTATTTCTTAAAAATTTTATATCTGAAAAAATCCAAAGGGGTATAGTACCAACTGTGCCGCAACCTACATACAGTGGCGGCTCTAGTCCTTGCGGGGCCCCGGGCGATGGCTCTTCACAGGGCCCTTCGCAATCACAATAACCCAAAATGATCATATGTAGAGGATTTTAGGAAGGGAGTGTCTGACCCCAGGTCTTAAACAACCCTTAGAAATATGGAACTAGGAGATTTGGGCTAGAGCGCCCGATAGAAAAGTGACACGGAAGCGAAGTTGAAAGGGGGAGGAAGACGCCCTTATTTATTACCGGGGGCCAGTACCCGGGGTCCGACGTCTTAACGTGCCCATCCGACGCACGACGGATATTTAGTGGATCGAGCGTTCGTACCTGCCTGGGATCGAACCTGAGGCCCTTTCCGTGGCTGTCACGAACGTTGCCCACTAGGCCACACGCGGCCCGCAATAACCCAAAACCATAGCAATAACCCCTTATATACGTAAAAAATTACATGTTGCTTACTCTGACCGTAAACCAGTCTCTCGATTTTTTCCTTTTTTTTTTTTTTCCTTCACACAAACCCTCACTTGGGGTGAATGTGATCCCAAAGCAATTTTTTTCATTGGAAATTATGGTATTGATTTTTATGAAATAAACACGATGTAATACAATACATTGTTTATTAATATAATTAGGAACCCAAAACATTACCTTTTCCAAAAGAACTTGTTACTAAAAAAACAAGGATAGCTGTATAATTATAAGATAAGTCTGTTATTTAAAGAAGAATTCTGCGACATTTCTTGTATCTGAAGTCTTCAACCCAAAAAGGTCCAGAGTAGATGCCACGTCTTTTTCTATGGACAGAAGAGCGAATACATCGTAACTCACTGCCTGTACCCGAAATTGCGGCAAAACTCATGAAAAATATCTTAAAAAAAAGAATTAAATTCTGACATTACTCCACAACAATCCCGATGAAAAAAGGTCTCTGACCAAAAAATTAAGAAATATTTCTAACAGAGTAATTTTTTGATGTCACTAATGGAAAGCAGTAAACAAATATTAAAATCGGTCATTTATTTGTATATGATCGCGAATTACAGCCACAATATTTTAGGTGACGCCAGGCAAAAACTACTAATTAATTGGCGGTGGTGCAGGGCACTGGGCGGTTGCCCGGTATGCCCGTACCTGGAGCCGCCACTGCCTACATATACAACGTAGGGCTATGTCAACTGTCCGCTGAATACTTTAAGGACGTAGAATTAGTGAGATAGTGCCATGAAATAGTGACAGTTGACGTAGTTCTACATTGCAGGTTGCGGCACAGTTGCTACTGTTCCTCTTTGATTTTGCTTTGCTGAGAGAAAATTTATGTTCTTGAAAAACAAACCTGAATATGCATAAAATAAGTTTTACAAAATATACGAGATTACCGGTAAAGTTTTATTTATTGGTTATGGAAAAAAAATTATTCTTTTTTAAAATCGCCTTTTCTCATTGGCATGATATATATAAGCTGTGCGTGACTTGAGACAATGTTGATTTGTGTTCTGAGCTGACAGTCCTTTGTTTTTTTTTTGATTGGAGGTTTAACGACCACCGTGAGCAACTCAATGGTCTATAAGCAGTCGCCCGTCCCTAATTTAGGGTCACTGGTTCCAGGGAAGGGAAAGAGCCAGTGCCGTAAGACAAACACAACATCCATGCCAGACCGGGATTCGAACCCGGACCCCTTACGGACGAATGATCAGAGGCCAGCGCCTTAGACCACTGCGCCACCGGGGCGGCCCAGTCCTTTGTAGAGCTAGCTCTCTTGTAAAGTTCAGTTAGCTACGGAGGTGTGCCTGGTCTCGGCAGATCCGCCCTGCCGAGACCAGGGCGCAGTGGTCTAAGCGGGTGTGCTAGTGCGCCACCCCCAAAAATATTGTGCCACCCCCGAAATATTGGGGAAGGGGTGGCGCACTAGGCCACCCCCTTCCCCAATATTTCAGCTGTTAGAAAATGTGGCTAGTGCACGCCAAAAAGTTTAGGGAACTTTTTTTTTTTTTATTGGATTTGTTTTTTTAAATTGTTTATTGCTCCCAGGTAACACATACAACTAGAATTCACACATTGGTCGTGGTTAACACATACATCACGAATTCAGACAAATACAGTATTGTGCGTCACAGGGCACGGATATTATGCAATCCATTGAAATCATCAAAGTACAGTATGCCAGATTTGCAAATAACAGAGAGAGAGAGCCAGTGCCGAAAGACAAACACAGACATCCACGCCTTAATAGGGATTCGAACCCAGACCCCTCCGTTAGGCGAAGGATCAGGAGCAATCGCTTAGACCACTGGCTTAGGGAACTTATATAAACATATCTGAATATTTCGAAATCACGGAAATTTTGTTATATAAAATGAATTTTTTGTTAAATTTAGTGTTTATACATGTACTTCTGAGAAACGAACTCCTGAGAAAATTTTTGAGAAAGTAGTAGAAGCACACCATTTTTATAAATATATGTATTTTAGAAGACGAGAGATTGCTTGTCAGGTAACAAACTAAAATTCCCAAACAGCCTTACGACAGAAAAAAAATTAATAAATAAAAAAAAAAAAAAAAAAAAAAGGGAAGAGAAAAGCTACGTGAGTAAGCTAAAATTGCGAAGAAATGGTAGGTTGCCATTGAGATTCGTATCCATGGTTCCCGTACTACATACTTTGAATAAAACCTACGTACAGTATGCACCTGAAAATCTTTTTTTTTTTTGACTATGGAAAACATTATCAGTAGCGGATAAAGCCCGCATGAACGGCATTTTTTTTGTCAAAATTTTTGCCTAGCACTTCAATATTTATGTTCCTCTCCATCATTCTTGCGCCCCTAATAGCCAACCCAGTTCTGAGCGACTAGCGTCGCCACTGAATCCAGGTGAGTCATGGATGTTGTGTTTCTCTTACGGCCCTGGCTCTCTCCCTTCTCTGGAACCAGTGGCCCTAAATTAGCAACGGGCGACCGCTTGTAGCCCATTGAATTGCTCACGATGGACGTGAACCCCTTCGCAAAAAACGGAATAATAGTTGCAGAAACATTCTGTTCACATACGGTCAAAGTGATACTAAAACATAGCAGCGCCTTCAGGATACTGTAAATGACATTAAAAATCGGGTGAGATGCAAACTTTGAATATTTTATGAGTTCGGTAAGTTATGTGTCGAAAAAGTAGCAGGCACCGGCGAGATTCGAACTCACGATCTCCTGTTTACTAGACAGGCGCTTTAACCAACTAAGCCACGGCGCCTCTTGTGCGTTGTTCTTCTGTTTATTATCATATGTATTTCATAATCTGAGAGTCAAAAATTTTATGTGATAATGAGATCCAAGCGCATGATGCCCTGCGCTTTAAACCACCTAACCTACTGAACCTTGGCTCTAATTATAATTAGTATATCATGAATTTCGTAATTCAGAGGCAGAAACTCAGCAGGAGCTAGTTTAAACAGCCGAGCCACACAGCCTGGCGTTCCTGTGTTTGCTCTAAATCAGTGGTTCCCAACGTAGGACAATTTGATTTTTAAGGGGGCAATTCGAGAATGAGCACCCTAAATACTTTTTACTTTCTTCTAAGATCTAAAGTTAGTGAGATCATTGTGCTGCATGCCTCTGCAGCAGGCATGCAGCGCAAGGATCTCACTAACTTTAGTCTACTTATCTTCAGGCGAGCTCAAATTGTATTTTTAATTAAAATGATCAAAGTATTACAGAAAAAGCTTCCATTAAAATAATTTTATATTTATGCATTTCAGTTTTCTATTATAAGTTTTGAAACTTTATTTGCTGTTTTTTCATATTACTTCATATTATTTTTTTAACAATTTCTTAGTGATTTCTTCCTCAGTACTTCAACTGTAATTTCGTTCTTTTATTTTTCTCTTTCACGGATGCCATGTTCTTTGGAAGCTTGTTAATGGCCTTTTAGGCCATCAACAAGCTTCCAAAGAACATGTGAATAGGCGTTCATTTTTTGAATAATAAGAATTATATGTCACAGAATTATACGTATATGTCGTTATACGTAGAGGATAGGAGTTACATATAATTCTTTTTTAAATAATAAGAATTATATGCAACTCCTATCCTCCACGTGAATAGGAGTTCATTTTTTGAATAATAAGAATTATGTCACAGAATTATGCGTATATGTCATTATACATGGAGGATAGGAGTTCATTTTTTGAATAATAAGATTTATATGTTTCGGGGAGGGGGTCACAATTTTTTTGAGATATTAGGTGGGGCATGGCCAATAAAAGTTTGGGAACCACTGCTCTAAATACTGTTATTGGCATTTTGTCGTAAATTGAGTGGCAGACACTGGAGAGATTCTAACTCACGGTTTCCTGTTTACTAGACATGCGTTTTAACGAACTAAGCCACGACGCAGATGTTACATCGTTTCGTCTGTTTATTATAGAATTCCGCTTCTTCTTTTTTTTTTTTTTTTATCATTTGGGTCATTTTCGAGATCAATGCAGAACTGAAGAGAAATTTTCAGAAGGTATAGCGGGAGTTGTTTTTCACCAGGGGACGGTATCTCTCTGTCTCTCTCTCTCTCAAAACTTATGAAAGTTGAAATAGATGAAGTTTTTTTCCCGTAATCATAATTACAATCATCTCTCTCTCTCTCTCTCAAAACTTACGAAAGTTTAAAATAGATGACGTTTTTTCCAGTAATCATAATTTCATTTTTCTCTCAATGTTGCTGCTGTCCAGTATTGTTAAATGCCATTTTATTGCATAAATGTTTGTATTTTAGCTTGAAAATGGAAAAAGTGTTTTCCGATAAACGGAAGTCGGAAGGAGCAAAGGTTTCTTCCGTAATCCCACCCCCTTTTTTTTTCTTGCAATGTTTCCACCCTACTATGTTGTTAAATTCTATTTTCTCCCATGAGTGTTTGCATTTCAGCTTGAAAAGGGAAGAAAAACTTTCCGCAAACGGTAGTGACGTAGTTGGAACATTTGTAAGAACTGATGCAGAGTGTTCAAAAGTATTAATCTTCTAAAAGCCACATCCTTTATCTAAAAAAGTGAACGCTTTCATACCATGCTTTCGTGGTCCTCATGCTGAAAGTTCTTTCAGCATGATGGATGAAATTCTTGTTAGCTGAGGGCATTAAAAAAAAAAAAAAAAAGGAAGAAAATCAACAGTTAAAAAATGGGAATGGAAAAATATCAGTAGAAAGTCAAATTAAGCAATGAATGCTGTGCAGCTGCAGAGTCAGCGAAGGAAAAATACGGCTGTGGAACTTGCTGAGAAGAAACTTCAGCCGGTATTCTCAGTGGCGCACTCACGTGGAGGGTTGATAGACCCGGCCAGTGTTGCATTCAGATAGTTTTTTCCGGGGGAACAATTACAAATTTTGAGGGGCTGAAACTTGTTGACTGAATATACCTATACATATAATCACAATTTTGTTATTTACATATGCATTAATATATATAAGAAAATTAAATAGAGTATGTAATTTTTCTTATGCTCGTATATCGCAAATGCGAATTCCAAGTAATCTGCACATACAAGTGATTAAAAATGTAAACATGTTACACCTTTACTTTAATTCAGTAATTCACCACGGATTTCACGATGGAGTTGTGTAAAATATTGAAGATACTAGTAAGATAACGCTGTGCCGGTGAAAATCCCCTCCCTCCCTAAACCTCAGGAGTGGTAAAAATGTACTTTCCTTACTACAAGCCTGTTTCTGATTATTAAGGAATCATTACAGTGTTACCTGAAAACGTATGATGTATACCCCCCCCTGCCATTTGGTTTCAGCCCCTTTAGATTATTTAGATTAGCACATAGTAGTAAAAAAAAAAAAAAAAAAAAAAAAACCTAATAACCGCTTGGATGTCAGTTTGAGGTGCCTCATTTTTTTTTTTTTTTATTACAGATTGTAGACCACCCACCGTCAGGAAAAAAAACCTTTTTATGGGAACAATTTCTGATAATTTGCTGTTGTTAAAAATTTAGGCAGCAAATATTTTGTTGTATTAGAAGCATTAAGTTATTTAGCTATACTGACTCTTAACAGTATACACGAAAAGTCGGCATCCAGAAGACTGAAATAAAGCTGAATGCTAGCTTCCAAAATATGCTGATGTATTGCAGTGCCAAGATCGTTACTCTGTGAAATTAGGTTTTTACTGAGGAAGAGTACGAGTTGTCAGTACTTGAAAAATTGTTCCTTCAGCGAGGACTGTTTAATGTTTCATTGAAGGATGATAAAAATTTAACATAGGGTGTTTCTTATTATTATGGGTGTTTTTTATTGTTATTATATTTCCCCATTAAGTTTTTTTTAAATTAATTTCTCCAAATGTTCAGCTGAAAACGAAAACAATTAGACTGATATATAAGGGGAGATCGCCCCAAAACTGGCGGAGGGGTAGGGGTGTCCTGGATTTTCGGGGGGGGGGGCAAGCACCTCCTAGAAGATGCCTGAATACATCACTGACCCCCCCTCTTGGGCTAACAGCGGAAAATTATTACGTCGAAGTTTTAAACAAAAAATCACGATACATATACTTCTTAAAATATATAATATCGATCTACATATACTTCTTAGTCATGTACCGCATAATTATAACTTATAAAATTATAAGCGAGTAGTTCTGTTAAATAAATTTAGAACAATCTAACCAGAAAACGAATTTCGTCTACTGCTTCTTCCAATCATTTAACTTTCTTGTACTGTAACGTTACTAGTAACTGGATAAGAAGAAATGCACAAAAGTCAACCTCCTTCTTAATTGTTATAGCACCTGGCCATTTTCCCCCGGTAAATTTAGGTGGTCTCTCCGCAAAAACGTCTGATGCCTTTGGGGATGCAAATTGTCCTGAATCCCACCCAGAAGGAGAGAGGATAGAGTAAGCTGACCAGAAGTCCCGGATTCTTGAGGACAGTCCTCGAATTTAGTTTACTGTCCGCAAAAACGTCTGATGCCTTTGGGGATGCAAATTGTCCTCAATCCCACCCAGAAGAAGGGAGGATAGAGTAAGCTGACCAGAAGTCCCGAATTCTTGAGGACAGTCCTCGAATTTAGGTTTACTGTCTCCAAAAACGTCTGATGCCTTTGGGGACGCAAATTGTCCTCAAATTTTAATGTTTTTCCTCAAGTGTCCTCGAATTTACACTTCTTCATTAGCTCGTTAGATTTCTAATTAAAAATAGTTTTCGTTGTACTAATTTTTCAACATGCTTCTTGTTAAAACAGATTTTGACTGGTTTTTTTTTCCTTTTTTCTGAGTTTAACGACCACCGTGAGAAACTCTAAAGACTAAAAGACTATAAACAATCATCTGACTCTAATTTAGGGACACTCGTTCTAGGGAAGGGACAGGACAAGTGCTGTAAGACAGACACACCACCCATGCATCATTCGAGACTCGAACCCGTACCAACTTGTAGGAATGGTCAGTGGCCAGCACTAAGAGCACTGCACCACAGGGGCTGCCAAATTTCGATTGAACCTGTTCTAAGATCCTCCAAAAAACTTTGGCAAAACGAAAAATTTGCCGTGCAATTACTTCATTAGTGTGCAGCTTGATTTTAATTCAGCACATAAGGTAAATCATTTCACTTTTGCTGATATGTTCTGGCCATCACAGTTCTGCTTTGTCAGTACAAATTACCAACATTCTGCAAGATATTTCCTTTTAATACATAAATGTTTATATATAATACGCAGATTTATTTTGCGTTCGTATGTGTCCCCAAATGATCTGCTCATTTGGGGACACCGCGACATTTTGTCCTCAAATCAGTGTTCCAATATCTGGTCACCTTACGTATAACCGAAGTTACACTGTTTCAGCTCCAAGACCAATATTTGGCTTCCTACAGGGAGAGTTTTTTACAGCTGCAGGGTGATTGCAAAAATGTTGTAGTAGTTTTAAATTTATTAGTGTGGAATTGTGTTCCTTAAAAACTTAATAATAATGTTTCAGAGGTCATCTGTAGATGCCCTCTTGGCATCATTCAATTTTGACTGAAAAACAAAACATGACTAAAAATTTTTTTTTTCGTTCTAGTTAGGTATTTTTCTACATTTTTCGTCGCATTGTGAGAACCTAAAAATAACCTCTGAACTGCTTTTTATTTTTTTAATGAAATATAACTCCAACGGAAAAATAAAGTGGTAAATCAGTGGCGGTACCGTTTTTTTACGCTTTTCAACCGTAGGTTGAAGAAGCGTATATGCTCCAGCTTTGTCCGTCTGTTCGTACGATGACTCGCGTAAAAATGGTTCGATTTCGATGAAATTTTAGTATGTGTTAGATGTGACCTCCTGAGGACGAACCCTATTAAAAATGGGGTTAATGTAGTCAAAGGTCATGACATAGGAGCGGGATCCATTCCATTGCTCTTATGCGTCATAACTTGCGTAAATATGGTTTGATTTCAATGAAATTTTACTATGGGGTAGGGGACCACCAGGAGACAAACCCTATTGAAAATGGGTGAAGTGGGGTCAAAGGTCAGGACATAGGAGCGGGATGCATTCCATTGCTCGTATGCGTCAAAACTTGCGTAAAATTTTTCGATTCCGATGAAATTTTAGTATGTGGTAGGGGACAACCTGGGGACGAACCCTGTTGAAAATGGGCGAAATGGGGTCAAAGGTCAGGACATAGGATCGGGATCCATTCCATCGCCCTTATGCCTTATAACTTACGTAAAAATGCTTCGATTGAGACAAAACTTTATCATGTTGTTCCGGAAGTATAATTTACCGGTTCTGTTGAATATCATCGAAATGGGGTTAAAGGTCAGGTCATAGGAGCGAGATTTATTCTACAGCCATTATCCTCATAACTTGAGTAATAACTTGAGTAATGATTTCTGGTATATTGCAAAGCGTATCATAATCAATGCATTGCATGATATTTACTAACTTGTTATGACTTTAATTTCGCTTTAGACAGAAGGAAAAATGCTTCCTCTGTTCCTTGGTATAGCGAGAAAAGAGTGAGGATCGCAAAAAAAAAAAAAAAAAAAAACGCATTTAGAACGAAATTAAATTTAAACAAGAAGATTACACCGAATTTTCGATTGTAATGAGCATGTCTTTTAAATCGTTTTTCTTTTTCTTTTTTCCTCCTTGAAAGTGCAACGACCACTAGAGCAACTAAATGGGATGCAAGCAATCGCCCATCTCTGTTTTAGGGCTATTGGTTGCAGGTAAGGAAGAGAACCAGTGCCGTAAGACAAACGCAACACAGCCATGCCTTACGGGGATTCGAACCCGAACCCTCCTCGGACGAATGGTTACAATCCAGCGATTAGAACACTGCGCCATCGGGACGGCTGAACTCTTTCTGATGCTCATAAAAATTTTCAGCGTTAATTGGGTTTCAAACAAAGCAAAAAAAAAAAAAAAAAAAAAAAAGGACATGATCGATAAGGCATCCAGAAATAGAAACAGCTACTTACTCCCACTAGAGGCTGAAATGGATGCTTCGAAGCTTAACAAATTGTGCACAAAAAGTTTCTCATACATCAAGGAAAATGTCAGAGACAAAGAAATTTTCAAAACGAACAGTAAGAAGAGGAAAACATGATATCGCGGAAGAATATGGCATAATAGAGAAGTTAAAATAATGCGAAAAGTATTTTTCATAGCAAAAGCTATACTAAGGAAAAAGGAATTTTTTTTTCAAATACGTCTGCGGGGAGCATTGAGCGAAAAATGTTTTGGAATTTACAACTCCTAGGCAGGCGCGGACTGGGGCGCCGGTAAAACCGGAAAAATTTCCAGTGGGCCGCCATATTCTGGGCCGATAGGACTTTTCCTAACACAAAAAAAAAAAAAAAAAAAGAAAAGAAAAAAGGTATATACATACTTGTACTAAATTATTCTTGTAGAAGAAAACCATGTTATACGCATACTAAAACGGTAAAATTTGTTTACCCCTTTAACGGCTTCAGAAAAAAAATCTCCAGGGTTTCTAGAAGTGGATATACAGCTGCAAACAAAAGTACACAAACACAACCTATCCTCAGAACTGTGAACTACAAAAAACTCCAAAGTACACTGTTTCGCAAAGTAAATGGCATCCGGTGCTAAAATAGTTTTTTAAATCAGTCATTTAGAAGAAATGTCGAGGAAAATGGATTAAACGTTTGCGCCCCTAGCGGGAAAGTTATGCATTATTTTGGGACCGAAATGCACACAAAATGTTCTCATAGTTAGAATCTGACCGAAAAAGAATTCAATCGGAGTTTTAATCCCGCAGATATTGTTGCAAATATGCCATAAACGGAAGCTTACGCTCTCTAGTGGCACACATGTGCGTTTAGAAAAAATATTAATTATATGCACCAGAAGCGCTCTGAAATAAAGAAGCAATTTTTAAATCGGATTCTTAGAAGCTAGAGATATCGCCAAAAATAAGATAAACATTTACACCCCTGGCGAAAAACCTGTGCACTATTTTAAGCAAACGGTATTCTCAAAAGGCTTTTCGTGACAAACGGTGTATCGATCCACGAAAAAAATATTTTTAATCGAGTTTTTAAAGCGCAGATTTTGCTGCAAATGCGCCAGAAACAGAAATACCAAGAAGGTTAGAATATAGAGAAATACAGGCTTACGCCCCGCCCCCTATTGGCAAAACCATTCTGTACCAAAAATTTGAAATTATGTGCGGAACACTTGCCACCAGAAGCTGTATGGGACGCAGGAATACCTTTTTCAAATAGGACCTTCAGAAACAATGATATCGGAGGAATCTCAATTTATCTTTACGCCCCCTAACGGAAAATCCATGCATTACTGTTTTTCAATTCAATTCAATTCATTTATTTTGCTGAGCAAAAAAAAAGAAAAAAAAAAAGAAAGTACAGTGTTACAGAAATATCAGTTGAAACAATGCACAGCAAGGAAGCAGGGGAAAAGGCCAGCCAGGCCTGTGGTGGGGTCCCATGCTCCCTAGGCTAGTTTTGCATTGAGGTCAGTAGTTGCAATTACAAACAAGAGTATCGTAGAGACAAAAAAAAAAAAAAAAAAAAGGTAATGATATATGAGCAGATAATTAAACATTACAGATAATACCATTGAAAAAGCAATTTACATCACGATATAGAAGCCGTAATGTTAGTCATGGTTCCCATCCACTGTAATCATTAGTTTGAGGAGCTGCAATTCATTATAAAGTTTTTTAGTTTCTTTTAAATAAAGGTTAAAATTATTTAAAGACACAACTCGAAAAATAACTGTAGCTAAAATAGTCGTTATCAGTGGCATAAAAAGGAAGATAAAATTATTTCAATTAGATACTTAGAAGAAATGATATGGAATAAAAAATATTTTGCACTTGCATTTAAGCCCTCTAGCGGCGAAGTTGTGTATCGTAAAAAATAAAATAAATGGAAAGCCGCATCATCGTTCTCACATTTCAGGCTTTTCAATGCAAAAATAATTCTTCAGACCCTGGTGGTGCTGGCTTCTGACCATTCGTCCGAGATGGGTCCGGGTTTGAATCCCGCGAGGCATGGTCAACCCCCCTGCCCCCAAATATATCTCTTTAAAGAGAAAATCCTCCATTTACGTGGCGTCAGTGAATAAACAAATCCATCGCTCTTTCCGCGTTTTAGCAGCACACAGCGTATCTCTCGAATATATCTCTCTATTCTAAAATAAAAAAAAATAAAATAAAATAACCGCCACCGCCGCTGTTTTAGAAATTTCGGGACACTCGCGCTTTTCTAGCTCGCAGCGCAAAAAGTATTGAACACAAAAATATGAAATTTACATAGTTTGTAGATAATTGTTTGGAAAATTCGCTGAAATCAACCGTTTTTCGATTCTCGCGATACTTCAAGAGCTACTGTATTTCAAAGTTAAGGTGAGCAAAAAAGTGCTATCAGTTCCGGACACACTAGCAACAACAGAACCACGAAACTTTGTAGGCATGTAGGGCCATGGCCGAATTTTTCCACCTCATCACCCTTTTTTTGAATTTCGATTACGAGAAATTAAATTTTTAAATTTCACAAAATTCTCTATTTCGCGATGGGTTCCATTTTAAAAAACGCATATATGGCAAACTATGAATCATAGCGCATTGCGATTTTTACAGCATGAATTCACAACTACCAGTCCTTTTAAAAAAAAAAAAATTAAGAAAAAATCATTTTATTTTTAAGCATTTTTTAAAGACGCAAAGGGAGGGAACGAACGACTTTCTGTGTCTTCAACGGTAACTACAAAGGAAAGTTCTGGTCCCGTGACCTGCTGCCATGGTGACCCACTATTTTTAGCGCTCTCTTCTCATTGGGTGAAAAGACAGGGCTACAATCAAACTGGTAATGACGCAATGCTTAATGACGTTGCGACGCTTTTAAAGTTCAGCGTTTTCCGCCGGCATAAAATACAATACAAATAAAAATGGTAGTTATGGAATATTTCTCTGCTTGAAATTTTGGCGAATTGTTCGACCACTTCTACATGAACTGGAGATTTGAAAATTGTCATATTGATAAGTCTTAAGGTCCAAATGCCTAGAAGAGTCCTAAAACTAAAAAATAAATAAAAAAAATTAGAATGGCAGCTTTGGAACATTGTCTGCTTGAATTTTTCGCGAATCGTTCGACCACTTCTCAATAACCTTGAGATCTGAAAATTGGCATGCTGATAGTCCTTAAGGTCCGGATACCTAAAGAAGTCTAAAAACCAAACAGTTCAAAAGGGAGACTTAGCTTACTGTTAAAAATGCTGATAGGTTTAAAGATACTTGTGCCAGAAACGTTGAAATGCCGTAAAAATTCCATGAAAGGTTGATTTAAAATTAAGGGGCGCCAAAACCTGTTCCGTTTTACCTCAAACGGTATGCATTGACGCCCTGTTCTGAATCGTGAAACAGTTACGGATCTTAAATTACTCTCCTTTCCCTTAATTACTTTTGCTTTCTTTAATTTTATGCTAAAAAAATTATAGATTCACTGTTCAGAGAACGGGTAAAACTGCTAGTATATATATATATATGTTTTTCGACTATGCTCTTTAGTATATATATATATATGTTTTTCGGCTATGCTCTTTAGTATATATAAATATATATATATATATGTAGAATTTCAAATGTATATTTTGTTTTTTGTTTAATACTTGTTTTTTTTAGCTATATAGTATTATATATATATTTTAGTTACATATATATATATAATACTTGGAAAGATATGGTGCCCACGGACAGATGGTTAAAGTGATAATAAAACACACCGGCATCTTCGGGATATTGTAAATGACTTTAAAAGTCGCGAGATGAAAATTTTAGTTTTTGTGTAAGTTGGGTATTAAAAAAAACAACCTGCAGGCACCGGTGAGATTCGAACTCACGATCTCCTGTTTACTAGACAGGCGCTTTAACCAACTAAGCCACGGCGCCACACTGTCATGATTTCATCTATTTGTTATGTTATATATTCTGTACTCTGAAAGAAAAAATGTAAGTATTAGTGAAATCCGAACGCAAGATCCCCTGAGCACTAAACAGGCGCTTTAACCATAGCCAGACTTTGAACCTTGCCTCTAATTATATCACGAATTTCGTAATTGAGAGGCAAAAACTCTGCAGGAGCTAATTTTTAAAACTGAGACACAGCGCGGCTTTCCTGTGTTTGGTATAAATAATGTTAATTAGTATGCCATAAATTTCGTAAACTGAGTGGCAAAACCGGTAGGCCCCGGCAAGATTGAAACTCGCAGCCGCCTGCTTCAAAGACAAGCACTTTACCTAACTAAGCCACGGCACCGCCTACGTGGGGGACCAATTAATTTGCATATCATAGATTTCATTAGTTTAGTAGCATAAATCGCAGGCATCGGCGAAATTCGAATTCACGATCTCCTGTTCACTAAAAAGGCGTCTTTCCTTTTTTCTGTGGCTAAATATACAACAAAGGTAACGAAATTAATATAAGGTACTTGAACTTCAAGAATGAAAAAGAAATATATCTTTCTAGGATGAATCTTCGGAGTAAATCAGAATAAGAAATCATCCGAGTGGGATAAGATGCCAAAAAAATCACCGTTATGGGTTTATATTGGAAGATGAGTAACCAGAAGTGCACTCCACCTACAGAACCCAGCACACCAGGAATTCAGTCAAAGCACGTTTCATCTCTGGCTTACTGAATTCATTAAATTTAATTCAATCCTATGATATCTTACATATTTTGGCTTTTCATAAGTGAACTTATTTCATTTTCCCTATTCCTATTTCTTTTTCTTCTCGCTTTGTTACACTGAAGCTTCGGTTCAATCGTACCGGTCTGCTGTATTGCGTTTGCAATACGAAAGGTAGGTTTATGCAAAAGCATATCAGTCGTAGCTTACCTAGCGGAGATTAAAATGCCATAAAATTAGCAATTTTCAAGAAATCTCCGAAAGAACTACGCTGTAAAATATAAGTGGTCTGAATTCAGAGAAAATTCTTGATAATAAAGTGCAACAAAAACAAAGTTGCCGGTAGATCTTCGAATTTCGGTCAGCGAATAAGACTCCGCGTCTTTTTCGCTAAACCTTCGCGACATTTCCGAGAAATCTCCGCTAAAATTCAGCGACAGCTCCTGGAGATGTCAGACAAATGTCCACGAAACTTTGGCAACAGGCCTAAGAAAATTCCACGACAGTTAGTCGAACTTTCCTTGACAGGTCTGCGAAAATTCCACGATGATTCCGCAAATATTTCGCTACAGTTCGTCGAAAATTCCTCTAAAGTTTCGCAAAATGTCCGCGGAAACTTCACGATTTCCGCCAAAAGTTTGAGAAAATTCCACAACAGGCCCGCGAAAACTTCACGACAGCTCTGCGAAAATTCAGCGACAGCTTCGCGAAAATTCCGTGACATTTCCGCTAAAACTCCGCGACAATTCAGATAAAACTCTGCTACGATTCCGCGAAAAATCACGTAGGGCTACACGACGAAAGGCACAAGACTCATTATTACTTGGCAGAGTCCATATTGGAGTTCACTGTAAATAATTGCAGGGTCAAATTACGGTAGATACATCGGCAGCTGAGTGGCCAGTCAATAAACCGTAATTTTACAATACCATACCGTAATGTTCATTAACATGTCTAATGACCGGGATATAAAAACGTGTAATGACCTTAATGTTTATTAACATGCCTAACGACAAATAAATAATAATACATGCTATGTTCATTAACATGTCTAATGGTAAATAAAAAAGTTTAATGTCGTAATGTTCATTAACATGTCTAATGGTAAATAAAAAAGTTTAATGTCGTAATGTTTATTAACATGTCTAATGACTGGGAATAAATAATATGTCTACTAACCGGGAAGTAAAACTCATGTTGCCCACAAACAGGTATATAACCACTTTAAAAAGAACGTTGCCAGATTATCAAGGTTAAAATACAGTAAAAGTTCAAACAGTTTAAACACCGTGAACATGTAGTTTATCTACCGCAAATTTATGGTTGACCGCCAGGTGGCGTGCTTATGATCTGTAAACCGTCTTAATCCGGGTCAAACACTGACTATTCACGGCAATTTTTCACAGTGTTAAAACAATTGAAAAGTGACAGATTTTGAATTCGGTGGGCGGCAGAAGATGGTGAAGGATGGGCAAAACAAGTTTCTGTGTAGGCTCCAACCTAACATCCCACCACTTTGGCAACGTCCCTGTTAACCCGTGCTTCTTCTAATACAAATTCGTCGATCTTCATATTGGAGTTAGAATCTGGACTGATCAGAACACTCGACTCTTTTCCAATCGTTCAATGTCCACTCAGGGCACTCCCGCGTTAGCTGAACGCGGAACGGTCGATCAGCATGGGCACATGAACTGGGCCGAATTCTTTGGCTCATCAGCAAAAGTGTCCCCTGAGTAGTATAAAAGGACCGATTCTGCCTCAAGGAGCAGCTCCTTCTAGAGAAGGAGCAAGGGGCGTGGCTTGCGGCAGAATGATGGGGGGCGTGGCGTGTGACCGAAGGATGTGGGGGCGGGGCAGATGACGCTAGTGTGTTGGGTTGATGCTGCCCCCTAGCGGTGATTCTTGGAACTTTTAATGGACCTTTGTTTTTGAGGGATCGCAACGACCGAGTGGGGGAAAGGGGATGTGTACGTTGCCCCCTAGCGGTGCTTTTGGAACTTTTCTGGGGAGATTTATTGGACGTTGACAAATTTTTAAGAAGTCTTTCCAATATTTATTTTTTTAATTTTCTCGGGAGATTTACTGGACTTTGTCAAATTTTTGAAGGAAGTTGTTTTGTCGTTTCCAATTTTTTTTTACTCGTATTTTTTTTTTTTGTCCTATTTTTTCTCTCTAATTTATTTTATTAAATTTATATTTTCAGGAATTCCCTGAGGTATTATAATTTTTATAGACGTTGCATTATTTTTTTAATTTTCTCGGGAGATTTATTGGACGCTGACAAATTTTTGAAGGAAGTCTTTCCAATATGTTTTTTTTTATTAAATTTATATTTTCAGGAATTCCCTGAGGTGTTATAATTTTTATAGACGTTGCATTATTTTTTTAATTCTTATATTTTTCTTCCCTACAATTTTAATTTAGACGAGGAAAGGCTTTGTTTGAAAAGATTTCGTTCCTGTTGATTCATGTTCCGCTATCTTTTGTGAGCCATGTGTTTTGGGATGACTCACAATTTTCTCTTTGACTCAGAAAATTTTGTATGACACGTGTTTTGGGATGAGTGACTATGTCGGGTGACGCATGTCGTGATAGCAGACATGACATCAGCCAACGCCATTTCCTCAGCGGGGTCGGCGGTTGACGTCATTTGAGATTCTGTAGACACATTAAGTTCCAAGACTGATTTTTTTCAATAACTTGATCATTTTGCAACGAATTTATTCCCTATTTTTTCCTCATAATTTCCCATTTTATATTCATAATTTTTCAACGTAACGATTTTTTTATTTTCTTTGAGGAGACTTCACGCATTTTCAACCGACATACCAACATAAAAACGTTTTCCAAAGTTTTGTGCTGCAGACATAATCTTAAAACACGATTGTTTATTAACGTATTTACGTGTTCATGGCATTTTCTGTTACATTTTTTAACGTTGTACCTTTTTCCACAGTACAAAGCCACAATTTTTTATGCATAGTTAAAATGTTTTTTTATTTCTTCATGATTATTCAGTGAAATGTATCTTTTAATGCATTATCTTAATCTTTTTTTACTAAATGCTTGCATACTCGTTAAACTTCTCGATGTACCAACATTATTTTATTTTCAAACTAACAACTACTTTTATCGAGGCTTTATTTTTTCTGTCTATGAAGAATTTTTTAGTTTATTCTCTCAAGATATGAAAATTAATTATAACGAAATCCTTTCACTTTTCTATCGCTAAGAATTTACCTTAAAATAAGTCCTGAGCTATAGTTCGCTTTGTCTGGTTAGAGGTGATTCATCAGTAGCATGTTTGTGACCAGATAAGGTTCCGTGCAGTTACTGCCTGAAGCGATGACGCATGGTGACGGGTACTCCGTGATGTCATCCTTGTGAACTTGGAATTTGTTTCCTCGAATTTGTTTTTATTAAACTTATATTTTTAGAACTCCGTGAGGTGTTATAATTTTTATAGACGTTGCATTATTTTTTTAATTCTTATATTTTTCTTCCCTACAATTTTAATTTAGACGAGGAAAGGATTTGTTTGAAAAGATTTCGTTCCTGTTGATTCATGTTCCGCTATCTTTCGTCCGCCATGTGTTTTGGGATGACTCACAATTTTCTCTTTGCCTCAGAAAATTTTGTATGACACGTGTTTTGGGATGGGTGACGCATTCGTGATAGCAGACATGACATCAGCCAACGCCATTTCCTCCGCGGGGTCAGCGGTGGACGTCATTTGAGATTCTGTAGACACATTAAGTTCCAAGACTGATTTTTTTCAATAACTTGATCATTTTGCAACGAATGTATTCCTTATTTTTTCCTCATAATTTCCCATTTTATGCTCATAATTTTTCAACGTAACGATTTTTTTATTTTCTTTGAGGAGACTTCACGCATTTTCAACCGACATACCAACATAAAAACGTTTTCCAAAGTTTTGTGCTGCAGACATAATCTTAAAACACGATTGTTTATTAACGTATTTACGTGTTCATGACATTTTCTGTTACATTTTTTTAACGTTGTACCTTTTTCCAACGTACAAAGCCACAATTTTTTACGCATAGTTAAAATATTTTTATTTTTTCGTATTTCGTCATGATTAATCAGTGAAATGTACCTTTTAATGCATTATCTTAATCTTTTTGTTCTAAATGCTTGCGTACTCCTTAAGCTTCTTGATGTACCAACATTATTTTATTTTCTAACTTTTCAGACTAACAACTACTTTTATCGAGGCTTTATTTTTTCTGATTCAAACAAGCAAACGTTTCTTCATTATTATTTCCGTTACCTATAGAAACAACTTTTCTTACTTGCTTTTAATGTACGACTTAATCTGGTTTTCTATATAGCTGTTTCATGTTTGTGCAAGAAATATACAGATCTATAGCAACTAGCTATACATAACATTCGTTCGTAACAGTATCTTTTTTTTTTTTTCCAGATTTAAACCAACACGCTTCTTAACGACTTGATATCGGTTTTCTGGGGAACTTTTCTTTTTCCTTTTTCCTTCATTCAATTTTATTCCAGATCATGAGACGAGGAAATGCTTCTTTAGAAACGATTTCGTTCCTGTTCGCAGTAATTATTTGATTTTGACAAATTTTTTGTGAAATGACTTCATGCTAATTCTGAGTCTTTCGCCTTTACAATATTATTTTCTCGTAATTTTTTCGTGTGTTCAAGAACTCTACAGGTCTTTCACAGTTAAAATTCTGGTGAAACAATATTTTCTTACTTTATTTAGCATATCATTATAGCTTCCCAATTTACGCTATTTTACTTCATCTTTTTTGAAATTTAGTAAAACTTTTCAGTATGTCAGTAATTTATTTCTTACTTGGCCAAACTTATGACTCCTTTTATTTAGACTATTTTTTTTTCATTTCATTTCAGCAAAATGATTATTTTAGATGTAGCAAAATCATCAGGTTTTTTGTTTCCTTATATATCATATTTTCCAACTTGCTTTTAAAGTATTTCTCAAAGCTTGCATGTATGTCAAATACGCATTTTTTTAACCCTTCCCTAGTTTGCTATACTTTTTCGTGGACTGCCCCAACAGGAAAGCATTCATTGTCAAGGCATGAAATCTAAAACCTTTTTTCTTACGATAAAATTTGTATTCTTTGGGACATATTTTCTGTATATTGTTCTGTCTCGTCCGAAAAAAACATTCATTCTGGAGGTAAAGCGAGTAATTCCGTTCTTCCACTAAACATCATTTTTTTACGTTTTACTAACTCACCACCCCCATAGCGAAAATAAAGAAATACTTACTCTGTTCCCTACATATCGACTCAATCTATTTCTTTTCGAAATGCTGATCATGACATTTCAACTAAAATTTCATACTTTCACCAAAAATCATATTCTTAAACGAGCTATTTTTTACACAATTATTTCATGTATAACTAAATTTTTGTTGTTTACTCACCTCATAAAAGTCAATAAGAACTCCCTAATCTCATTCCTTTCCCTCATTTAGTTCGCTTAAATTAAGATGTTTCAAAATTTCGCGTATATTTCATTTCCTTAATGTCCAGTTCTCCCGTGTCTGCCCCTTCATTTTTAACTTCTGTGCATGCTGCATTTTATCTTTAGACGTTTAGTTTCATTGACCTTTTCTTTCGTTTTAATTAGGTTTTCATTATCGTATTTTTTATTCATTGTCTCAGCAGAAAAATCTTTCATTCTGGAGACATAGCGACTAAGTCCGTACTTCCTCTAAACATTTTTTTTCACATTTTACTAATTGTTCAGAAAAGCAGTTATTTCCAAACTCCCATAGTGAAAATATCGTATTCCCCTTATAGTACCTATTATATTTTCCCTTCTGTTCAGTGTTGTATGATTCTTCAAACTTTGGTTTATTTTTATGAAACTTCTTTTTTTTCTTAGTTTTTTTCTGATTCAAACTTTCAATCTTTTCCTACCGATTTAATTACTCTTATTTTCTGATTCGACTTTACTTTTGAACAGAAATGTATCTAAAATCTTCAGATGTATTTTAGTCTACAAGGCCGATTCTTCCCTGTTTCAAATAAAGTCATTGTAGGATTTTAGTGTAAATGCTCCTAAATCTTTAGAACTTACTTTTCATAGTTAGATACAAATTCCTCGAGGTTTACATTAAAACATGAAAGAAGAGTGTTTTTACGCTCTCTCCAGTGTGTGAGCTATCCCCAAGAAATTTACTTTGAATTCCTCCTTGTTTCTGTCGGAAACTGACAATCTCCTGCGACTGTTTTCACGCGTCTCTTGCTTATAGGAAAACCTCATATGACATGAAATCACTTTGCTTGGGAGATTAAACTAAATTCTGGTTTTGAAATTTGAATGCAAACTCAAGCTCGCAAAAGCATAGTTTTCTGAGCAAACTTAAACTGTCTAAGATGACAAAAATCTAAAACTGCTGACTCAATGGGACAGAGCGTTTGAACTTTGCCGTTCATTCACCATTTAAGAGATCCGTCGTGAACCACTAGAAGGGAAGTAAGCAGACCCTGATTTAGTCCACTGTTTCCAAGGAAGGTAGAAAGCTAGTGTCGTAATTCAAAAGCTCTTAACTCAAGCCTCCCCAGGATTCAGTTTCGGACGAACGAATACTCAGATGTCCATGCTTAGACATTGAAAAATTGCTTCAGACAAATATTTTCTTACTTAAAGTGCTTCAATTCAGAATTTGTACTATTTAAGATTTCTCTTAGTCAATATTTTTTCTATCTTAAAAACTTCTAAAGGGTTGATTTTGAAAAAAACGAGTTCTCACAAAAATGTAAAATTTTCTCAGATTGTATGAGGAACCAAAAAAAAAATTGATGAAGCTTGGACGTTAACCATTCCAACCATTTCTTTCTCTTCATGTTTCATTCCATAAACTTTCTTCAAATTCCTATATATCCAAGAATTTTGTTAAATGTCCAAGTTCGACTCCCCAGAAATTTTCTGAAAATGATATTCTGGAATTTTTTTAAAAGAGAAACTAAGAATCCCTTCACTGAAACAAGAAATTCATATTCAAAGCATTACATCCCTCTTTCTACTTCAAATACTCTATTTGTAAATCTAAGGAAGTTTTTTGTTTTTTTAATATTCATGTATTTTTCCCTCTAACTTTAGAAGATATTGTCCCAAAATGTATGTACATATTACGATAGTAAAATATCTTACTACTTACTGCTTGATGTTCAATTCACTTCACACTGTCTTAAGGAAATTCGTTCATTTTCTCATAACACATAGACATGTTATTTTTCTTTCCATTCACTTCAAAGACTCAATTGAGATCAACCTAATGGAGTCCTTTGAGAAAACCTTTCATAGGAAAGCATAAATTTACCTAAAAAGTACATTAAAAATAAACAAATGCTGAAAGTTCCTGTACAAGAAGGAAATTCTGTTGTAACTTCTAAACGAAAAAAGACAAATTCTAAGAAAATATGTAAAAATGTTCGTTGGATTCCATATTAAAAAAATTAGTTAAAGAAAAGTGTCATTCTTTTTTTTTCGGAACAGTTCATTCTTTCCTAGGATTAAAAATGGAACACATCATTTTTCTTAGTAGGCAATTTTGAGAAAACACATTTCATTAAAAGCATGGAAATTCCCATAGAATAACATGGGAAAACTAGTATGCATAAAAAGACTGTTTCGAAACGAGTAAAAACCTGTTGAAGTTCGTTTTCGAAAAAGTTGGAAATGGAATGAAGTAAAAACAGTCACAGCAAGTTCCTGAAAGTTGAAAATTGGATGTACTAAAAATGTCTAAGGAAAGAAATTTTTATAAAACACAGACTGTTTAGTTTTTCCAGGCTAGGGGGTCTTCAGTGAGAGCGCTTCTTTTTTCAACTCAAAGAATAAAGCGAGTCAGTTTGAAACATTTCAAACTCCCCGAAATTAAGCTGTGTACTCTGGTTTCGACTCAATACTGTAAAGCATTGCTCTCAGACCAGTCGGAATTCCGCCCCGATTGGTTGCCTAATGGAAAACATCAGACCCCTTTCCAATAACAATCCCCAAATATCCTTAAGAAAAGTCTAGCAAAAAGCACTAGTTCACCATTAAAACAATTGGATTCATTCTGTTACTGTTTTAAACATTTCAAAAAAGAAGTTTACATTCTCACTTTTACTTTAAAAATCTTGAAAGCTTAAATTTTGACCCATTTAAAAAAATCACTTAAAATTTAATTTAAAAAAATAATAATTACTCTTTAAATTTATGTCTTAAAACTAAAAAATATTTACGCTTAATATTTCAATAAATAATAAATACTCACAAACTCACCTTCTACCTTGTCCATTTAAAAAAAAAAAAAATTCTGAATATATATAATCGAAATCATTACTTCTCCAAGTAGTTCTTTTCCCCTGATTGTAGAGAGGAACTCTTCTGAAATTTTCACTTTTCCACATGTGTTCATAAAAGCTTGAGCTACTTCCTTAGGATTCAACAAGGCCACAGCGTTCTCGAAACTTGAAATCGCTTTCCTGTTCCACTCAGTGGTTAGGCATGGAGGATGCATCTGAATAGGTGGAAGTACTTCAGAAATGCATTCGCGACATCTACATGCCTTCAGGATGCTCTCCCCGATTAAATTTTTTAAACATTCAATTAAATTGTGTCTAAGTTCACACTCCTCAATCGATGTACTTTGAAACTTTCGGGATTCTCCGAGTACGATTTTCCGGAATTCTGAACCCATTAACAATTCCTGGATGCTGTCCAACACGCCATCTAAAATAATTTGGAGTTTCTTAAACTGTTTTCCGGTTAATGCAACTCCTGTTGTTAAGTGAAAAATCCGGAACCAGAATTTGAAAGACTTGAAGACTTCTTACTTTATTCAAACTTAGAACAGAACTAAAATTCGCTCAGTGTTTTCTTTGCATACTGTAAAAAACACATGACCCTTATCACCACGTGGTGATTGATGTGTCACGATGCGTCAGCACACTAACTGCACGATGACTGTTTCCTTATCTGGTCATCTCGCAACGAACATGCTATTGATTCTAATCAGACAAAGCTAACTTCAGCTTGAGAGATAAACGAAAGGATTTCATTATAACTTTCATATCTTGAGAGAATAAACTAAAAAAATCTTCATAGAGTACATAATAAGCGTAAAGAAATTCTTCAAGGCTGAATTTCCACTAAAATGATGGTGGTATACGGAAAGCGTGAGAATTTAATCAGACACCTTCAAAGAATTCATCTTGGAATTAACGCTGCTTTTGAAAAACGAGTGAACTATGAAATTCTTTGTTCTCCACACAGGAAAATTTCAGATTTCGAAATCTCGCCGTCCTGACCCACTTTTTCCTGAGTGAAATTTAACACATGGTGGAAATCTCCACTTACGCATTCCTTTGAGTGGGGAATAGCTCTCATGAAAGGGATCAACGGTTCCAAACAACATTGATTAAAACTGGAGAGAGGAAAAATATATGAATAAAAAAAATAATGCATAAGCAGGATTCCCAAAAACATAAAAAACTATAAATTTTATATAAAAAAGAAATTCCAGGAAAAATATTGGAGGGGCGAAAGATTTCCCATTCTTCCATTCCCACAAAAAATTTAACGATGTCAAATAAATCTCTCGAAAAAAAAATTAAACAAATACTTGGACTGACAAAAGAGAGAACGACACGTGACATCAACCTATCCCGCGGCTAGTAGTAGGAGATACACTGTTCCCCCCTCTGACATCATTTTTTTCTATGCGAACAAAAATTTACTTGAACAACCGTCTTAAAAAATGCCTCTTCCACGTTTTTTTTTCTTCCCAGCCATGCAAAAACAATCAGATTGCCTTTTCCCACCAAAAGTTCTAGCAAGAAGGAGCAGGAGACGCCGGAACGAAGCCCGAAAGAGCCGAATAACAAGGGGGCGAGACAGGGAGGGAGCTCCTTCGGGCTTCGTTCCGGCGTCTGGGAAAAGGCAATCTGATTGTTTTTGCATGGCTGGGAAGAAAAAAACGTGGAAGAGGCATTTTCTAAGACGGTTGTTCAAGTAAATTTTTGTTCACATAGAAAAAATGATGTCAGAGGGGGGAACAGTGTATCTCCTACTACTAGCCGCGGGATAGGTTGATGTCACGCGTCGTTCTCTCTTTTTGTCAGTCCAAGTATTTGTTTAATTTTTTTTCGAGAGATTTATTTGACTTCGTTAAATTTTTTGTGGGAATGGAAGAATGGGAAATCTTTCGCCCCTCCAATATTTTTCCTGGAATTTCTTTTTTATATAAAATTTATAGTTTTTTATGTTTTTGGGAATCCTGCTTATGCATTATTTTTTTTATTCATATATTTTTCCTCTCTCCAGTTTTAATCAATGTTGTTTGGAACCGTTGATCCCTTTCATGAGAGCTATTCCCCACTCAAAGGAATGCGTAAGTGGAGATTTCCACCATGTGTTAAATTTCACTCAGGAAAAAGTGGGCCAGTACGGCGAGATTTCGAAATCTGAAATTTTCCTGTGTGGAGAACAAAGAATTTCATAGTTCACTCGTTTTTCAAAAGCAGCGTTAATTCCAAGATGAATTCTTTGAAGGTGTCTGATTAAATTCTCACGCTTTCCGTATATCACCATCATTTTAGTGGAAATTCAGCCTTGAAGAATTTCTTTACGCTTATTATGTACTCTATGAAGATTTTTTTAGTTTATTCTCTCAAGATATGAAAGTTATAATGAAATCCTTTCGTTTATCTCTCAAGCTGAAGTTAGCTTTGTCTGATTAGAATCAATAGCATGTTCGTTGCGAGATGACCAGATAAGGAAACAGTCATCGTGCAGTTAGTGTGCTGACGCATCGTGACACATCAATCACCACGTGGTGATAAGAGTCATGTGTTGGTTACAGTATGCAAAGGAAACGCTGAGCGAATTTTAGTTCTGTTCTAAGTTTGAATAAAGTAAGAAGTCTTCAAGTCTTTCAAATTCTGGTTCCAGATTTTTCACTTAACAACAGGAGTTGCATTAACCGGAAAGCAGTTTAAGAAACTCCAAATTATTTTAGATGGCGTGTGGGACAGCATCCAGGAATTGTTAATGGGTTCAGAATTCCGGAAAATCGTACTCGGAGAATCCCGAAAGTTTCAAAGTACATCGATTGAGGAGTGTGAACTTAGACACAATTTAATTGAATGTTTAAAAAAATTTAATCGGGGAGAGCATCCTGAAGGCATGTAGATGTCGCGAATGCATTTCTGAAGTACTTCCACCTATTCAGATGCATCCTCCATGCCTAACCACTGAGTGGAACAGGAAAGCGATTTCAAGTTTCGAGAACGCTGTGGCCTTGTTGAATCCTAAGGAAGTAGCTCAAGCTTTTATGAACACATGTGGAAAAGTGAAAATTTCAGAAGAGTTCCTCTCTACAATCAGGGGAAAAGAACTACTTGGAGAAGTAATGATTTCGATTATATATATTCAGAATTTTTTTTTTAAATGGACAAGGTAGAAGGTGAGTTTGTGAATATTTATTATTTATTGAAATATTAAGCGTAAATATTTTTTAGTTTTAAGACATAAATTTAAAGAGTAATTATTATTTTTTTAAATTAAATTTTAAGTGATTTTTTTAAATGGAGTCAAAATTTAAGCTTTCAAGATTTTTAAAGTAAAAGTGAGAATGTAAACTTCTTTTTTGAAATGTTTAAAACAGTAACAGAATGAATCCAATTGTTTTAATGGTGAACTAGTGCTTTTTTGCTAGACTTTTCTTAAGGATATTTGGGGATTGTTATTGGAAAGGGGTCTGATGTTTTCCATTAGGCAACCAATCGGGGCGGAATTCCGACTGGTCTGAGAGCAATGCTTTACAGTATTGAGTCAAAACCAGAGTACACAGCTTAATTTCGGGGAGTTTGAAATGTTTCAAACTGACTCGCTTTATTCTTTGAGTTGAAAAAAGAAGCGCTCTCACTGAAGACCCCCTAGCCTGGAAAAACTAAACAGTCTGTGTTTTATAAAAATTTCTTTCCTTAGACATTTTTAGTACATCCAATTTTCAACTTTCAGAAACTTGCTGTGACTGTTTTTACTTCATTCCATTTCCAACTTTTTCGAAAACGAACTTCAACAGGTTTTTACTCGTTTCGAAACAGTCTTTTTATGCATACTAGTTTTCCCATTTTATTCTATGGGAATTTCCATGCTTTTAATGAAATGTGTTTTCTCAAAATTGTCTACTAAGAAAAATGAAGTGTTCCATTTTTAATAATAGGAAAGAATGAACTGTTCCGAAAAAAAAGAATGACACTTTTCTTTAACTAATTTTTTTAATATGGAATCCAACGAACATTTTTACATATTTTCTTAGAATTTGTCTTTTTTCGTTTAGAAGTTACAACAGAATTTCCTTCTTGTACAGGAACTTTCAACATTTGTTTATTTTTAATGTACTTTTTAGGTAAATTTATGCTTTCCTATGAAAGTTTTTCTCAAAGGACTCCATTAGGTTGATCTCAATTGAGTCTTTGAAGTGAATGGAAAGAAAAATAACATGTCTATGTGTTATGAGAAAATGAACGAATTTCCTTAAGACGGTGTGAAGTGAATTGAACATCAAGCAGTAAGTAGTAAGATATTTTACTATCGTAATATGTACATACATTTTGGGACAATATCTTCTAAAGTTAGAGGGAAAAATATATGAATATTAAAAAAAACAAAAAACTTCCTTAGATTTACAAATAGAGTATTTGAAGTAGAAAGAGGGATGTAATGCTTTGAATATGAATTTCTTGTTTCAGTGAAGGGATTCTTAGTTTCTCTTTTAAAAAAATTCCAGAATATCATTTTCAGAAAATTTCTGGGGGAGTCGAACTTGGACATTTAACAAAATTCTTGGATATATAGGAATTTGAAGAAAGTTTATGGAATGAAACATGAAGAGAAAGAAATGGTTGGAATGGTTAACGTCCAAGCTTCATCAATTTTTTTTGGTTCCTCATACAATCTGAGAAAATTTTACATTTTTGTGAGAACTCGTTTTTTTCAAAATCAACCCTTTAGAAGTTTTTAAGATAGAAAAAATATTGACTAAGGGAAATCTTAAATAGTACAAATTCTGAATTGAAGCACTTTAAGTAAGAAAATATTTGTCTGAAGCAATTTTTCAATGTCTAAGCATGGACATCTGAGTATTCGTTCGTCCGAAACTGAATCCTGGGGAGGCTTGAGTTAAGAGCTTTTGAATTACGACACTAGCTTTCTACCTTCCTTGTAAACAGTGGACTAAATCAGGGTCTGCTTACTTCCCTTCTAGTGGTTCACGACGGATCTCTTAAATGGTGAATGAACGGCAATGTTCAAACGCTCTGTCCCATAGAGTCAGCAGTTTTAGATTTTTGTCATCTTAGACAGTTTAAGTTTGCTCAGAAAACTATGCTCTTGCGAGCTTGAGTTTGCATTCGAAGTTCAAAACCAGAATTTAGTTTAATCTCCCAAGCAAAGTGATTTCATGTCATATGAGGTTTTCCTGTAAGCAAGAGACGCGTGAAAACAGTCGCAGGAGATTGTCAGTTTCCGACAGAAACAAGAAGGAATTCAAAGTTAATTTCTTGGGGAAAGCTCACACACTGGAGAGAGCGTAAAAACACTCTTCTTTCATGTTTTAATGTAAACCTCGAGGAATTTGTATCTAACTATGAAAAGTAAGTTCTAAAGATTTAGGAGCATTTACACTAAAATCCTACAATGACTTTATTTGAAACAGAGAAGAATCGGCCTTGTTGACTAAAATACATCTGAAGATTTTAGATACATTTCTGTTCAAAAGTAAAGTCGAATGGGAAAATAAGAGTAATTAAATCGATAGGAAAAGATTGAAAGTTTGAATCAGAAAAAAACTAAGAAAAAAAAAAGAAGTTTCATAAAAATAAACCAAAGTTTGAAGAATCATACAACACTGAACAGAAGGAAAAATATAATAGGTACTATAAGGGGAATACGATATTTTCACTATGGCAGTTTGGAAACAACTGCTTTTCTGAACAATTAGTAAAATGTGAAAAAAAAAATGTTTAGAGGAAGTACGGACTTAGTCGCTATGTCTCCAGAATGAAAGATTTTTCTGCTGAGACAATGAATAAAAAATACGATAATGAAAACCTAATTAAAACGAAAGAAAAGGTCAATGAAACTAAACGTCTAAAGATAAAATGCAGCATGCACAGAAGTTAAAAATGAAGGGGCAGACACGGGAGAACTGGACATTAAGGAAATGAAATATACGCGAAATTTTGAAACATCTTAATTTAAGCGAACTAAATGAGGGAAAGGAATGAGATTAGGGGAGTTCTTATTGACTTTTATGAGGTGAGTAAACAACAAAAATTTAGTTATACATGAAATAATTGTGTAAAAAATAGCTCGTTTAAGAATATGATTTTTGGTGAAAGTATGAAATTTTAGTTGAAATGTCATGATCAGCATTTCGAAAAGAAATAGATTGAGTCGATATGTAGGGAACAGAGTAAGTATTTCTTTATTTTCGCTATGGGGGTGGTGAGTTAGTAAAACGTAAAAAAATGATGTTTAGTGGAAGAACGGAATTACTCGCTTTACCTCCAGAATGAATGTTTTTTTCGGACGAGACAGAACAATATACAGAAAATATGTCCCAAAGAATTCAAATTTTATCGTAAGAAAAAAGGTTTTAGATTTCATGTTTTGACAATGAATGCTTTCCTGTTGGGCCAGTCCACGAAAAAGTATAGCAAACTAGGGAAGGATTAAAAAAATGCGTATTTGACATACATGCAAGCTTTGAGAAATACTTTAAAAGCAAGTTGGAAAATATGATATATAAGGAAACAAAAAACCTGATGATTTTGCTACAACCTGATGATATACATCTAAAATAATCATTTTGCTGAAATGAAATGAAAAAAATAGTCTAAATAAAAGGAGTCATAAGTTTGGCCAAGTAAGAAATAAATTACTGACATACTGAAAAGTTTTACTAAATTTCAAAAAAGATGAAGTAAAATAGCGAAAATTGGGAAGCTATAATGATATGCTAAATAAAGTAAGAAAATATTGTTTCACCAGAATTTTAACTGTGAAAGACCTGTAGAGTTCTTGAACACACGAAAAAATTACGAGAAAATAATATTGTAAAGGCGAAAGACTCAGAATTAGCATGAAGTCATTTCACAAAAAAATTGTCAAAATCCAAATAATTACTGCGAACAGGAACGAAATCGTTTCTAAAGAAGCATTTCCTCGTCTCATGATCTGGAATAAAATTGAATGAAGGAAAAAGGAAAAAGAAAAGTTCCCCAGAAAACCGATATCAAGTCGTTAAGAAGCGTGTTGGTTTAAATCTGGAAAAAAAAAAAAGATACTGTTACGAACGAATGTTATGTATAGCTAGTTGCTATAGATCTGTATATTTCTTGCACAAACATGAAACAGCTATATAGAAAACCAGATTAAGTCGTACATTAAAAGCAAGTAAGAAAAGTTGTTTCTATAGGTAACGGAAATAATAATGAAGAAACGTTTGCTTGTTTGAATCAGAAAAAATAGAGCCTCGATAAAAGTAGTTGTTAGTCTGAAAAGTTAGAAAATAAAATAATGTTGGTACATCAAGAAGCTTAAGGAGTACGCAAGCATTTAGAACAAAAAGATTAAGATAATGCATTAAAAGGTACATTTCACTGATTAATCATGAAGATATACGAAAAAATAAAAAATAAAAATATTTTAACTATGCATAAGAAATTGTGGCTTTGTACGTTGGAAAAAGGTACAACGTTAAAAAAATGTAACAGAAAATGTCATGAACACGTAAATACGTTAATAAACAATCGTGTTTTAAGATTATGTCTGCAGCACAAAACTTTGGAAAACGTTTTTATGTTGGTATGTCGGTTGAAAATGCGTGAAGTCTCCTCAAAGAAAATAAAAAAATCGTTACGTTGAAAAATTATGAGCATAAAATGAGAAATTATGAGGAAAAAATAAGGAATACATTCGTTGCAAAATGATCAAGTTATTGAAAAAAATTAGTCTTGGAACTTAATGTGTCTACAGAATTTCAAATGACGTCAACCGCCGACCCCGCGGAGGAAATGGCGTTGGCTGATGTCATCTCTGCTATCACGAATTCGTCACCCATCCCAAAACACGTGTTATACAAAATTTTCTGAGGCAAAGAGAAAATTGTGAGTCATCCCAAAACACATGGCGGACGAAAGATAGCGGAACATGAATCAACAGGAACGAAATCTTTTCAAACAAAGCCTTTCCTCGTCTAAATTAAAATTGTAGGGAAGAAAAATATAAGAATTAAAAAAATAATGCAACGTCTATAAAAATTATAACACCTCACGGAGTTCTAAAAATATAAGTTTAATAAAAACAAATTCGAGGAAACAAATTCCAAGTTCACAAGGATGACATCACGGAGTACCCGTCACCATGCGTCATCGCTTCAGGCAGTAACTGCACGGAACCTTATCTGGTCACAAACATGCTACTGATGAATCACCTCTAACCAGACAAAGCGAACTATAGCTCAGGACTTATTTTAAGGTAAATTCTTAGCGATAGAAAAGTGAAAGGATTTCGTTATAATTAATTTTCATATCTTGAGAGAATAAACTAAAAAATTCTTCATAGACAGAAAAAATAAAGCCTCGATAAAAGTAGTTGTTAGTTTGAAAATAAAATACTGTTGGTACATCGAGAAGTTTAACGAGTATGCAAGCATTTAGTAAAAAAAGATTAAGATAATGCATTAAAAGATACATTTCACTGAATAATCATGAAGAAATAAAAAAAACATTTTAACTATGCATAAAAATTGTGGCTTTGTACGGTGGAAAAAGGTACAACGTTAAAAAATGTAACAGAAAACGCCATGAACACGTAAATACGTAAATAAACAATCGTGTTTTAAGATTATGTCTGCAGCACAAAACTTTGGAAAACGTTTTTATGTTGGAACCGTCCGTTGAAAATGCGTGAAGTCTCCTCAAAGAAAATAAAAAAATCGTTACGTTGAAAAATTATGAATATAAAATGGGAAATTCTGAGGAAAAAATAAGGAATAAATTCGTTGCAAAATGATCAAGTTATTGGGAAAAAAATCAGTCTTGGAACTTAATGTGTCTACAGAATCTCAAATGACGTCAACCGCCGACCCCGCTGAGGAAATGGCGTTGGCTGATGTCATGTCTGCTATCACGACATGCGTCACCCGACATAGTCACTCATCCCAAAACACGTGTCATACAAAATTTTCTGAGTCAAAGAGAAAATTGTGAGTCATCCCAAAACACATGGCTCACAAAAGATAGCGGAACATGAATCAACAGGAACGAAATCTTTTCAAACAAAGCCTTTCCTCGTCTAAATTAAAATTGTAGGGAAGAAAAATATAAGAATTAAAAAAGTAATGCAACGTCTATAAAAATTATAACACCTCAGGGAATTCCTGAAAATATAAATTTAATAAAAAAAAACATATTGGAAAGACTTCCTTCAAAAATTTGTCAGCGTCCAATAAATCTCCCGAGAAAATTAAAAAAATAATGCAACGTCTATAAAAATTATAATACCTCAGGGAATTCCTGAAAATATAAATTTAATAAAATAAATTAGAGAGAAAAAATAGGACAAAAAAATACGAGTAAAAAAATTGGAAACGACAAAACAACTTCCTTCAAAAATTTGACAAAGTCCAGTAAATCTCCCGAGAAAATTAAAAAAATAAATATTGGAAAGACTTCTTAAAAATTTGTCAACGTCCAATAAATCTCCCGAGAAAAGTTCCAAAAAGCACCGCTAGGGGGCAACGTACACATCCCCTTTCCCCCACTCGGTCGTTGCCATCCCTCAAAAACAAAGGTCCATTAAAAGTTCCAAGAAGCACCGCTAGGGGGCAGCACATCTCCTTTCCCGACTCGGTCGTTGCCATCCCTCAAAGGTTCCATTAAAAGTTCCAAGAATCACCGCTAGGGGGCAGCATCAACCCAACACACTAGCGTCATCTGCCACGCCCCCACATCCTTCGGTCACATGCCACGCCCCCCATCATTCTGCCGCAAGCCACGCCCCTTGCTCCTTCTCTAGAAGGAGCTGCTCCTTGAGGCAGAATCGGTCCTTTTATACTACTCAGGGGACACTTTTGCTGATGAGCCAAAGAATTCGGCCCAGTTCATGTGCCCATGCTGATCGACCGTTCCGCGTTCAGCTAACGCGGGAGTGCCGTGAGTGGACATTGAACGATTGGAAACGAGTCGAGTGTTCTGATCAGTCCAGATTCTAACTCCAATATGAAGATAGACGGATCTGTATTAGAAGAAGCACGGGTTAACAGGGACGTTGCGAAAGTGGTGGGATGTTAGGTTGGAGCCTACACAGAAACTTGTTTTGCCCATCCTTCACCATCTTCTGCCGCCCACGAATTCAAAATCTGTCACTTTTCAATTGTTTTAACACTGTGAAAAATTGCCGTGAATAGTCAGTGTTTGACCCGGATTAAGACGGTTTACAGATCATAAGCACGCCACCTGGCGGTCAACCATAAATTTGCGGTAGATAAACTACATGTTCACGGTGTTTAAACTGTTTGAACTTTTACTGTATTTTAACCTTGATAATCTGGCAACGTTCTTTTTAAAGTGGTTATATACCTGTTTGTGGGCAACATGAGTTTTACTTCCCGGTTAGTAGACATATTATTTATTCCCAGTCATTAGACATGTTAATGAACATTACGACATTAAACTTTTTTATTTACCATTAGACATGTTAATGAACATTACGACATTAAACTTTTTTATTTACCATTAGACATGTTAATGAACATTACGACATTAAACTTTTTTATTTACCATTAGACATGTTAATGAACATAGCATGTATTATTATTTATTTGTCGTTAGGCATGTTAATAAACATTAAGGTCATTACACGTTTTTATATCCCGGTCATTAGACATGTTAATGAACATTACGGTATGGTATTGTAAAATTACGGTTTATTGACTGGCCACTCAGCTGCCGATGTATCTACCGTAATTTGACCCTGCATTTTTTTACAGTGAACTCCAATATGGACTCTGCCAAGTAATAATGAGTCTTGTGCCTTTCGTCGTGTAGTCCTACGTGATTTTTCGCGGAATCGTAGCAGAGTTTTATCTGAATTGTCGCGGAGTTTTAGCGGAAATGTCACGGAATTTTCGCGAAGCTGTCGCTGAATTTTCGCAGAGCTGTCGTGAAGTTTTCGCGGGCCTGTTGTGGAATTTTCTCAAACTTTTGGCGGAAATCGTGAAGTTTCCGCGGACATTTTGCGAAACTTTAGAGGAATTTTCGACGAACTGTAGCGAAATATTTGCGGAATCATCGTGGAATTTTCGCAGACCTGTCAAGGAAAGTTCGACTAACTGTCGTGGAATTTTCTTAGGCCTGTTGCCAAAGTTTCGTGGACATTTGTCTGACATCTCCAGGAGCTGTCGCTGAATTTTAGCGGAGATTTCTCGGAAATGTCGCGAAGGTTTAGCGAAAAAGACGCGGATCGTGGAAATAAGTGTCAGCTCCGGTGTTAAAAAGGAACAGGGAGGTCGAGGACAGAAGAGATTCGATCCTACGGCCTCGTACGTCTGTTCTGACACTACCCCACAATGGATTATGAGCGTTGAAGTCACCCAGAAGAAGAGCAGGTGACAGCAGCTGTTCAACTAAGCTCTCAAGAGCAGACACGCTAACGTCCTCATCCGGCGGCAGATAGACGCTGCAAACAGTTAGAGGCACAGGCATGGAGATACGCACCGCAACGGCTTGTAAAGATGTTGAGACCGCAACGGGAGAAACTGGAACACTGTGGGGGACAAGAATGGCAACTCCCCCGCAAGCTATATCTCCTGAAACATTATCTTTCCGAAATGCACTGTAGCCTCGAACTGAGAGCAGGTCTGATGGTTTAAGTTTTGTCTCCTGGAGGCAAAGGCACACCGGAGAGTACGACGAAAGCAGATGCTTGACGTCGTCATATTTTGTCCGAAAACCTCGACAGTTCCATTGAACGACTGAAACCATGATTTGAGGGGTAGATAGAAAGAAAGAAACGTGGGTCAAATGAACTGAAGAGGCCTAGAAGGCCTCGGAGTCCATGAATTCCTCAGGCGGAGTCTTATTCGCTGACCGAAATTCGAAGATCTACCGGCAACTTTGTTTTTGTTGCACTTTATTATCAAGAATTTTCTCTGAATTCAGACCACTTATATTTTACAGCGTAGTTCTTTCGGAGATTTCTTGAAAATTGCTAATTTTATGGCATTTTAATCTCCGCTAGGTAAGCTACGACTGATATGCTTTTGCATAAACCTACCTTTCGTATTGCAAACGCAATACAGCAGACCGGTACGATTGAACCGAAGCTTCAGTGTAACAAAGCGAGAAGAAAAAGAAATAGGAATAGGGAAAATGAAATAAGTTCACTTATGAAAAGCCAAAATATGTAAGATATCATAGGATTGAATTAAATTTAATGAATTCAGTAAGCCAGAGATGAAACGTGCTTTGACTGAATTCCTGGTGTGCTGGGTTCTGTAGGTGGAGTGCACTTCTGGTTACTCATCTTCCAATATAAACCCATAACGGTGATTTTTTTGGCATCTTATCCCACTCGGATGATTTCTTATTCTGATTTACTCCGAAGATTCATCCTAGAAAGATATATTTCTTTTTCATTCTTGAAGTTCAAGTACCTTATATTAATTTCGTTACCTTTGTTGTATATTTAGCCACAGAAAAAAGGAAAGACGCCTTTTTAGTGAACAGGAGATCGTGAATTCGAATTTCGCCGATGCCTGCGATTTATGCTACTAAACTAATGAAATCTATGATATGCAAATTAATTGGTCCCCCACGTAGGCGGTGCCGTGGCTTAGTTAGGTAAAGTGCTTGTCTTTGAAGCAGGCGGCTGCGAGTTTCAATCTTGCCGGGGCCTACCGGTTTTGCCACTCAGTTTACGAAATTTATGGCATACTAATTAACATTATTTATACCAAACACAGGAAAGCCGCGCTGTGTCTCAGTTTTAAAAATTAGCTCCTGCAGAGTTTTTGCCTCTCAATTACGAAATTCGTGATATAATTAGAGGCAAGGTTCAAAGTCTGGCTATGGTTAAAGCGCCTGTTTAGTGCTCAGGGGATCTTGCGTTCGGATTTCACTAATACTTACATTTTTTCTTTCAGAGTACAGAATATATAACATAACAAATAGATGAAATCATGACAGTGTGGCGCCGTGGCTTAGTTGGTTAAAGCGCCTGTCTAGTAAACAGGAGATCGTGAGTTCGAATCTCACCGGTGCCTGCAGGTTGTTTTTTTTAATACCCAACTTACACAAAAACTAAAATTTTCATCTCGCGACTTTTAAAGTCATTTACAATATCCCGAAGATGCCGGTGTGTTTTATTATCACTTTAACCATCTGTCCGTGGGCACCATATCTTTCCAAGTATTATATATATATATATAACTAAAATATATATATAATACTATATAGCTAAAAAAAACAAGTATTAAACAAAAAACAAAATATACATTTGAAATTCTACATATATATATATATATTTATATATACTAAAGAGCATAGCCGAAAAACATATATATATATATACTAAAGAGCATAGTCGAAAAACATATATATATATATACTAGCAGTTATACCCGTTCTCTGAACGGTGAATCTATAATTTTTTTAGCATAAAATTAAAGAAAGCAAAAGTAATTAAGGGAAAGGAGAGTAATTTAAGATCCGTAACTGTTTCACGATTCAGAACAGGGCGTCAATGCATACCGTTTGAGGTAAAACGGAACAGGTTTTGGCGCCCCTTAATTTTAAATCAACCTTTCATGGAATTTTTACGGCATTTCAACGTTTCTGGCACAAGTATCTTTAAACCTATCAGCATTTTTAACAGTAAGCTAAGTCTCCCTTTTGAACTGTTTGGTTTTTAGACTTCTTTAGGTATCCGGACCTTAAGGACTATCAGCATGCCAATTTTCAGATCTCAAGGTTATTGAGAAGTGGTCGAACGATTCGCGAAAAATTCAAGCAGACAATGTTCCAAAGCTGCCATTCTAATTTTTTTTTATTTATTTTTTAGTTTTAGGACTCTTCTAGGCATTTGGACCTTAAGACCTATCAATATGACAATTTTCAAATCTCCAGTTCATGTAGAAGTGGTCGAACAATTCGCCAAAATTTCAAGCAGAGAAATATTCCATAACTACCATTTTTATTTGTATTGTATTTTATGCCGGCGGAAAACGCTGAACTTTAAAAGCGTCGCAACGTCATTAAGCATTGCGTCATTACCAGTTTGATTGTAGCCCTGTCTTTTCACCCAATGAGAAGAGAGCGCTAAAAATAGTGGGTCACCATGGCAGCAGGTCACGGGACCAGAACTTTCCTTTGTAGTTACCGTTGAAGACACAGAAAGTCGTTCGTTCCCTCCCTTTGCGTCTTTAAAAAATGCTTAAAAATAAAATGATTTTTTCTTAATTTTTTTTTTAAAAGGACTGGTAGTTGTGAATTCATGCTGTAAAAATCGCAATGCGCTATGATTCATAGTTTGCCATATATGCGCTTTTTTAAAATGGAACCCATCGCGAAATAGAGAATTTTGTGAAATTTAAAAATTTAATTTCTCGTAATCGAAATTCAAAAAAAGGGTGATGAGGTGGAAAAATTCGGCCATGGCCCTACATGCCTACAAAGTTTCGTGGTTCTGTTGTTGCTAGTGTGTCCGGAACTGATAGCACTTTTTTGCTCACCTTAACTTTGAAATACAGTAGCTCTTGAAGTATCGCGAGAATCGAAAAACGGTTGATTTCAGCGAATTTTCCAAACAATTATCTACAAACTATGTAAATTTCATATTTTTGTGTTCAATACTTTTTGCGCTGCGAGCTAGAAAAGCGCGAGTGTCCCGAAATTTCTAAAACAGCGGCGGTGGCGGTTATTTTATTTTATTTTTTTTTATTTTAGAATAGAGAGATATATTCGAGAGATACGCTGTGTGCTGCTAAAACGCGGAAAGAGCGATGGATTTGTTTATTCACTGACGCCACGTAAATGGAGGATTTTCTCTTTAAAGAGATATATTTGGGGGCAGGGGGTTGACCATGCCTCGCGGGATTCAAACCCGGACCCATCTCGGACGAATGGTCAGAAGCCAGCACCACCAGGGTCTGAAGAATTATTTTTGCATTGAAAAGCCTGAAATGTGAGAACGATGATGCGGCTTTCCATTTATTTTATTTTTTTACGATACACAACTTCGCCGCTAGAGGGCTTAAATGCAAGTGCAAAATATTTTTTATTCCATATCATTTCTTCTAAGTATCTAATTGAAATAATTTTATCTTCCTTTTTATGCCACTGATAACGACTATTTTAGCTACAGTTATTTTTCGAGTTGTGTCTTTAAATAATTTTAACCTTTATTTAAAAGAAACTAAAAAACTTTATAATGAATTGCAGCTCCTCAAACTAATGATTACAGTGGATGGGAACCATGACTAACATTACGGCTTCTATATCGTGATGTAAATTGCTTTTTCAATGGTATTATCTGTAATGTTTAATTATCTGCTCATATATCATTACCTTTTTTTTTTTTTTTTTTTTGTCTCTACGATACTCTTGTTTGTAATTGCAACTACTGCCCTCAATGTAAAACTAGCCTAGGGAGCATGGGACCCCACCACAGGCCTGGCTGGCCTTTTCCCCCTGCTTCCTTGCTGTGCATTGTTTCAACTGATATTTCTGTAAAACTGTACTTTATTTTTATTTTTTATTTTTTTTGCTCAGCAAAATAAATGAATTGAATTGAAAAACAGTAATGCATGGATTTTCCGTTAGGGGGTGTAAAGATAAATTGAGATTCCTCCGATATCATTGTTTCTGAAGGTCCTATTTGAAAAAGTATTCCTGCGTCCCATACAGCTTCTGGTGGCAAGTGTTCCGCACATAATTTCAAATTTTTGGTACAGAATGGTTTTGCCAATAGGGGGCGGGGCGTAAGCCTGTATTTCTCTATATTCTAACCTTCTTGGTATTTCTGTTTCTGGCGCATTTGCAGCAAAATCTGTGCTTTAAAAACTCGATTAAAAATATTTTTTTTCGTGGATCGATACACCGTTTGTCACGAAAAGCCTTTTGAGAATACCGTTTGCTTAAAATAGTGCACAGGTTTTTCGCCAGGGGGTGTAAATGTTTATCTTATTTTTGGCGATATCTCTAGCTTCTAAGAATCCGATTTAAAAATTGCTTCTTTATTTCAGAGCGCTTCTGGTGCATATAATTAATATTTTTTCTAAACGCACATGTGTGCCACTAGAGGGCGTAAGCTTCCGTTTATGGCACATTTGCAACAATATCTGCGGGATTAAAACTCCGATTGAATTCTTTTTCGGTCAGATTCTAACTATGAGAACATTTTGTGTGCATTTCGGTCCCAAAATAATGCATAACTTTCCCGCTAGGGGCGCAAACGTTTAATCCATTTTCCTCGACATTTCTTCTAAATGATTGATTTAAAAAACTATTTTAACACTGGATGCCATTTACTTTGCGAAACAGTGTACTTTGGAGTTTTTTGTAGTTCACAGTTCTGAGGATAGGTTGTGTTTGTGTACTTTTGTTTGCAGCTGTATATCCACTTCTAGAAACCTTAGAGATTTTTTTTTCTGAAGCCGTTAAAGGGGTAAACAAATTTTACCGTTTTAGTATGCGTATAACATGGTTTTCTTCTACAAGAATAATTTAGTACAAGTATGTATATACCTTTTTTCTTTTCTTTTCTTTTTTTTTCTTTTTTGTGTTAGCAAAAGTCCTATCGTCCCAGAATATGGCGGCCCACTGGAAATTTTCCCGGTTTTACCGGCGCCCCAGTCCGCGCCTGCATAGGAGTTGTAAATTCCAAAACATTTTTCGCTCAATGCTCCCCGCAGACGTATTTGAAAAAAAAATTCCTTTTTTCTTAGCATAGCTTTTGCTATGAAAAATACTTTTCGCATAATTTTAACTTCTCTATTATGCCATATTCTTCCGCGATATCATGTTTTCCTCTTCTTACTGTTCGTTTTGAAAATTTCTTTGTCTCTGACATTTTCCTTGATGTATGAGAAACTTTTTGTGCACAATTTGTTAAGCTTCGAAGCATCCATTTCAGCCTCTAGTGGGAGTAAGTAGCTGTTTCTATTTCTGGATGCCTTATCGATCATGTCCTTTTTTTTTTTTTTTTTGCTTTGTTTGAAACCCAATTAACGCTGAAAATTTTTATGAGCATCAGAAAGAGTTCAGCCGTCCCGATGGCACAGTGTTCTAATCGCTGGATTGTAACCATTCGTCCGAGGAGGGTTCGGGTTCGAATCCCCGTAAGGCATGGCTGTGTTGCGTTTGTCTTACGGCACTGGTTCTCTTCCTTACCTGCAACCAATAGCCCTAAAACAGAGATGGGCGATTGCTTACATCCCATTTAGTTGCTCATGGTGGTCGTTGCACTTTCAAGGAGGAAAAAGAAAAAGAAAAACGATTTAAAAGACATGCTCATTACAATCGAAAATTCGGTGTAATCTTCTTGTTTAAATTTAATTTCGTTCTAAATGCGTTTTTTTTTTTTTTTTTTTTTTTTGTAGACTGCCGTTAGATAGTAAGTTTGTTGTACCGGACAACATATGCTAACCAGCGTTCACTTCCACTGTGAGCCAGTGGTGGCCACCCCTTTCCATCACTTTTGGTGAATGTGTCCCCCTTTGGACTATTCATCCCCACACTTTCACTAAGGCAGCCCCCGAACACCCAACAATACTTGCGGTTGCTGAAATTCCGCCCTTCTCTCCTCGAATCAGTTGTCATTCCCTGTCCAAAATCCGACAAGTCAGTTCCTCTCCTCATATAGGTTCGTACTGGATTGGCGAATTGGCACGCCGTGCAGTTTATTAGCACGTCTTTTCTGAAAAAAAGATCGTGCTTATGCTACCCGTTTGTCCACTTGTGCCATATCTATGCAACTTTCAATTTGAAAAATTGTTTTTGCATTGGGAAGATTGAAATGTACGAAGGATAATCCTTTCTTTATTTTTATTTTTTAAGATGCACAATTTCGCCGCTAGAGGGCATAAACGCACATGATATTGAATTCAAAATACATTTTATCCCCATACATTTGCTTTTAAACATCCGATTGAATTTTTTTTTTTACCCTTCGATTCCATTTTTGTCGAAGACTAATTTAGGTATAGTCACTTTTTCAAGTTACGCACAGATTTTCCGCTAGGGGGCGTAAAATTAAATTGCGTTTGCCCCGATATCTCTGCTTCTAAAACTCCGATTTGAAAAAGTCTTTCTTCAGAGGATACAGCTCCTGATGGGAAATCTTTTGCATGTAATTTCTAATTTTTGGTAAGAAATGGTTTGGTCACCAGGAGGCGCAAGTGCTAATTTCTGCTTCTGATGCATTTGCAGAAAAATCTGAGCTTCTAAAATCTTGATTGAAAAAATTTGTCAGTGGACCGATGCCGTCGATAAACTTTTTCGGAATACTTTCTTCTTAAAATAATGCATGCTTTTCCCGCCAAGGGGCGTAGATGCATATCGTATATTTGTCGATATCTCGGCTTCTAAGAGTCCGATCTGAAAAATTCTTTCTCTGTTGGAGAGCGTTTCAGCTGCGAAATGTTTTCTCACATAATTTCAAATTTTTCTTAACGCACAAGTCTGCCACCAGAGGGCGTAAGTTCACGTTTCCGTTAATAGCAATATCTACGGGATTAAAAACCCGATTGAAACACTTCTTTCTTCGGTCAGATACTGCTGTCACGGAGATTTAATACTAGAATTTTAGGCAAAGATATTAAATTTCATTTCGCAACTTTTATTTCGCTTTAGTGCTCCATTTCATTTGTTTCCACGATTCGTGAGAAAATTTTGCCGTGTCACCATCGGAAACACGGTTTATTTAGAGACGCCAGTTTGTCACATTTTGAAAGTCTGAATCTTTGTATTTTGTAGACGCCAGCTCATTTGATCTTTGCCTTCTTCATTTCAAAGCAGCCGACTGAAATGGCAAGCCCTCTTAATTTCTGCCTTGAAGCTTTGCTAAGCCGACGCCGGCGTTTTTTTCCCATGGGTTTTGTCGGGGCTCCCGGGACTCGCTCCTCCTCTCTTAACGGGCTTGGCCATCGTTTTTGTGATGTCACGCTAAGCGACGGAGTTGTGCACAGAGAATGCTACACCACTATACGTTTCTGGACATTCAGTCGTACTTAATGCTTGAAGGAAAAGCTTAATAAAGTCCATATTTTAATTTTTAAATTTATAATATTAAAATAAATACATTTTTCATATTTATAATTCATATATTTGAAAGGTATTTAGTTTTCTGTAAATTATTTTACGCCATAGCAGTTCAACCGAAAAAAAAAAAAAAAAAAAAGAAAATTGCGTCTGTTTTACCTTTCTCAAGAATTACTCTTTCTTGCTATTTCTGTCCTGCACGAATATAAACGGTTATACCAAAAAGCTGTGTTAAAGCAGTTTTAAATAGACGTAGAAAAGAACTGAAATTCAATCTGTTAGTATGTTGACGTACAGTTAGATTACGATTTGCATCTGCAAAAGAAAAACTGGCGAAAAATAAATAAAACGGCCTCTGAAATTTCGTTCTTTTTTCAAATTTTTCTGATCAAATTACATTGCTTTCATCCAAAATAATAATATATTTGAAGAGGCAGACTGTTCCAAAATCAATATACTGAGATTATGTTTGAAAAGGTAATTCGCAGAAAAGAAAAAATATAATAATGATGCACCAGGCTAATGCTGCAGCATACATGGAAATAAATAAAAAAACATTGGGGAAGTCGAACTATATACTAAATTAAAACTTAAAAGGTATTTGGAAAATAAAGTCACTAAAGAAATGCTACTACAGTCTATATTTAGGGATGGTTTTAACAACTTATCCTCCCCCGGCCCTAGTCTGTTTTGAAATTGGAGGAATTAGGAATATAATCTTTTGTCACTGTTTATCTGCATACCGACCACTACAGTAAGAGCTTTCATCCATGAAGGAGAGAAGATTCTTGCTTTAAATGAAAAAGTTTTGAGACTGCCAATTAGACGAAATTAATACTGAGATTGTGTAACTCTCAGCACAATGTACACACAGAAATAAATAAATGAAAAATAAACTTACCGTGTACTGATTTCGCTCCCCATGGTTACGAACATGTGTTAGAACATGCATGCATGCATGGTAATTTTTTCCGACACATGTAATGAAAATTGAAAATACAAATGGTATATAAAAATCAAGATACAAATATATATACTTGTATGGGGTTTAGGGGAGCTAGACTGGGGTTAGGATTTGGTTCCCCTGTAATGATGATTATCAAATGTCTTTGCCAAAATTTGGAGATATTCCCATTGTTTGTGAGGGGCACAGGAAGACCAGAATCATTAAATAGATGCTGCAAACATAGTATATTTTGTTTTCCCTGACCTGTTATTTAAGCAGTCATTTTTCAACTTAGAGTAGTTATTTAAAAATATATTTAAAAACACAGAAGCGCACTTTAATCCCAGTTCGAATTTCGTTTGATTACATTTTGAACATTTTCCGTTTACCACATTCAACTCTTCCACCTACTTTGCCACTAATTTTTTTAACACAGGTTTTACATTTTGCACATGGAGTAACTGCTTCCAATCATCAGCCAAAAGGAATTTAAATATTTTAAACCAAATAATAAATATTTTCACATTGATGTCTTCAGCTACCCATGGACATGCCCGCCGCTTAGCGTGACGTCACAAGCAAGTTCTTAATCCGGTGGCCAGACCCGCAAACATAGAGAGGAGGAGGAGTCCCGGCGGTCCCGGCTTGGCCGGCCGGCGCCCTTTTTATGAAGCATACTACCAATCTAAATAAACTTCTTGTGTCACTCGAGTGTTGAAGGTCTGGATGGTGGATTACGTCGGTATTTGATACGGAAATTCCTTTGGACTCGTGTGTCTGACTTCGTCGGTATTTGATACGGAAATTCCTTTGGACTCGTGTGTCTGACTTCGTCGGTATTTGATACGGAAATTCCTTTGGACTCGTGTGTCTGACTTCGTCTCTATGAACACCATGGCCTTTTCCTGTTGAGTAGCCATCACAAGTTCAGGGTCGTACCTGAAAGTAAACAAAAACCTTTTGCGTACAAATAAAACTTTATGCGTTGCTGTCACATGCACAAAAAAACAGAACTTCGCTATATTATTTCATTTAGATTTTATTGAGAGTTAAATTTGTAAAGATAATTTTGGAACATCCTGTATATTTTATTTTGATTGAGCTCTAAGGAACTAAAAAAAATGGGGGTATGCTGTGTCCGGGACACACCCGCAGTATTTATTTACGTTTATACGTGTTTGACAGTAAGGAGTTTGAGGTAGAAGTCGGTTGATAAATGAAAGAGGAATGCAGTTAGTTAGACTATAAATTTATTTATTAAAGGGAGATGATATGAGAAGTAACAAACATATGGCACACAATTCACATATATGTTTCCTACAAAGGTTAAGTCGATACAAGTATTGCCTAAAGTAGTTGGTGGAGAATTTGAACAAGTCAAGCCGAGATTGTCTTTCATGAACTTAAGTAAGTTGGTGTTTTGTTGCACATCAATGTTAAAGTCACCAGTGAGGATGATAGGCCCTTGGGTATACGGTACCACACTTGGTGTGATTTTCTTGACGTTTTCAGAGTAATCGCATAGGATCCGGAACTCTAGTGATGTTTGTGAAACGTTGGGATGAATGTTAACCTAACCAAGTATGAAGCGAGTTTGAGCAGACACTTTCACATCAACTAGACACGTGTCACCCATATAGTCATCTTCAATTCTCAATCTGTTATTGACTGAGACATTTACCAGTTGGTAGTCTGTGAGAGTCCAGTGCTTTTCAACCTTTTTACAGATTGTACCACTTTCAAGACATGGCAATATTCGAGTACCAGCAGGGCTTAGCAGGGTGTCAAAAACTTGATGACCTAAAAAAACAAAAACAAAAGTGATAAAGTACGCCCACTCACCACACTTTTAATGGAAACTTGTGCCTGTTTCTCTAACATTAATCTTTGCACTCGTGGCTGGAGAGTGCTTACTGATAGAATTAAGTCAGATTCCAGCTGAAGACAATTCCTTTCCTTAGTTTTTATACACGTCGATTAAAAAAACGCCTTCTCGCACAAATAATGCAACGCTACGATAGCTCCTTCCCCCACTTCGGAGTACAGTTTTGCAACTTGGCTCCAGAATTCGGTCAGTGTTTTTTCATTAAAAATTTCCTTCAAATTGCGGTCTGATATCAATTTCAGAAGTGCTTCTTGGTCTTGAGAGGAAAGGTCAGAGTTCACAGCGCGCGATGCAACCCAACGAATTCCAATGTCACATCCTCTTCACACGAATGGAAAATACAACGCAAACTCGGTATGCAATTTTTCCACATGATTCTTGATGGCAGTTTCAATATCTTCAGTGTCAACAACAGAATTTAGTTCAATAAAGTTTGACACATTGGGAAATGATGTAATATTTCCTTTCTTTACTTGGCCTAGCCACAGGGATATTTTTTTTGTAAAATGCACGAACTTTGTCTTTCATGATAAACGCGTTATGACGGTAGCCCTGTAGCGACCGATTAAGTTCATTTAGTTTTTTAAATGTGTCAGCCAAATAGCCAAGGCAGGACATCGAGAAGACATTTTCAAACTTTCCGGCTAGGGGTGATGAAACATTCGTCAAGAACAGGCGCGTTTCATCTCGTAGCTCAAATAATCTCGATAACGCTTCACCTCTCGACAACCAACATACTTCTGTATGAAAGAGGAGAGTGCTGTGCTCAGAATCCAAATCCTTGCATAATTGTCGGAATAAGCGTCCATTCAATCAACGGCCGGCTTTTAATGAAATTTATTATTTTTGCAGCATCCTCCAAAATCTCATGTAACAATGGGCTCATCCGTTTCGAAGCAAATGCATGTCTATGCAAGGTCCAATGATTTGAAACAAGTGAATTGTTTTTTGTCTTAGCTCGTGCTATCACGCCCGAAGTTCTTCCTGTAATAGCTGCTGCACCATCGGAATATATTGCTACATACCAAGTCCATAATATTCTATGTTAACTGAAAAAAATATCGATTATTGTGAATATTTCTTCCTCAGTCGTTCTGCCAGGTAGGGGGCCGCAAAATAATACGTGTTTCAGTATATCGTCCGAATCAGTGTAACGTACCAGGAGATGTGACGTACCTGCCAGAAGGACGCACACGACATAAAGGCAGATAGGAATCAGAACAAAGCGTCCGCGTAGCTCAATTGGTAGAGCAACTTATTCCGGAATGAGGGGACCCGGGTTCAAATCCTGGCGCGGATAAAAATGACGGAGAAATTTACTTCGTTATATCAGGAACACGCAGAAAGACTTGTTGAGTAACGTCTATGGCCATATCTTGTATTCGTCTTTGGACGGTGTTGTCAGAACATGGAATATTACGGATAGCATCAGCTATTTTTTTATCAAAGAGAATTGAAGCAATTGCAATGGCAGAAGGAACCACGACTTCTTCAACGATTGTGTGAGGCTTATTTCGTTCAGCTGCTATCAAGGACAATTCATAAGATGCTTCCAGACATTTTTTCGAGATGTTGTGGACTTCACGAAAGCAGCACGGTGTTTTATAAATTCGTGTCTCTTCTTCACGAAAAATGCTACTGGCATTTCGGTGTGCACTTTACGTTTCGTTGTTAAATGTCTCTGGAGCAAAGAAGGCTTCATGGAATGCTTGGATAGTACTTCATTGCAGATAACACAAACAGGAAGCTGCTGATTGTTTTCTTCCACGAAATGAAACCCAAACTTCAAATAATATTCACTGTATTTTCGATTCGGTGCGAGTTTTAGTTTCTTCGGTGGCAGTTCCTTTGCTGAATCACCTTCCATTTGCACTGCCGAACGTATGATGAATTTATCCATATTTATTAATATGCACCACTACCTTGGTCTCATACCGTCACACACAGTGGTAGTAAAATTAAATAACTGGAAAGGAGAAAAACGACAAGCCAGACGCGAGGAGGAACCCGGTGACATGTCGTGATTGGTGAAGCGTAGGCGGGTAGGGGTAGAGACGACGTATCAGCCCAGAATATACACTTTAAGCTTGAAGTTTCTTGCCCTTTTTTATATGTTCTCCGGTTATTTTGAGCGCAATAGGGAATGATGAGACATGGGTTGAAAGCCTTTCAGCTCCTCCACGGAAAATGCGGAAACAAGCCCACGGCAAGTCTTTCCAATCCAATGAATAACACATGACCCATGCATTTGACTGCGTTTCACATTCAAAACGCTGAGAAAAGTGCAATGGTATTATCTTGTCTAGGATGATGTCGCGTACCAACTGCCAGGTGCCGAAGTACCACCGGTTGAAAAGCAATTTGTTAGACTATTGATGTTTCTGCAAATGGCAACGCCAGCCCAGCAGTTCGATTTGTGGGCGAAGTAGTGCATTTAGAAGTGGATGGTTTGTGTTGGGCTATTGCCCTATTTCTTTTCGTCTTCAATTCGAAACCGGGCAAATGTATGGGACTAGAATAATCCATCCAAGTTTTACTCACGGCCAAGTAGTCTATTAATCCATCGAAGTTTCACTCACGGCCAAGTAGAAGCGCTTGGTTGTGACTCCACACGTTGCGCCGCTTCGGCTTTTTTCTTCTATCTATAAGCCCTCCATCATTCTGCATTAGTCGTTTTGGGCTTATTCGATTCCTTTTGAGTTCTTCTGATATACGTTTGTAGTATTTTGAGTTGGACTTTTGCTTCAAATATTTAGACATTTTGGTTTTCTCACAAATATGTGTTCGTTTATCACTTATAAAGTACTTGTTAAATGTTTATGAACTACTGTTTTTTAGATAGATCTCATCCAGACGAATCGTTTGAGATCAATATCACGATCATACCACTACGCGTTCTCGAGTTATACTGATTTCAAGGCGCTTTACTTGGCGTATTCGACCCCAAAATAACGGTCGCCCCTTCCCTCTCCCCGCGCATACGCATGACCTTGAAGTTGATATTTTTTAGAATCATTTGTTATTACTCTTTTTATGTCAGACATTAAATTTTAGCTATTTATTATAATTTAGAAATTATAAGCAATTGATCAATCATAAGGAATTATGTCGGTCAAGTTTTCCTGGAGTGTACCCCCATGTTACCGATTTTAAAGACGCATCCAAGTCAAAATCGTGCGCACTTGTAACAAAGTTTGGCGACCTATAGGTTAACGGAAAGTGCAGTGTTTTCCCTTCAGCAAAATGACTGCCACATTAAATATTCGTTCTTAATTTACAATTTTCATAATGGTAGAATATGGCAAAAAAAAAAAAAAAAACAAGCTGAAATTTTTTTTTTTTGTTGAAACGTGAATTTAAGGAATTAGAGTAAATCTGCATGTTAACGATTCTGCGGATGTCTCCACAGATGTGGATATCTGATCAATATGTAGTATCTAAAAAATGCGTCGCCAATTAGCGCAGTGGGTATCAGGGCGTTGTTTCCTCTGACATCTAATTAATATTTATGCTGCTACTTTACTGTTACGCAGATGTAAACGATGGCAAGACATTATGGACCACTAGCTGCAAGCAATATTCATGAGCCGATTTTTTTTATTGTGAAATGATTCGACCTTGTTGATTAAACGTTAGGCTCATTTCTTTCTTCCCCTCCCCCTCTTCGTAAATGGTTTGTGACTCATTCGTGTGTAACAACCCGTCTGAATCGCAATTCGCGCCAACCCGGTTTTTTAAGAAACCTTTTCTTCACCTGAAATATGGGTTGCAGGAGACCATGTCGTTGAACAATAAATTTTCGACCTTGAGAACTCGGCGTTAGTATTCATCAGAAGCAGTTACTTCTGAGTCCATTTCATGGTTAGTTCCGCGTTACGTATTTATTCTTTGCAAAATAAATAAAAGAACATGTTATTCTATGGCAACGCCCGATTCATGTAACCTAATATCAGCAACTGACATCTCTAAGCGATTTAAGTAAAACTCGGTATTAGAGATCTTTCGCATCAGCTGAGTTCAGTCGAAAACGACCTAGAGTTCATTATTCTACTTTCACCGTCGGTGGCTTATAATGATTCCAGTAATGAACCAGAATGATAATGCTGGTATTTATTTCACGGTCCGGTATTGATATCTGATTTATTTTAGTGTTCATTCAACAGTGAAAGAGATGTTCTAGGGTGTCAGGACTGTGCTAAAGTCCCTAGAATATATGAAAAATGTAGAATCGAGTGTAGCAAAAGCACAGACTCTAGAAAAAGAACATAGAGAAAATATTTATTAAAACTGTTTGCAACAAGCAGCAGCACATAACAGACTATTTTCATGCGAATTAATGTAATGTAAAATTATTTTTTTTTTACTTAACTTAACCCTTTATCATTCAATCAATCTTGCACTTAAAAGAAAAATCTGAAACTTTCATGCAAGCGTTAGAATCAGCATTTATTAACTTTACAGCAGTTTACATTTCATTTATAGGTTTACATTGGAATGTACAACTCAATTAGTTATTCTAAAACAGTGAAAAGTATTTTTTTCAAAAATATTTCACATGAAATAGCATAAAACAGCTCTTCAATGAAATTATGCAAACATTTTACAAATGAAATTGCATAAAACAGTTTTTTTCAATAGTTAAGCACAATCTAGCATTACATTTTATGCACTGCAGGCGGCTTGTTCCACTTTTACAAAAGGCGACATCTACCTTTGGTAGTGTAGACTAGCCAGTGTCCAACTGCATCAGTTCGTGTACTGTCATTAGGTCGAGGAGCCATTGGACTTCGGATTTTTTCTTGTGGCTGCCCCATTTCTTCAGCAGAAGGTCTTACACGTTTCAGTTTTCCTGTGCTAGCAAGGCCTGTTGCAATGTCCGTTCTGAACATCTTCAAATTCATCGTAGTAGCTCCTACTAATGAACAATCTCGCCTATATACCAACCAGCTGTTCACAACTGCCAAGTCCAACATGTGTGCAAATATGGGAAAATACCACTGTTTAGATTTACTCGGAGAATGATGTAATTCAATCAACATATTTGATTTATCCACTCCAGCCATTTGTTTGTTATATTCTTTTATAATTGCTGGACAAGTGACATCAACCTTCTGTTTTTCAAATTTGTAGTACCTTTTTGCGCTCTGCAAGGGTTCAATACCAGTGGCTGTGCTTCTAATGGTTACACACTTATTGTCAACCCATTTTACTACAATAATGTCGTTACATGAGTAGTAATCAAAGCATCCCCTTCCATTTTTCTATAAGGACTTATCATCAATTAGAGGACATCCTGGCAATCGATTTTGACGCAGTGTTTCTAGGCTAAGAGTTTTCATCTTTTCTTTCAGGTGAACGAAAACGTTTACACTTGCAAAGAAATTATCAAAATAAACAACTAAATTTTAAGGTTCAGGGATAGATTTACATAATTGGGTGACTATTTGCCCACTTATACCAAGATCCCGTTCATCTTTTGATATATTTGCATTTTTAAATGTTTTTGAACCCATATATGGGACAAAATCTTAAACAATGTCAGTTGCACCTGCACGTAGAAATAATTTATATCCCCATTTGTGTGGTTTACCTTTTATATACTGTCTCAAATTTCCTGCCCTTGTTCCTTTATAAGGAACCATGGTTTCATCAATTGAAAATTGTCTTTCATGTTCAATAGCAAGACAACTCTTCCGAATAAATTCTAGCAAAGGACTAACTTTAAAAATTCTATCCGTACTTGCTTCTGTACAAGTATTGTCATTGAAATGAATCAATCTTTTCAACATTTTGAATCGTTTCAAGCTCACGAGTTCTGCAATTTTGAGGATTTTTGTTGATGCAGCCCAATAATCTTTATAGCTAGGCAATTTTATGATGCCCATCATGAGCATTATTGACAAGAAATCAGAAATGTCTGAAGTGCTTGTATCAGTAGATCTACTATTTACTTGCACATTGTACAGGCTAGTCTTATAAACAATATGGAGAATTAATTCTGGTGTAAAGAACTTTTCGAAATAAAATAAGGGTGTACCGATCCCTTCAAGATTTTCATTTGTAGTACCTGTAACAGGATGTTGGGAAATATCTCTCTTACGCCATCTAAGATCCAATAATTTTTTCTTCTTACGGCTAGCAGTATGTGAAGATTCAACATTCAACTCAGTATCGTGATTCTCATCGATAGCAATAAACCTTTTTGCAGACACATCAATCTGAAAATATAAAATAGCAGTTCAATTACTACAAAAAATTACTACAAAGTACAGAACACAATTTTTATTTTACTATTGTGATGAGCAACTTAATAAATTAGTAGAAAGTATTTTATGTTTTACTGCACAATGTATAGAATCAGGCACACATCCAAATCTCCTACCCTCCAAAAGGCCAACAAAAAACATAAAAAATATACATCTGCTATATATAAATTACCTGCACTTTTTTCTCAGACCCCTACCCCCAACCCCAAACCAAAATCCGTGATACATGCCTGGGTGGAATACAAAAAGAATTTCATGTAATCCACTCCCCAAAATTTCATAATTCATTTATTATTCCCAATATGATGGTAAGAAAAATCTTTGACTGAGACATGCCTGTGGGTTGTAATCTGGATCAGAATCTGAATTGTTGCCCAAGAAATCTTCATTTTCTTCAGAGCTTGATGATTGACCAGCATCTGATAAGGCTGAAGTGGATGGTACAATGGCTGTGTATGTATACCTCTTCTTCGGTCTATAAAAGATGCGGGAGGAATAGTAAGGTGATTCATTTTGACAACCGAACCTGAAGTGAAATAATGTATATCACATTACTTACAGCAGCCGTTATTGGACAATGTGACCATATGGTTACATAATTTTTAACTTAGAGAATATCATAAATTAATTATAGCGAAAACATTCTAAATTCCTTTAATATTGTCTTTAAACCATTAAGAATATTTCTAAAGCAAAATAAAATATTGAAGGAATCAATACATACCTTGAATTTTAAGGCGTAAACATCCCCTCTGGCTCCAAACAATAATAAATTTGAAAGGGCGCCAAATGAATCAGCTGCTTGTGCTGCCATCTATGATGTAGAGAGCCAAATAATATTATTTTGTGCTTTAAAAAGTGTAACCACTTGGCTCCATTGCCTGAAAACGGAAAATTAAAAATAATTTTCCTCTAATAAATTCTGAAATTAGTTGTAACCATATAGTAACGATATCGATAAAGGGTTAACAAATATACACTACGTACATAAAATATTATTTTTTAAATATATATGTACATGTTTTATTTCCTTGGTCACCATTCCACTGAATTCAGGTTAAGGGAAGACTTCGGTTTTAGTGAACTTCGGACATAGTGAACGAAATATGCGTGTCCGCAGAGGATAACTATAAGCGGAGTTGATTGTATATGTTTTTTTTAAGACCCACCCATAGAAAAACGTATTAACGAGGTTCGTATTAGGGTTAAAGCTCTGCTTTGAAACAATCGTAACATAGATCCATAAGAATACAAACATAGCTTCATTACTAATTTGAGTAATTCATGAATTTTTTTGCATTTTTTCCCCTGTTTGTTCGACGTGCCCTTGGGAATGAAGAATTAGTTTAACACTAAAAGTCTATGCAGCAATACGAGAAAGGTCACTTTCGAAACTGAAAAGGAAATGAGACAACAATGACACAGAAACAAAATCGATGCCTTCTCAGCTGAGCTGGTCATGGCTTACTCGCTAGAAATGCAAATGAACGAGGAAATGTTGACTTCTTATGATGATACATTTCGACACTGCGTTTAAGTTCAACAACCTTCGAACGTTAAGAGTCACCTTTTCCCAACTTAGATCAGTGGTTCCACGGAAAAGAGAGAGACGATCTGTGCCATAAGAACGTCCACAATCTCTTACCTGGAATTCGAGCACAGATCTAGAAGTGCGAAAAGTTAGTGTCGTATAAGACTCTCGACAAACGAGGAGAGTTCTCTGAATGTAAAAGGTAATGATGGCTTAACACAACGTCTCGCCGTGGTGGCTAAGTAGTCAGAGGCGCCGGCTTCTGGCCTAGCACCCGAGTTGAACCTGAGTTCTAATAGAGGGTGAGGCATGACCGGGTGTGCTTGTTCTACGGCGTTTGCTGGGCCTCCACCTGGAAGCCGTAGCCCTAGATTAGGGAAGTTTATAGTCTGAGATGCACATAGGGGCCCTAACCCACCACACACACAAACACAAAATGCCGCTCCAACGCTTTACTCCAAACTGAACTTTTTAACACAGGATTCAATTTCTACGTAACCGACCCTGGCGCATTTGAGATGTTAAATTTATCTTGCTTTACATTAAATTTGTTGTGTTTTCTTAAACTTTCATGATATAGAGTTTGAATAAACATATTTTTACAGTCAACTATTGGGAGACAGGATCATACATTTTTTTTTTTCAGATGTCGTGTCGAGACAGGGATATTGGGGCAATTCATCACAAAGAGTTGTGGGCCGCCCCGGTGACGCAGTGGTCTAAGCGATGGCTTCTGATCATTCGCCCCAGGGAGGGGTGTCTGGGTTCGAATCCTGAATAAGGCATTGATGTTTGTGTTTGTCTTTCTTAGCACTGGTTCTCAATATGTTACTTGATCAGCACTGGTTCTATCTGTGCTACTTGATCATTTGGCATACTGTATACCATGTTCGTTATGTACGTTGTTGTTGTAAAATGAATATACTGTCTATGTCTGCCTGAAAATACTTTACAACTATGTCTGTTTATCTTATCACTGTATCTGTACCACTAGGCCTAATAAATAATTTCAAACCTTCAATAAAAAAAAAAAAAGAAAGAGTTGTGCGCAGTCACGGTGACGAATGTCCTAGGGCAGAGGTTCTCAATTTGTGCGTCGCGACTATAAGGAAGGACTAAAAACTTATGTGCAAGTTATAGTGAACGCAACATGCAAATTTTCAAGACGTGTACATATTTTAAAGAGAGAATATTAATGAAAAAAGAAAACGTATAATTTTTCTTGTTGTGAAAGCGTTCCCTTCATCTGACCTGAGTTCTGAACTGTAACTTTCTCTTTGAAAACTTGACGTGACGTCGTGCGGATCTCTCCCCCACCCCCTGCAGTCTGAAAATGGATTGAACCAGACAAGAACAAGCGATAACGTTCTGCCGCCGAACTCTTGAGCGCTTAGTTTACTACGCAGTCTGCATTCGATGCATACACTGTACGTAGCGTATATAAACATTCGTTAGAACTGAGCTGCTGTGTTTTAATAGCCGTGAACGTAGTTATTTCTATGTGTGTATTAGTTTATGATAATGGAGACGTTTTTAAATAAAAAACGTGGTGTAGAAGTTGCAAGTAGTTGTTAACAGACGAGAAGGAACAAGTCCAGAAATTATGATGACACGTACTTGGATTTCGGTTTCACGTGCACTGTTGTTAAGAACGAAGAACATCCTCAGTGTGCAATTTGCCTGAAAGTGTTGGCAGCTGAGAGTATGCTTCCGAACAAACTGAGACGTCACCTGGAAACCGTACACAGTGGTTTATTTAGTAGGTAAGCCCAGCGATTACTTTTCACGCAAGTTACAAGAAATGCGTGAGCAGAAGACTCATTTCCGTATACAAACCACAATCCTCAGCAAAGCCCTCCTTGCGTCCTACAAAGTGGCATACTGAATTGCACGTAGCAAAAAACTTCACGCAATTACCGAGGAGTTGGTGTTGCCTGATGCTCTTGACACCATGTCAAGAGCATCAGGCAACACCTTACATTAAAAATAATACAAGCTAATAATTGTAAATGACTATTTTCTTTTTAAAAAGTACGACAAACTCGAATTTAGTCAATTTATGTTTTTAATTTTTGGTACAGGGACGTCGCATGGAAAATGTGACATGTGAAGGAGGCGCGGTCTCAAAAAGTTTGGGAACCGCTGTCCTAGGGGGAAGGGGGTTATAATGAAGTAATTTCACGTTGCCTTCCTCATCAAGTGCCAGAGGGCAGTTGCCAGAAATGGCTCGGTACTGTAAACCAGGGCTCATTAATTCATTAATTTCAGCGAAAAATTAAGATTAATAATCATCTTTGATATCATCTTAAAAGTTAAAATCATTTCTATTTTCGTCAGTTCGTGGGGAGATTTTTTAATTGGGGGTTTAACGACCACCGTGAGCAACTCAATGGGCTATAAATAATCGTCCGTTCCTAATATAGGGTGTCTGGCCCCAGAGGAAAACGAGAGCCAGTCCGTGAGACAATCACAGTTTCCATGCCTCACCGTGATTCGAACCTGGACCCATCTCGGACGAATGGTCAGAAACCAGCGTTTAGACCGCTGTGCCACTGGGGCAGCAAGGAGAGATATTGAGTTGGTTTCCTTTCACCAATTTTCTGCCAGCCATGGTAATGAGAGCGGGGTATGACCACTCCTTGTACGCTTCGGTTTATGGAGGAAACATTTTTACTGGCAGTCTCCCTGCATCGGTTGTTCGTGAAATTCAATTTATAATACCTTATTGCACTGTGAGTGAGTGGTATAATGGTTTTATCGTTTTATATAGCGTCAGAGTCCTCGTAGGGACAGTTCCGAGCCCATGGCTTTTTCTTACTTTAGGGTTTAATGAGGGATTTCTCAGTATGTGGTCAAAGAGTGGCGATAATGAGCATTCAGCAACTACCCAGCTGGTTCCAAGAGGGAGACACACACAAAGTAGTCCACGCTTTTCTGAGAGAAGGGAGTATAAAACAGGAGTCTTGATCTCTTGCTTGAAGAGAGGGTAAATAACCCATGCGGCTGCGTTCAGCTATTATTTTCGTCTTTCGGCAATTGAATTTCCTTATATTTTGTTGTCAAAATGCGAGGGATAGGCAAGATTCGAAATTATGATTCCTTGCTCTTTAAGCATGCCTAAGGACGATGCACAGTTTAATATGGATTTGTATTTCACGGTGGATCATATATTATCATTAGAGGGCTTCGAGATCTTTTTTAATGGCGTAAGAAAATGTTTGAAAGTAAATATAAATCATTCACACTTCTCATGGAAAAAAAAATCATCGCGCGAGAAAGAATATCATGTGTACAATGCAAAAATGGTACACCGTAAAACATTTTCTGAAATTCACGAGCCATTTTCTGTGGTTCTTTCGTAAATTAAAGAAGCATATTACTGATACAACCTTTTCCATGAAATGACGGGGGGGGACCCAACTGAATTTCACGAATTTTTGGTATGCCAGGAAAATTCTGAAGTTTCAGAAACTTTTCCGCAATTCCTTTCGCTAAATTTCCGTTTTTAATAGGTATTAACGGTAACTTCTGAATTTTCAGAAACATTTCTGTGTATAAGCGGGAAAATTCTGTTCTCACTTTTTTTCGTATCCACATGACTGAACACTTGCTGTTACAGGAGCGATTCGCGGGAATATATGCTATATTGACAAAAGTCACCGCACACCTAGAAGAGAAACACAACATAGCACTTATTGACATACATTAGTACCGTGTCGGCCCACCTTTGGCCGTAATGCATGCACTGACCCTTCGAGACATGCTTTCGACAAGGTTTTAGAACACAGCGATAGGTATGCGTTTCCATTCAGTAAATAATGCTACCGCTAAGTGTTGCTTAGTAGTAGGCCTTGGTTCCAAACTTCTTATGCGGCGCTCTAATTCATTCCATAGGTGCTCTATAGGATTAAGATCAGGGTTCTGTGCTGGCCAGTCCACACACGATACGGAATTATCCTCAAACCATGCCGTAACAGTCCTTGCTTTATGGCTCGGTGCATTATCCTGCTGGTACCAACAGGGCTTGGTTCCATAGTATTGCCACAGAGTTGGTAGGGCATAATTGTCCCGAATATCAAGGTAGACGTGCTGGTTAACAGGTTTGTCCACGATAACCAATGGGCCGTGACCATACCACGAAAAACACCCCCACGCGAGTACACTGCCAGCTCCAAACTTGACCGTAGGAACAGTACACTTTGGTAAACAGCGTTTCCCCATCTGCCGCCGTACCCACACACGGCCATCAGACTGATGGGTCGTGTATCTGGATTTATCAGTCCATAGGACACGTTTCCATTGATCTACGGTCCACGATAAATGCTCTTTACACCATGCTAAACGACGAGTAGCATTCCGAGTGGAGATGAAAGGCTTATGAGCGCCGCACAACCACGGTAACCCATGGAATGAAGTTCTCTGCGAATGGTACGTCTGCATACCGAGGTTCCAGCATTTTTACTCACCTGTACACTGAGGTGTTGTGCAGTACTCCGTCGATTAGCTGTAACGACTCTCCTGAGGCTTCGACGTCCTCTATCACTGATTTTCTTTGGTCTGCCGGTACGTTTCACTGCTTCAGCACGCCATATGTCTTCCACTTATTCAGTACATCCAAAACATTTGACTTGGGTATGTTAAACGCCTCTCGGTTTCTCTTATGGACAAACCACTAATATAACACCCAACAGTTTTTCTTTTCTCAAAATCATTTCTTTCCCGTCGCGACATTTTCACTCAACCTCACAGTGCGACATGATTGAGGTCAGCTGCAGGATTGTTTTTATACCGTTTGCTGCTGTACCGCGCATGTTAACAACGCAGCGGATCCGTTCATTTGCTTTTGAAGGGCGTCCGGTGACTTTTGTCAATATAGTGTATGTTATTTATCTCTTCAACCTTCATCATGCTGATGCTATACCTCCTAATGTTACTCATCGTACCCATCGCAAAGTTTGAATTATTTTCAAAACACACCTTCAATCTCGTCTTCAGCTGGATTATACTACATCTAAACATTCAGCCTCCTCCCAATTGTTCAACGCTCGCTGAGCTGCGTACCACGTATGGTTTACAATTATTTATGAGAAAATTCAACTACTTGTATAATGTTTTACTATGTTCCTCAACTACACCATTATCGTGGATGCCATGACTGCGTTCGGTATGTTCTTCGCTGTTATTTAATATTTATACTTTTTACACCTGTCAATTCACTGCTGAACTTTTCCTGAATTTGTGCGAAAATTATCACTGTTTTACGTTTTATCATCAACTATGTAATGTCTCGCCTTTTTTTTTTTTTTTTTTTTGTTCTTTAATACTAATCAAACATACTGAGGGTACAATTTGCCCTCCCTATTGCTTCTCCTAAAGCTCAGGAGGCAGCGTGTACATATGCATTGTATATAATTTCATCATCGCGTTTTTAGCACGTCTTTTGTAAAAAAAGATCGTGCTTCAGTTATCGGTTTGTCCGTCCGCCCGTTTTCTCCCGACAAGACAGCGTGTGTTCATTTCTGCCGGAGGCGTGGCCTCCATCCTGACCCCGAGCTGTATTTGGACCGTGCAGCCATTCCAGTTTTGCCGGAGACCAAGTTCCTTGGACTGACCGTCGACCGTGCGCTTACATTCCGTGCGCACGTTCGGCGGCTCAAGATTTCCTGTCTGCGGGCTCTATCTATTCTTAAGATCCTTTCGAGAGTCTCATGGGGCTCAGACAGGATGTCTTTGATTCGCATTTACCATTCCTTAATACGGTCGAAACTGGATTATGGTTGTATCGTGTATGGCTCTGCGCGTCCTTCCTTTCTCCGGCCTTTGGACACTATTCACCATCAAGCACTGCGTCTTTGTTCGGGAGCATTTCGAACATCTCCGATTCCCAGCCTTTACGCTGACGCGAACGAACCATCGCTTGAATTACGCCGTCTGCAGCTGTCTATTCAATTCTACCTGAAACTTAGATCTCTTCCAGACCATCCTTTATACGATGCAGTTTTTCATCCCCAGCATGCTCGTTTATTCGGGAACCGGCCCTCGTGCATTTCAACCTTCGGTCTTCGTATGGCGGCCGTAGCCCGTGATGTAGGGCTCGACTTGTCACTTGTTGGAGAGACCAGGGGCTTTGGGGATCCGCCATGGCACTCATTTGGTGTCATGGTTGATACCACCTTTACATCTTTCGATAAATCCTCAACCCCTGCGTCAGTGTACCAGCAGCTCTTCGCTGAGCACCGTGACCTAAATTCTGATTACACTCCCATTTTTACTGATGGCTCCAAGATGCATGGAGTCGTTGGATCCGCGGCTGTCTGTAGATGACGTTTCAGTAGCGCGGATTCCAGCTGATGCCACTGTGTTTTCAGCGGAGATGCATGCTGTGTATCTCGCCCTTCTCCATGTTCAGTCGAGTTCTCATCACCGGGCTGCGGTGTACACTGATTCTTTGAGTGTTTTACAGGCTTTGTCATCGTTGGACTGCTGTGACCACCCTTTTCCTTTTACCGTACGAAGGCTTCTTTGTTCTTTGCTCGAGGCCGGTGTCCAGATACAATTTTGTTGGATTCCTGGGCATGTTGGAATCTCGGGTAACGAGTGTGCTGATGCGGCTGCTAGATCTGCTTCCTCTTTGGTCGTCACACCCTTCCCACTGTTTCACCGGGATTTCCGCTTTCTGGTTCGCGACCATATCAAGCGAACGTGGCAAGGTCTGTGGGACTAACAGGTGGAAAATAAACTGCATCGTATTAAACCTAATCTTGAAGTCTGGAAATCCTCTTATCGTCGGAACCGTAGGGAGGAAGTGGTGCTTGCTCGTCTCCGCATTGGGCATTGTCGATTCACTCACCGCTTTTTGCTGTGTGGCGACACTGCGCCGATGTGTGAGACGTGCAACTGCCGACTCACCGTCACTCATCTTCTGTGTACCTGTGTTCGTTTTCGTGATGTACGTTTTCATTTCTTTCATTCTCATTTGTTGAACGAGGACGCCGCTACACTGCAGCGGCTGCTAAATGACCACTGCAATACTGTTGCTGTTTTTTCATTTTTAAACAAATTGACTATTTTAAACGTATCTAGATTTTAGCCCTATCACCATACTCATTTTTCAGTTTTACTGAAACAGCTAGATTTTAATCATTGTATCATGTTTTTAGTACTGTTTGTTTCATTATCATTTTTAGCCCTTTCATCGTTCTCATTCTTCAGTTTTATTTGATCAGCCATATTTTAAGCTTCATAGCACGTTTTTAATACTGTTTGTTTGTCTGTCTTTTGTCTGGCGCTCTTTGGCCAAACATGGCCCTTGCGCCATAAAAATCAACCAACCAACCAACCGTCAGCCCGTCCGTCCGTCTGTACCCACGATATTTCTGCAACTATTGGTCCGATTTGAAAAATTCTTTTTGCATTGGGAAGCTTGAAATATGCAAATGATGATCCTTTATTTCGTTCTTTTTTACGATGTACAATTTCGCCGGTAGAGGGCGTAAATGCAGATTATGTCGAATTCAAAATATTTGCTTCTAAACATCCGATTGAATTTTTTTTTTATCTTTCGATTCCATTTATGTCGAAGAGTATTTTAGATATAGTTACTTTTTCAAATTACGCATAGATTTTCCGCTAGGGGGCGTAAAAATAAATTACATTTTCCCCAATAACTCTTCTTCTAAAACTCTGATTTGAATTTTTCTTCTTCAGCGGATACATCTCCTGATGGAAAATCTTTTGCATATAATTTCAAATTTTGGGTAAAGAATACTTTGGCCACCAGGGGGCGTAAGTGTTAATTTTTGCTTCTGATGTATTTGCCATAAAATCGGAGCTTCTAAATTATCGATTGAAAAAATTATTTCGTGCACTGATGCCACTCACATCGATAAACCTTTTCGGAATATTTTCTTCTTAAAATATTCCACAGTTTCTCCGCCAGGGGGCGTAGATGTACATCTTATTTTTGTCAATATCTCTACTTCTCGGAGTCCGATTTGAAAAAATCCTTCTTTGTTGGATAGGGTTTCCCGTGTGACATGTTTTTCATATAATTTCAAAATTTTTAAGTAATTCATAGACTTTCCGCTAGGGGGCGTAGCGGTAAATTGCGTTTCCCCCTATATCTCTGCTCCTAAATCTCCGATTTGAAAAATTCTTTCTGCACCGGATACAGCTCCTGATGGGAAATCGTTTGCACATAGTTTCTAATTTTTGTAAAAAAATAGTTTGGCTACCAGGGGGCGTAAATCTTAAGTTCCGCTTCTGTTGTATTTGCCGCAAAATATGAGCTTCTAAATTCTCGATTGAAAAAAACGTCGTTTGTTGACCGATACTACTCATGTCGACAAACCTTTTAGAAACATTTTCTTCTTAAAATAGTGCATGGTTTCTACGCCAGGGGGCGTAGACGTATTTTGCACCCTTCGTTTTAAATTCTAAAATTTTTTCCTTAGTCTTCAGTTTTGCTCTTAAGTAACTAATTTCAATTTATTATTTAGCAGCTCATGCGCAAATTCTAGTTGAAATGTTTTATTATTTTTTATTATTATTATTTTTTTTTATTACTATTTTTTTACTTGAGGTTTTTTTCATTTTCTAATTTTTCTTTTTAGTATGTTTTGGATGCAGCTTTTTGGAGTGTAGTTTATACTCGAGTTTGGTCTTTTCTTGGACTGCTTATTTCTAAAAAGTTTTTCCTATTTGGTTTGCTCAGAATTTGTATGTTTTGGAATAGTAACAGATGAAGAGCATGGGTCGGGCCATGAAGGTTAATGGATGCAAGCGAAATTGTTAACTAGTGCTAGGTCATGCTACTCTACGGAGGACATGACTTATATATATATTTTTTAAACTATTTTAGGTGGGAATGTTACTTACATCTATGGCCTTGCAGAAACCCATTTCCAACTAGGTCTTTGTGGAAGTGAGAAAATGCAGAGTTTTTGCTGGTCCTTGATAAAGCCAAGGCTCAGTATTCTCGACACCTTCTACATTCAGTTGTTTTATTTTATTTTTTTTCTTTTCTCCTTTTACTCACACAGGTAGATACATAACCTTTTCTATGTTGTACTAGGTGTGAGTCAAAATTATATATGTATTTTTTTGCTTAGGTATCTTTATAGAATGTGAATTCTGAATTTTCAAAACTGCTGCGTTGCGCGTTTTGATTTTCAGGTTATTTTGCACCCTTCGTTTTAAATTCTAAAATTTTTTCCTTAGTCTTCAGTTTTGCTCTTAAGTAACTAATTTCAATTTATTATTTAGCAGCTCATGCGCAAATTCTAGTTGAAATGTTTTATTATTTTTTATTATTATTATTTTTTTATTATTACTATTTTTTTACTTGAGGTTTTTTTCATTTTCTAATTTTTTCTTTTTAGTATGTTTTGGATGCAGCTTTTTGGAGTGTAGTTTATACTCGAGTTTGGTCTTTTCTTGGACTGCTTATTTCTAAAAAGTTTTTCCTAGTTGGTTTGCTCAGAATTTGTATGTTTTGGAATAGTAACAGATGAAGAGCATGGGTCGGGCCATGAAGGTTAATGGATGCAAGCGAAATTGTTAACTAGTGCTAGGTCATGCTACTCTACGGAGGACATGACTTATATATATATTTTTTAAACTATTTTAGGTGGGAATGTTACTTGCATCTATGGCCTTGCAGAAACCCATTTCCAACTAGGTCTTTGTGGAAGTGAGAAAATGCAGAGTTTTTGCTGGTCCTTGATAAAGCCAAGGCTCAGTATTCTCGACACCTTCTACATTCAGTTGTTTTATTTTATTTTTTTTCTTTTCTCCTTTTACTCACACAGGTAGATACATAACCTTTTCTATGTTGTACTAGGTGTGAGTCAAAATTATATATGTATTTTTTTGCTTAGGTATCTTTATAGAATGTGAATTCTGAATTTTCAAAACTGCTGCGTTGCGCGTTTTGATTTTCAGGTTATTTTGCACCCTTCGTTTTAAATTCTAAAATTTTTTCCTTAGTCTTCAGTTTTGCTCTTAAGTAACTAATTTCAATTTATTATTTAGCAGCTCATGCGCAAATTCTAGTTGAAATGTTTTATTATTTTTTATTATTATTATTTTTTTTATTACTATTTTTTTACTTGAGGTTTTTTTCATTTTCTAATTTTTCTTTTTAGTATGTTTTGGATGCAGCTTTTTGGAGTGTAGTTTATACTCGAGTTTGGTCTTTTCTTGGACTGCTTATTTCTAAAAAGTTTTTCCTAGTTGGTTTGCTCAGAATTTGTATGTTTTGGAATAGTAACAGATGAAGAGCATGGGTCGGGCCATGAAGGTTAATGGATGCAAGCGAAATTGTTAACTAGTGCTAGGTCATGCTACTCTACGGAGGACATGACTTATATATATATTTTTTAAACTATTTTAGGTGGGAATGTTACTTGCATCTATGGCCTTGCAGAAACCCATTTCCAACTAGGTCTTTGTGGAAGTGAGAAAATGCAGAGTTTTTGCTGGTCCTTGATAAAGCCAAGGCTCAGTATTCTCGACACCTTCTACATTCAGTTGTTTTATTTTATTTTTTTTTCTTTTCTCCTTTTACTCACACAGGTAGATACATAACCTTTTCTATGTTGTACTAGGTGTGAGTCAAAATTATATATGTATTTTTTTGCTTAGGTATCTTTATAGAATGTGAATTCTGAATTTTCAAAACTGCTGCGTTGCGCGTTTTGATTTTCAGGTTATTTTGCACCCTTCGTTTTAAATTCTAAAATTTTTTCCTTAGTCTTCAGTTTTGCTCTTAAGTAACTAATTTCAATTTATTATTTAGCAGCTCATGCGCAAATTCTAGTTGAAATGTTTTATTATTTTTTATTATTATTATTTTTTTTTATTACTATTTTTTTACTTGAGGTTTTTTTCATTTTCTAATTTTTCTTTTTAGTATGTTTTGGATGCAGCTTTTTGGAGTGTAGTTTATACTCGAGTTTGGTCTTTTCTTGGACTGCTTATTTCTAAAAAGTTTTTCCTAGTTGGTTTGCTCAGAATTTGTATGTTTTGGAATAGTAACAGATGAAGAGCATGGGTCGGGCCATGAAGGTTAATGGATGCAAGCGAAATTGTTAACTAGTGCTAGGTCATGCTACTCTACGGAGGACATGACTTATATATATATTTTTTAAACTATTTTAGGTGGGAATGTTACTTGCATCTATGGCCTTGCAGAAACCCATTTCCAACTAGGTCTTTGTGGAAGTGAGAAAATGCAGAGTTTTTGCTGGTCCTTGATAAAGCCAAGGCTCAGTATTCTCGACACCTTCTACATTCAGTTGTTTTATTTTATTTTTTTTTCTTTTCTCCTTTTACTCACACAGGTAGATACATAACCTTTTCTATGTTGTACTAGGTGTGAGTCAAAATTATATATGTATTTTTTTGCTTAGGTATCTTTATAGAATGTGAATTCTGAATTTTCAAAACTGCTGCGTTGCGCGTTTTGATTTTCAGGTTATTTTGCACCCTTCGTTTTAAATTCTAAAATTTTTTCCTTAGTCTTCAGTTTTGCTCTTAAGTATTTTTGTTAATATCTCTACTTCTAGGAGTCCGATTTGAAAAATTCCTTCTTTGTTGGATAGTGTTTCTAGTATGACATGCGTGGTTCATATAATTTCAAAATTTTCAAGTAATTCATAGACTTTCCGCTAGGGGGCGTACATGTAAATTGCATTTCCCCTATATCTCTGCTTCTAAATCTCCGATTTGAAAAATTCTTTCTGCGCCGCATAGAGCTCCTGATGGGAAATCGTTTGCACATAATTTCTAATTTTTGTAAGAAATGGTTTGGCCAGCAGTGACGTAAATCTTTATTATCGCTCGGGTTCCTAATTGGGTTCACCCGGCGTAATATTGGGAGCCAAAGGGGTGTCGAGTGGATTGTGATTCTGCGATTCCCTGATTTAGGGCTGACGCAGCTTCAGAATCCACTGACGGGGCGTTGTGTTTCACACAGCAGATTTTCCTTTGGGAGTCAAAGGGTCCGCTGTGTGCCGCAATATTTTTGTGAACGTCTAGATTTAAAATAAAAAGCATAAGTGAAGTGATTTTCTAAGTTCCGGTTCCAAAAGTTATATATATATTCTCCAAATAATCTAGGGTTGAGCACACATATTGTAGTTAACGACACACTCATCATGGAACTGAGACAAAATTAACAACAAGAACAATTTATTGGTTATGATTTGGCATAATAATAAATATACGCTCATGATACTAGCAAAAATATGATTTACGACTCTCTGACAGGAACCTGTACTCAATTAGCTATTTGCTTATAAAAAATATTAATTCTATGTGTGGACTGCTCCGATAAAGATTTTATGAGGGGACACCAAAAAAAGAATAGGATGGATTTCCTACCTCAACATCCGAATCCGGCCTAGATATCGCGCTGCTGACCACTCCTGATCCGGGAGAATTCTCGTCCGCCAAACACTGTTATCGTTGTTCCTCCACCTAGGGTACTGGTCTGCGATGTCTGCCCCGGACCGTCAAACTTGGTGCGGGCCCTCGTCATCCTTTACAGGGTTCCTTTCCGTAGCACCTCGATTTAGATCCTCCATCGGCAGCTTAGAAAATTGTCTGCCGCTTCCTATGTGACAGTCACGGAGGACAGTGCCCGCGATGCAAGCCGCGAAACCAGCCAAGGTAAAGTTTCGTGCAAAAACTGCAAACGTGAAGTGACTCGTGTAAAAACTAAACGTGAAGTGACGAAGTTTCGTTACATGTTGAATGAAAGAGTAAAAGTGAAGTGACGAAGTTTTTCTCTTCCCTTGTAAAAATTTTCGACGACCCCCAAGAAGACCCACACTACCTCAAAACATCCCATCATCCAATCACTAGCTGGCAAACGCAAGCCTCCCTGAATTAAATTCCCCAGTGTAAATCTTACTGGTCAGAGAATTAGCATTTTGATCTTCTATTCGTTAGGGGGTCAAGATTCCTACCCGCTCCAGTGAAATTCTGAGAACCCCTCGTTACGTTTGCCGCGTGATACAACCACCGGCCATAAATCCTTACTCCAATTAATTAAACTGTTAGCCCCGGTTCCAACAAGTCTACGGTCGGGCCAACACGCATTGTTGATCCTATAGACGGTGGACACTTCTATTGCCCCCAATAAAACATACTACAAAGCCAGCTCGCCGATGGCTGTCGCCAGCGTTCTCTTACAGAGTCGGTCTGTCCTGTACCGCCTTCTGTCTAGCTAGCCTTACGCCTTGCTGGGAGAGGGGGACGGAGAGAAAAAAACAAGAAAAGATTCACCCGAAAGTATATGGCAAAATAAAACGTACTCTTTCTTCAAAAAAATTGCATGAATTAAAAAATGAATAAATAAATAAATAAATAAATGAATAAATAAATGAATAAATAAATAAATGAATAAGCAAATAAATAAATGAATGAATAAATAAAATAATAATTAAATAAATAAATAAACTAGGGAATGGGTTCTCGACTAAATGTGCAGCGCTCAGTTTGGGCGCTGTCACATCTTAATTTCCGCTTCTGTTGTATTTGCAGCAAAATATGAGTTTCTAAAATCTCGATTGAAAAAAGTCGTTTGTTGACCGATACTACTCATGTCGACAAACCTTTTAGGAAAATTTTCTTCTTGAAAAAATGCATGGTTTCTACGCCAGGAGCGTAGATGTATATCTTATTTTTGTCAATATCTCTACTTCTAAGATTACGATTTGAAAAATTCCTTCTTTGTTAGATAATGTTTCCGATGCAAAATGTTTTTCCTATAAATTCAAGATTTTCAAGTAAATCATAGACTTTCCGCTAGGGGCGCAAAGGTAAATTGCGTTTTCTGCGTTATTTCTGCTTCTGAAACTCTAATTTGAAAAATTCTTCCTGTATCGCATACAAAACCTGATGGAAAATATTTTTCACATAATTTCTGATGTTTGGTAAAGAATGGTTTAGCCACCAGGGTTCATAAGTGTTAATTTCTGCTTCTGAAGTATTTGTTACAAAATTTGGGCTCCTGAAAGCTCGACAAAATTCTTTTCTTCGACCGATACCGCTTATATGGATAAACCTTTTGAGAATACTTTCTTCCTAAAATAATGCATGGTTTTCCCACCAGGGGACGTAAAGTCACATCTTATTTTTGTCGATATCTCTGTTTCTAAGAGTTCGTAAGCTCACGATTCCGTTTACAGCAATATCTGAGGGATTAAAAACCCGATTGAAAATCTTCTTTCTTTCGTCAGATCAATTGTTTTCCATACCGGTTCCATTGACTTTGAATAGCTTTGATAAATTTAATTTGCGTCAGAACGGATTCAAAAGACGTGCTTATTACACCCGAAAATTCGGTGTCATTTTTGTTATTTTGTTGTTGTTTTCCATCATTTTGTATATTTCACATTTTATTTCATTTTTTCGGACAAATAAACCTATATTTTGAACGTGAAACAAGAGTTCCTACAGTGCATCCATCTCCGCCACAGATGCTTATTTTTTGTTTATGTGCCTTGCGGTGTGCCGGGCATGTTTTTAAGTTCCTCGTGTAGCCACGAATCAATCTATGCTGCCAAAATTATTTGAACTTTTCCGCGCGTTAAAACAAATGCTTTTTCCCCAGTTACTATCACTTCTCCGAAGGTGGTTCATTTCTGGCATGTAACGACCTCAAAGGATACCCTCACTTTCCCCCATTAGTTATGAATCCCCAATGAAAAATAATGCAAGCCGGTTTCATTCACTTTAACAGAAGTGTTTTCCGCATGCTCTGTTTAGCCTAAAGAAAGGAGTTTACATTAGCTTTCTTCGAACATGAATACACTCAACTTCAATCCGAAGCACAGCGGGAAGCCAACGTCGCAGTTTGTCTGTACGAGTAAAATGGAACATTGCCCTTGCACAAACGGTCGCCGGTCGAATAGCGCGTGTGGGAGGAATGAAGAAACTTTTCTTAACAACAGGTGCAGATAGATCAACAAGGTCAAGGGTTCGACGGCCTCTGAATATTAATTAAGCAAAGTATCAGTTGTCGGTGGGAACGAAATAAAAATATCAAGGCGGAAATTCGCGAGAAATTCTCTTTCTGCAAAGTCGATAGAGTTCCGAATGCTATCGTGTAAAACATACAGCTTTTCAGGTTGACCTAAGATGAAGTTTTGGCACCTGTCCCTTTTACCATACATTTTTTTATACATTCGCGCCATTTTATCAGAGCCAGTCCCATGTTATAGCAGGCACATTCGTTGATGCCAGATACGCGGTGGTCCTAAATTAGAGTCGAGGGATTTCATATGCAGGGCTTGAACAAAATAATGTTAACACCTCTGGGAAATCGGCGATATGTTTTTATTAATAAGGTATTGGACCACCATTTGCCTTTGAAACTGCTTTCAACCTTCTTGGAATAGATTCATACAGCTTTTGAATAGTTTCCAGTGGAATGTTGTACCAGAATACTCAAGCAAAGTGTGATGATGTAAAAATATTGAAGACAGGGCAAATGGAAAAACAAATCCAAAATGGGAGGTGGAACGCTATTTTTTTCCTGTAGGAAGAAAAATGACTTCAGGTCGGCCATATTGTGTGCCCAGGGTCCCACGCAGAGGAGGAGGGGGAAGGAAATTCTTTCCATGTGAATTCCACGCAGAGGAGAAGGGGGAAGGAAATTCTTTCCATGTGAATTCCACGCAGAGGAGAAGGGGGAAGGAAATTCTTTCCATGCGAATTCCACGCTGATACAGGAGTTCCCAGAACATGGGAATGTCTTCCTAGCGCAGAAAGTTTCAAGCAGCTAGAGACAGCTGAGGAGGGAAGAGAGATTTACCACATGGTCTCTTGCTCCGAAGATGTGCACTTACGGGATTGGCTGTGCGCGGTCCGGGCTGCAGAGAGTTTAAGCGGGAAAAAGTTGTAAGAACCGTTTTTATCGTATGACTTGTTTATTCATCATACTCATCACCAAGCTGTAAATAAAGGACTACCTAATGTAGTAATGCTCAGCTCTGTACTCTACAAGTCATCTTTTCCTTCACCATGCCTCTGAGGAGCAACACAACAACGTAAGTTGACCGGGACAGTGATATCCTGGTCTGGTGGCAGCGAATTACCATAAGCAAGTATATTAAATATATGTAAAAGCATAACACCCCACACGCGAATATGACACAAAGCAAACTGAATTTGCTTGTACCACTTACTGGGCATCCATGTAACACTTCTCAGAAAACTTGAAATTTTCAGTCGTCCTGGAGCGGGAATCGAACCCCGCATCTCCGGATTACTGGTCGAGTATGCTAACCATTACACCACCCAGGACAGTGAAGTTCCCAGCAACTGAGTCATACGAATCTGAAAGTCCTCAGATTTTCGGTAGTCGAAGCATCCATGCTTCCTTAAAGCGCTTTGACCCCATTCCCACACGGACGGATGTTGGTCGGAGGTCACCAGTACCACAGAAAAATTAATAAAGAAATCATCATCAACATCATTGTCAACCATTATCAATTCACTGCTGGATGAAGGTCTCCCCAAGTTTCTTCCACAACAGTCTGTCTTGTGCCAGTCTCCTACATGTCACTCCCGCATATTTTCGAATTTCATCCATCTATCTCCCATGTGGTCTTCTTCTGGGTCTTTTCCTGTCCCTTGGAATCCAATCTGAAATTTCAGTTGTCCATCGATGGTCTTTCCTTCTGGCAATATGTCCAGCCCATTGCCATTTCAGGGATTTTACTCTGATCATGATGTCTTCCACTCTTGTCATTTTTCGGATCCACGACTTCCTATTCTTATCTCTCCTGGTTACACCAAGCATGCACCTCTCCATGCTACTTTGAGTTGTCTGCAGCCTTTGTATTTCTCTTTTAGTGAAGGTCCACGTCTCTGCACCATACGCAAGCACTGGAAGGATGCATTGATCAAACACTTTTCTTTTAAGACATGCTCTTGAAAATCATACTGTTTCTTCCAAAAGCTCTCCAGGCAAGTTTTATACGCCGAAATATTCTTCATAATACATGGAAAATTCATAGAATATTCAAGCAAAGCAAACTGAATTTTCTTGTACTAGCAAAATCTGAGGACTTTCAGATTCCTATGTCTCAGTTGCTTGAAACTTCACTGTCTTGGGTGGTGTAATGATTAGCACACTCAACCGGGAGATGCGGGGTTCGATTCCCGCTACAGGACGATTGAAATTTTCAAGTTTTCTGAGGAGTGTTACATGGATGACCAGTAAGTAGTACAAGCAAATTTAGTTTGCTTTGCTTGAATATTCTGTTAATTTTTCATGTATTATGAAGAATATTTCTTCCTTCATTGATTTATTTAATATCAAACAAAGGACTTCGCTCTTTCCACGTTTATAATTGAGTCACAGAACTCAATTATAAACGTGGAAAGTGGCGGCCAATGAGAATTTTTTTGTGACTCAATTATAAACGTGGAAAGAGCGAAGTCCTTTGTTTGATGTTCCTGGTCCACGTTAAATGTCTGTATTAATAATTCATTCGCCTTCTAGTTATTTCTTCAGTTGCTGCTTACCATCTTTGGTGAATCCCTAGATTGTGCGGGCTCCAAGAAGCAACCTGTCAAATTGGTTTGGCAGTTAACGTGTGTGAGTCTGGAGGAATTCGAGGCCGCTGTGGTGTAGCGGAAGCATATCCGGCGCGTAACTGGAAGACCCTGGGTTCGACTCCCGGTGGCGGCCAATGAGAATTTTTCTGTGACTCAATTACAAACGTGAAAAGAGCGAAGTCCTTTGTTTGATGTTCCTGGTCCACGTTAAATGTCTCTTTTAATTATTTATTCGCCTTCTAATTATTTCTTCAGTTGCTGCTTACCATCTTTGGTGAATCCCTAGCATTGTGCGGGGCTCCAAGAAGCAACCTGTCAAATTGGTTTGGCAGTTAACGTGTTTGAGTCTGGTGGAATTCGAGGCCGCTGTGGTGTAGCGGAAGCATATCCGACGCGTAACTGGAAGACCCTGGGTTCGACTCCCGGTGGCGGCCAATGAGAATTTTTCTGTGACTCAATTACAAACGTGAAAAGAGCGAAGTCCTTTGTTTGATGTTCCTGGTCCACGTTAAATGTCTCTTTTAATTATTTATTCGCCTTCTAATTATTTCTTCAGTTGCTGCTTACCATCTTTGGTGAATCCCTAGCATTGTGCGAGGCTCCAAGAAGCAACCTGTCAAATTGGTTTGGCAGTTAACGTGTTTGAGTCTGGAGGAATTCGAGGCCGCTGTGGTGTAGCGGAAGCATATCCGACGCGTAACTGGAAGACCCTGGGTTCGACTCCCGGTGGCGGCCAATGAGAATTTTTCTGTGACTCAATTATAAACGTGGAAAGAGCGAAGTCCTTTATTTGATGTTCCTGGCCCACGTTAAATGTCTCTTTTAATTATTCATTCGCCTTCTAATTATTTCTTCAGTTGCTGCTTACCATCTTTGGTGAATCCCTAGCATTGTGTGGGGCTTGGTTGGTTGGTTGGTTAGTAGATTTTATTGGCGCAAGGGCCATGGTTGGCCAAAGAGCGCCAGACACAAGACAAACAGAGAGAATTAAAAAACGTGGCATAAATCCCCAAATCTGGCTGACCAAGTAAAACCGAACCATGAGTACGAAGGAAGGGCCAAAAAAGACAATGAAACAAACAGTATGAAAAACGTGGTACAATGGTGAGAAACAAGCCGATTAAGTAAAACTGAGGAATGAGAATGATAAAACACATCACAAAATCGAACACAACTACGCATAGGATGAGTCACCAGGAGGGGGACGAACTGTCACTCTCCTCCCCCCTACGTTCCTCTGTAATGTTGGTTGAGGGTGGGGACGAAGTGTCACTCTCCTCCCCCTATGTTCCTCTGTAATGTTGGATGAGGGTGGGGACGAACTGTCACTCTCCTCCCCCTATGTTCCTCTATAATGTTGGTTGAGGGTGGGGACCTCGCTGAGTCCGAGACAGTTGCAATGTTGGTCAGGTGGACCGCGACAGTTGGATGGACACTGCACACCTTTGCAGATTGAGGGCCGGGTCTTCCGCACGTGCAGGCTTTCTGCTGGGAACTGGAAGAGTCGGTCGTCTTCAAAAGAGAAGGCGCAGACTCAGCTGGTCGAATAAGCTGGAGCTCGATGAAATCCACCTGTGTCGCTTGTTCAGCTGTAGATCTCTTGGCAAGTGCGGCGAGAGCTACAGGGCGCGGAACAAAAGGCTGCACGGGTTGTGTCAGAGACTGAACTACTGCGGCAAAAGTACGCTGTCGGATGTTGGGAATACCCAACTTGGCCTTGGCAGCAGGGTACGAGAGGCCTTCCAGGGTCTTGAGGCGCTGGATCGCCATCTCGTCCTTCCATTTCATACAGTTGCGGGAGTAAGCTGCGTGGGCCTCACCACAGTTAACACAGCAGGCCGCAGAAGTGCAACCTTCCCCGTCATGTTCACTGGAGCCACAATTTGCGCAACGAGCGGAACTGTTACATGAACGTTGTGAATGCCCGTACCTCTGGCACCTGAAAGAGCGCAGAGGACTGGGAATACTTGGTCTGTGTGCGAACTCCACAGACCAAGTAGCCAGCCTTGATTTCGGTCGGAACTTTCGGGGAGTTAAAAGTCAAGATTACATTTTTAGACTTAATCAAAGATTTTAGACTTAATCAAAGAACCATCGCGCCGGAACATCATACGACGTGCAGCAATAACACCCTGATCTGCAAGTTCACTCACCAATTCGTCCTCACTGCATGGCAAGAGATCAAACTCCGAAATAACACCCCGAGAGGTGTTAAAAAACGGGTGAGGTGTCACTTTGACAGGAATGCCTTGAAGACTAGTGAGGTGCAGAAGAGTAAACACCGCAAGTTTGGACAAGCAGGTCCCCAGAGCGAAGCTTCCTCACAGACTTCAAGGGGCCAACCGCAGCGTCCAAAGCTTTAGAAATGAAAAAGGGAGATCTGGTGGACAGTCTCTCATTCGGATCGATGGATTTCACAACTAAGTGTGTAGCATGCGTATTCACAGCAAACGAGGGGAGACGACGCTTCGGAGCGACTGGTACAGCTGCCGAAGAAGAGGTTCCACATTCTTGGTCCAGGTCATGGTCGAAAGATCGTTTAAGGTTATGAGACCTGGTAGGTTGAGAAGACGAAGGAGAGTCGTTGTCAACTATCATTTTCTCAGGTGACTTGAATTTGGAGTTTTTGTTTTTGTTTTTACGCATGGAAAAAAGGAGGAGGATTCGTCTGCAGACTACTCCACCCACCACCGAGCCCTACAAGGCAGAACTGGAGGTCTGCAAGCCAAGAAAATGACGCTGGACACAGTTCTGGAGCTTATACGTTGCAGATATAGTCCGTTGGCTGTGATCACACGCACTCGGCGGACACTTCAGCCTCCGGGTACCGTCATGCCAACGCCTTTGGCATGATCCCACAGCCCCCGGGCTTACCCTGCCGTGCTATACGACAAAAAAGCCGCTAAAGCCCTGTACACAACTTGGTACAAGACTTCTGACTAGAGGTGGGTTAGTCTCTAGCCTCCCGTTTACAGCGAAGCCGGGGTCGAAGAGGAGTGTTGGTACACAGGAGGCACTTCTCCGGTCTCCTGCGACCGCAGCCGCCAGACATCCCATTTCCGCCTCACGGGTCTCCGCACGCGGCAAACATGCAGGTAGGTCTAGCACCCAAACCAGCTAAAAGGAAAAAGAAATTCAAAGAAGACAATTCCTGGAAGGGAACCTAAACGGAATCTCAGCAACCTACGAACTGAGCGGTTAATATAAAACAGTTAGTGGTGGAGGGTAACAAAACCACGAGACCGGGGTATTAGTACATAGCGTGGTAGCGATTAGGTAGAGTATACAACACGGGCAACTAGCCAGTGGAGAAAATAAATAAAAACGAAAAAGCGAGACACAAGACCAGCTCGGGAACGTGGGGCCGCGACTCCCCAACAGCTGGATGAACAGCCGTCCCTGCAAACTCCAACAGCACCGAAATAAAAAAACAAGCGGTGGCATGTCATCAGATGTTGACCAGTCACAAGGTCAGCTCGGGCCGTGGGGGCGCCGCTCCCAAAAAACTGGAAAACCAGTTATCCCCGTGCGGGGGCGCGGGGCTCCAAGAAGCAACCTGTCAAATTGGTTTGGCAGTTAACGTGTTTGAGTCTGGAGGAATTCGAGGCCGCTGTGGTGTAGCGGAAGCATATCCGACGCGTAACTGGAAGACCCTGGGTTCGACTCCCGGTGGCGGCCAATGAGAATTTTTCTGTGACTCAATTATAAACGTGGAAAGAGCGAAGTCCTTTGTTTGATGTTCCCGGTCCACGTTAAATGTCTCTTTTAATTATTCATTCGCCTTCTAATTATTTCTTCAGTTGCTGCTTACCATCTTTGGTGAATCCCTAGCATTGTGCGGGGCTCCAAGAAGCAACCTGTCAAATTGGTTTGGCAGTTAACGTGTTTGAGTCTGGAGGAATTCGAGGCCGCTGTGGTGTAGCGGAAGCATATCCGGCGCGTAACTGGAAGACCCTGGGCTCGACTCTCGGTGGCGGTTAATGAGAATTTTTCTGTGACTCAATTATAAACGTGGAAAGAGTGAAGTCCTTTGTTTGATGTTCCTGGTCCACGTTAAATGTCTGTATTTATTATTGATTTATTTAATGTTGCACCATTCGTCGATCAGCCAATTGCTTCAGAGATGTTGGAGGAGGGAATCTGCTTCTGACTCTCCTCTCCAAAACTGCCCACAATGACTCGATGATATTCAAGTAATGTGATTGAAATGGCCAGGTCAAATGTTGAAGTTCGCTCTGGTGCTCCTCAAACCAAGACAGAAATGTTCTAGCTATGCATGTGTATGGGCGCAGGCTCATTATGTCAATTAATGCTTATCGGCCAAACAATTCTGGCTTCCAGCGCTGTTGAAATTCCTCACAGCAGGAAGAAAAAATATTTGTAAGGTTCTTTTTGTCTGGAAACTGTATCAACGAAAAGTTGAAAACAGCCTGGCGTTCTTGCTCTCCCAGCTTTACTAGAAATGATCTGCTAGTCGGGAGAGGGGAATTAAAAATAATGGCAAGACATTCAAAGTATGAATTCAATCTCAGGCTTGTTGAAAACTTAACAAAAATATTTAATCAAAGATAATCGTTCTGGCAGCTATTGTTCCTTGACCCGAGCTCCTGCAAGTTGCAGTTCCACGAACAAATGGCCAGAGTCTCTATTCATTAAAGAATACTCTTTCCTGCCAATAACTCTTTACCCGTTCTTTTTCTATCACAGACGTGAAAGGTTTTAATCGTCGAAACCTTTCGTTCACCTCACTCTTCCTTTGTTCGGAAGCTATGCCTCGTGCTCTGTCCCCGAACACGTGTCCTCTTAGATCGCTTTTTCCGTACGTCGTTACAGACCGCCGGTGTCTCCGTCCGGCTCTTCCAACCACGATCGTTTTTTCCCGTGCCCTAGCTGGCACGTCCTATCACCAACTTTCTTTTTCCGTGCTGAACCCCAGCACTTTCCACGATCCGCTCCCGACACTCGCTGTCCGTGCTGCTCCCCAGTACCTTCCCCGATCCGCTCCAAGCTCTAACGCCTTCCTCACTGTCTTCTTCCCAACCCCTTCTATCCTGAAGTTTTCCCCTAGTAACTTCTCCTAGCCTTCTGACTGGCTCCTGCCTTCTTCGCCAGAGGCGCTCACTCTCTTTCCGAGTCGGAGCACGCGACCCATCCGCCTCTCTGTGCACCTCTACCATTTTCTCCCTGACGTGTGAATTCCGGCACTGACCTTGCGCTATCCCTTCGCTGACCTTGAGCTCCCCTTGTGCCCCGCAGCCTGCAATCCCCCGGCCAGGAACAATAGCGGTGCCTCCGTGAATATATCGACATTACAATAGGCACATCGGAATATCGCCTGTCTGGTACATATACACGTTTAACACCCGTTCTAAGTAATACACATGAAAATAGTTGATCTAAAATTTTCATATCTTGTAAGATCAATGTGATTTAATGTCCATCACACAATTTACGGATGCGTATAATTTCTCGCCCCTACAGGCCCCTGCCTGCTGGACGAAACATGCGGGATCTTCCTTGCGCATGATGAGTCAGAGCCGCTCATTTCTTTTCTCTTTTTTTTCTGCACACAAGATATCACCGTATTCATACACTTCTTTAAATACACATATTTACATTGGCAGTACCACTATGGAGCCTCACTGGGTCTCTACCTGTTCTGTGGCAATGCTGTCTTTAGCAGCTTGTGATATTTCTTTAAAATTCAACCTGGATAAGGCGTCGGCATGAGGAATGAGTTTGCCGGCGACGTGAGAAATCGTGAGGTTGAATTGGGCAATGGCTAGACTCCACCTCTGTAATTTAGAGCTTTGTGAAGCCGCACTAGTTAGAAAAATCAAGGGGTTATGGTCTGACAAGATCTCCACTTGATGGCCAAAACCCCTCCCTTCACATTTTTATAGAGCCCAAACAATAGCATAGGCCTCCTTGTGGCTAGCTGCCCACCTTGCTTGTGTGTTATTTAATTTTTGCTCGCGTAAGCCACGGTCATGATCCTTCCTCTTTCGTCCCGCTGACCTAGGCAACACGCGACTGCAAAAGAACTCGCGTCCGTATGTAACACGAACGGCCTGTCAAATTTTGGTGTGGACAGTACCGGCGCTGTACATAACTTCTCCTTCAGCGACTCGAAAGCTCCTCCGAGCGCTGGCGTCCACTCAGCCTTTTCTGCTGCCTTCTTCCCTGTCAAGTCGGACGGTGGCTTCGCTATTTCGGCGAATCTGGGTACGTAATCCCTGTAGTAGCTACATAACCCTAGGAAACTACGTACCTCCTTCTTGGTCTTTGGGGGATCCAGGTCTCTGACCGCCTGTACTTTTTCCGGGTCCGGCTGGTGACTTCCCGAGCCGACCACATGTCTCAGATAGTTAACTTTCTCTTTGGCGAAACAACATTTTCTTAAATTTCCTGTGAACCCCGCATCCTCTAAACTTTTTATGACCAGCTTTAATTGTTGCATGTGTTCTTCCCAATCTTTTGAAAATACGGCCTCCGGCCCCCTATGCTGGTCCATCATAGCTAATTTTCACCGATGCCCCTTACTTGATGGTGGGTCTATCGGCCCAATAAGATCGACATCTACAATCTGAAAAGGTAGCGCGGGCCTCCTAACCGCAGTTATCGGTACCAGGTCACCTTTTGTGATGGGACGTCGTAACTGACACGCCTCACATGCATCACAGTATGTACGTACGTCTCTCTTAATGGTTGATCAATAGAAGGAGTATCTTATTCTCTCCAACGTCTTCTTATGTTCCAAGTGTGCTCCGAACACAGAATCATGGGCTAGCTTTAATATTTGCTCCCTCCTACTCTCGGGAACTACTAACTGGTGGGTGTTTTTACCTAACACTTTTTCCTTATGATACAGCAATCCCTCCATATAGACATATCCTCCTTTTCCTTCCTTCGCCCACTCGCGTGTCTCCGTTAGTGTTACGTACTCCTCCTGTTGTATTTTGAATTTGTTGTGGTCTGACGCCTCGCCCTGCCGGCTACTCTCTTCATCCTCGCGGCATGGATTAACTCCAAACGCCGTCACCTGCTCGCTGGTCTCCTCGTCAAGCGCGCCTGGCCCCGATTGGCTGCTTGACTCTTCCACTCCTAAAGCTCCGCCTACTTCTCCCGGCGTTGCTCCTGCCTCCAGCGTCTCTCTACTAGCTTCCCCTTCAATCTGTTCGCCCCTGTACTGGCGCTAACTCCTTCAGTCCCTAACTCCTGGGGTCTCGTTGGTTTCCCTTCCTGGACTGAATTCTCTTTACATAACGCCTTCCCATTATCGGTGGCACACTCTGGACTAGAATGTCTCAACGTGGTCATCTTGGTATAATCCTCTGGGGTAACTATGACCTCGTTGGTGAGATTCGGCACAATAGCGCAAATAATCTCACTCGTCCCTAAAGATGCGTCCCCGGCCTTCTCCAAAATCCTAACCTGTAACCTCTTAATTGGAAAAACCGCGGTACGTCCATCAAATCCGGACAAAGTCACTTTACCCACTTCCATGTTCTTCCCCTAATAGGTCTTGTCTCACACAATTGAACTCCGCTCCTCTGTCTACCAAAATTTTTGCCTGGTGACTTTGCTCTGTGCACTAATTGCTCCTCTACGGGTATTTCCATTACTTCCATGCTACTACCTGCGGTAACCAATACTCTCCCCATGTTTGCACTAACCTTTCTCACATCCTGGACAAGGTCTTGCTTTGGTTCCCCTTGTTTCTCTACGATGTTTTCCTTCTCCGCTACCCTGCTTACTTTCTTAGCTTCCTCACTTCTCCAATTATACGGAGTGTGTATCTTCTGATTACAATCCAATTTTCGGTGACCCATCAAGCCACACCTAAAACACCTCATTCCTGAATCAAAATAGGAATTTCCCTGATTCGCTGGTGGTCTATTGCTTCCCACTCGACTTTTGAATTCCTGACCTGCCGCTGGAAATTTCCCTTTTTGGAATGGAACCCCACTTCTACTAAATTCCTTCTTCCCTGTTCCCATTCTTCCGAGCTATAATGATGGTCTCAGTTGCTGAGACCCTTACTGTTGTAGCCTACTTGAAAATTTACCTTCGCCTTTCCTTCTCCCCACTCTAACGCTTCCACATGGCTCTCGTACTGATCACACAGTTCCCCTAAACCCTTCACTAGAACTAGCTTTCCCAAGGATCCTCTCTGTAGTAGGTAAGTTTTTAAACTGGGTGACAACAATCCTTTGAACTTATCACAATCTAAGAGATTCATTAGTTGATCAAAAGTACTTATCCCACTTTTCGCTACATAATATTTAAGCGTTCTTCCCATACGTCCCACCAATTGCTGGTAACTCTCTCCCTTATTTCTACGGAGGGCCTCGAACTGTCGTAGATAAGTGTGTGGTGTTAAATGACATTCCCCCAAAATGGCCTCTTTGACGGTTTCGTAGCAATCATATTGCTCGATCGTAAGTTTCCGGAATAAATGATTGACACAATCTGAGTTAAATAGTGTTATAACTAATCTTCCTTGCATAGTTTCTGGGACTGTATATAAAATGGAAGCTCTTTCTAAGGAAACGAAGAAGTCTAAAACTTCTTCTGGTTTACTAGGACTTTTGGGTAAGGTTTTTTCTAGTATCCTCATGTAATCTGCTAACTTCATTTGATTTTTGCCTTGTGCCGACGCCTCTTCCTTTTCCTGAGTTAACTGCAGTTTCTTAAGCTGGAACTCCCTTTCTTCCCTTTTATCTAAGAGCTGAATCTCCAATTTCATTTTTTTCTTTGATTGGAGGTTTAACGACCACCGTGAGCAACTCAATGGGCTATAAGCAGTCGCCCGTCCCTAATTTAGGGTCACTGGTTCCAGGGAAGGGAGAGAGCCAGTGCCGTAAGACAAACACAACATCCATGCCTGACCGGGATTCGAACCCGGACCCCTTACGGACGAATGATCAGAGGCCAGCGCCTTAGACCACTGCGCCACCGGGGCGGCCCAATTTCATTTTCTCTAGTTCCCTCTGTGCCTCTAAATTCCTTTGTTCTCGCTCTGCTGCTAATTTTCTTTCCTCCCATTCTAACATTTTAAGTTTAAATTGCCATTCTATATCATCTGTATTCTCTTGCGTTTTTTTTACGTTAATAAACACTTTTACTTGAATTTAAGTCATTTTCCCTTTCATTATTATCTTCTTCCTTCCCTTCGGACCACGTGTCCTCTGATTCCTCACTCTTTTTCCGATCCAAAAGCTGCTCATCCATTGTTATACACTAAATATATATATATACAATACACAATGCAATAATATAATGACACATGACAATTTCCCGACGATAGCCTTTGCTCTCAACGTTGAAGTACTATTACTAACATTTTTTTTTGTAATTCAATAAATTCCTAGTGCTATCACTTATTTCCTTTCTTTATATAACAAAACACTTTACAATTCCTACTCACTTTAAGCATTAATTCTGGCACTGAGTTTTCTGGAAATTACTTTAATCTATTCTTCTACAAAACTGACAAAAGAAAAAAATGTTTTTTTTTTTGGCCCCTAACTTCCTACTAAAATTTTGCTTTCCTAACCTTTTACACGGTATCGACCCAGGAATTTGAATTTCGGCAACAAAGTGGCACTTACCAGAGCTCTCGGGCTCTCCTCTGCTTCTTCTGTAGCGGCTTGTACCGCAGCCCATGAAGGAGCGTCCTAAACAGGAATGTCGCCCGATCTCAGTGGCCACGCGAGACGTAATTGTCCGTCCCTGGTTACGGGATTTTCCTGGAACTTCCGATCCTTGCTCTGGTTACGAGCTTTATTCGCCCAGTTCTCTGGTCCACCGGTTGTATCCCAGATTGCACATTCAGCTCTTATCTCAAGAATCTTTGACTACGCAACTTGCCCTTTGACCTGCTGTTAGAGTTCCAACAATCAAATCCATCGGAAGGAACTCTGTGGCGTTAAGTCAGAAAAAATTTAATGAGAAGAAACCAAATTTATGTAAGAAGACGGGAACTCAAAAGGAAGGTTAAGTTAGGGGTATATACGTTACAAACATTATTGTCATACAATGTACATGAACATTATATCTTGCAGAGCGCTACCACAAACTGCTCTCGTGCTTGTCTTGTCTTCATTTTCACAACTAGACGAAACCCGATGGAATCGACGGTTAGCTTTTTTTTTTTTTTTTTTTTTTTTGAAAAGAATAAACTCATATGAAACAACAAATGTAAACTTTATTTGATTGACAAATTCATTCAACCACTTAAGTAAAGACAATAGTCCAGTTTCGTGATTTTTTTTTTTTTTTTTTGACTGTAGGTTTAACGACCACCGTGAGCAATAAGCAGTCACCCGTAATATTTTCACTAACAAACCTCAACGGAATGTTTATTTACATCTTAACATACTGGGAAACGTCTTACCTACGTGAATAAACTGGATCAAATGAATATTAAATTCTATATATACATCACACAGTCCAACGGCATAACGTAATCAGGTCTTCGAGAGTGTTGGCTGTTCCGATGAGAAGAGCTTTGATACGAATGCCTACTAGCGCTGCTTTGCGCAACGGTTCGCTCAAAAAAGAGAAGACTTCAGCCTTTGGACTATCTCAGTCCCTCCATGCTTCCGCCTTCAACAGCGCGTGTGTCAACCGCAGGCGATCGAATGTCAACCGCACGTTTCTCCCATAGACTTTACATGGAAACTTTGTCGCCCCACAAAGCCCGAACCGTTTCCCCAATCTCATTTTTCTCTTCAACTGGCACATCTACATGGCAAGACCTTTATTTTGATACCTCAACCATATCTTTACGTTCAGCCGTTCTCTCAAAATGAGACTCACAGTAAAAAGCCTTATAGAATTAATATATAGATGATCGGAAGTAGCGGTGGTATTGTAAGACTCTACTTTTGCACAGGGTGGCATGTAGCATCGCTACAAATAGAAAAACGTAATTATATTGTAGCAGTAGCATGCTGCAAAATAAAGTAGCTTGTAGCGGAAAATTATGCTACAAATCGCGCTACTTTAAAAGAAAGTGGAAAAAAATTCTTCAAACCAAGTGGCATTTCCCGAAACTTTATTAATATCTTGCAGCTGCAGCAAGCTATTTTTTCAAGTACGTAGTTTGTAGCATGCTACTTTAAAAAAAACAGCTTTCCAATCACTGCATTCTCAACAGCGAGAAATTTATCCGTGCCTAGTTTTACATAATATGGGTTCAAGTAAAATTTGAAATAATAAAAATACTATAAAATTTCAAAAACCTGATCTGGAAAGCATAATAAACATAACAACAACACTTTTCTTACCAGAAAATAAAACCTAGCACAGCAAAAGGAAATGGAGCCTTGAAACTGAGTTCAGCTTCAGCAGACGCAGAGAATGGCAGCAGCAGTATTTCTCGTTGGGATTAGTGTTGCCACCCTGAAAGGAAGAAATATTATCGTAGAAGATTTGCATGCATCCGCCGTCCGTGTTCACAAATCCATTTTTTTTTTCTGTATATCTTTGAAGCTTTCATGTAATCAGTTAAAACACCGCGACATCCCTTGGAGCTATTTCACAACACCCAGTTTGTAAAGCAGTGCCTTAACGTTCATGAAGGTCGTTAAACTCTGAATTAAAAAAAAAAAGAAGAAGAAGAAAGAAAGAAAGAAAACACTCGTAGGTGGCACATCCGTTGAAAAGAACCTGACAAAACCTGCCTAAAATATAAAACACTCAAGCGTACCTATTTCTTAACATTAAATTTGAAGAACTAAGTGATTTCACCACAGATCGTAGTACTAAATATCATTATGTATAATTCGAAATTTTGTTACCTAAAATGCGAGAAAAACAGTGAAATCGCTTCCCGCATTAATTCGACGCATGCACAAATGTAACAGATGTCATTTAAATCTCTCTTTCTTTCTTTTCTTTTTTTGTTTTTTTTACTGTCCCAAATCGAAATACATATTCCTAAACTAAAGACAGTGATCTCAAATTTGAGCTATCATGATCTTAGAATTTGTTAAATTGCTGATGTCATACTTTGGCACTTTATATAGGCTATGTTAAAATTAATCTGGCTTTAGTGGATTCATATTTAAGATATCATAATTGACTATGTGTGACGTTCCTGCACCGCAGGACGCACATGAGATAAAGGCAGATAGCAGTGAGAGCACGTGTCCGTGTAGAGCTCAGTTGGGAGAGCGACTTACTCCGAAGTGAAGGGGACATAGATTCGATGCCTGGTGCGGACAAACATGTAGGTTATATTGGTTCCCGAACTTCCAGGATGACCCGGCTGTTAGAATTCTCGCAATGATGTGATGTTTTTTCCGCACAGCGAGACAGGAAAAATGAGAATCCCTTCTTCAGTGCTTCGAAAAATAAATGTGCGTGATGTTACGCTCCAAACACCAAATTGTCTGGGATTTCTCAAATGCACGTTCTTCATAGGATGACTGCCTACAGCGACACATGGTCCCGGCTGCCCCGTGCACCATGCCCCCGGCCCTCTTTCGGGGGGATGGGGAGGAGTGACGTGCCAGCATCTAAGGACGCACATGAGATAAAGGGAGATACCAGTGAGAGCACATGTCCGTGTAGCTCAGTTGGGAGAGCGACTTACTCCGGAGTGAGGGGACCCGGTTTCGATGGCCGGCGCGGACAAACTTGTACGTTATATATATGCACCTTCGTTTTCATAAGCATGGTTAGTAAGTGGTCTTGGTTAAGTGTACAGGCGGTGTACATAAAAGTACACTTCCACATGGGCGCCATTCGTGGCCAGGAAGACATCTAAGCGGTATTCGATTTCACGCCGTGTTTTGTTTAACATCTCAGCAGAGACAGAACCAATGACGTCTTGTATTCTGCTCTTAAACGTCTCGACATCCGGGACACTGCTAGAGTAAACTTGGTCTTTCACATAACCCCACAGAAAAAAGTTTAGAGGGGAAGAGTTTTAAAAGTTTAGAAGAAAAAGTTTGCATGCAACTGAGGTGCTACAAAAAGTTCCAGCATGTGCAGCTATATCACGTTAGATGTTACCGTAGGCTGTGTAAAAAAAAGAAGGATCCAATGATTCTGTCATGCATCAGGCAGCACCATATGTTCCCTTTCGGGCTAGCCCTTTGTTTTCCGGTGACATAATGGGGATTTCCTGATCTCCAGATTCACACATTGTGCCTATTTACTGTACCAGAGAAGTGGAATGTGGCTTCATCTGAGAAATAGGCACGGTGTATCATGAGCTATGCGCTACAACATCTCCATCGCAAATGCAGCACTACGAGACCGGTCATCAGGCTGAAAAGCTTGAACGATCTGTACCTTATAATGATACAGATAAAGACGTTTGTGCACAATTTTGTGAACCGTGGTACGGGAAATCCCAGTTTCCAGTGAAGCATGACGAATGGATTTCCTGGGGCTTCGCAGAAATGTCTCGAACAGCTGCTCTTGTGTAACCGGTGGTAGGCCCGCTCGGGGGAGATCGCCAACACTATCCGTCGCTTTAAACTTTTCAGGCCAAGCTTTTATCGTTTCGGTGGTGATCGTCTGTACTCTTTTCTGAAAGACGCTGGACAGTAACCGCCGATTTGGTATCATGGAACCACAACACGCACGACGCTTTTTCTTGGACGGAAGCCATTATCGATGAAATGCTCCTCGTATTCAGCAATAACACTCACCTAAAGAAGAGAAAAAGAAAAAACTTTATGAGTGCTGCTATATTATGTTGCCAACCATTTTATTTTAACTTACATAGATTTTTTATATTAATTTTTGTAATGTGGGAAAGACTTCATGGACACCTTGTATTTCTGACACAGTGACATTCATACAGACTGATAGATAGATACATGCACCAAAAGACGGATGGACAGCTACGAAAAACAAAAAATCTTGGACACGCCTTCTCCACAGGGAGTGTGAGGAATGTATGGTACTGTCTGGCAGACGGACAGAAAAGGCGAAATTTTTTTTAAATTCTTGCCACTGAAAAAGAGAAAAATTTTAAAAATTCTTTCCAAGCTCATAAACCTTTTCCAATTTTTCTGCTGGTGTGGAGCGAATGGAAAAGTTGTTCCTCTTTTTGTTTTACATTATTTGCCACAATTAAGAAAGGAACTGTGCCATGGCAAGAGGCTAATTAACGCGCGGTGTTCATCTGCGCTCATTAACGGAGAAGTCAGGTTTAGATGTTTCGAACAATTCTCCCCGCGGTACGTACATAAAGGACGTCTTCTGTTGCTAGCTCAAGGCAAATAAAGTAATTAGGTAGCTCAAACTTCAAGTTGTCTTTATTATGTGTTTTCTACAAAGCATTTGTGCTGTCCGAATGGAACACTGATGTTTCAGGTCAGTGGTTCGCTAACTATTGTTCTTTTAGTCAGAGCAAGCGATCACTCTTTTAGCTCATGAACATAACTGGACGAATATTTCACTCAACAGCTACTGAAACTTTTCGATTTAACAGCAGCGAGTTAATTTGGACTTATTACCTTTCTTTCAATAACGGCTTTGGCCTCGTATACGGATAGCTTACAACCGATCGAACCTGTTATATGCTCGTCTCCACTCAATAACTATTGAACTAACATGTAACAATAGGGTCAAGTAATGTGCTCAATTAATATTCTGGTACAAATATAATTTCATGGGAAGGAAAAATAATCTTTGAAGATGATTTTATGGAAGTGCCCGCGGTTTCGCTCGCGTGGAAGATATCACTAAAAAACAGGGCTACGATAACACGTGTAATCCAATCCATCCATAAGAACTGTAGTTGAATTTCATAGCAATCGATGAGGGAAACTGGCCGAAAGATTAAATGTTCGGCAGCTAGTTTTTCACGTGAAAGAAAATCCTAATTAATTTTTACATAAGTACATAATTTTTATTTTATTTTTTTGAAAATAATTCATACTGCCTCTGCATGCATGTACAACATTCTTTGTCTCGTTTCCAGTCGTTATCAAAATAAATTGATTGTCTGAACTGCCGGTTCTCCATAAGCCGACGTATAACTGTCCGTGCAAGAGATACTCTTGATGCAAATCCAATCGCACATGTTTATAAGCTTGGCCTTGGATTTATTGATTGTTTTAGCAAAGGATAGTTTAATAGGAAACTGTATAATAATTTGAACGTGAAAGACAAGTCCGTCGGGATCCTGGGTAAACAGTATGTGCCATTTGCACAGCTGCTGGCCCAGTTAGTATAATGGCTTCAAAAATATTATTCCGCAGCGCTTTGATCTGTAATCTTGTACCACTGCACAGGTTTGGAGGAATCAGGTTCCGTAATAATACAATAGGAATGCCAACTTTCAATTTTAGACAATGCGGTGGAAGTCTTGAGGGATTTAAAGAATTGAAAAATTCATGTGGATTACCCACATGCATTTTTCAATTTTTTTCTTCCCAGCGGTGAAAGTAATGCACTGTATCTTCCAAGTTAACGACAGCATCGATCGATGTGTAAATTCTGTATTCGCCGGGAAGTTTTTGCAAAATAGAATCGTTTATTTCATCAACAGACGCATTCTTGGAGACACAATAGCTCGTTCACACATCCAGTTGTGACTTCTTTGGAGCAAATTTTCTACATTAGGAAAAAAATTGTCAACTAATTCATTAACAGATCTTACAGTGCTTCCCAGTTTATTATGTACTAAAATCAAACCGTTCTGATTAGGTACTTTGCCATCACCGACACGTAGTAACTGAGTAGAAAATTGGGTATCTCCGCTTCCTAAATGAGCTCTCATATTTGTTCGTAAACGGAGCGTTTCAATACATATTATTCCCCATTAGTAAAAACAAAATCCGTATATTATCACGAACTACTTTCTTTCCCGTTGGGTGTGATCAGGGGGTATGTAAACAAAGCGGAACGACACACGGGAAATCGGGAACTACTTGAAAGCGATCTGATTCGGTAGGACAGCCAAATATAATAGAAAATAATAAAAAATAAACGAAATAGCCTCTGTCCACCGGAAAGAAATAGGCTTCCCAACGGTGAATGAATAATCCAAATCGGTTCACTAGTTTTTGAGATTACCTCAAACACACAAAGAAACTTTCTCTCTTCATATATTAGCATAGATATAGATTTAGGACAGCTCAGCGACTTCTCTTCTAGCACGGGTTCATTTGACAAGGATGTGATAATTTAGACAAAAATAACTTCCAAGAATATAATCAGTCTGTTGTTTCTAACTTAAAGTCACTTGTTTAAGGGAAACGGGAAGAAAAAATCCAACATTTATATCTTTTCACGGGAATCGAACTTTGTCTGTCTAGAAAGAACAAGGCAATGACATTAGAGATGAGTCCCCTCTTTTAGTGACGTCACACGGAAACCAAGGCTTCCGATAGGTTTACAACGCTGTCGTGTATGACGTGAAACACGATACCGACGTATCAGTCCGTGTAACATGAGAGTGACGTCACAAACGGAGGGAACTCATCTCTTTAATGTCATGGCCTTGTATTTTCTAGACAGCCTTGCTCGAACCCATATCCAGAAATACAAGGAGCTATCACTTGACCGCTGACTACCTAGTGGCATTTTACACACGCTATCGATATAGTACACTACTAAAAAAAATAGGGGAGATTGCGGCAGCCACTCCCAAATGACTAAAGGTGTGATGGATTGATTTCAAATCATGAATATTAGAGAGGCGGAGCATGAAACATAACAAAACAGACATGACACAAGCCATTGATAGGCTTGTGTCATGTCTGTTTGATAGCAATATTGGGGAAACACACACGACGTGGCAAATTGACAGCAATATTGGGGCAGCACACACTACGTGGCGGTGAGTTACACATGAATAAATGGAGGGAAGAGATGTGTACTGATTTCTAGAAGGGCGTATGGTTACCACTGACGGCTAAAACACTGGCAGAGAAAGGATAAGATTACCCAGGAGTTCTTAGGGGATTCTTTGCCACTCCTTAATGAGGTCATGCAAAGGGAAAACTTCAACACATATATCCTGTGTGTCCCACGCGTGCTGAATGGGGTTAAGGTCTGGAGATGGTGAAGTCCAGCCCATGCGTTCTCTTCCTGAAGCATATTTTCCACCACCTGGGCTCGAGGCGGGCGGGGGTTATCATTCATGAAGGGGAACGTATCGCCAACTGCTGTGACATGAGGCACAACTATTAGTCTCAAGATCTCACCTCGATATTTGACCGACGTCAAGGGTCCATTTCGGATGACGGTACGGCCGCCAGTTCTGATACAAGGATTCCTCATCCTCGAAGGCATCTCTTTTCTGCGTGAAGTCCGGATTATTCCGTGTCTCTCGTTCACGCCAGCGAAGGACGCTACGATTATCGGAATACAGGATAAATCGCGCCTTATCCATTGGAGAGACGGACGGCCACTGTTGGCCGTCAGAACCACTATAGTACAGTATTTACACCACTCTATGCTGGCTCTCCAGCGGTGTGCACAGACGGCACACGAAACATCGGTCACAGGACAAACAGTGTTCTTTGGTGGAGCCGACTGCATATGATCTGTGTGGTTATGCGTCCTCCCGTGGTTGCAGTAAACAGATGTTACTCTTCAGTTGCATTTCGTCAGCGGTTCCGACATTGTTAAAAATTTTGTGGTAGGTTGCACCAAAAAGTGGTACTACATCACGTTCTGAGAAAAGATACACCATTGTGAGGTGCAAACGAAACCCATCAATATGGTGCAACTTTGTACCGCATTATGCTACAAGGTCGCAGCATGAGTACAAAGTTGCACCATGGTGTTGGTTTTGTTTGCACTCCACAACGGTGTATCTTTTCTCAGAATGTGGTGCAGCTGGTGTAATGCCGCTTTTTGGTGCAATCTACTAACAGTATAAGAGCCAGTAAACTCAAATACCCGTCGTCTTGTGCTGCTGTTGATATTAGCCGACCCGTATTTGGTCTTCTTACTGTTCCCGTTTCCTTGAAGCGCTTTAATAGTCTATCGACAGTGGCGTACCGGAAAAACTCGGGGGGGGGGCGCAAAAAATAACTTCGAGGCCCTTTGAGAAAATCTTTTAGCTTTTAATTACTGAAAATTTTAAATTCTATATTATTATTATGGGCGTTTTAATAATTCAAATTCTTTGGAATCTACGGATATTTTCGTAAAACCAAAATTATTGCGCTTTATTGTGTGTAACACAAATGCGCGCGTTGTAATTAAAATAATTGCCCTAGTTTTATACCAATAAAAAGTACTACTAAGCACTTAAGCCAAAGTTAACCATATGCAAATTTTATTCTTTTAGAGAACTAAGGCCGTCCTCTTTTAAATATATCACTATCAACATATAAAACATATATAGAGAACTGAGGCCGTCCTCTTTTAAATATATCACTATCAACATATAAAACATATATAGAGAACTGAGGCCGTCCTCTTTTAAATATCTCACTATCAACATATAAAACACGTAACTGCTGTTAGTTGGTTGGCTGGAGTTTATTGGAGTAAGTGTTTTGTATCACGAGCCAAAGAACGCCATGCCAAATGGTTTACTTCGGAAACAAAAGCAAAATATAAACTATAACAAATGTAAGGTACAAAATAGAAACAGTCTAAATAGCTGACATTCAACGGACTACACAAAATGAAAAACACTGCCTTGTGACAACGTCTAAGGACCTTTTCCGATTTACACAAAAATATAGAACATAAGTAAGTAACAATTAAGAACTGCAGCACAAAAATTCCAAAACTTCTTGAATTCTTTTATCTTGAATATAAAAAACGTATTTAACATCATGCCACAATATTTTACTCGTAGTAAAAAGTCCCAGCAAAGAACATCTTAAAAGATGTTCTTTGCTGGGACTTCATTATGTTATGTTCATTATATTTTGAAGAAAGCAGAGTTATATGCAAACGACTGCAATACATATCTTCTTATCCTCATTGGAATATAAATCTCATTCACCGAACGATCGTTTCTCTCGCATTATCTTGTTAATATGCACCTATAGGAACTATTTATTGCTACGGCTGCGGAAAGAGGCCTCAAATCATCTCGATTAGCTGCTTTTCCCTCATCCCGTTCTTATCAACTAACACTGCGAACATATTTATAAATATTTTGCTTATTTATTTAAAAAAGAAGTTGCTTTTCTTTTTAATGATTCATTCAATTGAAGCTGTCATGAAAATTTCTGACTATTTCCTTAACAAGCTTCATATGACATTTCCACTAAACATTTTGTAAAATAGTTTTCCTGTGGCTAGAGGCCCTCTTAACCGTGAGCCTACCACCCCCCCCCCCCGACGCGGGGGTTGCGGGGCTATCAGTACGCTCCTGCCTATCGATGACGTTTTGATACACTCCAATAGCTTTTGCCATTATCTTCTGTTTCTGGTTAGTTTTCAACCTTCCGATTACTCTGCGCGAGCTGTCGATTTTCGTAAATCGCTTTGCCGAAATGTCGTTCAAATTAAACACGTCTGCAGCGGCAACTTCCAATTGAATAAAAACTACACAGAGACCTTGATATTTATATCCAACTTGCTTTGCGCTTCAGCAAAGTGCAAAAATGCGTCAGTTCTGCTCCTTCGCATGTTCCGATCCCCTTCCTTTTGTTGATAGGTGTCGTTCAGAGGTTTACCTTTCGTCACAGATTTGGAGCTATTCGATTTTTCTGTCACTTCATGCTAATACCACAAGCAACATCTAATTTTTGTTAGTAGTGTATTATGTCATAGATTTCTGAGTGGTAAAAGCATTCCGACAATGCCAGGACTCGAACTTACGCTGTCCTGTAAATTAATAAGGACAGGAGCTACTAGCAACTGAACCACTGCTCCGCTGTTTTGGTCATGTTGAACAACGTCACAGATTTTCTAAGCTGATTGGCAGAGGTTTCAGACCCCGGATAGATTTGAACTCACCTATTTACTAGACAGGCGCTTTAACCAATTAAGCCATGGATCTGCTGTTCAATCTTTCTATCTCTAAGTATTATGTTACAGCTTTCGTAAAGTGAGTGAGAAAAGTTTAAGGCACCACCAAGATTCAAACTATCCACCTGTTTAGGAAGCGAGTATTTTTACCAGTTAAGCCACAGCGACGCTTCGGGTAATGTCTATCATGTCACAAGTAAACTAATCGGCATCAGGTAGGAGATACCGCGAGGTTCGAACTCACGATTACTACACTGGGGCTTTAGCCAGCAAAGCCACGGCGCCGTGTTTCTCAGTAACCTCTCTTTTTTATGTCAGGGGTTTTGTAAACTGAGAGTAAAAAAAAATCACCAAACGCCTGCGAGAATCGAACACCCGACCTTCTGTTTACTAGGCTAGCTCTTTAACCAGCTAAGCCACGGGGCCGTTGTGTCGCGGAAACTTTCTTTTTTTACATCAGGGATTTAGTAAACAGAGAGGCCAAAAAATGACGAGGCACCTGCGAGATTCGAACACCCGACCTTCTGTTTACTAGGCTAGCTCTTTAACCAGCTAAGCCACGGGGCCGTTGTGTCGCGGAAACTTTCTTTTTTTACATCAGGGATTTAGTAAACAGAGAGGCCAAAAAATGACGAGGCACCTGCGAGATTCGAACACCCGACCTTCTGTTTACTAGGCTAGCTCTTTAACCAGCTAAGCTACGGGGCCGTTGTGTCGCGGAAACTTTCTTTTTTTACATCAGGGATTTAGTAAACAGAGAGGCCAAAAAATGACGAGGCACCTGCGAGATTCGAACACCCGACCTTCTGTTTACTAGGCTAGCTCTTTAACCAGCTAAGCCAGGGGGCCGTTGTGTCGCGGAAACTTTCTTTTTTTACATCAGGAATTTAGTAAACAGAGAGGCCAAAAAATGACGAGGCACCTGCGAGATTCGAACACCCGACCTTCTGTTTACTAGGCTAGCTCTTTAACCAGCTAAGCCACGGGGCCGTTGTGTCGCGGAAACTTTCTTTTTTTACATCAGGGATTTAGTAAACAGAGAGGCCAAAAAATGACGAGGCACCTGCGAGATTCGAACACCCGACCTTCTGTTTACTAGGCTAGCTCTTTAACCAGCTAAGCCACGGGGCCGTTGTGTCGCGGAAACTTTCTTTTTTTACATCAGGGATTTAGTAAACAGAGAGGCCAAAAAATGACGAGGCACCTGCGAGATTCGAACACCCGACCTTCTGTTTACTAGGCTAGCTCTTTAACCAGCTAAGCCACGGGGACGTTGTGCCGCGGAAACTTTCTTTTTTTACATCAGGGATTTAGTAAACAGAGAGGCCAAAAAATGACGAGGCACCTGCGAGATTCGAACACCCGACCTTCTGTTTACTAGGCTAGCTCTTTAACCAGCTAAGCCACGGGGCCGTTGTGCCGCGGAACCTTTCTTTTTTTACATCAGGGATTTAGTAAACAGAGAGGCCAAAAAATGACGAGGCACCTGCGCTATTTGAACTCACGATCTCCTGATTACTATATAGGCGCCGCTATCCCGAGCAAACTCACCTTATTATATCAGGAGTTTCGTAAACTGAGAGGCCAAAAAATACCCAGGCACCAGCGAGATTCGAACTAACGATCTCCTGTTTACTGGACTGACGCTTTAATCAGCTAAGCTACAGCTCCGCTGCTCCAAAACACTTATCTTTTTTATATCAGGGATTTCGTAAACTGAGAGGTCAAAAATGATCTTGCACCGGCGGGATTCGAACTCACGATCTCTAGACAGGCGCTTTAACCATCTAAGCTACCGAGTCACGCAGTTGTCAGTGCGCATGATCATCATGTCAAAGATTTTAGAAACTGGAGGCAAAAACCATCTGCTCGATCTGAATTTCTCATCATTTAGAGATTGCTTCGTCTAAATACGCGTTATTCATTATTTATATTGCTAATTATTCTCCGTCGATCTCATAACGCAGAATAGTATAAGTCAGTCATGGAGATAGAAAATCATCCGAGAAAGTAGCATGTCCTCATTTGCTTCTGGACCATTTCAATAACGGAGCTGTTTTCCTCGGCAGCCCTGTTTATTCAGGTATTTTTACGGAGGTCACAATTTCCTATTTTTCTTGATAAGTGAGCTGTGACAAACAGGTAATCAATCTGTTTGAGACTGCAGTTGACCTACAATTACGTAACAATTGAAATAACGTATTTATAGAAACTTGTCTCGGGAAAAGCTAAGCGACAGGAGAAGTTATTTTTTTTTAATTTTCACTTGAAGAATCTTGGGTACGCTCGCTTGCCTCACGTTTGCACGACTTGTGTCTGGAGTCTATGTCTGGGAAATGTGTGGTCGGGTCTCGTAAGGAACGTCCATTATGGGGTTACATGACATTTCTTACAGTATTTCATGCATAATGGAAATCGGTATACTCTTTATTTCGGTCAAGTGATGGAAACCAATATTCTACCGCAAAAGTCACATGATAAAGAATTTGTTTCGTAATAACGACCAGGACCGCAGCTGCAGTGAAGCCTGTGTGAAATGGAATCCAAGGGGATGGAATTATTTTCCGTGTCAGACAGGTTTTCGTCTTATACAGGTGCATGCATAGAATCCGCTGAAGTGTAAACATTTGAGTTTTTGCCATGCTAATAACAGATTCCACATAATTAGTGATTGCTTAAGAGAATGTATTCTTCATACGTACCTCAATCAACTAAAAATCACATGCTTCTATTTTTTTAATGCTCCAAGATTGAGGAACCTTACAATATGACAGGAACCTTACAATATGACGCTCAGTAAGAACACGTGCGCTGTCATTAACTTAAATAATTTAAAGTCACCTCGGAGAAGTGCAAAAATTCGAATATCCTGAATATTTTGCAATGCTTAATGATTTGTTTTTATCCTACATGTTGTTTTTATATTCACTTCCTCTATTTCAGCGGTTTCCAATCTTTTTTGACTCGCGAATCCCTTTCAACATTATGTTATTATCGCGAACTCGAGGAATTCTCCGAAAATGACAACCTGTGAGCGTGGACAGTCCTCATCTCTCCTAATGTAAAACCAAATTTAATATGATCTTCACTGAATTTCCTTTTTTTTTAGTACTAAATGTTAATGCCAATGTCTTAAACATCTTTAAGCAATGTTTCAGAATTTTTGTCAGTTGAATGCATTTGACGGGATTTCAGAAGATCACCTTCCGGCACATTTCAAGAAAGAATTTAATTGTTTTGCTCCTCATTACGTTTTACCACGGTTCCAGTCTTCACCCAGTGATCCATTATTTCACTGTAAAAAATTACTAATGGTATTTTCGCCTTGAAGTTCAAAGTTTTCACCAGCTCCTACAGCCCCAATGCTACCTTAACGATGCACAGATTTTCGATGCTCTGACAGTTCCGCTGAAGAACAGCAGCACGTGCGCACTCTGCAAGATCATCCCACAGTCTAAAAACTAACCGATTTGTTTCTACGTCAAAGTCAGGTAGAACGAGCTACTCCGTGACCTTGTGCCACGGAGTAGTCTTTCTCTGGTTGCGGGTGCCCGTCGCACACGGATGTTTTTGAAACGTATTATAGCACGGCCACCCTCTCAATGCATGCTGGCTATGTAAGAACGCGTGTCCCAAACATCTGCAAAGAATAATTAATGCATTTTAACTTACTTGAGGTTTAAAAAAAATACCTCTATTTTAATTTTATGGAGGTGCGATTGCAGAAATTTCACCGCGGACCCCTCGGAACACCTTCGCGAACCCCCTGGGTGTTAGCTAACCACCAAATGGGAACCGCTGCTTTATTTCATCATCTTCACTGCTATTGTTCCCCCCCCCCTCAAGTTGATGTTGCTCAATAATTTTGTCAAAATCTTCATTATACGGCACGTTACTGTCGATGTTTGAATAATCCTCTACACTGGGAGTTACAAACCTGATTCTGCTCAGTGCTGCCTGCAGATCATTGGTGCTTTCCCCTCATACATCTGGCAAGTCCTTCAAAGGAAATTTTACTTTCTTGAAACACGGCTTTATCATTGCGGATGAAACCTCGCGTGGTTCTTTTGCAAGCCATCCAAAGGCATCAAGAAAAGTTTCGGACTTCGTTACTTCGCTAGACAAGGATGTGCAAGAAGCGTCTGCATAACAAGCTTCCGATAATGAATTTTGACGCAATCAGGCCGTAGCCAGGGAGTGGTTCTGAGAGCTTAAACTTTCACGGATTTTTTTTTTTTTTTTTTTTTTTTTGTTAAACAAAAAACATGATTCCTTTATAAACAAGATTCTCTGTTTGTGATAAAACTTTCTGCATGTTGTCTCCAGGTCTCTGTGTATGGCATAAGGAGGAAACTCATTGATAACTTTAAAATCTCTATATTAAAAACTTTACTCTAAAATCTTTAAAAATACTGTAATTCCTACAAAAATGAAATATGCTACAGCAAAAACGAATTAGGTGAACATACAACCGAATTGATACGAACTTGAAAAAAAAGAAAAAAATAAACAAATTGGAACGAATTGAAACGAATTGGGATAAAATAAAAACTAATACATCAAAAACGAAGTGGGAGAACATACCTTTCACTGTAGCGTCATTCGTTGAATGATTACGTTGTTCCAACGACGTCTTCGATATGACGCGATTCCCTCAAGGCATACACCACACTGAAATTCTATTCTCAACCTATAGTATGTCACCAGACTTCACACACACACACACACACACAAAAGGAAATATGAAATAACCCACATAAGCACCAACTTAAAACACTAAAATTCTCCAGTACGAAAACGGTCGAACTCTTGTCGTGTACTACGTAAATACACAGCTGAAACATTTCAATACTGCCTTAGAACGAAGTGGAAAAAGGTACTAAATAACCCAAAAATGCCTCCTGAAATACCAAATCGCCGCCCCGGTGGCGATTTTGGCATTTCAGGAGCTTTTGAGCAACTCAATGGGCTAAAAGCAGTCGCCCGTCCCTAATTTAGGGTCACTGGTTCCAGTGAAGGGAGAGAGCCAGTGCCGTAAACAAACACAACATCCATGCTTCACCGGGATTCGAACCCAGCCCCACCCATTAGACGATTGATCAGAAGCCGTCGCTCAGACCACAGCGCCGCCCCGGTAGCGCAGTGGTCTAAGCGATGGCCTCTGATCATTCGTCCGAACGGGGTCCGGGTTCGAATCCCGGTGAGGCATGGATGTTGTGTTTGTTTACGGTACTGGCTCTCTCCCTTCACTGGAGCCAGTGACCCTAAATTAGGGACGGGCGACTGCTTTTAGCCCATTGAGTTGCTCACGGTGGTCGTTAAACCTCCAATCAAAAAAAAAAAAAAAAAAAAAAGAAATGGCAAATCACGGTGACCTAAGCATAAGGAATGATGTCCTTCCGATATTCTTTTCCTATGCATTTCGGTAATGTAAGCATTACCATCTTCAGGAACAATGTCTGTTGTGTCCTTTATGATCACTCACTCTGCCATACTTGGTTTATCACTAAGGATATCTAAAAAGTTTTTCTGTGTCCTCCCCGAAATGTTTAAAATATCTCAAAAGTAAAATAATTGTTCTATGAATTTTATAAATTTTTGTTACTAGTATAGCTTATAAATCAGTATTTGAAAAATGGGGGAGGGTGGGTATTACATAGAAGAATTTCGACTGCAAATAAAATGTGACAGAGAAAAAAACTCAACGTATGTATAACGCACGGTGAAAATTAATTTTCAAATTCACAAGCCCCTCCCGAAACCGAAAATTCCTTCTTGCTACGGCCCAGGGCGCAATGAATAATCCTTTCATTCCTTTCATCCATTGGCTGACGAATTCTGGTTGTGTTTAGTGGAAACCACGCAGATTTTACATTTGTTAGGTCAAGATGAGGTTAGTATATTGCATTGCGCCCTCCCCCTTCAAAAAGAAACAACATGTCTATTTTGCATTTTCATCTTTGAATTAAAACTTATTACCCACTCGGGAATAATTTGAGCTGTCGCCGAAGCTTTTTTGACCGATTTTCACTCAATGGACCTTACTCATGTGACATCAGAAATGATTTCTGCGGACCAACATGGCTGCTGATTATTCAGTGTCATTGCTATTAAGTTGCCCCTTACTGTTGGCCAATTTTTAAAACTTTAACGTCTTGGATTAAAAGAATATGCCAAACGAATTCGAGTATGCCAGTGATTTAATAGAGCTACAGGGCAAGGAAAGAGAAATTAATTCTTTAAAAGAACAAATGAAGGTGACAAAAATATTTTAAGACAATTTTGTGTTCGATGTTTATTTCAAAGAGATACAGAACAGCATAGCCGTTAGTCACCGTGAAATTTTTAATGAAGCATTTCTCATACACGGTATACACTGAGTGGCCACTTTATTATGACCACCCCCTCAGTACTTCGTTGGGCCACCTTTTGCCTTTAATACTGCGTCGATTCTTCGTGGCATGGACTTCACGAGATGTTGATAGCTGGTTTGTGTAATCTGAGACCATGCTTGATGAATATCACTTTCCAGGAGTGTGAGATTACAGGGTTGTGGATCCAGCTGTCTGATGGCTCGTTCAACTTCATCCCACAAATTCTCAATGGGGTTGAGATCTGGAGATTGTGGGGACCACCTAAGCAAAGTAAACTCACCGGCATGTTCCTGAAACCAATCCTGTACAATACGAGCACTATGGCAGGACGCATTATCTTGTTGAATGCAGCCATCGCCATTGGGATAAACCATCCACATGACAGGATGCACTTGGTTCGCAACGATGTTTAGATATGATGTGCCAGTTAGACGTTGATCAACATGAATTAAAGGGCCCAAAGCATGCCAGGAAAACATTCCCCAAACCATAACGTTGCCTCCACCAGCTTGAAGGGTTGTTGCAATGCATTTGGGGTCCATGCTTTCGTGCTGTTTCCGCCAAATTCTCACTCGGCCATCGGCATGATGCAACTAAAAACGTGATTCATCGGACTACATAATTTGTTTCCAATTATCGACTGTCCAATCCTTGTGCTCCTGTGCAAACTGGATACATTTTATCTTGTTAACTGCAGACAGCAAAGGTGTTCGAACAGGCCTTCGGTTGCCATATCCCATCCGATGCAGCGTACGGCGAACAGTGCGTGCAGAGATCATTTGAGGGGATCCTTGATTAAGATGGTCTGTAATTTGCAGCACTGTTGCCCTTATGTTGTCTGTTACCGGTCTGGACACTCTCCGTTCCGCCCGAGCAGTCACTAGTCGATGACGACCACACGTTGCACGTAGAGACCGAGTTTTTTGGCGGACAGTCCAGTCTTTAAACACTTAAAATTTAACAACAGCTGCTCTGGAACATTTCACGAATGCGGCGGTTTCGGTGATACTCGCTCCATGGCTCCGAGCTCCTACAATCATCCCACGTTGAAAGTCCGTCAAATCGCATTTTTTTACCCATCTCTTCACCCAAAAATCACTTCTACTACTGTCGCAAGCACTAAGCTTTCTCTTTTCATACTAGCCTCTCCCTCTGGCGGCAACAGCGTGCAGCCATAGCTCATTTGCTTAAAAACTGTCAGGTGGGTCATGATAAAGTGATCACTCAGTGTATTAAATTTTCATGTTCTTATACGAGTGTCATAACAAAAGTTCTGCACAAGTTAATCTAAAACGACATGTCAAGGTCAAACTTTCAGCAACGCAGTGGTATCCGAACGACGCGCTATCATTCGCTATGTGGACGTGTGAGGGTTTGGAAATGGGAGCGTGCAGCTCCTCAGGTCGATTCACGGCGTTAGACCAGTGTTCGTACGTGAAAATAGAGACTCTGCGGGGGTGGGGGATGGGGACTCCGACACAGATCCACACTGCATTGCAAGAAGTTTACGGGGAGGGAACTCTTGATCGAAGCACAGTTTCTCGCTGGGCATCGCGCTTTCTGGAGGACCGAAGCAGTATCGAAGGTGACCACCGCTCAGGCTGACCTCAAACGGCGATAGACAAAACATCTCTCACCATTGTTGCAACGCTTTTCGAAGAGAATCGCCGTTTGACAGTGGAGGAGATTTCTCATCAGCTAAATTTGTCCACCATGTCTGTTCACCGGATTTTGACCAACTCACTGGGAAAAAGAAAAATCGCCGCGCACTGGGTGCCCCATCAACTCACCCCCGAATAGAAGGCAGCCAGAATGAGCATCGCACAGGATCACCTCCACAGGTTCGAAAGGGTGGGCGACACTTTCCTGAACAGAATTGTCGCATTGGGTGAGACTTGGACCCGTCATTTTGAGCCGCAACTGAAGTCACAATCAGCGGAATGGAGACATCCAACTTTCCCACACCCCTCAAAGTGTAGTGGGCAACAATCCAAAGGGAAGTAAATGATAATTTTTCCGTACGGTGCCCAGGGTGTTGTGGTCTCTGATCGAGTGCCGGTAGGGCAAAATGTCAACGCACAATATTATTGTGACTTTCTGAGGACAAAGTTGAGACCGAAAATTTGTCAAAATCGCCTCAACTTGTTGGAAGCGGGAGCGATCTTGTTGCGTAACAACGCATCGTGTCATGGTGAAGCGTCGGTATGGGGACTTTTGTCGAAATACGGCTGGGAAACTTTATTCCACCCACCGTACAGCCCTGATCTCAGTCCACCCACCGTACAGCCCTGATCTCAGTCCACCCACCGTACAGCCCTGATCTCAGTCCACCCGACTTTGATCTTTTGCCAAATTTTAAAAAGTCGGCTCCGTGGCATCCGCTACGAATCGCTGGGCGAACTGTCATTTTAAGTGACCCGAGTAATACGACAGCTGAACAAAGATGGAGAACTA